>VDFB02000013.1:246976408-247641031 GCA_007258455.2 Sequoia sempervirens | reverse complement strand
GCAGAGATTGTGAAGGTAACTTCAATTTCAAAACTTTGAATTTGAATTCAAATTGAATAAATTTTTTGATGTCTTTCATTGTAAATTTGAAACTCTAATCTTTTTGCATTTTTATATTGTAATTTGTAGCTTTCAGAGCCCTTGGTTAGAGTGCTCCGCTTGGTGGATGGGGATAAAATCCCAATGGGATATCTTTATGAGGCCATGGATAGGGCCAAGGAGGCTATAAAAAATTATTATAAAGGGGACATCCTCAAATTTGATCCCATTTGGGAGATTATTGACAGGAGGTGGAACCATCAACTCCACCAACCCATCCATGCAGCAGGCTACTTCTTGAACCCTCATTTCTTCCATTCAAGCACCTACTCAGATCCTACTGGAGAGGTTATGGAGGGACTCATGAAGTGCATTCAAAGAATGTCACCTAACCTTGATGCAGGAGACCTTGTTGTTAATGAAATCCAAAGTTATAGAGAAAAAAGGGGTGAACTCTTCTCTTTAGAGCTAGCAAAGAGAGCAATACACAATCAACCACCAGGTATAAATTTTGAAATTTACAAGTTACAAATATTGATAATTTGATAAAATATGTTTTCAAATTTCAACTTTTGAGTTTTGACTTTCCTTTCTAAGTTTCTAGGTTCTCTTCTAACTCTTAATTTGTTTTTTGTAGATGTTTGGTGGTCAAATTGGGGTGGAAATACCCCACATCTCCAGCAATTTGCCCTCCGTGTCTTATCGCAGCCTTGTAGCTCTTCCAATTGTGAGCGCAATTGGAGCTTGTTTGAGGCCATCCACACAAAGAAAAGGAACAAACTAGCTCAGAAACGCCTGAATGACCTTGTGTATGTGCAATATAATCTTCGGCTGCGCAAAAAACAAGTTAAGGAGATATCAGATGATCCAATTGATTTGGATGAGATAGATCCATACAATGATTGGATAGGGCAAGATGAGCAACCTCCATTGTTTTCTGACAATGAGATTTATGACTTTGAGCGACAAGCAATGGAGAACGAGGGTGGATTTGCATTCTCATTGGATGACATTGAGGATGATCCTGAGGAGGAGTCATTGGCAGTGCCAGAGCCACCGGTAGTAGCCTCTGCATCCAGGATGGAGGTTGAGGAGCCACAGCAGATGCCTACAACTACAGCCGCTCCCGTAGTGAGAACACTGAGAAATACTAGACATGGGAAGAGGAAGATGTGAATTTGTAAAAGCTGAAATATATTAATGTTGTATTTACTTTCAGTTTTACAAAAACAATTTGCTATTTTCATTTTGTTTCAAACTATTAGTATACTATCAGCGTATTGAGCATTCCACATGGGGATGCGATTTTGTATCTAATTTTCTTTCAAATCAATCAAATATAACTAGACTCAGCTTGTTTCTTCTATGTTCTCATTTTATTGACTCATTGGATTCATCTTATCATTGAATTTTGCAAAAAAAATGTGATTTTAATGAAGTTTAAGCAATTTTTTAAGTTGCCGAGTTTTTTGCCGAGTTTTTTCCGAACTTTTGCCGAGTTTTTTCCGTACCATATTTTCCAGGCTTGGCGAGTTTTTGCATTTGGCGAGTTTTGCAACTATGGGTTGCACAACTATAAAGCATGCAAAAACAAAACTGAAAGATGATATGCTTGGCAGAAATGCCTTCTAGGTTTCACTATCAATAGCAAATGCAAGATGAAAGGTTTTGTGGAGAACCGCATAGAGCTCCACAATCAAAACTGGAATCTCTTAAATGATCAGCAATATAATTCTATCTAGTTGATACAACTACTTCTATAAGAAATAGGGTTAGTATGAAACCCTAGTACCAAACTGAAACTCAAGAAATTAATGCAAACAATTACCTTGAATTTGTGGCCAAGACCGAGTTCTAAAATAATTTTAACAACCACCAAACTATATTGCATTTACTGATAACAAGTTGCCAAACCGCTGACAACAATTATAGTACAATATGAAACCAATAGTAACAATCCACCAATAATGGAAACAACAATTACAGATGACAATCCACAATCCCCATGATGTTTGAATTGATAAACAACGGATTACAATTTAGATGAGAACAATAACTTACCAAAAAACTTCTAGATGTGTACAACTTGAAATAGGAATGGAATAGCTGAGAATATGATGGTAGCATCTAAATAACACTCAGCACCTTCTTATGATGTTGGATAGGTTATGATCATCTTGCAATCCTTCTTAAACATGTTGTATACCTCTATTAACTGTTGCAAATCGTACGATAGAAGGTACAACTTCTAAACTCATAATGAGATAAAGGTACAGCTCTTTATGGCACCCACAAATGTTATGGCTCAAATAGACTTTCATTTGGTGTAAAAACAATTGAAACAGCAATAGTATTCACTGTTATAACAATACCATGATAATGAACATTATCTTGAAACCTTGACCAGGGAAACTTGTAAAATCTTCTACAAATAAAATTTGAAACTAAAACAAACTCATTGACATAAATATTGATTTATGCTTAAACCCTAGGCACATAAATATTAATACATCCTTCACAAAATAGGAAATCTCAACCAAACTAGAAAAACCACAAACACTAAAATAAACCTCTAGAACTGTAGTGCAACAATGTAGCAGTATGAATTACTATAGCGGCAATATGGATCACTGTAGTAGGGGTATGGATCACTATAGCAGCAATACAGATTATTGTAGAAAACTTCACAAAATTGAAAACTTCACTTGAAACCCCAAAATCTACAACAAATCCAAAGTTAACACACCAAACACCAAACCATCAGAAATTGGAAACATTTAGCTCCACTGTGATGCTTGAATGGAATCACCTCTTTAGACAAGAGGATTTTGATCCTCTTCACACCTGGAAATCGAAGGGTTTTTTGTTGGATAAAAGATCAATCTCCAATCCAATTGTTAATCATCAAGGCCCCATTCAAGCTATGATAACAATTGGTGAGATACAAAGGCTTAGATTACTACAATATGGAAATCTGAAAATTGAATGCAAATTTGTAATTAAGTTGCCTTAATAATGGAATTGCCCTATAGATATTCAACCTCTTTATGACACTTAAATCAGCCACTTTAACATGCTTAATATAACCAACTTAGATGAACTTAAAGCAACAATAAAAGGAACATAACATCACCATAAGATAGCAGCAACAAAGAGACACAAATCAGTAACATAGAATGCAAGAAACTCCAAATGATTATCTCACAACACAAGATTTACATGTATAAACCCTTTCGGGAAAAAAATTCACCAAGAAAGGCCAAGCATGTATTATCTTCAGATGCAAGATTACAATACATTCACTTCCATCACTCCTGCTATGTCTTCAATTCGACAACACTTTTGTACAAAGATTTTCCTCACATTTGACACACTCCCTCAAGCACCTGCAAACAAAATCTTTTTCACTTTCTAATTTTTCTTCTGCTTACTACCACCTTAAGAACCTCTTAAATAGTGTTTTCATCTCCTAAATGGGATGTTTAAGTTGGTTTCACATCCCAACAAACCCTCCTTGGAAATTTGCTTAACATAGGCAAATGTAGGTTGTAACTAAATTACTAACCCACTCCATTTTGGGCATCTCGTTTGTTGTTAGTTCTAAGGTGGTTAAAGACATTTAATAACCATCACAAAATTGATTTGAAGTATTGAACAACCTCATGGGAAGTTGGGTGCCCAAAACCACTATAACAATCAAGATGCTTTGCCCTGGTAATAGTAACTAGCTTTTAGTCAATGATTTTTACTGTCTTCTGGTAAATAAAGTTACTGGTCCAATGAAACCTTGATGGTAAAAAATAATTACCACTGTTGGTGAAACCTTCATCCCTTATGATTTATAAACAATATTAGGAGTAATTAAATATATCGGATGGACAAGGTTGATGGCACCTTAATCCTCGCATTTTCATCCTTCGATCACTTGAACACCAAGGTTTTTCATCCTCGGGAGCAAATAGATTAACACAACATCCAAGCTATTGGAGAAATCAATTAGATGAAATATTCAAAATGTCTTTTTCTTCCCTTGAACCTTGATTTGTTTTTATACTGTCTTTTAAGATATCTTTATCTTGGGGAAATAATTGAATATTAATTTCCTTTTCTCTGTCATGTCCCCGGAAATTGTAACACTAAGCTATAAAGCATCTAAAGACATAAATAATAACATACAAATAATTATCAAAATCCAAACATGAGTAATTACGATTTAAATATAATTTGATAATATTATAATTATAAATATAATATTAATAATAAATCTGACAATTATCAATACCATACAATACACAAAATATAATATACAAGTTCATATTGAAATTATAAGAAGAGATAATAATAAAAAATTATCAAATATATAACAATATAAATATTTACAAATATCATATCAAAATAATATATAAAGATAATATATAAAATAATAATATATTTTTTTTTTATAAGACAAAACTCGGAAATAGAAGGCAGCATTACCTAATGAAGAGATGTGATTAAAGAAAGGAATATATTTAAATTAAAACTAAATCATAAAAGTCAGCGGTGGTATTGGTAGGTTACGACTCTTCCAAAATAAAGTGATATCATATATATAGAGAATAAGAATCGGGGGAGGAGGAGAGGATAATGAATGGAGAAATAAATTTGCACGGAGAAGAACAGACGGAAATAGAAGAGAACAAAATCTTCAATCGTAGGGGAGAGAAACCAAAAGGGTCATCAGCGGCTGGAGGAACATATTAAATCGCTGGCACTGGAAGTCTTCTAGCTATCGATGGGAAGATAAAGTATATATACTGCCAGCAACATCTTTAATCTGACGCAGGGCAGTAAGTAAGACCTGTGATATCTTGGAAAAGTAATACGGGCAGACAACAACAAACAAGGTAAGTATTTCTGAATATGATTGATTAGTGTAGTGAAAATATAAGGTTGTAGATAAGGGCTTAATAAGTATTTTATGAAATTCATAATGAAATCTTAGTAAGTACTTTTTGGAATAAAATATTAATCAGTAAATACATTACGAAATCAAGATGTGGATCAATTAGTAGCTTATATTTATGCATATGAATTATTAACAATATTATTTTGAAATGGTAATATTATACATGTTAATGAAATCCAATCAAAGGCAATTAAATAAATGCTTGGTAAATGAATTAAGAATTTAGTGATAGTTGGAAATTAATACATATTGAATATATATATATATTATTTGCGATTATCCAATAATGATGCTTGCAACAATTATTGAGCCTTATAAATAATGACTCTATTTATTCACTATGATATTAAATGGTATAATAGAATCCACCTATGAGGTCTTGAGAGATGTTTAACATTTAATGTACTCATGAAATATATTATAAAGGAATTATTCATAATGAGTGACCAGGAGGAAATAAATACTCCTTTAACAAGAATGAAATATTTATATCATCTCGGGTCTTAAAGGTTATCATCACTGAAATTTATTGATCTCTAACATTCTAATGTCTCTTTGAGAAAAACTTTGAATGCAAGATTCGGGTTTAAGTGTTCTCGACAGATAGGGGACATTACATTCTCCTTTTCCCTTTAAAATACTTAATTAAGCATATTTCCCTTTCTTTAAATATTCTAGGCTAAAGAAGTTTGTAACTCCCCTCTTAAGATTTCTTCCTAATTTTATTTTATAACTCTCACCCCTAAAGATAAAGAAATAATAAAATATTTCTAGGAGTTACAAATGGCCTTATTTGCCCCATTTAGGTGGCCCCACTTACTACTTAAGATAGTAATAATTGAGTTTTCATTTACAATATTTTTAAATAATATTAGGACCAACTTAATAATATTCTTTTATTATAATTATTTCCCTACAAAAAATAAAATAGTACTCCAAATGACTTTAATTATTTAATTTTGAAAAAGGGGACATCATAGTCCTCCCTTCTTGAAATTGCTTCTGATTCTCCCCAAATGTCACCCTTTGTAATACTTGGATCCCAAACTATCCTTGGAAGTTTCTTAAGCATACTCATCTTGGCTATGCATATTGTCTTTGCAATTTCTAACTTTCCTAAAGGATGCATTAAGTGGAAAATGCACTCACCACATGTTTCCATTGCCCCATATTGGTATAACTAGGAGTCGAAATCTCTACTATGAATATTGTATACAAAGCACCCACTACTCCATTAAAGTTCATCATCCTAGAAAGGACTTGAACCATTAGCCTTGGCACATTTCCATAGGAGACTGCATATCATATGCTCGGTCATCAACTACCTCCTACAAAATATCCTTTTTCACATTCTTGAGAGTTCTGGTGAGGTCAATCGCATTGTGAACTCCTTGAACATTTGGAATGATGGCACCATAATCAGACAATGAGCCAACAAGATACTGCATTAGGTGAAAAACCATTGTCTGTTCCAATTCAGACTTCAATATTTGGAGTCTCAAAGAGTCACTTGGTTCCAATGCTCTTATGCATAAACAGCTTTGAGTGAAAGGATCTCTGTACCCTTTGCTACAAGTTGTTCCCTTCACTCTATCTCCATGATCACAAATTTGCATAGTATAAAGCATCAAATCTCTACTAGTAAAATTACTTTCATGTTCTAAGTTATAAACACAAAAATACTCAACACTTGCTGATTTGAAAATTTCTATGATCTCAACACGAAGATTATTCTCAAGTGCTTTCCAGTCAATAGATTCTTTCAGAAAATTAACCACATATTTCGTGGTTCGGAACATTCATTTCATATTTTGATCCAAAATTACAAGAATGGTCCAAGTGCTTATCTTCTTCAGAAGGAATTTAACACAAAAATAAAGATGTACTTAACTGCATTAAATAGAATCGAGCAATAGAACTAAAAGTCTTTGATTGCACTCTGTGTTGCTGCATGCTTTTCTCTATTCCAACCTATGCTCTCTAGCAATGGTTGAGAACCTAGAGTAGTGCATGGTACAATAGATAAATTCAATTTGGATCCATGAACTCTAAGCGCAACATCACTACTCGTGCTCAAAGTCAAAACGAATGGGAAAATCATAGAAATAAAAGTTTCTCCTTGTGGCTTCCATGTCTTCTTTTTTCCTCCTTTTTATGTCATTTTTTTGCACAAAGGATTTTGAGACTTGTTGTGACCTTTTCACACATCGCCCCATTCAAGATGGGGACCCCCTAATTTTTGCTCCATTCTGGTCTTTTGGCTTTGGTTTTGTCTCTCTCTCTCTTTCCGTCTCTTTTATGTCTGCCTTTCCAGGGATGTCTCCACCATTGAGCTTAAACGTGAATTTGGCCAAGTCTACAAATTAGGGTTTTGAACTTCCTTGCCAATTTGAGGTTGAACAAAGTGGATAAATTGAAAGTAAAGACTAACATTGTTGTTAGTATGCTTCTAGCAGGCTCTCAGCAAATTTTCATCAAATTCCAGTAACTTACTATTTTTAGTAAGTGTGTAATTCCAGAACATTCCGTCAGCATTTTTGAGAATCCAACAGTCACACAACATTCAGAATACATCAAGCCGCTCATAGGCTAAATTTGAGCTGAAACGGACAAACTATTTTTAGCAGTTCAGCTTCTAGAGCCAATTTCAGGGCTTATAAGCAGAGTTTTTCAACGCATGTTTGGAGATTCCTTCTGGGTTTTCAGAGACCTTCGCGATGGTGTAACATGCAAAATGAGATGACGACTTTCAGAGTTCAGCCTTCCAAGGCTATTTTTAGGGTTTGCATGTTAGGGTTTTCTTTGCATGTCTGCATATTCCTTGTGGGTTTTTCAAGAGTTTCGCAGTGATGTGACATGCAAATGGAGATGGTCACTCAGTGAGGAACTTACTATTTTTAGCAGATGTATCCCGGCAGCCACCTCCCAGCACTTCAGAATCGCGAGCTGATCGCAATACAACAAAAACGAGGACAAACAGAGATTATTTGATACGCATGTAGAGAAAACTAGGGTTTCTAGCTTCGGGACCTAAAAAGAGGGATAAAAAGTCAGAATTTTTGAAAACCGGTGTAAACCACTGTGATCAGCATCCTTCAAGCTATCTGCTGGTAAAATTTGAAGGCAAACGGAACACTTACTATTTATAGTAAGTCATTTTGGAAACAGGCTAAAAATAGCAAATCAGTTGCATGCGCCGATGTCAGCAGGCAGGTCACATGGTGAGGAGCGCATCATTCAAATTTCAAGTCAAACGGAGCTGTGGAGGTATCAGAAACGAGCAGTTACTATTTATAGCAAATCACCTTCAGAAATGGCCTAAAAATAGCAGGCCAACTAAAAATAGCAGTGTCAACAGGGTAACAAGGTCGTGAGGATACAGTGTTTAAAATTTCAAATCGTTCTGAGCTTCAGAGATGCAAGAATCAGGAGACTTACTATAAATAGTAAGGCACAAAGAAGCTGGCGAAAACGAGGAAAAAGTGACTAAGTCTGGAACTTCATCCTGCAACTACCTAAAAAGGCGCCCAGGTTGATGAAGAAGCATGGAGAAAATTCTAAGTATGAAACTTCGTCCACCTCCTTGGCTAAAATGCACCCATGCTTGGAAAGTCAAAGAAAGTCAAAGAACTTCATCCTGCAGCTATGCTAAAATGCGCCCACCTTGAGAGTCTGGATGTTTAAAAATGGCTAAGTTAAAAATTCGTCCTCCTCACCCCTCCAAATGCGCCCATACAAGAGTAAGATTGATAAAGTCAAGGAAAGTCAAAGAAGTTTGTCCTGCACACATAGCAAAATGCGCCCACCTTGGGAGTTGATAGCAAAAAAAAAATTCTAAGTGTTGAAGTTATCCTCCACCACCCCCTAAATGCGCCCATCCTGCACATAGGTGGAAATGCACCCAAAAAAGAAAGAAGTCAAAGGAAGTCAACAAGGTTTATCCTTCTCCCTATGCAAAATGCGCCCAAAAGAGGTAATGTAAGGACAAAACAAAGAAGTTGAAGAGTCACATGCAAGGCGTTGTAAGTTTCATCCACCACATATGCCTAAATGCGCCCAAGAAGGATGGCAAGTCAACAAGTCAACAAAGTTTGTCCTCCTTACATGCCTAAATGAGCCCAAATGGGGCCAAGTGAAGACAAAAACGGGGAAGTCCAAGAGTCATCCTTCATGCATGCCAAAATGCGCCCAAGTTGAAGAGAGTAAAAGTGAATGTAGGGTGGTGAATAAGGTAGAAGGTGAAGGAAATACTCCTAGGCGTGGTTTTATCCTTCACCAAGTATGTTATGCGCCTAGGGTGGTGAAAATATTATAAAGGTGGTGAAAATTAATGTTGCCTAGGCATTGGAAGTGAAGTCTTCTAGCAAGGGTAATGTGCGCCCAAGACACAAAGAGGAGAAATTTAAATATGCTAGGGTGGTGAAGTGAAAACAAGGTAGTAAGGCGTTGAAAGTGCTAAGTGTTGAAGATTTTTTTTCAAAAACAAGATGAATATCCTTCACCAAGTCAGATATGCGCCCAAGGTGTTGATGAATATTGCTAAGGCATTGGAAATTTTATGGAAAATAAAATGCAAGGTGGTGAGTAAAAATAAAATATGCTAGGCGCCCTCATGAAAATTTTCCAGATGAATGGATAAAATTTTTCTCGCAGGCAAGATGGATGAAGTTGAATAAAATTTTCTAAGGCAAAATTTTCAAAGTGATTCAAATTTTTTCTAAGGCAAAATATTTTCTTCCTTAGAAAATACGCCTAGACTTGAGGTGGTGAATTTTCCTGAAGCACAAGCAAATTTTCTAGTGATGAAAGATGAGAATGATGACAATGCAGGATGAATTTAAAAATTTCTCAAGTCAGAGCAACACAATACAATCACAGATGAAGAACGGATTTAAATTGGTGGAATAATATTTTTCTAAGGTTCAAAATTTAAAAAATTTAAATGAACCCGTTCGTTGTGTACCCATGGATTCATCGCGTTTCAGATAAAAAAAATTCTGGGTACTGGACATTTGTGACGATAGATGGATTTCCATGTCTTCCGCACTTCGCCGAGGCCTTCAGCATGAGGAATTTGATCGGTGCTCAAGTTGTGAAATTTTCCTAAGGGAAAATTTAAAATCTTCTAAGGCAAATTCGAATAAAATGATTTTTGAAAGGAAAATGCTCGAATGATGAATTCGAAATGAGTTGCCTAGATGATTTTGATTGAGTTCTTCGCAGATGAATTTTCCAGAGCCGAAGAGAAGTAAAATTCGAATTCAAGTGACAGAGCTCCGGCTGGTGAATTAAAAGATGAATTTAAATTAAAATTTTCGAAAGTGAATTTAAAATGTGGCAGTCAAAGTTGAACTTCTAGAAGGTTGAGATTCTCAGACAAGTGTCGAAAATGCCAAAGAGGGAAATTCAAATGAAGTAGTGGAAATTTAATTCACTGGCTAAACTTAGCCTCTTCTAGAAATCGATTTTGCTATAAGAGCTGAGAAGTTTTTCATTTCTCCTCACCAGTTGAGGGAATTCGATTTTGTTCTAAGGCTGAAGCTGAGTTGAGTGTGAAGCTGAAAGTTGTTAAGGCTACAAGTGTTGAAAAGTTCGAATTTTTGAAGCTTGAGAAGTTCGAAATTTTGCTGAGGCTGAAGTGTTGCTGAGATTCGATTCGAAGCTGAGAAGGACGACTTGAATTTGTTGCTGAAGTTCAAATCTGAAGTAAATGATTGCTGAAGGAGTACGAATTTTCAAAGAGTGAGGTTACTAAAATCTGAAGTTGCTGAGGAGGTGCGCACCTACTAAGTCTGAAATTTCCTGAAAGTGTGAACTTGCTGATTTGAAGTTGCTAAGTGTGAAGTGAAGTTGCTAAAGCTTGTTTAGAAATTTTCTAAGTGATTGAAGCTCGAATTTGTTGAAGAAGAAGTTGAGGTTTGCAAACGAGAAATGATAGTGCAAATTCTTGAAGTCGACTAGCAGCCCCTGCACAATATTTTATTTATTTTCCTAAGTTAATTTGCTGATGAATGTTTATTGTTTTGCAGATGGCTGAGGCAAGGGCGACTAGCAAGGACAACAATGGTGCATCCAGGCAAGCAGTTATCAAGAAGCTGAGCAAGTCTTTCATGCCGGAATCGAAGTTCACTTCGAAGTTGGGCAAGCTGACTGATACCAACTTGGGCTCTGTCAACCTAGAGACTTTCAAGAACAGAATGCTGGGGATCGGTAGTCATCGACCTTCGACCACTTCACACAACATTGTTCGAAGCGGATTATATGCAGCTGCTGGTTTCTCACCAGCCATTCAGTGTTCGGAGCTGATGATGAAGTGCGCTAATTGCTACGAGAAAGATCACAGGTCAATCATGTCACCAAATGGACAAGTGCTCGCCAACCTCACTCCTGCTACCATTGGTGAAGCCTTCGGAATTCCAGTGCACAGAAATATGATTTACAAGTCCAGAGAGCGAGCTGAGCGAATGTATGCTTATACATACGAGAGATGCACGGAGACGATCAATACTCACTAGATGAGCAACCCCAGGCCCTCTCGTACGAAGTTGCCGAAACAAATCATAGCAGATGACTTGAAACAAGAATACTGTGACCTCATTATGATGCTAAGTCGAGTTGGAGGCTGCCCGCAGTCATTTATTTTTGAGCCGTGGATGTTCTACTACATCAACCTCGTGCTAGAAGGGAAAGATTACGTCAATTGGGCCGAGATGATCAGTGACAATTTGCATGAGCAACTCCTAAGCCTGAGAAGAACGAAGACGTTCTATATGAGCTCTTACATCATCTACATGCTGGCCCGTATGACGAGGTATAGAGGAATTTCATACAAGGAACCTGTTGGTTGTGGCTCTCACCAGTTTAAAATTCATGAGGCTTGTCCGCAGTTGCATTTGACAAGTACTACCTATTACAAGCGTGTCAATGACGCCTTCACCATGCACATCACGAGATTGCTTTAGGAGCGGATGCATCACAGGATCTCGAGGGAGGCCCAAGAATTGATTGAAAGGTATGGGTGCTGGTTTATACAGTTTCTGAAGTTTTCTTACATAAGGCTGCAAGGTTTTTCATCATATCCATATAGGCTGCCTAAGTACCCAACCAATAGAATTTTAATGTTAGAGATATCTAGGCAATTGGTTGCCTAAGGTAAGATCCGGAAAGAAAAGGGAGGTGTTGACTTTAGTGTCATGAGCAGATTAGGTGAGTGTGTGGCTGACTACCGGGGGCAGTTAGAGAAGCCGAGAGTGAGCTTGAATTTTATCACTTTTCATATCACACTAGCCGACAGCACTATGACCCGCATAACAGCATCAAATGGGTACTGTCAGAGGAGTTTAAACACAAGGCAAATATTGAGGACTATTGGGTTGATGCATCAGATGAGATTGAAGTCAGGAAAAGAATGTTTTCTCGGTTGCCAATTACTTTGATCAGGGAGTGTGAAGTTGTTCGGTACCCGGGCAAGTGGATGGTAAAGACATGGGCGTTATCCATCCGGTGCTCTGAGTAAGAATGCTCGCTTCCACTCGGATTGAGTGAGAACCGAGGAAGATTTCAGCGACTTGAACCGCTTTCTATTCAGTCGACATTTACGAGGCATGGGTTGACAAGCGGGTGAAGCGGATTGAAGAGTGAGTCAATTGCTGACTTACTGGTGATGGGGAGATCCGCGGAGACACCCACCACGGCGGGGAAACAAATCACCACGAGTCGAGAATCGAGGCGGGAAAAGAGCGGTTGGCCGAGGCCTATTGACGGAACAGAGTTGCAATTAAGTCCTGCGCCATTGGAACCGTTCTCCAAGCATCTGAGGAGAATTTCTTTATTTGCTGATCAAAGGAATGCGGTGAATGCGGAGTGCAAGCAATACAGGAAAATGATCAGCCACCACAGAGAGAGTCAGTTGGCCAAAGTGTCAACGCACCTGTTAGAGTTGATCAGCAAGATGATGAGGGGACTACTACTGACCCTCAGTTTCAGCAAGAGTTAGAGGCGGCTTTGGAGGATGATGATGATATAGTTTCAGGAGATACTCAACCACTTGAGGACGATGAGCCTCACCAGAATGATATAGAGGTGGAACAAGTTCGAGAAGTAGAGCCGCGGAGCGTGACCATTTGACGCGGTATCTGATACGAGATTGGCTCAAAGATAGGATGAGGAGAAGCCCCAGCGAAGAGATTGATCCAACGGTTGAAATGGAAGAGTTTTTGAACAGGATCAGCGCACCTCCACAAAAGAAGAGAGCACGGAAGTTTTCAAAGATATCAACTGATGAGGATAGTTCCCGCACCCTTCACGTAGCCGTGCCACGGGTTGATTGTGACCGAGATGAAGCAGTACCAAAAAATTACGTGGTCACAACGTTGGAGTTAGGATCCCCACAGGTGCACAGGTTGTAGAAGAATGTGATAACTCCTACGTCGCTCTCAAGGACAGATTATTCAAGAAGGAAGGAAAGTACAAGAAGTTGAAACGAGAGCATAAGGCCTTGATTGGATATGTGCAGTAGTTGTCTCGTTCTCGAGGGCAGGAGATTCCAGTAGTAGAGCCTCCAGCAGAGATACCTAGAGAGTCAATCGGTGGCTTGTTGGAGATTGATTAGGAAAGATAGCATAGGAGAACAAGTGGAGTCCCGCGGGAGTTCGTGTTGAGGCGAAGAAAGTTCATGGAAGACTGCTCTTGCTTTTCGGCCGAGCTTCTGAAGTATTTTAGCGCGAATGGAAGCGATTGTCGAGGCTTAGAGGAGAGATGCTTTTTGTTTATCCCGAGCAAAGTAATTCAAGCGTCTTGAAGGCATTAGAGGCATGTTCCTTTCGATTCTGGCGATTGATGGAGAGTGCATTCAAAGAGAATGGCGGTATGACCTTTTCTGGGTAATTCTTACGGCAATCCGGAGGCGTGGATTTCTTCAATAGCGACACAGTACGGATTCTTCGTCCTGAGAAAGGCTATGGCCAATATCATTGATGGAGTTCAAAACACTTTTGAGGCCATATTTGCTAGGCGGTTGAATCCAGATGAGGTGAATATTGATAATTTGAGGGGTAGGTTGGTGCCTTTCTTTTCGGAGGTAAAGACCTTCGTACAAGATGATTTCGAGAACACTTCTACTTTCTCCAGCTTGATTCAGAGCACGCAGGATTCCTTAGTTGCCTGGAGAAAATCTTGTGCAAGGCATGAACCGTTAGTCACGGTGTTAGAGTTTCAGCTAGATTGCATTCCACCTATTTCAGTTCAGGAGGTTGAAGTGCATTACTTGGCGAGGTTCATTGAGTTTGCAACTTGAAGGAGAATGGGAATGCATACGGATGATGATCTTCTAGAAGGCCGATTGTGGGCATTGTTGCGCCTATTTTGGGAGTGAGTGGAATGGCACGCTCATTGTGCACCACTCCCCCATTCTGGCAGTTTTTAGGGTTAGGGCTGAGGTGGCTTAATCTTAGCCACTCTTTTGATTGTAATCTTAGCCGTCCATTGGACTGGGCTATCTATAAAAGGGGGAGTCCCCCTCATTTGTAATTCATTAGACTAGCATTAGATTTGGAGATCAGACTAGAGAGTAGAGTAGAGTAGACATTTTGTTTGATAGCTTAGCATAGTGTGGAGAAGAAGGAAAGTTTTCCCTTTGAAAACTTTTGTGGAGATTGTTGTGTAAAACTTTCATGATAATAAATCTTTTCATTGATGGTGGAATTCGTCTTTGTCATGGATAGCTAGCAAGGTCTCTTCATCCTTTGGGATCCAAGTAGCATATAGTAGCATAATTTTCATTTCATGCAAGTAGTTTACTTTGACGTGTGGTGTTTTATTGAGGTAGCTTCATCTCATTCCATACCACTAGCAGCTTGTTGATGATAAGTTCGCCTTGCGCGATCGACTAGAAATTATCTTGAGTTTAACTTCGATTGTGATTTGTATACTTATATGCGTCGTTCTGATGGTGTATGTATGCTAAATTGTAATCTGAACATCTTTTGCTATCCCTTTGAAGATTGCACTAATTTTGCTGAAGCTGTCCAACGTGAGGCCAGGTGAAATTCGGTCGAAGTCTGCTGAAATTGAACTCCACATATCCTGCATTTAGAATAGAATATAAGTTTCTTAGGCCCTACACTCATTTACTTTCCGCACATTTCTGGTTAGCTTTAGGAAAACGAACTTATTGCCAAATCATACGCACAAAATCCCCTTCAAGTCATCCCTTTATTGTTAACTGCAAGAAGCCTGAACAATTGTGTAAGTCCCCTCGTGAAAACAGCAATTCACATCAAACCAACTGAGGGTATTCTAAGTATTTCGGAACCTTGGAGTTGAACGTGCAAACTTTCTTGCAATCTTAGCGCACGGAATACTTTGATCAAGAGAGAATGGAGTAGCCTTCGGACTATTTTTTTCTGCTGATTGGTGCGGTCATAAAAATCACATCAACAAGACTTTTTACCTTGCACATAACATCAAAAGGCCAAAAATGTGTGCTATGTGAAATTTGAAATGATTAACACCTTTTCCACTAATATTTAGTTTGCAATAATTGCAAACCAAACTCCCCTTTCTTAGCCCCTGGGGTGACATGTTTTCAATTCAGATCTTTTCTAACTTGGGCTTATATTATAATAAATTATAAATTTCAGGTATGTTGCAATATCAAATAAAGGAAAAATTAATTAACATTTAGGGGTTTGTAGATAAAAAAGAAAAAAATTAGAAAAAAGTTTTAGGATTTGTAGAAGAAAAGAGATAAAAATAGAAAAAAAATTCAATTATGGAACAAGAAAAAAGAGGGAAAAATGAAAAGAACTAATTCTCTTCATTTTTCTCTTTTTTTGATTTTTATTTCATGAATTCAAAATAGAAAAAAATAACAAATGTAGAAGATATAACAAATGAAAAAAGAAAAGATTCAAAATACCCTCCTCAAATTAGATGTAATGGATGATGGGCTACTCCAAATTAACAATGGTCTCCTCCAAATGCATTATAGTATCCTTCAGATGCACCGTGGACAGATAGAAACCAGCTTAGTTTAATTCAATCAGTGTTTGCTGCCAAGATGCTTGCCGGTTTTTGCTTCAATGGATTGCATTTTTGCTTGAATGCTCTTGTGTGTGCTTGCAAATGATATGAATGGATATTGAAGTGTTCTAGGTGCCTTTTAATATTTTGGGTTTTAGTTTTTTTAAATGTTTTTTCCCACCCCATTATACTCTTCTAGTTGAGTCTTACTACCAGGACTTGGCAAGTCAAACCAAACTCTCTAGGACTCAGGTCCAAGTCCCTGGGCTTCTTTTAGGAAGACTTGCCTCAAGACTCGACAAGTCTGCTGGGTACCCAGCAAGTCCTGTATCAATCATTTCAATACTATGTAGAGACTCATCCCCTGTGTATTGTTTTACATTCTCATCACTTAAAAGTATGTCTCCATCCCCTTATATAGGATTTTTGTATGGAAGCTGTGGCAGTATATCTTTGTCTAATTTGCAACTCACCTTACTAGCTATGCAGTCCCATATTTTTCAATGTAATTCATATTCTCTCACATATCACCTCATTTGCAAGAAATCTTTCAGTGGATTTGTGCAGTAATCCATCTTAGTTGGATAAAGGCATTAACTTAACCAAAATCTGCTCTAAATTCCTTTAGTAACTAAAACATATTTTCCTTCTTCTCTATGAAATCTTGATTTCAGGACTGAAACACTAAAGAGCGTAAACAAATAAGTCTTAGGTTGATCTAAGCAAGTATACAAGACATTTGAAGTCTTTCTTGTACCTGCACCAGCCCCCACTTTGCATCACAAACACAAGAGAATCAAGATGATTTGTGGTTTTTTTATCAGTAAGATTTATAGCCCAATAGGTTATTGAGGTGGCTTTCACTCTATCTCAAAAACAATTATGTTGTATCATGGACAAAATGTGGCAATAAGCTGTCACCAGATTAGAGAAACCGATCCCTAGTTTCCTGAGTAAAGATGATCTTAAAACCAAAACATTCCTGATGAACAACAGAAACATGATGAGCACGAGCCCCAAAATACCTGTTGTCTCAGGGATCTTTCAGCCTAACCGCTTGGGTGAATTATGTATCTTCCATAATTCCCGTTTTATAGTCTTATTCAATCATAACCTATTATTAATTCTTGTAGGAGAGGTATATTAATTTAAATGCTGCTTCCTTTCCTCCAAATCCAAATGCATAGCAACATCCTTGTGAACCAACCATAGCTACAAGAAGGTTAAAAACAGTTACTCGCTGTCCCTTATCCCAAGTCCCTCAAACATAGGATATCATACTTGTTCCCACTAATTTCATCTCATCTTCTAGCACTCTTTTTGTTCTTACAACAAACTCAGATCAGCACCTTCCCCCAGCACATTCAATCTCATCAGCTCACTCTTGAATCCATTTCTTTATCTTCTCAGGAAGACAAAAATGAAAAGAGAAGGCAACAAGCAAGCTCATCAACAGAATCCCCATCCTCCTCTCAAGAAGGATCTTCCTTTCACCTTGTTGCTCAAAATCTGAATCAAGCTTTCCGTTGTTGGAGAAATGAAACATATCCAAATCTTAATAAGGAACTTGACAAAAAGCCTCAATCATAAAGAGTGCCAGTAGCTCAGTGGTAGAGCAACCCAGCATGCGCATGGGAGTTCCTAGGTTCAAGTCCTAGCTGCTTAATGGAAAATAACATGGTAAAAAGGACAAACTAAGAGGCCAAAGCACCATAGTCAAGCTCAAATGGGAGCATTGGGGAAAGGAACCACAACTGAACCATAAGAAGGAGCATACCAAAAAGACTCAGTCACAAAGAGGGCCAGTAACTCAGTGGCATAGCTGCATCTCAGCATGCATACAGAAAGTCCTAGGTTTGAGTCCTAGCCAATTCATGGAAAATAATGTCTATAATATATAAGAGACTGATTACAATCCCCTTACTTACAGCCAACATCAGCAACCATTCACCCAATCTCCCGAAAGCTCTCTGGTAGCTTATTAAATAAAAGATGTTTGCTGAGGTCATCACACACAATATAACCATTGTCCTCCGAACACTAATTACCCAGCAGGCAAAGATGATGCATCAATTAGCCAACATTATGAACAGCTTGTCAAGTTGGGCCCGAAATTAATTGAATTTCTTTAGTATCAGTTTCTTTGTGATCACCTTAACTCCTTCATACCTGCTGATTGTACCAACAACAAAGAGTGACCAATGCAGCTTCTGAAAGCAGATACATATTTATCTCTAATACTGACCCAAAAAACACAGAACTTCCATCTCATCTCTCAGAATATCTTCCAACAACCACCTATTATACCACAAATCACAAGAGAGTTGCCAAGAAACTAGGCCATTAAGAGGTCCTCTCTTGATGAAAGTGATTAAAGGGAAAAATCTTTGCCTACTGCACCTAGAGGCAAAGAATTAATATGTTCTCTAATGGGATCTGATATAAACATTTTATCTAAATAATTCCCAACGTATTAAATGCTCACATGTGCAGATTGATCTCTGTTAAAATTAATATACATTGCCTTTTCAAAACAAGATGATTATGCAAGATTATTCATTTTCCATTATTGTTTCCCAAACATCTGATGATCCATTCTCCATAGAAATTCAAATTTGAATGGAAGGGTCTGAGAATGATTCTGTTATATTATGTTTGTATTCATTGCAAAAATATTTTAGCTTTTTTTTTTTCTTAACACTGTTTCTTTTTACTGACTCATAACACATGCAATGTCTCTTACACCTGTCTTGATAATTTCACATCTTTGTTGGAGATACAAGCTTCCTAATACATTCTTCATAAAGGCATCTAATTTACACTCTGACAGCCTTTCTTTTTCATGAAGCCAGTTCTTGTTTTCTATATGTTTTGATGCCACCAAATTTCAAATATCATATAGACTCTAGACTCTAGACCATCATATTTACTATTCAAATTTCCAGAATTTAGCTTCCATTGACAACTACAGTTGAGCATCATTGAATCACAGATTCTTTTAACTATCTTTCCTCATCAAGAACATCACAAAGAAAGTTAGGAGAATCTTAGTATTCAAGCACAATAAAATAAACCAAGTAGGATAGAGTTCTTTCAGTATTATTTTGTTATCATCAACTGGTTCATTGGTAAACAAAGGGAAAGCTATTGAATGAAGTCAAATAGAACTAAATACCATTACAACTCCAAAGGAACGAATGCAGAGACAGAACTGGATTTGGGATGTCCTGTCATTTAAGGAGTAATTTTAGTTAATCTACTCAGACCCATGATAGACCTAGTCCAAGCTAGCTAATTTGTTTGTGGCTCTTCATAGTCTTATTATTACGAGCACCTCTAGTAGTAGAAGAATGGTAACGTTTCATGTACATCATGAATAAGCTTAATGTGTTGTTTAGCTGTCCACACTTGTTTACAAGTTTATTTGGAACACAATCTAATCTCTATCCAATAAATGTAGTGATTGCATTCCATTTCTCAGAAATACACTATTGACAGGTGCTCTTAAGTGATATATTAAATATTTACAATTTGACCTTATAAATATTGCTTATAAGATATAATAATACTTTTTTGTCTTTGCTTATTTCTTATTGTACACTAGATATATTCCTTTAATACTGATTAAAGGAGATTGCTTTATAGTTACAAGAAATGAAGAGTACATCCTTATATCATTGCACTAGTACAACTACTGATTTTGTGTTTCACTTTCAATTGACTTGTAGTTTGACATGCCTGTGCTTTTGTTTCGCAATGAATGGAATGTGGCCCAGCTGATGGTACACTCTTTCTTACTTTTCTCCTTTAGTGATTTATTTGGGTAGTTTGTACTAAAATGAAAGATGGAAAAGTGTACATTTATTTTGTCGCCAATATAAGTCGTTATGGCAATAACTATACAACTTAAAATACTTAAATATGGAAACACACAAAAATTGCACATAACATGAATATATAGAACTGCATTTTATTCCTATATATAATTTGATTCATAAACAAGGTGGAACTTCCACTTCCTTTATCAACACGAATCTTAAGTGCTCCAATCAATGATGGTATGATACACTTCCTGTTCTGGGAGTAAAACTTGCAAAAGAAACCCTAATGTAAGAGAATTAATGCAGATAGTTAATTGTAAAAGAGAGTAAGCATGGCATGAAAATTAATTCTAACACAAGAGAAAATATAGAAGAATGGGTTCAAATTTCTTCAGGCTGCTGTGAAATGTTTAATTATTGTCCAGTAACTTGAAAAGAACCCCTTTAACAAGTTACAAGGGAATTGTAATAGAAAATGCCTTACTACTTACTATACTAGTGTAGGAAGGTAATAGTATTGTTGAGAAATTTTGAATGAACTTCCTCAAATACTAAAAACATCTCCACCTTTGTTGTATCAACGTGAAGCTCTTTATCTCCAACCACATGCCTTAAGTAGACAAGTGCTTGTTGTGCAACTCATGCTTGCCATGCACATTTACTTAGGAGCCTATAGACTTGGATGAGATTAACCAATACAAAGATTAGATTGCATAGGATGAAAGCACTAGCATATTTATAGAAAATGAAATTGTTGATTTAAAGAGACAGGCTATGGAGGATGTAGTTGTAGTAGAAGTAGAAGACCTTGGATTGGATAGCAGATGAGTTAGTGCCATCTAGTTCCAAGATGGAATGGTAGCCTTCTAGTACAAAAGTGGAGCCACAATTGACTACAAGAACTAGGCTCTCACCCTAAATTTTCACTAGAATGGGGAAAAGAAAAATGTTAATTGTTTTTGATAAAGTAAGCAGCATTTACAGGGTGTTGTACCCTTTACACAAAGCCCTCAGGGCCAAAAAAGAGCTAGTTCAAAATAGGACATGAACTAGAAAGAGAAGCAGACAAAAGGGAGGCGATCCCTTACAAACAGGAGCCACAAGGGCTTGGCAGAATAGGCCAAACAGGCCACGCACAGAATAGTACCAGAACACAAACAGCCAACAGACAACATGTCAAAAAAAGAACCAAGACTAGACAACCCCAAAATTTGAGGGGATAGATCTAACTCCTATTGTGACCTTTCACACATCACCCCATTCAAAATGGGGACCCCCTAAATTTTGCTCCTTTCTCGTCTTTTGCCTTTGGTTTTGGGTCTCTCTCTCTCTCTATCGGTCCTTTTCATCTAGTGTACTCATCATTTGACCTGGATTTGAATTTTGGCCAAGTCTAGAGGGCTTTCTGATGAATTAGGGTTTACAATCTTTAGGCTACTTTAAGGTCAAATTGAGTTGGCTAATCAAATTATGAGCTTAGCACTGCTATTAAGATGCTTCGAGCAGGCTCCCACTGAATTTTCACTTAATTCCAACAACTTGCTATTTTTAGTAAGTGCCAATTTGGGGCTTATTTTCTTGGGATTTTCAAATTCTGACGACTGCACTGCACTTAGAACACTGTGAGTTGCCTACTTGCAAAATTTGAGCTGAAACAGACAACTTACTATTTTTAGCAATTATGCCTTTGAGGGTCATTTTTAGGGTTTGCATGTTGGACTTTCAGATGCATGTCTGGAGATTCTTTGTGGGTTTTTCGAGACCTTCGCAGTGGTATAGCATGCAAAACAAGATGATGACTTTCAGTGATTCAGGCTGCAGAGGCTATTTTTAGGGTTTGCATGCAAGATTTCTCAACGCATGTCTGCATAATCTTTCTAGGTTTTTCGGGAGCTTCGCAACAAGGTAACATGCAAGCAGATTTGATCACTTTTCCGGGACTTACTATTTTTAGCCAGTGCTCGCATGTTGATCATTTTTCTAGGTTTTTCTGGGTTTTTTGAGATCTCTCGGGCTGTGTGACATGCAAACTCATCTAGTAGCAGATTGGTCACTTTTCAGACACTTACTATTTTTAGCAGGATCACTTCCGCAGTTGCCCAACACTTCAGAATCACGAACACAGCGACATGCAACAAGAACGGGGTCAAATGGAGACCATTTGAGCAACATGCAAGTCAAATTAGGGTTTCCAACTTTAGGACCCAAAATGAGGGGTCAAACGCTAGAATTTCCAAAAAAACCAAGGTATCCCATCACGATTAGTATCTTCCAAGGAACCTGCTAGTAAAATTTGAAGGCGATCTAAGCACTTACTATTTATAGTAAGTCACTTTTGAAACAGGGCTATAAGTAGCATGTCAGCGCAAGATGCCAGTGTGAGCAAGTCAAGCAAGTGGCAAGGACCCCATGGAGCGAATTTCAGGTCAAACGGAGTTGCGGAGGTTCGAAAATCAAGCACTTGCTATTTTTAGTATGTCCATGCAGAGGAATTAGGGTTTCCTAAAAAGTAGGGCGAAACACGAGGGTCACATGGAAGCAACATCCAGTCACGATCAACATCTTTCAGGCAATCCACTCAGAAAGTTTGAGCTCATTCTGAACAGTTATTGTTTTTAGTAAGTTGCTAAAAATACCAGGTACAGGTAGGCATTAGGCGCCAGCAGCTTAATCACATCACGAGGATCGAGGCAAAGCGAAAATCAAGCCTTCCGGAGCTAGAAATTAGTTTGAAATGCAAAAGTTGCAAAATTTTCTAAAAATAGAAAGCTAGGGCAAGCTAAGGGCAACGTGAACAAACCACTTTAAATCATACGAAAGCTTGAAAATTCATCCAAAGTCTGATAAAATGAAAGCTTGACACCCTCAAATCCGCCCTAGAAGCTTGAAGAGCCATGCAATTTTTTCTAAGTGTAAGAAATTGGAAGCTCAAGCCTCTATATGTGCCTTGACTTGAAGGAGAGTAAAATTTTTACTAAGTATTGAAAATTTGAAGCTATTGCCCTCATATGCGCCTTGGCTACTTGGGTTTGATGGAAACTTCTTCTAAGTGCTTGAAATTGGAAGTAGACATGGTTAAATGCGCCCTTGCAAGCTTGAAGTGAGTTGAAAATCTCTAAGTATGTGATAAAATGAAAGCTCCTACCCTCATATGTGCCCTAGCAAGGAAGGAGGGTAAAGATTTTAACTAAGTGTTGCAAATTTGAAGTCCACCATGCCAAATGCGCCCTTGGAGAGAAAGATACTTGGAAAAAATTTCTAAGTGTTGTAAACTTGAAGTATGACCCTCTATATGCACCTTGACTTGTAGGAAGAGTTGGAAAATGTTCAAAGTGTTGAAACTTGGAGTAGCTTCACCTAAATGCGCCAAGCCTTGAAGGAGGTGAGTTGAAAATATTCTAAAGGTTGAAAATTGAAAGTAACACCCAGCAAATGTGCCTTAACTCAAGAAGAAGTGTGGAGAATTTTCTGAGGCAAATAAACTCAAAGTATGAAGGGTCATATGCGCCTTGACTTGGAGAGAAAGTTCAAAATTCTTTTAAGTATGGGAACTAGAAGCTTTGACCCCTATATGCGCCTCACCTTGAGAGGAGTTGGTGGAAAAATATTCTAAGTATGACAAATTGGAAGTAGCTACCTTTGAATGCACCCTTGGAGGGAAGGATACTTGGAAATATTCTGAGTGTTGTAAATTTCAAGAAGAGACCCCAATATGCGCCTTGATCTTGGAGGGATTGTTAGAAATGTTTCTAAGGTGTGTAAACTTGAAGGAAGCACCCCTATATGCACCCTAGGTAGATTGGATGCCATGAGGAAATAATCTAAGTATTGGAAATTGGAACTGCACCCCATGTAATGCGCCCACCTCAAGGAGCTGATTGAAAATTCTTCTAAGTATCATAAAATGAAAGTAGAGGAGGTCATATGCACCAGAGCAAGGAAAGAGGGTAAGAAAACTTTCTAAGGCATTGGAATTGAAAGTTCAAGGGTGGATATGCACCTTACCTTAAAGGGAGAAGCTTGAAGAATTTCCTAAGTAACAAAATTGGGAGTAAGACCCATCATATGCACCTAAGGCAAGAACAAGGTAAAAAAAACATTTTAAGTGTTGAAAAATGAAACTACAAGGGGTCATATGCGCCTAAGAGTTGAGGGGGGAGTTTGATATTTTCTAAGTGTTATAAACTTGAAGCAAGCCCCTTCAAATGCGCCTTACCTTGCATGGATACTTGGAAATTTTTCTAAGTGTTATAAACTTGAAGCTAGCACACTTAAATGCACCTTAACTTGAAAGGTTGAGTTTGAAATTTTCTAAGTATTGAAGGCTGAAAGTAGATCTAGCTAAATGCACCTAGCTTGAAGAAGGGAAGTGGTGAAGTTTTCCAAGTATCACAAATTAAATGTTGCCACCCTTGAATGCGCCCTTGGGAGAGAATGGAAAGGGAGATGCTTAGGGAAATTTTCTAAGTATGAAAATGAAGGTTGGAGACTCTAAATGCGCCTAAAGACTAGAAGCTAGGGGAAATATTTTATGATGTTGAAATTGGAACCTCGAGATAATAAATGCACCCAAGCTTGTGATTGAATGATGGAATTTCCATAGGCGTTGGAAATGAAAGATTGTTCTAGGCAAAAAAGCCCAATGCTGGAGAAGTGAAAGTAAACATTGATTAAAATTATTTTCCAAGGCTGAAAAATTAAATTTCCCCCTTCGTTTGGACACATGAAATAATCAAGTTGAGAAATATTTTTCTAAGGGGGAAATTTTTTGGGAGGTCTTGAAAAATGTTCTGGAAAGAAAATAATTTTGCCTTGTGATTTCAAAATGCTGGAGCTCACGATTGATGAAATTTCTCCGGGTGAAATATAGATTTTTTTTTAGGCGCTGACGAATGAAATGAATAAAATTTCTCAAATGGAATAAAATCTTCCTAAGGCAAAGATGAATTTTTA
The DNA here is from genome assembly GCA_007258455.2 of Sequoia sempervirens. Classification (NCBI taxonomy): domain Eukaryota; kingdom Viridiplantae; phylum Streptophyta; class Pinopsida; order Cupressales; family Cupressaceae; genus Sequoia; species Sequoia sempervirens. The sequence goes on along the minus strand of VDFB02000013.1, from coordinate 247,616,248 downwards.
TGCTAGAGTAATTTTAATAAATTTCTCAAAAATGCTTCAGTCAACTGAAAGTAACATGCAGTCAAGGAGGGAAATTTCAAATTTCGAATGAGGAAGGAATCTCCAACAATATTAAATTTTTATGACAACTCTATGACGACTGAGCATAACTTTGGTGACAACTCACCATTCATCTCTCCTAAATTGGAAATCTTCTAAGTAGTGGGGGAGTGAATTAATGGCAACTGCTAAACTAGGTGCCATCTTTCAATTACATAAACTCTGAAGCTATTCATTTTTCTTCACAAGTTGCAAAGTTGAGATTGCGAGAGTGTTGAAGGTGAAAGTGGTTGTTGAAGTGAGTAAGAAATTTCTAAGCTAAGTGAATTATTTTCTGAGTGCTGAAAGTTGAAGTGAGTGAGTGTTGAGGAGAAAATTCTGAAGTAAGGGAGTTGAGCTAGATTTTTCTAAGTGTTGAAAGTGATATTGTTGAAAGTTGTTGAAGCTTGAAGTTTGAATTTCGGAGTCAGAAATCTCGAGGTTTGGAGTTGGTAGTTTAGTGCTGAAGATTTTCATTTTCGAAGCTAACTCCACGTGCTAGCCATCTCGTGGTGATTTTATTTTTCTAAGTTAGAATTGTAATCCTTGAATTTTATTTTGCAGATGGTTGAAGTTCGAAGGGGAGATGCTACTAGAATAGGCAAAGTTGCAGGCAGAGCTGGGAATGTTGAAGCAAGCAAAGAGAATGCCTCCAGGCAAGCAATCATCAAGCAGTTGAAGAAGTCATTCATTCCTGAATTGAAGTTTGTGTCAAAGCGAGGAGGTTTGACTGATACCAACCTTGGTTCATTCAACCTTCAGGCATTCAAAAGGAGAATATATGGGTAGGGTGGTTATCCTCCATCAGTGACATCGCACAACATTGTGAGAAGTGGATTGTATGCAGCTGTTGGTTTTCCACCAGCAATTCGATGTCCTGAGTTGATAATGGAATGTGCAAACTATTATAGGCCGGACCACCGAACGATTGTCTCTTCAAAAGGCAAGCTGCTAGCTAACTTCACACCTGAGGCTATTGGAGAGGCGTTTGGGATTCCAGCTATGGAGAGAATGTTGTACAAGTCTAAAGAAAGGGCTGATAAAATGTATGCCTCATCTTTCGATAGGTGTGCAAAGAGAATCAACAGATCATGGATGAGGAAGTCAAAGCCTCCTAGCGCCAAGTTGCCAAAGCAGATCATCTCAGAGGAGCTAAAACAGGAGTATTGCGATTTAATCATGATGCTCAGCCGGGTGAATGGCAGCCCATAGGCGTACATTTTTTAGCCTTGGATGTTTTTCTACATCAACGTGGTGTTGGAAGGGAAAGAGTATGTAGATTGGGCAAGAATGATCAGCGAGAACATAGATGAGCAATTCAGAAGTTTGAGGAGAACGAAGACATTTTATATGAGCTCGTATGTCATCTATATGCTAGCTCGGATGACAAAATATAAAGGATTGACATACCAAGAGCCGATTGGATGTGGTTCTGGTCAATTTAAAATCCATGAAGCTTGCAGGCAACTACATCTAACAAGTACCTCCAACTTCAAGAGAGTGAACGATGCTTTCACTATGCACATCACAAGGACTCTTCAACAGAGAACGCATCAAAGAATATCTAAAGAGGCACAAAAGTTGATTGAAGAGTACAGGTATTGGTTCATCTAGTTCCCGAAGTTCACTTACATAAGGTTGTCAAGGTTCCATTCATATGCCTGCAGATTGCCAAGGTACCCCATGGACAGGATGGTAATGCTTGAAGTGTCTAGGCAACTCATGGCCTACGACAAAATCGTAAGGAAAAGGAAGAAAGGAGTACACTTCCTTGTTATGGAAAATTCACTTGAGGAGTGCCCATCTTTGCAGGCAGCCAAGGAAGTAGAGGAATTACAATTTTACCACCTCACTCTCCACACCAGCTGGCAAGATTTTGATCCTCACGAAAAGATTGGAGTTGTGCAAGGTGAAGAATATCGGCACAAGGCTCATGTAGAAGATTTTTGGGCAAATGCAAATGATGAAACTGAAATCAGGAGGATGTTCTTCATATTACCTCTGAAATTGATCAGGGAATGCAAGGTTGTCCAAGTTCCAAATCAAGTGGATGAGGATGCCAACATTATTTACCCAGATTATGAGTCAATAAAGGATACGCCAATCCCACCACCTAATTGGGCAGAGCCAAAGATCACGAACTTGGACACTTTGTCTATGCATGTCTTAACATTCACAAGGAGTTGGGTGGATGGACATGTTCACAGGCTTAAGAGAAAATCAATTGCCCTCACATACAACCTCATGGGCAATCAAAGGCCATTGACATCAACAAGGAAGAGAAAACAAACCGCCCAAGCTATAGAGCCGCAGGAAGAGGAACCAATTCAGCCTGAGCCTCAAAGGATGGAGGAAGCATCGCCTACACAACTGTTGGCTCACTCTTCCAGCATACAAGAAGTTTCAATCTTCGCAAGTCAAAGGGTTAGAGTGAATGAAGAGCAAGAAATGGAAGAAGTCAACCAGCCATTGCCTAGGGAGCATGATAGTCAGAGCGCTAATGCTCCTAGGAATGCCAACCAGCCGGATGAAGATGAAGAAATAGAAACAGACACTCACCTGGATCGCGCAATCGAGGCAGCCTTTGAAGATGAGAACACTATGGAGCCTGAAGTTCGGGGTCTTGAGGAGGATAGTCAGCACATGGAAATGGATGAGCCTCAACCGAACGTTGTTGAAAAGGAAGTTCATGAAGTAGAAGCAATAGAAGAGCAGTCGCTTGTCGTCTATAGCGCTCAACAAGATGTTCCAAATTGGCTCACAAGTGCAATACGAAGAGATCATGAGGACAACACTTACCCAAAATTGAGATGGAAGAGCTCCTTAATAGAATAAGCGGGTCGCCTAGGAGGAAAAGAGCCAGAAAATACTCCAGGATGGAAACAGATGAGTCTGGTTCTCACACTCTCCATGTTGCGGTTCTGAGGGAAGAATGTGATCTAGATGAAGCAATGCTTGAAAATTACACGATCACTACAGTTGAATTGGGGCGCCCTACTGGAGCACAAGTGATTTAGGAAGCTGAAAACTCCTTCCAGGCACTGAAAGATAGACTGCTTCAAAAGGGAGAAAAATACAAGAGGTTGAAAAGGGAGCATAAGCCGTTAGTTGGGTATGTGCAACATCTAGCACGTCCATGTGCTTAGGAGAACCCAACGGTGGAACTTCCAGCTAAGCTTCCACAGGAATCAATTAGCGAGCTCGAGGAGATGAAGGCAATTCAGGAGGGAGACAAGTGGATTGGCGGTGTTCGTGCTGAGGCTAAGAGATTTATTGAAGATCTTGTCTCCTCTTTCCAGCATGCTTCTAGTATCCTCTCCTGTATGGAGAACATAGGCATAGAGTGATACTAACATATTTCAGGATAAAACTATTCCACGCCTAGCTGCTCTGATGCATATGCCAGTGCAGACTTTGATTGAAGGAGGGGTAATTCAGGCTGGAGATAGATATGATTTTCCAGGCTGGTATTCCGCAATGCTCACCGGCCAAGGTTTCTTTGACACGACAAGGACAGAGTCGGCCAAGATTAGGAAGGCCATGGGAAACATTCAGGAAGGCATCTTCAACACGCTGGAGGCATTGTTCACAAAAAGACTAACTCCTGAGGAGGTGACGGTGGATGGATTGAAGGGCAGATTGCAACCATTCTTCTCTAAGATGAGAGTATTTGCTCAGGTGGACTTTGAGAATATCTCCACGTTCTCCGCTATCATTCAAAGCACGCAGGAATCCATCGAGGCCTGGAGAAAATCTTGTATCCGGCAGGAGCAAACAATTGCCATCCTCGAGTATCAGCTTAATCTTACCCCAGCCATTTCTGAACAGGAGGTTGATGCAGTGCTGGCCCGGTTTGTTGCTTTCGCAGTTAGAGAGAAGAACAATGGGAACAGGATCCTGCACAAGAATCTTCTAGAAGGGTAGTGGGCATTAATTGCCCATAGTGGTCAAAGGAGGAATCTGCCATTTTTGTGCTCATTAATTGCACCACTCCACCTTCTGGCAGTTATTAGGGCAGAATCTAGTCTAGGGCATGTGTGGCTCGATCAGAGCTGTCCATTGTAATTTAATCTAGACCGTCCATTGAGATTGGCCAGCTATATAAAGGGGACTCCCCCTCATTTGTACATTATTATTAGATTAGAGATCAGAGAATAGAGCATAGAGAGGCAGTTTAGAGTTAGCATAGTTGAAGGAGAGGGAAAGTTTTCCTTTGAAAACTTTGAAAGAGATTGTTGTGAAAACTATCATAATAGAGAGAGCTTTCATTGATGGTGAATTCATCTTTTGTTATGAGCAGCTAGCAAGATTTCTTCACCCCTTCTACTTCAAGTAGCTTAGATTAGAGTAATTTTCATTTTCATGCAAGTAGTTGATTGTGGATTGTGGTTTTTTATTAAAGCAACTTCGTCTAATCCATACCACTAGCAAGCTTATTGATGGTAAGTTTGCCTTGTGTGGTCAACTGGAATACTTTTCAAACTTAACTTCGGTTATAATTCATGTGTTTGTATGTGTCGTCCTAATGGTATTTGCATGTTGAGTTGTAATCTGAATACCTTTCGTTGCTCCCTTGAAGATTGCACCGACTTTGTTGAAGCTGTCCAACGCGAGGCAAGGCAAAGTCCGGTTGAAGTCTGTTGAAGTCAAGCCCTGCACATCTTGCACTTAGACTAGGACATAAACCTTCTAAACCCTTCCTTCATTTAATTTCGACACATTTCTAGTTAGTATAGGAAATACGTGCCTTATTGCTAAATCATCTGCAACGCACGAAAACCCCTTTCATCATTAATTTGCTTTCGGCTGCTAATTTCTGAACAATTGTGTAAGTCCCCTCGTGTAAACAACATATCACAATGAACCAACTAAGTGTATTCCATCACATTGAAGGAACCTTGGAGTTGAACGTATGATCTTTCTCGCAATCTTATCGTACAAAATACTTTGATCAAGAGAGAATGGAGTAGCTGTTGGATACTTTATTCTGCTAATTGGTGTTGGTCACAAAAATCACATCAACAACTCCCAAAACCCGAGGCCGCAGTTTGGGGAGTCCCTTCCTTTTTTTCTGCACAACAGACCAGGGAAGCTCGAAAACGAAGTCAACTAAGCGAGGCAAGAAGAGTGATTCCTCTACAACCACCTCGGACAAAGAGCCACCATGTAGCAAAGCTGACAACGCAGAAGAGGAGTCAGGAGCATTCAAAGGATCAACAAAAATGTTCATCAAGGGATGAGCAGGCTCAATCGACACAACAACAGCAGATCAGGGCAATGGTTCCACAGAAGGGATAGTCGGAGGAGGATCCTGGGGAGACACAACCACCAAGGAAGAGACCTTAGAGGGATCATCTGAAGAGGGAGAGCCCACCGTGAGATGGTTCGAGAGAGCATCCTTCCACTAGGTAGCAACACCCTTGTAGCAAGCAAGAGGGAAGCCAGAGGCCAAATGGCCAACAAAGAAACATCTCCTGCACCGAAAAGGGAGCCCCTCATAGTCCAAAAGCTACTTCCAAGGTCTGTCCTCCACCATCAAGACCACATCACCATGGAGAGGTTTGGAGATGTCCAAATCAATTAAAATGCGAGCCATTGTAGTATGCCCAAGATCCTGAGACATAGAATCCACCTTCAAAGAGCTATCAATGGCTTTGCCAATAGCTTCAAACAAGAATCCTCCCAAAACTGGACAAGGAGATTCGGCAGTCGGACCCAAACCGGTTTGATATTCAGTGGCTTCGTAAGAGGATTGAAAGAGCGAGACCAAGGCCAAATGAACAGCGAATAAACACCCCACATTCACCCCCGGTCCAGCACTCTTCCACAATCCTCAAAGGAAGTAAAGGTTGCAAAGAAAAAATCTCTAGCACTGGGATAGAGGTCAATTGTCCTAGAAACAATAGGCTTCCAAGAAATGGAAACCCACTCATGGAGATTAGGAAGGTAGAGCCACAAGCCGTTAAACCTACAGACCACACCCTAACGCACAAAAATCCTCATTCTCAGCAACCTTTGGTCCACAAACCAACTCAAGGGAAGCACGGGCGCAGGGCAAAGGCCGAACCCTAGCCAGAGTAGGAGGAATCTAGGTACAAGCAGCATCAAAAAAAGATTTTTGTTGGTAGTTAGAAGCGACAAGATGAGAGGGACCAGGGTCCCCGCCCACACATTCCCGCACAACACTAGCAACAGGAGGAGAGGGAGGGCCCCCTCCCACACAAACCTACACCACACCGTCCTCACAAGCCTAAAGCTCATCGTTCTAAGGAAGCCCGCTTGCCACGTAGAGAAAAGCCTGTTGCTCGCCCAACAGAGGAATCCTACCCATCATCATTTCAAATTATAAGTTAAGGTTTTGTTATTGTTGTTCTTTTATTAAAATGTAAATTGTTGTAACTTGCATGGATATGAAATTTGTTATGATTTTTAAAAACAATCATCATAAATTTATAATATATATCATATTTATCGATCGATCATTGGATTTACATGATGATGCAATATTGTACTCTTTTGTATTCATATCTAACAAAAAAACACTTCCTCAATGTTTTACAAACTCATTTGATACATTTTGTAAACTATGTTTTGTATAAAAAAAAATTTAAGGAATTTAATTTTTTTAAGTTGTTAGAGTTTTATGGGAATTGTTGAGTTGTAACGCCTCGCCATGTGAACCCCAAAGGACAATTAAACCATAATTACTGCACAATTTTTTATTTTTTAAAAAATAAACATAACATACATGTAATACACATTAAGTCATGACATGAATTTCATTTAAGTAGATTCACTAACACATACATCCCTTGGGGTACACGAGGAGTCATTACGAGACTAAGATCCACACAACGACAATAAAGAATAAAAGCCAAAGATATAATCCATAACCAAGTAAACATTATCAAATGTAACACATACATGATAATCATTGATAAGAAACCATCTGTATACATAAATACAACATATGCATGATTAACTTAACACATTGATTAACAACCACCAAGGCCAAGATCCACACAAGGTTTATCGTTACATTACAATACAATGTTCTAGAGGTACAATGATACAAAAGTGTTTCTAACATGCACGGAAACCATACAACAAGAATCGTGATACAAATAAACACATGAATACAAGTATCATAACTGGCTCCCAAGACAAATACAACTCTAGAGTCGCTACAACAGCACCAATCCGCACCTCTCGATCCTCGACTGGGGACCCAATGGGGTGCTTAGCACGTTCCACCCGACCATGTGAGTCCGAAGACCCACCCCCCATGCTAAAGAGCTAACAAGAAGAGTCTTCAACCAAGAACATCCAAACACGGAACCACGAGACTCAACAACATACAAAAGTATCATAAAACTCAAGAATTACAATGACAAAATCAATAACATCCAAGAGTCAACATAATAACTTAAAGTCATAAATCTTATCACATAAATCAAAGCAATGACCCGTAAACAAGTAACCAAAGGATGATCATGAAACACTTCCAAATCAACTGAATTAATAAACATAATACAATTCCAAATTGCAATTAATAACATTATATCATAGTACCATAAAAATACAAGATCGTAAATCAAATATAAATGAGATCATACAAGACCACAAAGTATACTAAAGATGTATTAAAACAATAATCAATTTAAATCAATTCAAACAACAATTTAAACCAACTCCCATAACCTACTTCCAGAGGAACTCAAAAAGTAAATCACATGGGCAACTAGGGGAGAGTGTCATCGCATAGTCCTACATGGGCTATCATGTGCTCTTCCTCCCAACTGGAGGCGTCGGTCCCATCTATGGCTATCCTGTGCGCTTCCTCCCAACTGGAGGCGCCGGTCCATAGGGTGACTCATGCAGAGCCGTAGACCTCTCGTGAAGACGAGGTCACGACCTTGCCAACCACGGCCTTCTCAGCCTTCCATTAGTCTGCGGAAGCACTAATGAAGACGAGGCATCCAATTTTTTAAATCTTATAATGATATTACTACCCATCCCTCCTAAGTTAATTATTAGGTTTTCACTTTATTACTAACTCACCCGTGGGTTATCCTGTGCCCTTCCCCTTAAGCGGGGCGTCGGCCCCCACGAGGAGCCACTCTCCCTAGAGACCCAACAACATAAAAACCAAGAAACCAAGGGTTGTACAACATAACAAGAATATTAGATCACAACTAAGAAGCCTGCGAGGCATTACCCATCTCGCTATAAATACATAATCAAAGTCTCAACAATTCCCGTACAACCCTTTCAAAATCATGAAACCAAAACACTTGCCACATCAAGGGCACATAAAGAGAGAGAACATCAACTATCAATCATCTCAGGCCTTTGGAAGATTCTCATAAAGTTTACACTAGGGTTTCCCCATCAAAGAACTGACAACAATAATTGCAAGGCCACAAGAACTATATAATGAGTGAATACATCAAACAAGATCAACAACTCAAGCAGAACCATCAATCATGACAATGCTAACATTAACCGATTTACCACTTAGGTAAAGAACAAAAGAAAACATATGGGTTCCCAACGAATAGCAACATAAATTAAATGAGAGAAAATCTCCAACTCAAAATCAACTCACGAGAGGTCACATCGAAAGGGTCTATTAAAACAATCCATAAAACCACACATGCAAATACAATATAACCATTCCTTCAATAAGAACTTGAAACAATCTAAAAAGAACATTATTTTAAAGATCAATCATTTCCAACCTTTAAGGATATCACAATATTGCGAAGTGAAGATATAATCTGATGTTTTTAAGCCATAAGACACTAATCACAAATCAACAATGGTGTCACCTTAAATAGGGGAACGCAAAAGAAAATCAACCTTTAATTCAACAAAATCACTTAATAAAACCAAAAGCCACCAACTAGGTATTCCACGGGAGACCTCAATTTTCTCCTCACAAGAACCCCCTTATAGTGGTACGCAAATCACCTTCATAAAATCAGCAACATAGCAATGACAACAATTATCTATTCACAGTTTCAAATAAGAGAAACCAACCTACTTAATGACTAAAACAATTACCATCTCAAGATTCTAAATAAGTATCCATAAAGAGAACTTACAAATCAACCACTAAATGAATATAAAGGAAGTCAATTTTCAAAAGATTAAAATCCCATTTCACCAATAACCTATCCAATTCAATAATACCCTAATCAAACTCTAGTCATGCCCATACATTTAAATTTCTCCTATCATCTATTAACATAATTGAAAACTACTTAATAGCTGGGTAGTTAACTCATTATTATTTCATAACTACTTATGTCCAAAACATTATTTCCATTTTCCTTTCATCATACTAACTTAACACTCACTTCCAATGTGAAACCCATTTAAGACCAAAAATGACAATAACGACAATACTCTAAATACTTAAACTACATATTAGAACTTACCACCTTAAAATCTTAAATCTATCTAAATAAATCTACACACATAAATACCTTTTAAAACCACTACATATCTATATATTTTAATTCTTTTCGAGGAGGGAAAGTAGAAAGAGAATAGATCTTTTCTAAGAATCCAACAAGTCTACAAGACTACAACTTCACAAAATAAGAATAAAAAGATAACTTATTCAATTCTATATTAAATTCTATTTCCACCATATACACATTTAAAATAAAACGATCAATGCTGGTACATATATATTCACAAATTGCCCTTATATTATCCTATCAAAGTTCACAATTTAACAAATTAATAGAAGTTCTTTTCTATTTGCATATCTTCACTATAATAAAATTTTATTTTGATCATACCAGAAAATAACCATACTGATTACAGACATAAATAATTGATAAAATTAACAATTAAATTAATGAAATCTAATTAAATGAATTAATAATATATATATATATATATATATATATATATATATATATATATATATATATATATATATATTCATAATAGTTTATACACGCATTAAAATTTATATAAATTTTTTGTTTTAGACAACAATTAAGATATACCATTTTAAATGGGAATTAAATCCCATACAAAAGCATGGGCGAAGGCCCCGGCCACGACAGTCTACGGACTGTCACAGCAGTCCGACGGACTACCGCGGTAGCCCGTAGGCTGCCGCTCCAATACCACTGCCGGCTGGGTGGTGGGTACAGCCGAGGCCGAACCATCACCTAGTCTGCAATTTTTATTTTTATTTTTTATTTTATTTTATTTTTATTTTTTTAATTTTTTTTTAAATAATTTCAAACAAATTTAATACGGCGAAAATTCAAAATTTAAGAATTAAATTTTACATTCAATATTTATTTATATATATGTTTGTATATATATATATCTAATATATATACATATATATACTGTATTTTAAATAATTCGAAAACAGAGAATGACAATCCACTGTACAGGTTACGGTATATATATATATATATATATATATATAATTCACAGTAAGGGGATTATTCTTCCATTTATTTATTTTCCAGAACAAAACCACAGTAATACTGTTTATTTCTAGAATCCCAACCAAAGCTTCATTTTTAATAAACAACAATCCAAAACCCAACAAATAATTTCATTTAATCAACTACAATCTCGAACCCTGGTAAAATTTTCTTGATTGAAACACAGTCCAAAACATTTCTAAGGATTCGAGAATTTTCTACATGCATTAAATTTCCAATCCAGAACAAAGAATTCTTATTTCATTTGATGCTATAGAAAGAAGATAATTTAAAAGAAGGAGAACCTGGCGTCCTGCGCCTGGAGAAAACTGTAGAAGCTTTATCCTTCTTGCCGATCCAATCCTCCACTAACGATTGATTTCAGCAGTAGCTCCAAGATCCTCCCTCAAACTTAAACCTTATTCCTCAATGAATTCTCCAGAATAATAATAGAAGAAGAATGCAATACTATAACCGGAAAATTGACTGCCAAATTTTTCCAAAATCTGTTCGAAAAAGAATGCAACCCCCCTTCCAACCCAAAAATCCTCTAAATAAAATCTCACACAAAAGTCTCTTCCATTGCCTCTTCCAGCGAATACCAAAAGTCACTTCTCCAAGAAATGAAATTTAATTACATTCAAATCCACAAAAATGAGCTTTTCTTGTTTTAGAACACTTCAACTTCCTATCTCCTTAACCATTTAAATTTCTTATTATAATAATTGTCTTTTCAAGATTATTTTGTTCATAATTATTATTAACTTCAATTTAACACAACAATATCAATTAATCTAATAATATCACTTTTACTTTTAACGAATTAGTTTAATTTGATCATTTGTTCTAAATCGTTTGATTTGATTTAATTGATTATTATTTTAATTTCTACTCGTATTTCAATAACCTTGCAAATCACCTATGATTATTATTGATACATTTTGTAAACTATGTTTTGTATAAAAAAAAATTTAAGGAATTTAATTTTTTTAAGTTGTTAGAGTTTTATGGGAATTGTTGAGTCCAAGTCAAATTTGGGTATGCTAAGATTTTGTTGTAATGTCCTCTTTTTTCGAACTAAATCAAGTGCTAAAGAAGGGATTTAAAAAGGGGATAATATAATAATAATTTCTTAAGATGTACAAAAGGTATTTTAAGTTAGAACTTTGGAAAAAGAACACTTAATTTACTATTATTAAATGGGACCAAAAGTAAATATTGGATACATAGTCAAAAAGGTGATTTTTTGATTAAATGAAATATTAATTACTTAAAAGATAATTAATAATTATAAGTTTGAAAAAAAATGAATATTCAATTAAAAGTAATTTTAATTAGGGTTGGATGGAAAAAAAATTAAAAAGACAATTGATGGAAAAAATAAATTCATTCTATTCATTACCAACTTTCAAAAACCCTTATTTTGGAGAGCATTGAGCTTTGGTGCAATTTTTACCTTGAGGATGAAACTCTCGGTTTATTTAGGAATTGGAAGACGGAAACCTTCTATTTCTCATTGTTGGCTTTATATAGGAGTCAAATTTGTGTGGAAAATTGAAAATACAACATATATATATATATATATATATAGTAGGGATCACTATTTTTAGAATAATCCAAAAGCTATATCAGTCGTACCATTCTATGAGTTGATTGCATCAAATAAAGGAAGGTAGTGATAGTTTTTTTTTAATTGGTCATAACTAGCTTTATATGTTCGCACCTGCAAGAAAAGGATGTGGAAGATTAACCAACCTCTATTGATAAGGGTTCGTGGGGCCCTCCAAATCTAGTCGTTGCCTCCTAAATATCATTTATGATCTTCTAAAAGGGAACCACAACATATGAAATAGATAGTGCTAATTTATTTTGGTCACTTTGATTTGTCAACCAAAACACATCTGCAAGGAGTGATGTGGAGTTGGAAGCAATTGATGTTAAGGTGAAAAGGGTTTGTGGGACTTCCATGTTGGGCAATTTCTTTTATAGTCTCCATATATGCAACAACCACCTTATAGGTTGCGTCCCATTTCAAAGACCAAAGAAACCAAGTGAAAGTGTAATGGTTGGGTTAATGTGTGAATAACTGTGGCATCTTTGAGGGGCCAAACAAACTTGGAAAGGAGAATAAGTTAAATATTTATAGTTTTAAATGTTATACAACAATCTCCGGTCTGCACAACAATGTTGAAGGTTAGGTCTAATCCAATTTAATTATTGAGTTATAAAATATGAGCATATTATGATCAATGATGTATGAAGTTGTAGTATTTCCCTTTGAATGAAAAAGAATACATGTTATTTCCAATATGGTTGTCAAATTATCATTTGTGTAATTACATAATCAGTTGAAGACTCAAAATACACAAGTGTTTACATTATATTAAACAATTATCAAAACTCGAAGAAAAAAAAAGCCTTGCACAATACATTCGTTGATTTGCGAACTATGGTTTGTAGTAATTAGAGATCTTCATATGAAGGTACTATAATTTTTTGAAGATGGTAGAATCCAAGTGAGATGAGTTCTCAAAAATTCAACACTCATTCATGTTGTCCTCTTGAATTTTCTTTAGCATAAATGATAACATATTAGTGCAGGAGCATTGGTGCAAGTTTCACTTTCAAAATATATTTCCTTTGATGTTGGGTGGCCCATTTGATAGGTGTTCCCTAAATTTTGGTGGCAATTACAACCCTCATTCTAGTGCTAGGGGCTATCATAATTTATTGTTTGACAACTTATTATGGGCGATGGAGACAGCTTGACAATAGTTGACTTTTTTATATTTTTAGTGTGAGTTTTACTTCCAAAGATGGATCCTTAGAAAAAATCAAAAGGGAGATATCATTTTAAATAGAGTCTTAATTAGAGGTGATAGCACTAAGGAGTTGAGTGGCAGATTTATATAGTCTATTCAAAAGTTTCTTAAAAAACAAAGATATAGAGGGAAAAGTAGAGAAAAAAAAAGTATTAGAGTTTGGGAAAAGGAAAAGAAGTTGTTTATGTTCTCTTGGTCTAAGGTAAGATAAGGGTCAAAGTAATCTTGGTAGAAGTAGGGAGAGATAGTTTTATGTGGGCAAAGAGTTTAATTCTTAGTTCATAGCTGGTGTAGAATACTTAGGATGGTAGTCATTTTGATGGTGTTTGGAAGAAAATATTGTAGCCTTCAAGCATGTAATTAGTATCATTGTAGAAGGAAGCATAAGTTTTGGGTGAGCAATTTATGTGGGTGTTTGTTATGTTATATATTTCTACAATTTAATGATTCATGTTGTAGGAGAGAGTGGGGGTTGAACAATCTAAGTGTTGGTGTTGGGAGTTATCAGTTGAATAATTATATGCAACAATTTTTTTTTAACAACTATGAATCTTTTATTTAATATAATTTTAAATTTGTTTATGTTACTTTGTTCTTGTAATCTTTGTTGATCTTTAGGTGAGTTGCTTGAATCAACAACCCTTCATTAGGGCCTTGATTTAGGTTTGCAACAATTGGTATCAAAGCAAGGTCCATCCTTGGGTTGAGTGTGTGAGAAGAGCTCTACTAGTGTTGAAGAAGACATTGGATACAATGAACTTTAGGTGGGGCGCTGGTAGATGGTGTGGGAGAGCTTAAGCACCCAAAATTGTAGATTTGGCTCAAGGAATGAGGGAGATCCTAGCAATATTGGTCGCAATAGAGACAGCCCAAAGAAGGGGACTTCACCTTGAAGATGTGAGTGATGAAGGAGAAGTGACTCGAGATTCTCAAGCACATGAAGAAGTGGTGGACGTTGTGGTGACTAGATTTCTTAAATCCATGAAAAAGGTTGGAGGTATAACCAGATTGAATGCATCTTATTATAATGGAAGCTTGAATGGTGAGGAACTCATAGATTGGATTGCAAAGATGGAAATATACTTTGACTATGAATCTACAAAAGAGCCCAAGCAGGTAAAATTTGCTTGCACAAGGTTGAAAGGCCACACAACTTTATGGTGGGGTTATGTACAAATTGAAAGACAAATAAAAGGGAAAAAGAAAATTAAAAGTTGAGATAAGATGGTGACAAAAATGAAGGCTAAATTCTTAACTTCAAATTATCAATTGAATTTATTCAAAAATTTACAAAACTTAAGACAAAGGGAAGAAAATGTGAAGAACATTGAGTTCTACAAACTCACTATAAGGGCTAGACATGTAGAAGATGACCTATAAAAGATAGCAAGGTATGTGAATGGATTGTGTTTAAATGTCCAAGATGAAATTAGTTTTTTGAACTTTAGAAGCATAGAGGAAGCATGTCAAAGTGCTTTAAAGGTAGAAGAGAAGTTATCCAAAAGGCATCAAGAGGAAGAGGAAGGTCCACTATTAGAAAAGAACAAGCAAATAGTAGCAAGGAACAATAAGCATGTGAAGAAGAAATTGGTATTTCACAAAATAATGATTTCAATCAAGGTACAAGAGGGAGAGGATATTTCTCAAGAGGAAGAGGTTATTATGGAAGAGGTAGAGGAAGAGGCTTTATAGGCTCATGCTACCAATGTGGAGAAGTTGGGCACAGGGAATTTGAATGTCCTCAAATTCAATAAGACAATATTAAAAAGAGTATGGCTAGAAATCTTGTTGCACAAGAAAATGCAAAAAGTGTTGTATCACCTCAACATAGAAGAACCAAAACAAGCAAAATCATTAATGTTCAAGAGGGTGTTACTAAAACCAAAGGAGAAACAAGAACCTAAACAAAGAAGTTTATTTAGGATTGTTTGCAAATTGGGTGGCAAGTGTTGCAAGTTGATTGTGGACAATGGAAGTACAAATAATCTAGTCTCTCAAGAAGTGGTGGAGAAACTCAATTTGGAGAAGCTTAAGCACCCTAACCCATACAAGGTGTCATGGTTGTAGAAAGGACATCAATTAGTGGTAAGTGAGCAATGCTTAGTTAATTTTCAACTTGGTAACTATAAAAATGAAATCATGTGTGATGTAATGCCCATGGATGCTTGTCACATTCTTTGGGGTAGACCCCGGTAGTTTGATAGAGATGTTATGCATAATGGAAGAAAAAATATGTACATTACTGTGAGGGACGAAAATAAATTTACTTTAAGCTCATTGAAGGAAAAATTTAAAATAGATAGTAATCCTATTGTATGTTTGAGCATAGTGAATCAGTTGTTGAAGGCAACAAAAGAGGTTGGGAGTGATCCACACAAAGTAGGTAATGGCAAAGAGAGAAGTGTTATTGAAAGTAAGAATAATTTTTTCAAAGAGGTGAAAGAATGCTCAAGGACTCTAAATATGTTGATTTCAAGAGTAAAACTCAAAAACTCTAAGTTGAAGATTTATGAAGGGGATTCATGATGAGTTCAGATGGAAGGTACCAGAACCATGTCAAGTCTTGAAGGAATTTGTAGCAAGTGTTTATGAAATAGAGCTTTCGAAAGGGGTAAATATTTCACCAATTTTTAAAATGAAGGATTTTTATCCTTATTATGAAGGACAAACGAGTATAGAAATAAATGAGTGTTCAAATGTATGGATGGATTAGAAAATGAGGAAGACAAAATGAAAGAAGATAATGAATGTGGAGTAATGAACAAAAGTCAGAAGGATGGAGAGATTATTTGGATCAAAGGCAAAGATGGCATTCCAATCCCAAGATTCTTCAAATGTTCAAAGTCTTAAACTTATTGAACATTTCTCTTAACCTAGTGAGTCTAATGCAGGAGCATTGGTGCAAGTTTCACTTTCATAATATATTTCATTTGATGTTGGGTAACCTGTTTGATAGGATTTTCCTAAATTTTGGTGGTAGTTATACCCCTAATTTTGGCGTTAGTGGCTATCATAAATGATTGATTCACAACTTATTATGGGTGAATTGAGACAATTTGACAATAGCTGACTTTTTATATTCTTAGCACGAGTTTTACGTCCCATGATGGAGCCTTGGAGAAAATCAAAAGGGAGATCATTTTAAATAGAGTCTTAATGAGAGGTGATAGCACTAAGGAGTTGAGTGATAGATTTATATACTCTATTCAAAAGTTTCTTTAAAAAAAAGAGCTAGAGGGAAAAGTAGAGAAAAATATATTGAGGAGTTTGAGAAAAGAAAAAGAAGTTATTTTTGTTCTCTTGGTCTAAGGTAGGATAAGGGTCAAAGTAATTTTGGTAGAAGTGGAGAGTTTTTTGTGGGCAAAGGGTTTTATTCCTAAGTCATAGTTGGTGTAGAATCCTTAGGATGATAGTCATTTTGGTGGTGTTTGGAAGAAAAAAATGTAGCCTTCAAGCATGTAATTAGTATCATTGTGGAAGGAAGTGTGAGTTTTGAGTGATCAGTCTATGTGGGTGTTTTGTTCTATTATCTATTTCTACATTTTAATGAGTCATGTTGTAGGAGAGGGGGGTTGAACAGTCTGAGTGTTGATGTTGGGAGTTATCAGTTGAACAACTATATCTAGCAATATTTTTGTAAACAACTATGATTTTTTAATTTAATAGAATTCTAAATTTGTTTATGTTACTCTAGTCTTATAATCTTTGTTGATCTTTAGGTGAGTTTCTTGAATCAACAACCCTTCATTGGGTTCTACATTCAGGTCTATGTAACATATGTTCAATCTTTGAAGTCAAAGACATCCTCACTGAAGTTTGAGGCATATTTGTACAAAAGTCTTGAGACATTAGAATAGATCCATACACATGCAGAATGTGAGCATCATCTTGGGTACAAGATGGCTAAAGAAGAAAAATTTGACTATTTGATGTTGCTCTATGAGAAATAAAATCAACAAAGACACAATTACATAACCACTTCTCCCAAGAGGTTTGAAACTTTGATCAAGCACATCCATGAGTAACACCAAAACATCCTTGTCAACTATAGAGACACAATGCTCTTTCCATGCCACAATATCCTTCTAAGAGAAAATAAATAGATGTCTACCAAATTTTGTTTTTCAGATGAATTTTGTAAGGAAAGCTAAATGCGGAAACAACTTTCTTAACGTCAAAACCTCAGAGAAGAATGTAGATATACTTTTAATTTTTCAATTACAGTCCAATTAAGATGCACTATGAAATAATATATCAGAAACAGAGTATTTGACAATCACACATGAACACCAAATATACGTGGGAAAACCCTTACGGGAGAAAAACCCACCACACCAAGAGAAATCACTTTGTATTACAGTAACAGAGATTACATACAAATGCCAGACTTATCTTTCTGGTGTCATTATACAGCAGCATTCACCATGAACAATCTTGTACAGGAACCTTTGAGTTACAGACTTTACATAATAGAATTCATTTACTGATCATACATAATCTGTCGAATCAACCTTCGAACCAACCGATCACAAACTGTAATCGCAGAGTATATCCATGGTGTTTCTTGTCTGTCAAACTTCCTCACAGAACCGTCACAACCGATTGTCTTCCAACTGTTCAGATTCAGCTTCTCCTATTGGTCCACGAGACTCCACATAGGACGGTCAAACGATCAACAGAATTCGCACTGTGTTGGCATCTCGGTGAGACACTAACAGTGTCTCGCCAATGCCACATCACCTTTATATCAATGTCGCCAAGACGTTCCATCGAGCTTCATGTGTCACACCGAGTCATCAAACAGTCGGCGAGACCTATCACTTTCGCCAGGACCTCACGCCGAGTCACCAAAGGTTATACCGAAGTCACATGTTACACCGAGCTCCAATCACCAGTCGGCAAGACTTAACATTATGCCAAGAGGTTTCTCCGAGATCACAAATGTCACCCCGAAGTCATCAATAGTCACCAAGACTATACCGCTTTCGCTAGGATGTTACTCTGAAACCTCAAGTCATACCGAGCACCAAAGAATAGTCGGCAAGACCTATGTCTTTCGCCGAGAGAACATACCGAACTCCAAGACTTACCCCGACGGCTTCAACATAAAGCGCTGTCAGTGAGACATTAACACTTCGCCCAAACTTCATAACGAAACCTTAGTGTTATACTGAAGACTCCCGAGTGTGTCCCCGTCGGCAAGACTTCCATCTATCACTAAGACATCACACTGGGATCCTTATGTTATGGCGAAGACATCATATGTATTCCTGTCGGCGAGACTTCTTCGTTTGCTGGGACTTCTCACCGAGCCGCTATAGGCTATCCTGAAGCCCATGGTCGCCATGAGTCTCCCCGAAATACGATTGAATGGCCTGTCGGCCAAAGAACTCCACACGATAAGAGGTCATAGCGAATACACTATGTCACAGCGAAGGCTCCAAAGAATAAGTGTTCGGCAAGACTTCTGCAAGGTCACAGCGACCTGTTCAAAACAAAATGTATCAAAGCTGCTAGTCAGCTAGACATGATAGATGTCATACCGACTTTGCTCTAACCGAGGTTTCAGCCTGTGATGATTGAGGCACATATTTCCAACAAATTTACAATTAATAAGAACCCACCAAATTTACACCCTCCCCTTAACGTGTCCCCCGACTTATCATAGCTTGTATCTCACCTTTTACACCCAAGGTTAGCATCATTCATGCAATGTCTCGATGGACAATGTCTTTTCCCAAAAGATTATGATGCAAAACATCAATCAAAGAATTAAAAAGATGTGAATGTCTACTCATACATGCAAATATTTCTAATATCTATTACAAATAGAACCATCATGAGCTCATAAACACAGAGCTCGGGTTTGTATTAGCAAATATATACAATGTATGCCCACTCACTGTGAAATGTATGATTTGGCATAGCTCTTTTGCATAATGTTTTTGGTGTCAATGAACATGTTATAAATATGAGTTTTGAAGACACCTTCCTTTGCCTCGATCAAAAATAATGAGTTTGTAATTTGAAACTATTCCAACTCCTATAGATTACAAGGGGGAGTTTATTCTTGTCACATTCCATTTTTAAGTTGTTGCAATCGTATTCAAACTATTAATCTAGAATGAGTGTGTGGGTGTTTGGGATAACTCTAAGGTGGAAGTATTTGAGTTCAATTTTGATTTATCTAAAAAAAGGGGGGTTTTCCTCAAGTCTATTATCATTTTACTTTATCTCTTGTGAGAAAATACAAAAGGGAACGATATAGGAGGATAACCTCTCTTCAAATAGTAAAGGAAGCTCCTTAAGATCTAAAACTAGCCATAAACTCAAAGCTATGAACACGCTATACAAGATTCTTAATGAAATTTTGTATTTAAAGGAAATAATTGAAGGTAAACTTGACTTGTTTTTTTGGATATTGAAGGTATAGCACAAGACTTAAAAGGTACTTATCTCATAAACAAGGTTTTTTAATAAATAAAGCTTGCAACTAAATGAAGTAAGCTTTAACAAGAATGCTTACTAGTCGGTTGAAAACAAAGACCAATCGATCCACATTAATAAGAGAGAATTAAACAAACTAATGTTAACAATGAAACTGCAACATAAGATTTAAGAAAAGTAAGTTGTCAGAAGCACGCAAAGTTACTTATTGAGATGAAAGGCGAGTGTCAATACAAATATTAACACAATTATTTTCTATAATCCACTTATGTAAACACTATAGAAGAACACAATAAAACTTAGATTAAATGCTTGAATGACAACCGCAATAGCATAAGCTTGACATCAACTATCATTAAGAGTTTATGTGCTCAAAACATTTATTTATATGTTACAAAGATAATATTTTAGAGATTTAAGAACATTAATAAAATATCAAAAAATAATTAGGTTGGGGGGGGCTAGCTCGATTGGCTAAAGCATACTATTGCACGCAAGAGGTCACGAGGTCTAGTCTCCCCCCCCATCCCTGTGGTATGGGAGGGCGTGTCGTGCCAGTGTCACCAGTCACGTGAAAAAAGAAAAAAAAAAGTTTACTAGATGCATTGCAATTTATAGGAGGGGCTACCTGATTCTTGCAATCTAAAAAAAATAAAAAAATAATTGCTTTAAAGCAAACCTATCCAAGAGTTGCAAAAAAAAAGTGGAAAGAAAGGAACTTAAAGCAAATATACCCCTAAATAACTAATAAAAAACAAATGGCCTAAAATAGATTCTCATTCATCCCCTAAAATAGAACATTAAGAATCGCCACTACTAAATATGATCATTACTAAAAATAACAAGTTGTGAATGAATGACATTTGAAACTTTGAAGCCACTACTAAATCCTCTTAAATAAGGTGAATCTCTTTGAAGGATATAGAAACCGTGTACGTTATGATACACCAATCATCTAAATTTGAAACCCCAACAACAATACAAATTTATTTGCAACACATGCTTCTTAAAGTTGGGGGGAACATTATGAATGACAAGTTTTTGAAGATGCCCCTTAGAATTTGTACTACCAAAGCTTCAATATTTGTAGATTTGTGTACCTTATAAAAATATTCTCTAGCATGTCCATATTCATGCCTCTATAATACATAGATACAACATGCTCTTTACACTCCTTAAACCATTTTGACCCATTATTTTTTTAGCAATATGGATTGATTTTGCAAATTATTGTGGCTCGTGCTAAATTGCTTTCTCAAATAATTGTTGTCTCAAGGTTCTAGTATGTAGAAATTTGATCAATCAACTTACTAGGAACAAAAACTGATATAGTCAAGGGTTAAGAACCCACTTAAGGGTAGCCAATCTTTGCAACCTACACAATCAACACACGCCCATTTGTACATAACAAAAGTAATAATTAATGCAAAACTAATATTTTTATGAATTCTCTGCAGCATAGTAAAACATACCTACAAAATACTCTATGCTACAAAAGCTATCTTACTTCTTGTAGCCCACTACTTCACTCTCTTATTTTAAGGCTTCACACGACTATAATTTCATTATATCCCCCTCTTTGAATTACGAGGATTATACTCTTTCGTCCAAACTTTGCTACACAAATTTATGCAACTCTTCTATAGATTATTTGTTGTAGACATGGTTTTTTTTTCTAGTATTTTATTTGCTCTATCATTTTCAATATGGTATCAAAGCAATATTAGATCCTATGTTGTGAGACACATCAGATAATTGAACCTGTGGAGGAGATCACCTATACAACATATGGGAGAATAGCACATGTATGAAGTGTTGAACATTCCTATGAAATGATGAAATGCCATAAATTGTGCAGACCATGCATGGAAACTAGCATGTAGATGTTATCCATTTACAAATAAAAAGGTGTTCTAGGTTATAAGCATCAAGTTTGAATATTTAAACCTTTCTATATTTTTATTTCATGTTTCGAGTTTTTACAGGAGGGATTGAAAGATGGTATTTACTTAGGTAAGTGAGGTGAAGTGTTGGTTTATTCAAAGTCTCCCAAAGCATAGCATTTTTGTGTAGAGGGCTTAAACATGAACGAATCTTCAAAGCATGGTAATGCAATAGGTTCTTCAAAACCCTTTTAGCAAAATAAATTTGTAAGGCATCATTGTGCGAGATAGTTGAAGAACAAGATGAAGGGAGGGTGAAATATGCCCCTTAAATTTTTTCTTGATTTTAGATATCAATTACAATTGCAACATGCACCCGTTAAGGTTAGCTCCAAAACCAAAATGATGCGAAAGGTAACTCTAACCAAGAATGAGCCATAAAACCATTGAAGGAAGAGGGGCAAGCATATAGTTAGAGGATCCCTAGGATCTAAATAACTCAACAACTGAAATTGATTTACAACTGAAAGTAAATGATAAGACTCAACGCCAAGAATGTGCACACAAGATCCTTTTGAAGGCAAGGTGCTAACATATGGCGGAGTACTTATTACAAACTGAAATGAACTTAGGCGATGAACCAGCCATGAAGATTTCCACTCAACCACCAATTCAATGGGGGGAAAGAATTACAAAACAAACTAATTCATCCGTTACGGCGGGCATCCACTCATGAGTGGGAATTCACCACTTTTCAATGGGTACAAAGAGAGATTAACAAGTTCTTTTTCCACACTGGCGGTAAACCATCCAGGGGTTACAATGTTTGAATTAAAACATAAAGTAAATGCTGAAATAAGAATGACTGGAACATTACTACTATTACCAGCATTTACAATGAGCTTATTGCAATGAATTTACAATAGAAAACTGCTCCAAACTTCTGCAAGAATAATACTATACTTTTGATCACAAATGTGAGTTGAAAGACCAAAGAAATATAGCATGAAAAGAGAATAACCAAGTCTAATATTAAGACCAGCAAGCTGAGATAATCAGACCAGCAACTTAAACTTCCCCTAAATTGTTCATATCATCATCCAAAATGCCTCTATTCCCTCCAAAATGAATGCACATGAAACTAGAAGCATAGATGTCCAAGAATTATAGCATAACATGGAATGAGTCAAGTCTGATATGAAATGCCATCAACTGAAAATACAGACCAGCAAACTGTACATCAATGAAATACTCATAACTCATTCAAATTACCTCTAAATGAGCTGAAACAAAGTGCAATGACTCACTAGGAGGTTGGTGCCCAATTTGCAAAGATAAAACAGCATCTAAACTCAACCATTAATTTATGCACGAATCCCAATGCTCTCCAAAAAGGTACAGCCTCCTTGCAAGGGCGATTTTGCTTGATAAAATCTGAAACTTGGAATTAAATTTTGATAACCTCCAAATATGATCGCCTCTATTATAGAAATGCAATGATCAAGTACCCAGAACCAAATAAAATTCATACTAAAAGTTGTATACAAAAATCACTTTCAGCCATGATAAACCAGCAACATGAAAACTGGAAATATTTCACCAAAACTCCACAATAATGCTCAATATGTACTTCTGGATGAAGCACACTCTTAGTCCACCACCTAGGGAACCATAGTTTCAGGCCCGAAGAGTGGAGTAAATTTGCTAAGCTATCCCTTAGCCGGATTTTGGATTCATTCCAGTAGCGTAACTTTGCTCTTCAAAAATATGCATCATCAGCTCATCATAAAACATCAATATATAGGCTTCAATTGGCAAATGAAGCAATAAGAGACTCTTCAAATTCCAAGAAATTGAATCACTTCAACTTCCAAAAGGGACGCCATTTTAAGCATTTCACTTTTGAAATAATAAAATATTAATCAACCTCTTTTAGGCATCCAACTTCACTTTGCAACAATAAAGCATTTAATAATTCATTAAATGCACCATTGACCCCTTAATGACCCCCTTTTAAAAACAACATGAAGTGATCATTCCTAGGCGTGGGGGGCAACTGAAAAACATGAAATTGACTAAGTATAAAAACTCAGTCCATGGAGATAACCAAAACCAATGCCAATACTGAAAATGATGGATAGCAAGATGACTCGAGTTAACTGCTAATGATGCCACTGCCAAAATTAGACTTACTAAATATAGCCAACTGCTATAAATAGTAAGTTCACATCAAAACATAGAAAGCCAAACTGAACACTGAATTGCAAAGGATTGAACTGCTGCTAGACAGATACTACCAAAAGATAGACTTGCTAAACATAGCAAATTGCTATAAATAGTAAGTTTGCACAACATCCTTTGAACACCAACTGAGCAGTATCTAAAAGAGGAAACCCTAATTTTCCACAACTGAGTAGCCTACGGATTCTCAGAAATAGGCTAAATCCAAATGAAGAGCGTATGGCCAAAATGGGGACATTACAGAGGGATGATGATAGTTATGTGCCAAGTCATCTAATGTCTTTGAAGGAACAATTAGAACTTGATAAGGAAGATGAGAGTCTTAGAAGGTGGAAGGAGAAATAATTTGGTTGTCTTGATTACAACTCTAGTGAAGAAAACATGGAGCTAGAAGTTACATTTCAATCTTTGGTGATAATATCATCAAGCAATCAAGAAATAAATGTCTTGTTTCTTGAGATTTAAGCACTAATGACATATCCTTTACTCTAAATGAAGGTTGCAACTATTATGTGAAGTTTAGTTTTATGGTTCGTCATAACATCGTTTCTAGTTTACAATATATGAACACAATTTGGAAAGTGGGACTTAAAGTTGATCATATTCATCATAAGTTGGGAATATTTAGCCCAAGGCAAGAGCCATATGTATGTGCCTTGGAGAAGGAGACTGCTCCAAGAGGAGTTCTCGCTTGTGGAATAGACACAACCAAACTACAATTTATACATGACGATGGAAGTTGTCACCTTGAAATAGATTATTAATGTTGAGATTCAAACAAACTATTAGAAGCCCTTAAAATTCTATTGTAGCGAGGAGGTTTATTATCATCTCAAGTTAGCTTAGATCACTCAGAGATGATACCTTGCATGAGAAGCGCCAATTTCATCTTTCATCTTGAGTCCCTTCATGGAGCAAGGAGGGAGGGGGGGAAGCAACATTGTAGTTATTTTTTGGTTTGCAAATAATTGAGTTTGTCTCAATCTGTAGACTTGGTGAGTGGTACCTATGGATAAGTGAGTTTGTTTCAATCCATGATTTAGTAGGTATGCATTTGTGGATAATTGAGTAAGTCTTGATCCACAAATGGAAGAGTGTTACTATGGATAATTGAGTTAGTCTCAATTCACAAGTTGTTGGTGTCCTTTCTTGTGGATAATGGAATTTGTCTTGATTCATAGTAGTGGTGTACTAGTAGATAATGGAGTGTGTCTTGATTCATAGGTATTTTGCAATTTTGATAGTCAAGAGATCCACTGATGTGTTTAGTTTGGTGTTTCCTAGGTGAGAAAGGAGAGTTGGTGGAGGCACTTCATCAAAGTTTCGAGAAGAGTTGTGTTCAATTCTTGCAGTGTTTTGTCCTTTGTTCGGATTGATGCAATAAGGGGGAATGTTGGAATGTATATTACATCAATAGTATATAGGTTAGATTGGATTATAAATAAATAAATAAAGTTGAATATATGAAATTCCATATCAATTATTTGTTGTAGTCATGGTTTAATTTTTCTAGTATTTATATGCTCTGCCATTTTCAATAAAACAGGGGATACATAAAGGTGGTTATTCCATTTTGCATCATTTTTTTGTTTCTTTGAAATAACTAATGAATGATTTGGTTTGAAGTAGAAACTTGAAAATGGGAAGATGAATGATTAATTATCAATGAGAATTGGGGGAATCAATGTTCTTCCTCATCCTTTTTCTCTTTCTTCCCTTCTTCTCTTTTGTTCTTTTCCTCTTCACTTTTTGTGATTGAGAAAGAGCACAAGATGAGATTTTAATGTTTTTAAGTTGGGTGGCCTTGGCAAGTCCCCCTTTTAGTTTTATGTTTAAGGTAGGATTTTATTTGTGTTTTTGAAATGTAGTGAATGTCATGACATCCTCATGACCATTAAGGGATGTCATGATGCCTTCTAGTTGTCTTAGGGGCAATAAGGCATCCTCAAAATGAATTAAAAAAAGGGGATGACCCCTTGACTCCCCCTTTTTGGGGGGTATCCTAGGTATTCCCCTAATAATTACTCAAAGAAACGAACATGATGGGGAGAAGTGGGGAATTTCCCCCCATCCCCACATTTCAAATGTATGGGATGTGGGACTAGATCATAGGTACATGTCTATATAGATCATTGATAGAATGATAATTGAACTTGTTTGTGGATTAGGATAAAGTTGTTTTAAATTAAATAGTGGGAGTTCTTTAGGAGTCCACCACCACCACCCCTCCCTCAAGAATAAAGATTTTATAATAGAAACAACTCTGATAGTCAACATGGAAAGCACAATACAAAAAACTTACTACTAGGCCTAAAAATTGGCAAACAAACTACATATCCTTGCCAACCAACTAAAACTAGAACATCATGGAGCTAAATGAACTAGCTTTCACCTAATAATCAAAAAAGCATGAGCATCCATGCAACCAGCACAAAGAGAAAACAAGGAGTCTAGCAGCCTCCCCAACCAACCAAACTACTACCCATCAAATCCTAGATTGCTATCACATTTGCACCACGCATACCAATTGAATATGAAGAACATGAATCCATCAAATCTAGTGATGGAGATTTCACCCCATGAATTTTTGTTTGGCATCTCTCCACCCTTACTAGCTTCTGAGAGTTAAAATAGGGGACCATGAGAGAGATAGACACCTCCAACTACTCTTTGTGGTGTGTAACTATTAGATAGTCCACCACCTTGCCTAGGTCTAAATAGTAGTCTTTCAACACATTGAACTCCCCATAGTCAAACAACGTCTCATTTTGTCCCACAAACAAATCTGGTTATGGAATCATTATCCTTCTCCTATGTATCCTTTGGCCCTACACTCACACTATCTATTTCCCCAAACTGAAATGAGATGAAAAGATGTAGTACCAAACACAATGCTCAACAACAAATATTGCCACCTCCAATTTGTGCATGAAATCTTTCCTAATGGGAGCCTTAGATCTAGGAGGACCTGAATGTTCCATATTTGAGTCACCAAGGATGACCTTCACAAAGCTCATGGCTGCCAAGTACAAACAATTAAAAATTACACTTAAGTATTTGTCTAATACTTGACCACAAAGAAAGAGGTCCCACAACTTTAGGTATTTTAGCTTGCCAATTATGGTAAAAATAAACCAAAAAAATAGAGAGCACAACATAGCAAATCTACATTCCATATAAGCTTGCAATCCAAGAACAAACCACATTAAGAAGCAATGAACATAGGCAAAAAAAACTTTGAAGCACCATTAGAAATAGGGAAATCAAGCATGCCTCCTTTAACAATCAACCAACTTCACACAAGATTCATGGAGAAGCAACTTAAAATGGACCATCCCTATTTTCAATGCACAACCCATAACCAATATAAAGCAAACACAAGCCACCAAGGGTGATGGGATGGTTGTGTTCCCTACATCATTTCTAACAAAAGATTGAGGTTTGAATAGTAAATAACCTTCCAACCCTAACCAATATGTAGTATTGTCACTAAAAAGAGTTTTCAAAGGATCTTGTTCTCCACAATGATTGGCCAGCAAGTTTACTACAAAATTAGCATCCCATGGACAATGTGAAAAGATAATTCTATCAAAGTGTTAGCATAAGGCTTGTGCTTCTTCCAGATATTTTCTAAGTTTCAAGTTTCGGCAAGAGTTATAGCATACACCATAGAGCATTAATTAGTACTAAGGAGTCACCTTCTATCACCAACCATTGTACACCCAAGGAAGAGGCAAACACAATCTCAACTACTAACCCTTTCCATCTTGCTTCATTATTAGCATGATATTGCCAAAAAACAAAGAGTCGCCTTATATGAAGCTACCATCCCAATTGTGGAGAATCACCCTAGCTCCTATATTGTTGGGTGGCCCTTGAAGCACCATCAAAATTCAATTTGCTAAAATTGGTTGGGGGTTTAAGCTAAACCACCTTTTTTTCTTTCTAACTATTTATATCCCAGCCCTTGAAGAGGGGAAGAATGAATTTGTTATATACATAAGAATATTGAATAATCAATGGAAGACATTTTTTTAATAAGAAATATAAGTCATTAGGTTGTTTATTCTAACTAGAGGCATTGCTAGAAATTTTGTCATTAGCAAAGTGCACTCATTACTCTTGGGCTTTGTTGTTGTATATACATTTTACTTGGAATAGTTCACTATTAATCATAACTATTTTATTTTGTAAATTCATTATTTGACTAATATATTGCAAAATAATTCAAGTTATGCCATTTGGATCATAACACTAGTATTAAAATGGCAATCTTGGACAATAGGCTTGAACGGGAAGGTATCTAGATAAAGGAGAATAAATATAATAGTATGGTGCTATTGAGTGTTGTGATGAATTCATTAAACATAACCATATTTGAAAGAAATCAAAAGGATACAAAATAAAGGATGTTTGAATTAGATCTAAACAAAATTAGATTGAGACTAGTGATGTAGCTTTCAAATAATTCATTTATAATCTAAAGAAAGTAGATGCAATATATCAAATTGCCACTTGACGATTGAATGATGGAAGTGTTAAAAAGATGTAAAAGAAATGAAAGTTATTAGGAACCATTTTGGAAATGCAATGTGTTTTGATTGTGTTCCTTTTTATACATTACAATAGGATGCTAAATCTATTTATTCTTGTTGGTTAGTCATGGATGTAAGGCAACTATCTAGCCATGTGATATAGAAGATATATACTTGAAGATGGTATTGCGATTGTATATTATAAATCTATGTGGGATATAAATGCCTTTATATTTTAAACTTGTGCAAAGTGGCATTGGCATCTATAAAACCTTGGAAGACCAAACCATTGCATTTATTTAATTTAATTTTTTAAGGTATCTAATAAGGGCAAATTTGCGCTTGAAATTACAAATTTGGCCAAAGTAATTTAGCGTAGGAACTTCTATCTATTCATAACATTCACAAATTGCAGCAATAGAATATCATGTCACAATAGAAAAGAACACAAGGGATTCAAATTAATAGTCTTTTCTAGCATCAAAGATCATGATGTATAAGGTATGAGCTATAACAGAAAGCAAATTAAATGCATATAAACAAACATATCTCCAATCCATATATATATATGACAATAGTTACAATAGATGGGGAACAACTAACATATTGAGAATAGTTCACTCATAATAAAATTAAACAAATAAAGTACACACTCTTACATATCATAATGGATATTTATTATTTATTCTCTAAATAAAGTATTATCGAGTCTTAAATCCATATCCCCTTATAAAGTGGATTATAATCTTTGATAAATTCTTTAGAGATGGTGGGATGCATGAGTAGAAGTGATGCAAGTTTGAGGACGGCCTTTTTGAGGAACGATAAGCATAAGAGTAGACGTGGAGTGAGGGGAAGATTGTACGTTAGGCGCTCTAGGAGCTATGGTGAGGAAGTAGATATGCTACCCTTTTATTGTCCAAATCCTTCTTTGGGATCATCATTGTTGAATTGGCATTCTTACATTATTCTTTGAGCTTTGTCTCTTAAGTGCTTTTTGGACACCTTAAACTTGTAACTTCTTGATCAATTGATTTTCCAATTTTGCTCGTTTGTTTTGGACCTTGGCTAAATCCAACTCTAATCTTGTATTGGTTCCTTGCTCCATCTTTCTACTCCCAAGAAATATTCAACTATATGTCTCTTGATCTAACTTGGTCCTCTTAGAACCCAATAAGCGTCTCCCCAAACCCTATTTGTCAACTTTCATATCAAGGCACTTTGCTTGGTTAGGCATTTGTTTGGATAATTTACTTTATTGCATGGTTGAATCATACTTGTCTCCCTCTCTCAACCACCTTTCCCTACAGTAAGTTTGATTATGAATGCATGTTCAAATAGGATAGTATGAATCTTGTGATTTCTTTCTATGCTAAACAATGTATGAGCTTTTGTTTTTTTTTTTCTACTTAAGAGTATGAAGCTAAATGATATGTTCATAAAAATCAACCCATTCCTAAATTAAGTTCCTTTCTCTTCCCCTATAAAAAGGATCAGTAATGAGCATCAACTTCCATATGTAATTCATGGGAATGGCATGTGCTCTTTTACCAGAGAGTTGTCCCATGTTGATCCTCCTATGATTTGCTAGTTTGATTGCACTAAAACATTTTTTTTCTTAGGCAATTCCATGTTTGTATTACCCTAATTTAAGAGTCAATTGTCATAACCTTATCTTTCTTGTTGAACTCTTGTACTTCATAATCATCATGTGTTTGTTCTTTCAAAAATTGTTATCCACAACAATGTTTGAATCATCCACCATCATGGCTAGTGTTTCATGAAAAAAATTCAATCTTTTCATCTCAAAAACATGTTGAAGCTAAGTAATTTATATCCAAAAGAGGACATCTTAAGGTATTGCTAGTATTAGGGTCAATAGTCATGGGTCCAAGCTTAGATTCTTGATTGGTTTTGTTGGAAGAGTAGAGGTTGCAAAAAAAAATTCATATATGCTAGTCTATAGTGTCTAATCATGTTTAAAAATAATATACTAGTTTTTATATTTATATATTTCTTATATTACATATCTTTTTTCATTTGATTCTAAATGAAAAATTCATATATTATTTGTCTTGCAGAGTGAAAACAAAGAGCTTGGAGCTCTAACTCCACATGCTTTGCCTTTATGTTAATGTGTTTTTATCAATGCATTAAAAGTAACAAACAAAAGGTGAAAGATGATTCTAACTATTAGAGGGGTTATATCTTTCACAATCGAAATGTCATTTTGTATCCTCAATTGTATCAAAACATTTTGTGACATTTCTTGTGTATAATTTTTGTATTATTTTAAAAATGTGAAATAATAATGTGTATAATTCATGTTTGTAAAATTGTATCATATATTGTTTATTAGTTACTTTGTGCAATGAATTTGTGATATTATATCATATGTTTTACAAATTGCATAAGAATTTTTGTTGGAAAAGTTGTCTTAATGCACTACTTGCTATAATGGTTAAAATGGTTATAGGTTCACAGAGGTTATTGTGGTAAATAGGCATCGTATTTAGAGTTATGTGTGCATATAGGGGATGTAATCATGTATCCTAATTACATGTTTAAATGGAAAATATGCTATGGACATTTGATTGGGGCATGGATCTTAATAAGGATTATACGAGCAAGTACTATGATATGATTTGTCAAAATTCTTGTTTTGTACTTTTTGGTATGTTTTGGAATATAGGAAAAAAAATATGAATGTGGAAAATGTATGAAATGGTATGGGACATCAAAATGTAGGTTTTGGTAGAAGAGAGATTAGAAACTAAGGTTTTTGCTCACTATAGCAAAATTGCCACTTGTAATAGGTACCAAAAACAAAATCATCATGGCCATTTCAAAATTGCTTGGGTGGAAATGAAATTTCTTATCTATACAAAGTGACAAATTCATCACAATTTTTGGTGATCTTCTCATTTTTCTCCTCTTTTGGGGGTGGTTGTACAATCTTTTTAGCTTTTAGATGTAAGGGAAGGTTATTTATAGCCATTTGGGTGTAGTAATCTATCTTAAGATATTATCATGTATTTTTTTGAGTGTTATGGCTATTGTAATTAATAGAGGCAAGGGAGACAGTCTAAAGGAGTTTTAAAGATTTTTTGAGTTGAGACTCGTGTATGTGTTTTGTTTTACAAACCTAAGTGGCTTAAACTTCTTGTATTATCATTTGGAATACTTAATAGAGATTTTTCTCACATTCTAACTAAAGTTATCATTTGAAGTGGGTTTCAACAAGGTATATTTGTCTCTTCTTGTGTTGTTTTCTCATTTGTTTAATTTCCTTGATTGTTTAGTTTAAATGATATTAGTCTATAACTAATACGAATTACATACATTGATAAAGTTGGTGTGGTATAATTGAACAAGTTTACTTGAATCGAGCCATATTAGAGGAAGTCCCTTCTTTTGGAAAGTGGTTGTTAGATTCAAAAATAAACTAAAGCTATCCAAACAAATAGATATGCAAGAAATAGAAACAATGAAACTATTCTAGAAAATGATACTAGAATTAGAATAGTAGAATAGAGCTAATTCTCACAAATTGATATGCAAATTTAGAAGAAGCAAAATAGCATTACAAGAGCTCACAATAGCATGAAAGAATAGCAAGATAGAAGAGTGGATACATATCTAGGAAAGAAGGGAGGCAAAATTGACCAATGAGAAAAGTAACTCCAACTACAATAAATAGGTAGGAGTTACACTCATGGAAGATGTCATATACCCTTATTATGACCCATTGACTACAACTAAGCAAGCTAAATTAAATGTTCAGAAAAAATACAAAATATCCAACTAAGAAAAATAAAAAATCCTACCCTAACACCCCTCTTAATTGTGACTTGGATGGGTGAAAAGATAGGTCTTGGTAAATTCAGCATGATGAGACACCCATTTACAAATAGATCCCCCCAAAGAGATGAAGCCCACCCCGCATAAAAGAGATAGAAGTTCCCCCAAATAGATAGAGAGGGAGAGGGAGAGGGAGAGAGAATATGTTGAAGTCAAATGGCCTTAATGGCAACATTAACAATCTCCAATACTTGACATTAATGGAATATAGAGAAATAACAAATGGCTTCTTTCTTGACCAACTTATAACACTTGAACCAAGTGAGAAGCTATAACGTAAAGTGGAATTGTGATCTTGCAAATCCCCTACCCAATTTGAATTTGTATATCCCACCTATTGCATAGTGAATCCCAAAATTGTGAGTAGTTTGAATGTAATGGAGGATCTACTTATTTTCCTTCCAATAAAAGTCATGGGGAACTTGCATAAATTGAGAGGATGTGCCCAAAACATATGAAATATCAAGGCCTTGTGTTAGTCTAGTAAATGAGTTCCAACAAGTTATCAATACAAGATATTATCAACCAAAGGTGAAGAGCACTAAGCCTCAATTTTGACTTTAGAAACAAAAGGGGTCAAAACATGCTTGTGATCAACCATGTTAAATTTCAAGAGAAAATCAAGAGCATATTTAAATTGTGCAATGGTAATTCTAGAATCAATTTACGATATCTCAATCTTGAGAAATCGATGCAAAAAGTCCAAGTCAATCATCAAAAACTTATTGTGAAGGGAAGTTTTCACTGTCATAATTGATGAAGAATTTCTTGTAATCAATTTTCCATCAACATATAAAATTGGGAGGAAAGAATCATCATATTGAAGAATGTAGATATTTGAATCCAAATGGCAATGAGAAAACCCAATTATAATAAAAAAGGAACCCATCTTCCATACCAAACTTGAGGGGCTTGTTTTAGGCCATAAAATGATTTATTAATTTTGCATACCAAGGAAGATTCTTAGAGAAAATATTGTGATTGTTCCATTTTTATCTTCATCTCAAGGTCTTCATGAAGAAATGTACTCATCGCATCTATTTAGTGAACCTCCCAACAATGTATTGTAGTGATAGCAAGTGTGAATCTTTGCAGTTTGTGCAAAGGTCTTAGAGTAATCGACATCAGGAACCTAGGAAAACCCATTTGCTAGCAAGTGTACCTTGAACTTATCCATTGACACATCTACAATTTTTTTCCAATATATCGAAGTACATCAAACAAGTTCCCTTCTCTTAGGATAGGGGACATGATTCCAAGTATGGCTCCTTACCAAGGAACTATACAATTCTTGTATGGCTACTTCCCATTCAAGATTGCTAAATGCCTCTTAGAAAGACTAGATTAGATGCAAAAGTAATAAAAATGTGTGGAAGTTTAAAATTGTGGACGTGTCTGCCTAGTATATAATGGGTCCCCAACCAAACCACCTACATCTTACAATTTATCAAATCCAAAGTGAACCTAAAGTCAAATAATTAAGAGAATCATCAACCACTTCATGATGAATATGAGACGTGGGAGGTGAATCCTCATCATCACTCTCAACATTTGAAGTGGGTGAAGAATCTCATTATTAGGAATCTTCTTAGGTGGATATGAAACCTTAGAACTATCCTCCAAAATTATTGGAATGTGAATGTGGAAGGATGAGAAGTATTAAGAGTGGAGCTTGAAGAGCCTTCCTCAAAGTGCACTCCTTTCAATGAACAACTCATGTGCAAAAGATTAAAGGATTTAATATCCCTTAACACCAAATAGATAACCTACAAATATGTAAGGCCTAGTATATTGATACATGGCCTTGCGTTTATTTGTATGAATGTGGGCTCATGCAAAAGAACCAAAAACCCTAAATTTATTATTGGTTTTTATTATTCCAAGATT
Source organism: Sequoia sempervirens (assembly GCA_007258455.2). NCBI lineage: Eukaryota > Viridiplantae > Streptophyta > Pinopsida > Cupressales > Cupressaceae > Sequoia > Sequoia sempervirens. The sequence continues at coordinate 247,582,031 of VDFB02000013.1, read as the reverse complement.
TGAAATAAGTGACTCCCTTCAAGGCTTGATGAGGAACATGATTCTAAATATGACAAGCACATATAATGTCCTTTGCCCAGCATTGAGGTGCAAGAGAGTTGGCGTATACCATATAGTTTTTCATTTCCTTAAAAACCTATTCTTGCATTTTACTACATCATTCTATCTAGGATTGTATGGAAATGTGTGTTGTAAATCAATCCCCTTTGAAGTGAAAAATTGTTCAAAATGATGGTTAACATACCCACCACCATTTTCCATGCACAAAACCTCAATGGCTTTCCTTGACTATTTCTCCACAAAATATTTGAAGTCCTAAAAAAGCTTTAAAACCTTAAGACTTTTTTCAAAGAAAGGACACTTAGTTACACAAAGAAATGTCATCAAGAAAAGTAAAAAATATATTTAGCCTTGCTAAAGGAAAGATGTAGAAATGGACCAACCAAGTCACTATGTACTAACTCTTAAACGTATGAAGCTCTGTGTGTCTTACCTTTGTCAAACTTCTCTTTAGAATGCTTACCAAGGATGCAGCCCCAATAAACATCATCAAAAAAGCGAACAAAAGGAAACATGGTAACCTTGCCCTACTAGTTAAGTTGTTGCAAGTTGTAATTGTTAAGATGGTCAAATCACTCATCACATAACTTATGTCATCAAAATGAGTGAGTAGAATAGTTAAAGGAGGATCAAGAACAAAGTGAGAAAAAAGATAATTGATATTGATAATATGTGTCCACACTTCTACTACAAAACCACTATGCAATTCCTCATAACTACTAAATTAGTAGTGAAATCAACTTGTGTGTCTAAACCAATGTGAGTGATTGGATGAAATAGTAGAAGATTAGTTTATAATAAGAGCATACAAATAAAATCTTGAAGTATCATGTCCCCCACATCAACAGGCCTTCTCCCACACCCTTCAACAAGAGTATCATAACCCATCAAAATAGTTAGTATAATACAAAGCTCCAAAGATGTGAAATCATCCTAAGATGAAGTCATGTGGTGTGAAGGAGCTAAATCAATAACTTGAGTTGATGGTAGAGATGCAATTGCTACAAGGCCTTGCTCTTTCACCTTGTTAACTTTTTCCTCAAAATACATGAAGAACTCTATTTTGCTAACTCAAGAAAGTTTGTGTTATTTTTTTCTAGAATATGTGTCAAGTGATAATTTGTTTCTTTAAACATTTATGTTCATCATGACCGCGTCTTTTACAATAGGCACATTTGACTCTCTTTTTTAGGCATGTTGTCTTTAGAAAATGACATATTTGAAGTTGCTTTGGAAGTAAGGTATTCCTAGTCATTTTTCTCTTTCTTATCCTTGTTTTTTTTATTTTTTGTCCTTATTATTTGATCTTTTTTGTTCTTTTGTGCTTTGGTTGGCAATCAAGTCATGTGACTTAAAGAGGGTTTGAGAGTACCCATCTAAATGAGTTTATCTTGCTCCTTGGTGAGACTATGGCAAATTCATCCAAAGATGACATTATGAACTAACTCCTAAGGCACCCTTTGGGGCATAGAAAGTAAAAACAATTACTAGATAATCTAAACCAAGTTTGAAGAGAATGCTAAGGATCAATAAGGTGACTTTTCTTTTCTATTCCACAATGTTTTAACTGTAATCTCAATGACTTCAATTTGGTGAAGAAGTCCTAAATTGTGTCAAAATTTCTAGGACTCAAACTAATGAATTCATTCTCCAACTAATGACCTCTCATGACATCTTGAATTTCAAACAAACTAGCCATCTTAGTTCTAATCTGATTGGGTGGATCTAAGGACTAGGTATGAAAGAGAAGATCAAGAGAGAAACGCAATAACCATAGGCCTCATCACATTTATTAAACCGTTTGATTATCTCTACATCTATAGTGGGCTCTACCTCCTCACCCAAATTTATTGTGAATTATCTCTTAGTTTTCAACATGATTATCATTTTAGAATTCTATTTATAATAGTTATATGGTGTAAGAAAAGAAATTAAAAATGCAAAAAAGAAAAGTGAGAATGCAAAAAAATAAGAGAACACATAATCACCCCTATTATTAGTTGTTGAAATGAACCCCCAATAGTTGTAATGTTTCGGCATTATTATTAGTGTATTTTACAATGAAAAAATAAATGTATAGAGCTTTCAAAGGCCTAAAAGTGGCCAAAAATTTGAAAGTATATTTTAGATAATAAAAAATGAAAAAGAATAGAGCTCCATTGTGAAGTACAATAAAAAAAATACACTTTCAAATAAGGGGACCCAAAAAGGAGTCCATTTGTATGAGATGACCCTCCAAAGATCTCAAAATGAGAACTATGTAGCAAAATCTATGAAAAAAATAAATTTGAGAAAGGAGTCAAATATGAAAATTCACACAATTATAAAGCATGTGAAATTCTGCCCTATTTCAAAAAATTGTTTGGAAAAATATATTTTTTGAGAAAATAATGGAAACAATGTTGGTTTTTTTGATTGAATGGAGAGAGGTAGCGGTATTGGTAGTAAGAGAATAACACTAATGGTGGTGGAAAGGCTCTGGTGGAATGTGAGCAATGGTCAAGTGGTGCAAAGTGGAGGACTAACAAAGGTGGAAGAATTGGTGGTCAACAAGTTGAATGGTTGACAAAGCATAGCCACAAGGATGGTGAATAATGGTGGTTGAGACTATGTTGCCAATGGCTAGGCTACAACCTATTGGATTGATAAGTTCAAGCCTTGCAATTCCCTTTTGGGGTTGCAATGGTCTCTATAGATTGTAACCTTGCTCCAAAGAGGCCATAAGAGACCTTAAACAAATTTTTTTAATATTAAAAATTTTTAGAACAAACTTTTCCATTGAATTTTTTTCATGAAAATTTAAAAACACAAACTTGTGCAAGGTGATATGGCCTAGTGATTTTCTTGCCTCAAATGTAGACAAGCCAATTTCAATGAATTTATTGTGAATCCATACATTTAGGTGCCTTCTAGTTGCAATGGCATTATTTTCTTTGTAATGCCTCAAAAAATAGTTGCTCACATATGGCCACATTCAAACCCTATATTGCAAACTAACTTCTTGAACTCTGGTTTTGGCAAAATACAAGTTGAACTTGACTTTCTCAAGCTTCCTAGACATAGTGGAACAACAAAAACCACTACTCAAGTTTCTAAAAACCTACAAACATCTAGAATACAAAGAATCAAGAATAAAACCCTAAAGGTGTTAGTATTTCTTAATTTTCTTATTCTCTAGATCATCAAAAGATGAAGAGAATGGTATATTGACTATTAAGTAAATTTGCATGCAAGAGATTAGCCCCCCCCCCCCTTTCCAATCTCACAAACTAGAAACTGAAAGATTTATCTTAGAACAACAGTCTCTAATACCATGTTAGATTCATAAATAAACTAAAACTACCTAAAATTTAGTGCAACAAATAGAAACAACATGAAATTATTTTAGCAAATGAGACTAAAATCAAGATAATAGGATAGAAAAAATAACTTCAAGTAACAAAAATAGATAGGAATCACATTTATGGAATATGTCATCTACTTGTATTATGACCAACACACTACAACTAAGAAATTTAGATTAAATGTGTAAGAAAAAAACATTTATCCAACTAAGGAAAATAAAAAACCTACACTAACAATTGTTGTGAGTGTTGTGTTGGTTCATTCTCAAAACAAAGTCGAACGGAAATGAAGTTTTACATTTGCAAAAAGATATTGAAACTCATAAGTGGAGTGAGTTAATAAGCATGTCAAGTGGAGGAAACCATGGATGTTGAGGCAAGGTTCTTTGGGATGGAGAACACCATATAAATCATTCTCAATCAATAGAGACCATGAATGGACTAATGGAGATTCTCATGTCTTGAAAGGGATTAAAAAAAATTGAACAACCTAAGCCATATGGTTTGGGTTGAATCAAAGAAGGTGGTCATATGACTATTAGTAAGCAACATAACTTGAAGTTTTTTGTTGCTTTTAAATTTGTTAATGATATAGTGGTAGATTTTGTTCCTATGAATATTTGTGTGTTTTTTAGTAGCCCTTATTTATATGACTGAAAGTTTTGTATAGGAGGGAAAATAAATGTTATCATTAAGAATTGAAAGAGATTTATGTGGTATGCTCAATATGGAAAAGAGAATTCTAGGAAGGTCTTGAATCTTCATGGAAAGAAGAGTGACACTGCACAAGCCATTCCTTTGAATAAAATCAATGTTGAACAAGTTTATTCATTATGTGATATTTTCTTATAGGATTCAATTAGTTTTTGAATTAATCTTCATTGACTCACATTTTATGAGTAGTGATTCCCAAGAATCGATATGTCATGACTATGAATGGTTCACTTAGCACTAGATACATTTAGGTAATCTCACAAGGGATGAAGCATTGGACTCCCTAGAAGGTCACCCATCCTAGTATTACTCTAACTCAAGTGAATTTAACCATGGAATTTCCCCTAAGATTAAACCCATTTAGCTCGCTACCATATTTACAAATATATCATAGTTTTAGACATGTGCTCCCTCATTTGTTAAGTATTTTTAAAACCAGTTAGTGGAAAAATGATTATGAGTAGGGTGAAAGCACAATAGTGTGTCCCACTTTTTAGCCTTATTAAGCCACACAAATTAACATTTTTTAGCAATTAGTATTTCTATTAAGTATATTGAACAAGCCATCAAGAACTTAAAAATCATGTAAAGTAGTGATATATGTCATTTTCTCTATAGATTCAATCTATAGTATTTTTAAAATTGTAAGAAAAGTGCTTTCTATCATTTTTGTTAGTCTTATAAAAATAATGCATTGTTCTATTATTTATTATTGAGTGACATTTTACCATAATGCATAATTTTTGCTACAAAAGAATATTTTCAAATTTTTTTAGAATTAGATCATTAACTCTGATATCTAGTGTGTGGATATTTTTGTAATTTTTATTTGATATTCTATTTATTAGTTTTTTAATTAGTATTAACAAAAATTAAGATCAATATTTTTGTAATGCCCCGCCTTGGTTACTGTTATAACAAAGTGTAAAGAGTAAAGTTAACCGAACAATTTTTTTTTAAAAGATATTTAATTTACACAATTGCCATAAGGTTTCCAAGACGACGTTACTTAAACCTTACACATAAACTCAACACGTTATCATAAACATAATACAAATTTAATGCCAAGAATGGTTGAGTTTGCAAAACTTATTACATTCGAGAATCCATAGGTTTAGATTACAACAAGAGAGATTTCAATAAATCTCAATACATCCAAAGATGGTACAATATAAACACTCTTATACAAGAGGTAACTTTTACAAAGCATTAGTGATCATATCACAACTGACATCCATATCCACGAGCATGCTCTGCATCCACAGTCACAAAAATGAAGTAACTGGAACCAGCTGCAAGCATAGGATCATCTACATGAAAATATAAGGAAGATAGAGCACAGTTTCCTCCCGACCACGTGGAACCCAAAGGTCCACTCCCTCCGTGCTAGGAGATAAATGACAGGTCCACAAGCAAAGAAGACAGAACATAACGTTTACGAAGTTTACAAATTACATCACGACATAACATTAACAATCATAGCAGATAAAATTTCAGGTAACACAACACATCAAAATAAATTTGAACACAAGGAACACCATCATGGTATAGACTAAGAGTGTCATCGCATCATCGGGATAGGTTACCCTGGTGAATCTTCCTATACTATCGGCCCTCTCTCCAAGAGTTACCCTGGCAGCCTCTACCGATTCCCGGCCCCTATGCAGACCAATGTGGAGTCACTTCATCTTTCAAGAGGACAAGATGACGACTTGCCATTCCAGGCCTTCTCAACCTTTTCTCAACCTGAACAAGCGTTAAGACAGTAGGCGACGCACACTTTTATTTGAATTAATGTTTATAACTTCCCAACCCATAATTCATTAGTTAAGTTTTCACTGAATTAACACACCTACGATAGGTTACCCAGACAATCACTTCCGGATTTCGGCCCCTACTGCAAGCCACTCTTCTATAACATGACTCAACATAAAACCAATCTAGGGGTAGCTATCCAGCACAAAAATCAAAACCAGAATGTTTATGTCCTTCACTAGAGGCAAATCACAATCTTTAGGATGTCACTTCAAAAGACCACAAAATGATACAAAGCTATACCCCCACATAAGATAATTGTAATTATGAACATCATGTTAAAAAACGTATTAATCTTACAAATTCCACTTTTCAAGCTTTTGATGAAATAAAAATAAATATCATCAATATTACATTATATACACACACCAAATAGTTACAATTTACCAAACTTCAAGAGTTAAGAATCCACAATAAACAAACTATAGATATTAATTGGTCACAGACTAATTTAAGAAAACACTTCAATAACATTATCGAATTATAGATATTATAAATCTTTTAAAGAAATTAGATAAATCACAATAAGATTCTATAAACTATCCCTTAATAATCTCAATTAACTAAAACACAATGAATTAAAAATTCTTGGTAGACAAACTAAAACTATTAATATATATTCTTTAAATAATTTTAAAGAAAATGTATTTATTTACATTATAACTAAGGATATTGTATATTCTTTATATTTAAGTAATTCAACCACTTAACATAAAACAATTCAACGCATTTTTTTAATAAATATTTAACTTCCATTAAATTTAAAGTCTTAAATATCTTTTCTTTGCTATTCATGGAACCTTACTTAACTAATATTTACTATTAGTAAGAACCTATCTGATGGTTATCTACATGTCACTATTATAGCATGCATAAGTAAAACGCACTTAAGATTAAAGTGGTAGTTTACCAACTTTAAGAATCACTCAACTAATAAACGACATTATTCATGTCATGCAAAGGGTTCATAATAGATAACTTATTTCCGCATGATATATATAACATATACAATCTAAACCTGAGACGCATACAGGAAGTGTAGTAACCATAGATATAAACAAGCAGTTCCTGACGCATGACAGATATGAACATAATAAAATTGTTTTATGAATCGCCTTGCAACCCACCACAAAATCATATTGAAGCGTAGGTTAGATCAACGTAGGTTAGGAAATATCATTAAAGTCTATGCCTATAATGCATGCTCAGCACAGAAAGAACATTGACACGGACTTACCAGTCTATGCGTATGAAGATAAATTGCAGGAGAGAATTCTAAGATTCTTACACCAAGAGAACAATTAGAAGAAGAATTCAATACACAAAAGGTATTGCTAAGTACATACAGGTGCGTATTAAATCAATATTAAACGCCAAAACTAATTACAGCTAGCGCACAATCTCCTGGCAAGATTTGTTACGGTTTAAGGAATTGGCTCAGGAAGATATTATCATATACCAGAAGATTAATAACTACTTCTGTTATTTTCTCTGGTATAGAAGAAAACGCCATACAAAATGAATATTCGTTGAAAGGAAGTCTTTTGTTTAAACTTAACAAAGATATCAGGAAAATTCAGTATCCATCGACTATAAGAAATAGACTCCTAATCATCAGTAATTCCAATAGTAAACGATTTAAGGCAGCGGCTAAAAAGAAATAACTTACTCAGACTATAGCAAGCCTGAGTTATCAGAGGACCAAATATTTATGAATTCAGGAAGGATATTAAAATCTATATATTCTAAACACCAGCGCTTGATCAAGCAACGCAAAGATTTTATTAATACTATGGACAATTGTCAATGGCGAGTATATCAGGCAACTTAATTTGTAATTTTAATTCTATAAGGGAGTAAACTCAGGCGAAAGGAGTTGTTAACTATAAATATTATTATTCCCTTTCAATCATAACGAATAAAATACAGAGATAATACCGCTTTACCAGGCAAGCTGCGTAGTAAATTTCTATGACAAAATTTCAGAGAAGTCTTCTACAAAAGAATAACAATCTACAGGTTCCTATAATGTGACCTAAGGTTAAATTTATACTTCCCATATGTGAAACGCGTGCTTAGGATAATCCCATACAGTTTTCAGAGAGATTAAGACAGGATTAAAAATGAAATAAAAGAGATGATAATTATAAATTCAGAGATTCATCCTTTAAAATACTATCCAGATTTCATTTTGTGCATTAAATTAGATATATCTATAAATCAACAGATATCAGGAGAAATCAACCTCTGTTTTTAGATCTAAGATCTTATTCTAAATTCTATTTCTTTGTTTTCTCAGCACCTTAATTTTAACTATATTTTCAATAATCTTTGATTGATTATTCTAACAATTTCTCTGTTTTATATGTAGGTTTGATATACCATCACTTTTCTACAAAGTTTATTGAAGAAATTTTATAGAAACTTTAAAAGAAGAAAACCTGAACAATCTTGGAAATCGAGCTGAAACAAATTCGAAAAGAGATGATAATTATAAATTCAGAGATTCATCCTTTAAAATACTATCCAGATTTCATTTTGTGCATTAAATTAGATATATATCTATAAATCAACAGATATCAGGAGAAATCAACCTCTGTTTTTAGATCTAAGATCTTATTCTAAATTATATTTCTTTGTTTTCTCAGCACCTTAATTTTAACTATATTTTCAATAATCTTTGATTGATTATTCTAACAATTTCTCTGTTTTATATGCAGGTTTGATATACCATCACTTTTCTACAAAGTTTATTGAAGAAATTTTATAGAAACTTTAAAAGAAGAAAACCGAACAATCTTGGAAATCGAGCTGAAACAAATTCGAAAAGAGATGATAATTATAAATTCAGAGATTCATCCTTTAAAATACTATCCAGATTTCATTTTGTGCATTAAATTAGATATATCTATAAATCAACAGATATCAGGAGAAATCAACCTCTGTTTTTAGATCTAAGATCTTATTCTAAATTCTATTTCTTTGTTTTCTCAGCACCTTAATTTTAACTATATTTTCAATAATCTTTGATTGATTATTCTAACAATTTCTCTGTTTTATATGCAGGTTTGATATACCATCACTTTTCTACAAAGTTTATTGAAGAAATTTTATAGAAACTTTAAAAGAAGAAAACCTGAACAATCTTGGAAATCGAGCTGAAACAAATTCGAAAAGAGATGATAATTATAAATTCAGAGATTCATCCTTTAAAATACTATCCAGATTTCATTTTGTGCATTAAATTAGATATATATCTATAAATCAACAGATATCAGGAGAAATCAACCTCTGTTTTTAGATCTAAGATCTTATTCTAAATTCTATTTCTTTGTTTTCTCAGCACCTTAATTTTAACTATATTTTCAATAATCTTTGATTGATTATTCTAACAATTTCTCTGTTTTATATGCAGGTTTGATATACCATCACTTTTCTACAAAGTTTATTGAAGAAATTTTATAGAAACTTTAAAAGAAGAAAACCTGAACAATCTTGGAAATCGAGCTGAAACAAATTCAGAATCCCTTTTACTGAATCCACTATCAATTTCCAGACTTCGACGGCAAAATTCCAATCAATCCAACTTCAAACCTCGCTTATCAACAAAATCTAAAAAGAAAAGTTCTTCTGAAACAATTGTCGTGAAACAAAACTGCTAAAACCTTCTGCCATGAATATTCTTCCCGTGAATGTTTTATTACCCATCTTTCCAAAAGATATTAATTCATGCAAATCACTTTCAATCACAAAACTTAATTGAAAGTTCATTTCGCATTGTAAATACTCATTCAGTTCAACTCATTCTTTAAAATATCATAACAGACCTCTAACTGACAGTCAAAGATACTTATCTCAAAAAATATATCTTTCCTTAATAAAATCTATTTTACATAATTCAAGTTGCACAATTATCAGCAATAATAATATTTAATTAAAAGCATTGCAAGGAATTAACTTTCACCGATAAATTCAACAACTTATTTAATTTAACTTAATAAATTAAGTCACAAACGTTGGTATAAACATTAATAAACATTTAATAAAATAAATATTAAATAAACATAGAACAATAAATATTTGAACACGACAAGACAAATTGGACTACACGGGGTAACACAGAGATACTCGTTCGAAGACGAACGATGGTTTAAAAGGACCTGTCAATACCTCCAACAACTTAATTATATTGAATTAGGGTACGCTCAGACCTAACAAGTAGGTGGAGCTGTTACCTGGTACCTATGTCTGCAGGAAACATCAACGTTAGAACATATATATACTCATGTTAGAAAACACACCGTGAATAAGAATTGCAGCGTAGCAGGTACTCACAAATGAGTAATGCCACACTGTCTTCTTCACCGACACACATGAGCAAGATAAATCATAAGCAATAGTCATAAACAATAAGCCATATCATGAATGAATCTATCACAGTATCATCAAACTAATCACCTCAACATAACAACCACATGAAAAATCGTAAGCTAATAAACCATATCAGATATATGTCTATCTCAATAACATCACAGAAACACAACCAAATAAATAGGACGTCAATGTATCATCCACAGAGTATTAAAAACAACATAATGTCAGAGTTATAACTGAGAATACACAACATAGTATCGTAGTGAACTAAAGCATCTAGCAGGCAGAATCAAACTGAAAACAACTAAGACAGGATGTCACAGCAAGAGGGTCACTAAAATTTTACCATAAGGTTTTTTTCTTATCTATTTATTAAATTGTCTTAAATTGTTAAATAAGGGCATCAATACATAGTGTGGTACAATTTTCGCGTAGTTTGTTATTTTTCAATTTCTCAAATAGAGGTCTTTTTTTAGTGCATATATCTTGCTTATAAATAAATGTTACATATTATATATTTATTTTTTCATAAAGCTAATATTGGAGACTACAAGCACATAAATATTGTCTTTGAATCATTCCATTTGACCCAATGCACATGACACAAAGATTATTTTGAAAAAAAAATTACAAAATATGGATAGGAGAAGAAAAGGTTGTCATGGGGGCTCCACACAAACACGTTCCATCATAGCCCCTTACTATTTTTATAAAAGGTAGAGGCAACCAATTGGTTTGAAACTTCTATCTATTAGGTGCTAACTTGATAACGATACTTCAAGAAGTGGACAATCTTGTAGGTTAATATGATAATGTCCACTCATTGACATGTTGAACTTATCAAGTTGGTTTGAAAATCAATTATGTTGTGCAATATTGACAAATCTAAGGTAATTGAGGGTCTCATTAATATTACACAAGATATTTAGGTAATTTCTTCTAATCAATTTGGATATTTATCATTTTTTTATCACCCACATGCTTGAAGATTTCCCAACAATTTCCCCACTATGATAAGTTTAGAATTTTGAGAATAACCAAAAGTGTCAAAATAATTGGTTGACCCCACATCTTATCACAATTTGATAAGTTTAGTGGTTCAAGAAGTAGACATAATAATAATTTAATACAACAATATCCAAACTCTTAAATCATTGAGCTTAATAACTTATTGCTCAATAGGTAAAATGTATAGAGAGGGAAAAAAGTTGAAGAGTAATGCTATAGCACATCACTTCTTAAAAATTTAAAGTATAAACCAAAGTGATAAGAATGGTGCTCACACTTTAAAAATCTCAAATACCTATCATGTCATGTCACATTTAATTTAAGACCATATTAACCACAACTATCATCACAATTGGTTTATCCCCCAAATATCCACAAAAAAGCATATTTTATTGATATTTTACTCACCTTGAATTTATACTAGTTCTAGATTGGTCCAAAGGAGTTTGTATTGAATCCCTAGATCAAATTCCTGATGTTACTAATGAAATCTTATAGCAAATCAAGATTTCCCACCAACTAATTTTCACCTCTCCTTACTAGGAATGGAGCAAGTGAGGGAGTGGGTGTGAGCCCCTAATGGGCATTTTTAAACTTTCACTTTGCAAATCAGCAGAAATATTCATTTCCATGGTTATAGGGCAACAGATTGATCATGTTTAGAAAGGTACTCAAAAGTCAAGGCAAAAAGATGGTCAATGGTTTTTTCTAGGTGGTAGTTGTGGGTGTGGTCTACAACGGGCCTCAAAAGGGAAAACCCCACACACTGCCCATGGGAAGTTAGTAGGATTTTTGTGGCTTGGTGGGCCTCCTTCAAGTTTCCCACATGCTTCCCTACCCTGCCAGTTCTCTACTACTCTAGCTTTCCCTCAACATTGGTGACAAATATTTTCTGCCACTTTTGCTAAGACCCTATTGTTGGGAATAAAACCCTTCAATTAGGGCTAATGCAAAGGAAAAATAAATTCCCTCAGTGTTTTTCTAGCCACATGACTTGCCACCAAAAAAGTGGGGTTTCCAAAGCAGCTTGGCTCCCAAAGCACCTCTCACAATCTTCATTGTCGTCCTCGTCTTCTCATCTAGAATACAAATTGCAAATCTCTAAAGACCTATTGCTTCCCTCTATGTCTATCCTCAAAATTTGTGTGCTTATAGGTATGATATTAACTGTATCCCTCTCATTGATACTCTAGAATCATGGGAGCATGACCAGTGGTCGGGGGTCACATAATTTTTCTACATCCATGAGGAAATGGGTTATTTTTTTGTTATTTTTAAATTTAGAGAAAAGTGTGATAAAAATCTTAAAGAAAAAGCTTGGTTTTTAATGAACGGTCTATACCTACAACCCTAGACACCACACTTCAACCCTAGTTCTACATTGATTCATTATATACCATTCTAGATTCAAATGAAAAATCTACCTTTCGAATATAAGGATCCTCAAATCCTAGAATCCTTAGGTAAGTCCATTGGCATCTTCCAGAGAGTTGATATAGACTTTTCCAAATACTCCTGCAAGCTAATAAGAATTTGTGTTCTTTTGAATGCTAAGAAACCATTCCCTAAAGTTTTGGTCATTCACTCCAAGCACAAGATCTAGAAACAGCTTATTGAACTAGAAAATCCTACTACTTCTTGTTCCTCATGTCATTCCTTTGATCATCCAACCTCACAATGCCCCTCAAAAATCTCGGTTTGTGAGGATCCAAAATCAAACTATAGCACTTAGTCCTCTGATGAAAGTCTATGTCTTGGAAAAAGATAAAATCCAAACTCCCCAGTAGCAATTTGATCTCCATTATTTCCAAAAACCTAATGATCCCCATCCCTCTGGCTAGAAAGGGTTTGGGGCGGTAGTAAAAGTGAAATGTCTTATTAGGAAAATCAAACAAAAAGACAACTTGAGTACTTGGAGGGAATTATTTCCCTTTCACATCAAGGGTTTTTTTAGATCCAAATCTTGGCCCAACAAAGAGGAAGCAAAAATCACCTAAACCTTTCCCCTCTTTGGATTTAGGAAGAGTTTTGAAATCTTTTTCAGCTAACACAACAAATGGTAAGCAGGTCTTTGTAGGTGATGCATTTGCTAACAAAACAGGTCAACAACAAAGCATACACAATGGATCAAGTTATCAACTTTCCCCACTGAGGAAATCGCCAACAACCATCTCTACCTCAAACAAGGCCAAACAAGGAAGGTAGGATTCTCAATTTGTAATTTAATTTCCTCCTCGAGCAAGAGCTGGTAATAGCACACAAATCCTTCACAGATTCGACAAGGATGCGAAGTCTGATGCAAAAAAATTCTTAGGGGCAGTTCATTTACTAGATTCACAAATATCTCAATAGAGATTGGCCTTTCCAAGCCCCCTTCTCAATATCAAACACCGATATCACCTCCCATATCAGGTGATATGGGTGTGGACAAAGGCATACCAAAGGAAAACAACACAATTTTCCAAGAATCCCATGATGATAGAAGAACAAATGACTGAAATGGTAAATCATATTGTTCTACAAGAAGGATCAAAACTATTTGATCAAATGATAGAGGAAGCATTAAATAAGAATTTGGAATATGGTTTTTCTCAAACCCTCTCTATTGCACAAACAGAAAGAACATTGTCTCAAGTTTCAATTGCAACACCCACAACAAGAGGTAGAGCCCCCAAAAGTAAAAAAACCTAAGATAAAATAGTTGTTGGTAAACAAGCTACATTAGATAAAAATCTCAAATTGAGGAGCTTGTTGCTCTCCTTGAGGACAATGAGAGTCCTATCATGGAATTTTAGGGGCTTGAATGTCCCTAACAAAAGATGCTCGATAAAGTTTCAACTAAACTCTAGTGAAGGAAACATCATTATTGTTTAAGAAACAAAATTCACTACTGATCAAGCACAAGAAGTATTCAACAAATGGAAGAAATAGCATTTTTTCCACTCTCCAACTCAAGGAGCTTCAAGAGGCTTAATTGTGCTATGGAATGTTAGAAATACTCTGGTTGAACTAATTCTTTCAATGCAACATTGGATGCTCATAAAGGTAACTTTATTTGACCTATGTTTTTGGTTGTTTAATGTTTATGCTCCCACATCAACAGTTAGGAAAATGATCCTTCGGGATACCATATCCCCAGTTTTATCAAATCTAAAAGAGGAAAAATTTCTTAGGGGGGAGACTTCAATGAAATAAAAGGGGCATAATCCCCCTAAGGTCTTGTAAGATTTTAAGGATTTTATATTAAAGAATTATTTATTAGATTGCCCTCCTCAAAATGGCATATTCACTTGGACAAACAGGCGAAAAGACATTTGCTTAATTACATAAAGGTTGGATAGATTTCTAATTTTTGCAAAATGGTCTACAGAAATAGCTCCTCTTGAGTCGTCTATTCTTTCATTCTCAAGCTTAGACCACTTTCTTATACAATTGGTTTTAGCTTCACAAACACCTCATCCAAAATCATCCTTTAAGTTCCAGGAAATGTGGTTTAGAGACCCTCATTTCCTACCTCAACTCAATAGTTGGTGGGAAAATGTTCCTTTTATTGTTGGTTCCAAAATGTTTCTTGACTAAAAAAATTAATCTACATAAAACAAAAAATCAAAGCTTGGAACGAACCACTTTTCAAAAAAAAATTGCAGAAACTAGAGCTACAAACCCAACTTGATGAGATCAATGACCAAATCATAACGTGTGGAATGAACAATGCCTCTTTCAGCTTGCAAAAAAAATTACAATTAGAATCAGAAGAAATTTTGACGAGGGAAGAAATATATTGGCGGAAGAACTTCAAAGATATGGCTCAAAGAAGGGGATAAAAACACTAAATTCTTTCATCTATCATCAAAAATCAAACAACAAAAGATACTATATTCAACATCAACTCCCCCTCAGGAAACAATTTGAAGCTAGAAAAGATAATCAACCAAGAATTAGTCTGTTTCTTTTCAAACTTACTGAGTGCAACAAACCAACAATCTACCCAAGTAAGCAACAAAATCTCAAATAAATTTATCCAGCATTCCTTTGTTGATTTCTGAGGAAGAAAATAAGCTCTTGTTAAAACCATTTACACTAGAAGTAAAAGACGCCATCAAACAAAGCTCCAGGTCCGAATGGGTTTACTGCCATGTTCTTCCAAAAAGGTTGGGAGTTTATGGGGAGAGAAATTATGTTATCTTTAGAGGAATCAAGAAGAAATGGCAAGATTTTAAAGGAACTAAATAATACCTTTATATCACTAATTCCTAAAAAATAGAACCCCTCCACCTTTGTTGATTTCAAACCCATATCATTGTGCAACACTATCTACAAAAATACTTTCCAAAGCAATCACTATGAGACTCGTCAAGATCATTCCAAGAATCATCACATATGAACAAGGTGGTTTTGTTCCAAGAAAGGATACATCCAAAGGAACCTTAATAGCTCATGAAACATTGCACTATATTAAGGAGGACAAAATCCCAGCAATGATTATCAAGCTTGACATGTTGAAGGCCTATGACAAACTAAATTTGGATTTTTCTTAAAAGTCTAAAAAAACTCAGCTTTTCTCATAAACGGTGTCATTGGATTAGCTCATTTACATCACAGGCCAAGTTCTCATTCTTGGTAAATGGCAATCCAACTGGATTTTTTCAATTCTTCACAAGGTTTCAAGAAAGGTGATCCTTTATCGCCTTTCCTTTTCATGTTAATGGAAGAATCTCTTATTTGGGAAATAGTAGGGGCACATGCTCAAGGTATATGGTTGGGAATAAATATTTCAAACTCAAACATCAACATGACTCATTCACTATTTGCAAGTGATACACTTTTATTTGGTAAATATCTTGTTCAAGAAGCAAGAGGTATCAAAAAAGTTTTAGAGGATTATTGTAGTGTATCAATCAAAAAATAAATAAATCAATCAAGAATATTCTTTCTTAACACCTCCCCAATGGTGTCAAAATGCATCCTATCCATTCTTGATTTTAAATATGATGAGTTGTCAAACCAATATTGGGAATCCCATTCTTTTCTAGGCCAAACAAGCTCGAGTTCTGGAATAAAATTTTGACTCAAATCCAAAATAGAATAGCATCCTAGAAGGGAAGATGGCTAACAATGGTAGGTAAGATCACATTAACCAAAGCAATCCTTTCAACTATTCCCAACTATGTTATGTCAGTCCTTAAGCTACCAAAAGTAGTGCAACTGAATTTAGAGCAAAGCATTAGAAATTTCCTCTAGCATGGGAACCTTGACAACAAGAAAAAGTGTAAAATCCCACTAGTTTCATGGAACAAATGATGAAGATAAAAATATGGAGGAGTTGGTTTACATAACCTAGAGGCAAGGAATCTGGCTTTGGGAGCCAATCTAGCATGGAATGTTTTTGCCAAACCATCTTCCAAGTGGTCCAAAATCATATAAACAAAATATATGGACTCCCTAATCCTTGAATGAATTTTTACAATGGAAAATCCACCAAAGGGCTCTAAAATTTAGAACTTTATCATAACCTATAGAGAAGTCATCATTCCACATTTAACCTAGTCCATAAGTAATGGTGAAAAAACATTGTTCTGGGATGACTCCTGCAATGGCTACCCTTGTCCAAAATTGAAGGATTAGTAGAAGCAAGAGTACTTAAAACACCATTGGGGTGTAAAAGTAAAATATTACCTTAATTTGGAAGATAACCTTCTCTCAAATACAAAATGGAAAAACTTCACTGGCTGCAACTTCCCAGCAAACCAAAAGTCTCAGCTAGAAAAACTATTGCTATAGAGACAAAAAAAAAATTCCATGGATCTTGACAAGCTCATTTGGGCTCCTTCCAAGTCAAGCAGTTATAAATTCAGCCTAGGCTACTCATCAATCATCCAACAAGGAAATATTGAATCAACAAACTAGTCCCATAAACTATGTTGGAACTCTACAATTCTTCCAAAAGTTGGATCATTTGCATGGCTAGCACTAAATAAACGCATCCTTACTTGTGAGAGATTGGTAAAACTAGGAATATTTCCCCTCATTAACTATGTATTGTGTGGCCAACAATAAGAGGATGTAGACCATCTTCTATTAACTTGCAAATTCTCACAACAATGATGGTCATGGCTTCAAAACAAACTAAATTGGATCACGCCTCTTCAAGAGTCTCTGCTAGTAATTTTTTTCCTCGTGACCAATTTTGAAAATTGGATGCACATGTTTTGGCTCCTCTCCCCTATAAATTCATGTCTATTGTTGCATTCAATAATGAATTAGGGAGATTTGATTTTATGAACGCTTGTCTGATGGCAACCTATGTTGCACGGGTCCACAGTTCCATTTGAATTGTGAAGTGCTACATAGGTAACCATTGAAAGCCTTCACAAAACCAAGTCCCCTAAGTGATTCAAATACAAAGCTACAATAGTTGCATGATTGAATTGTTGTAGCCAAACCTATTAAAAAGATAACACCCCCAAATGAATCAAAGCACCTAAAAAATAGAACACACTTGCAATTAATCAAAGGCACCTAAAATTGATAGAATTGTTGTAGGGCTGATTTGATGAAGGATAACCTATGCAAAAGAGAACCCCCACAAATTAATTGAATAGTATACCTTGACGTTGGAACCATGAAAACAATTGTAACTTCCAACCGTACAAATATTAAACATAATTTGCAATGTCAAAGTTTGTGCAATTGTTACAAGATATAATGGTTTAGGGAGACTTGATTTTCCCAAAGCCTTTGTAATGGTAATCTATGTTGCACTTGTCCACAATTGGACCTTTCAATTGTGAAGTGTTACATAGGCAACCATGAAAGGCCTTGGGAAAACTAGGTCCCCTAAATACATGTTGTAACAAATTTTTACTGCTCATTATTGTTTTATGGTAATAAATGTGAATACTTGAAGGTTTTCATGGCTATTTGAATTGGGAATTATTTGAATCTGATTGATGGTTGTTTGGTGAATCTAATTGATTTTGGCTATTAATTCTTCAATTTATTAGTTTGGTGTATTGTTTACAATTGTTTTTATAAAAAAAAAATTAATAATGGGTGTCTTACAGCTTGTAAAAATGGACTCATATGGGAATTTGGAGTTTGCCACGACTACGTGCACACCCTACTTGGTGAGATGGGACAAACTCATGCTGATATGTGTTGTAGGTGTCATGATTGATGAGACAGGTGGATGCATTTTCTTGTTGGTTTGGTTATGCTACGATGGGAAACATGGTTGTAATGGGTTCACCAGTCAGTCAAAGATGGGTGAGATGGGTTTGAATTGTGTTGACTTGGCACCTTGTTTATGTTGTGTAGTTGTGATTAATGTGAAAGTGACGCCTACATTGGTGTGATAGGCTCTTAACCTGAGTTCACGTGCACACCATATAAAGTAGAGGACACCCCCTGATTAATCAATGGCACCTAAAAAAGATACAATTGTTGCAAATCTAAATTGATGAAGCATACACATACACGTAGACATATACATATACATAGACATAAGTGAATTAAACACGACTGTAGAGAAGTATAGCAAGGGGCAGCAAGTGATAAATGTGACGCAATGGAGTGTTAGGGCAGCTGAGTGAGAGAAATAGACATGGAAAAGTAGTCCACTTAGGACCTCTTCACACATCTATACACATACACATACACATTTACACATACACATACACATTTACATATACATATACATACACACAGACATATAGACATACACACATACATACACATATACATATACATACACATACACAAACATATACATATACACATACACAGAGACATACACATACAAATACACACAGATTTACATACACATACACATACACATGCATTTCCATCGTTGTGAAGAATAAATGAGAACTTGCTAT
Source organism: Sequoia sempervirens (assembly GCA_007258455.2). Classification (NCBI taxonomy): domain Eukaryota; kingdom Viridiplantae; phylum Streptophyta; class Pinopsida; order Cupressales; family Cupressaceae; genus Sequoia; species Sequoia sempervirens. The sequence goes on along the minus strand of VDFB02000013.1, from coordinate 247,562,839 downwards.
AATGAAAGGCCATAAAGTTGACAAAGTGTGTGAGGCACTAGGAGCATTGAATGCAGGTTGGCTCAAAAAATACGCAAGATGTCGTGAAAGTAGTATATGTATATGTATATGTATATGTATATGTATATGTATATGTATATGTATATGTATATACACATATACAAATACATATACACATGTATATACATATACATATACATAAACATATGTATATGTCTATACATATGCATATATATATAAAGAAGATGCAAAGACCTTAAGCATATACAAGTTGGATACACTTCATCATGTTTGGCTGCCAGCGTGTAATTGTTTTGTTTCGAAATAAATACAATTATGTGTGCATTAAATATATGATATACATATACATATGTCTATGTATATGTCTATACATATGCATATACATATATATAAATGATTAAACGTGCATTTAAAATCCGATATGTGTTTGATATCATCGTGTTTTTTTATGCAAGAGTTTTTTCATAACTTGTGGAGGACCAGCATACCAGTGTGGGAAATTATTCATTGGTAGAATAGATGACTGAATTGATGAAGTGGAACTTACAAACAAGAGAATACCCCAAAAATTATCTATGGTACCTATAAAAGGTACAATATATGCATGATTGAATTGATGAAGTAGAACCTAACAAAAATAGAACACCCCCATATGTTTCCAAGGCATGAAGAGAAGCTACAATAATTGGATGATTGAATTGATGAAAAATAACCTATGCAAAAGATAACACCCCCAAAATAATCAATGGCACCTAAAAAAATATACAAACATTTGCATTACAGATTTAGTGAAGTAGCACATATGATAAGCCTAACACCCCCATATTTATCAATGACATCAAAAAAGGCTACATAGTTGGTTAATGAATTGATGAAACAAAACCTATGAAAAACATATCACCCAACAAATTCCAAATGGAACTCGAAACTGGTAGAGTAGATGATGACTAACCATGATGAAGTTGAACTTACAAACAAGGTAACACCCCCAAAAATATCTACGGTACCTAATCAAGCAGAACCTATGAAAAAAAGAAGAACCCCAAATATTTGTAATGCAAATAAAAAAAGCTCCAATAATTGCATGTCTGAATTGATGAATCGTAACCATTGTGAAACATAACACCCCAAAATTAATGAATGGAACCTAAAGAAAATAGCATCAATGAATGAATGAAGCAGCACTTATGAAAAATAACATTAATCGAAACATTAACATTAACCCATGACTGTAATGGTTGTAATGAAGAACAATATAAAGCTTAGGAATGGAAAACAATAAGAGTTTAACAATTATCACATATGTATATGACTGAATTGATAGAGCAGAACCCATAAAAAAATAACACCAACATATTTAACTATGGCACAGAAACAACATACATTTTGAAAGTCACTGAATAGATGAAGCAAAACCTAAAAAAAGATTAACCCAAATTATTTTTTTTGGTTTATGAAATAGAGAACACAGACTAAGTGAATGATAATATATGGTAATATATGGTAATATCAATGGCATCTACAAATTTATTAACTACACTTATGGTAATATATGGTGATATCAATGGCACCTACAAATGGTATTGAATAACATTAATCGAACAAATATCGAGCACATTATATTCGGTGTAGGTGAATGGTAGAACACAGATTCGAGGAGATTGTTAAATGATCAAGACTGTCCACCTAGGGATTGGGCCCTTGTTTGTGTGTCAAAGATACAAGAATTGAAAAACTTTACATTAAAAAATTAGGCTCTTTTAAAATAAAACAATTTATATGAGACATGAGACATTAATAGCCTAACCATTGTATTCTAAAGGAAAAGTCCATATTAATTTGCTCATATAGCAATCTCTAGTTCTAAAATTTAAAAATCTCACACTTAAGTAGTTATATTCTTTTTAATCTTTCTATGAGAGATAGGAATACTAATACATCTATTAGTTTTTATAATTTGATAAAATTTAAATCCATGAAAGAACATAATGTGTTAGATGTTAATAATATATATATTTTCTCAAAATTGTTTCAAAAGATCTAAATTACTTTATCAATTATTCTATTGGATAATAGTTGGCAATGGTCATATTAGCATGATAAAAGCTATTGGATTCATAATTAATTGTATAATTGATGGAATCTTTTTAAATTTATTTATTTTGACTATAAAATAGTTAATAATGTAGCCAGTTATTTTCGAAGCTTAGGAATGGAAAACATTAAGAGTTTAACAATTATCACATATGTATATGACTGATTTAATGGAGCAGAACCCATAAAAAATAACACCCACATATTTATCTATGACACAGAAACAACATACATTTTTTAAGTCACTGAATAGATGAAGCAAAACCTAAAAAAAGATTAACCCACATTTTTTTTTTTGGTTTATGAAACAGAGAACATAGCCTAAGTGAATGATAATGCAGAACCTATAAGAATACGATAAGCAGAGTCAATGATAATGCAAAACCTATGAGAAAATGATAAGCAGAGTTAATGATAATGCACAACCTATGAAAATACGATAAGCAGAGTCAATGATAATGTAGAACCTATGAGAATATGATAACTAGAGTCAATGATAATGCATAACCTATGAGAAAGAATATGATAACTAGGGTATATGATAATGCAAAACCTATGAAATAAAAATGGTAAACTATGATTGTAATATTTACAAAATAAACCCTAGGGAAATAGAAATGGTAAACTATGACTATAATATTTGCAAAATAAACCCTAATGAAACAACCCCAAATTTTTCAATAGCGTGGAAACAACCAACAATATTATTATCTACCCCATGCAAGAGAGCGATGCTTGAATAGAAGAATAATTTCCAAAAATTCAGTGTGTTTATGAACACAAATTGGACAGTGTTCATAAACACTAAACTTCAACCCAAAAAAAATATTTTGCAACACCAAAACTCGAATAAAACAAATAGAAAATGCAAAGAAAACTCTAAAAAGCGAATAATGGTGAGCCTTAGTGAGCAAGCTCACCTATGTCGAACAACTCGATGTGAGTGGACAGTGGTTGAATCCCGAGCACGCAACACCATTCACATGGCTTCACTTGCAAATAGTCATGAGCAAAAGGCCTGTGTTTATGTTCAAAAATGTTGACACCAAGGTAACAAGTGGTGGTTACCTTCATGGTGGCAAGTAACCCGTTCATGGCGCCGGCGAACCTGTTCAATGCTTGCATGGAGAAAGTGGAGCCACTGGTAACATTCACTAACTAGCATCTACACTCCTATGTATCGGCTTCTACCCATATACCAACCAAAGTCTGAGCATCGCAAGTTGTGGTAAAGGTTTGAAAGTTATAGAGAACGAATTGAGCACGTAGTGGTGTGCAAGTGAAGAAAGAACGAGAACTTACTAGAATGAAAGGTTGTAAAGATGGCGAGAAGAGTGAAGCACTAGGAGCATTGAATGCAGGTTGGCTCAAAAAAAATGCAGGGTGGTGTGGAGGTAAGGAGAAGCGACATTCATTAAACACGACTGTTGAGAAGTATAGCAAGGGGCTACAAGTGATAAATGTGACACACTAAATCTGTAGGGTGGTGGAGTGAGAGGAGTTGACGTGGCAAGGTTGTCAACTTCAAACGTCGTGCCACGCAGGAAATGACACCCAAGGTGCCTACATATTGGTCGAGGGGTCTTTTTTATATTTTTTAAATGTGTCGACAAATATCATCCTCCCACGTGGCAAATTAAAAGGAAATTTTAAAAAAATAGTTTTATATTGTTTATTCGATGTTTTCTTATAATGGGTATTTTCCAAAAAAAAATATTGGTCCACATGGCCTACCACATGGACTGTCTGATTTTTGCCACCTACGTATCAGCTCCTCTCCCCTAATAATCTACTAATCCCATTCTTGATTTGGGGAACAAAAATGGATGAGGATGTGAGAAGGGGCTTGGCAACAACAAGCATTGGGTTTTAAGGAAATGGTGGATTTTTTTCAAGGGGCAATTGTGGATGCTCCTCGGGTCTTGTAGGAAGATTGAATGAATGAATGAATGATAGTTTAATGTCATCCACGAGATCAAACAGTCTAAGGGACTGAGAACCAAAACGTTAAGAAATCTCCAAATTCTTTTCAATGTTGGATCTTTGCTATAAATTTTGACCAGAAAACTATCAATCTTGCGAATTTGAAGCGTGATAAAGTTGGGGGAATGTAATAGGATCAGTATTTTGTTTTTTATTCATGGAAATGTTGGATAGGAATAGTCAATGATAGCCTTTTTTTTTGTCACCTATTAATGGGTTTGGATTGGGGTATCTTGGTTTGATCCAGGTTTTTGTTGTGTATGTCCCTACTTTTCTTTATCACTGTCTATCTTTTTCTCTATAGAGAGACCACACTGAAAATGTAAGCTATATGTTGTACTATGGGTGTGGCCTCTTTTGTCACATTTATCTGTAAAAAGATAGTTAACACATTTTTTTTCCTATGTTCTATTTTTAGAATTTAAAATTTAAAACATTTTTTTTAAATTTGTTTCTATTTGTTGTTGTTATTTGGTAACTCATGAGGGAAAAAGATATAATAGAATTTTTATATTCAAATAAATCTTAATATACTCATATTATAGTGTTTTACATCCATAAAACATATAAGAACAACATTAGTTTTCTAGATTATTTCCTCTCAAACATTATGTTTTATATGAATATTTTGTCTTATAGAATTCAAATACTTTGTGTTTAGAAGACATTATTTCCTTTTCTATTTATGTAAATTCATGTGTTACAACTTTTTAGTTTTTTCTCACTTCCTCTAATTTATATTCTCATTTTAATGTTTTTTCTTTCATTCCTATCAAGTTCTCATGCACTTTATTTGCTAAGATACCGGCTTCCCTTAACCACTTTTGTAATTTTTTTGAGTTGGCTCTTTCATTTTTATAGTTCTTTGTACTTTTCTCTAAGTTTTTATTCAGTTCTTTCAATTCGATAACTATCCATTCATTCAAATTTATTTTATATGTAAAGGAAAATATTTGTATCATTTTCTCTAATGCATTGCTCTTGCTATCCAACATTTTTCTCTAGACTTTCTCGTCTACTAAGTTTGCTTGTAAATTTTCTATTTGATTCTTCAACATATTTCTTTATCTCTTTGTCTTTAGCAATGATGTGTATATCACATCAATATTCCCTTTTGATATATTTATTTTTTCAAAATTTTAATTCTACTAAAACTCTAGTTAAATGGTGTTTACTTTATAGCTGATTTGATGCATTTGATCCTCTAGTTTTTTTACTTTTGACACAACATATATGTATTTCACGGTGTTTGCATACGGCTCATATGTAAGAAATATTTGTTGTGAGCTTTGAAATTATAGTAGCCTCAAATATTTGTTTTTCTTTTATCTCTTTATGTTTTCTAAGTAAAATCAACTTTGCAATTAAAACATGTGATTGTTGGTGCAATCAAATGCTTGAATGGAAAATGGGTACTTGGAGTGTTGGGGGCCTTTATTTGATGCTAAGGATAACCAATTTGTATCCCAATTGCACTGACAGAAGGGGTGCCTACTACAACAAATTCCTTTGAGTTGGAGATACCATGCACAAGATTGATCACACTTGTGAATATCATAGTTTTTTTCCTCTTCTCATGGCCTTGTCAATATGTAGTATTTGTCTCTAGATTAACTTATTTTGAATATTTTATTATTGCATAAATTTTTGACCACCACTAATACTACCTCTATCATCACCACCTATAGCACTAGATTCTCTACCACCTCCTCTACCACTTGAATCTTTAACTTGTAACTTAGATTGACAATCTAAATACCCATTGTGATAGTATCTAATACTCAAGATATTGAGATAGAACAAAATGAATTGTGTTATCATTGCTTGTATTATGAGGGCCCTTCTCAATGTGCTCATTAACTAAAGCTCCAATGCCTTTCACATGTAGAGGTTTTATAGTTTATGTCAATTGTAGCAACTAAACACCTTGTCTTGTTAAACCCAAACCACCACCTTCATAACCCGCTTTTATGGCTATAGTTTCCCTTCTAGTTTATGTTTCTTTAACGGTTTTGATCACATCAAGTTTGTACAAGTAACTCAATTGGCATTTTTGGGTCCAATTATTCATCTTGACCCTCATCATCGTATTTTGAATTTGTTATCTCATTGGGATGTTCTATTTTCCATAATTAGCTAAACTCTTAATCTTTTGGGATATCCTCCAAACTTTTAGTAGCATTTGGATCACCAAAACAATGCATATATTTTTATAATGACCAATTAGCATATATAAAATCTCTTTAGAGAGCCTCTAGTATGTTTGGATAATAAGACATGTTTATATTTTGTATAAAAATGGTTGTATCACATGGCTATCATCTTTATTTCTAGTTCTAGATGCAATTGTAGACCTATATTTTCTTGGGACAATTGTTGAAAAGTAATTATTTTCTTTCACAATTTCTTTTGTTACTTTTTTTGACCTCGTACTAAGAGTCCTTTAATTAATAAAAAATTATGGATAGATTATGCAATATGCCAAAAACAAATTGTATTTAATAAATGGTTGGCCATAATAGATGTATATCATTTCAAAGAGGGTTGCATCTAATAGATTATTACTATCCAATCCAAGGTAAAATGCTAGCATAGAAATGATGCCCTTATCCCATGATTTAAAAATTGTAGTAAATACAGAGGATTACTTTTGGGTGCCTTGTTATCATATATTGTTTTTTGTAATTAATTATCTTTAAAAAAATTACTATCTATCTCACAATCACTAGCAATTACTAATAGATTAATGTGGATGATTCCTAATGTTGTATGTATTACAAACTCCAACCTGCTACCAGCATTTTTCTTGATAATGAACAAGATTTCTTCTTGTGTGTCTTTGTTAACGATTGTCTCATTTTCATCATAGTTATAGGCATAGACTATAAAAATGTCTAAGCAAGGAAAAATCTCATGAAGCATCATGTGTGCCAATCTAATCACCTGTGGCACATTGATACCTTTCTATAATTAGGAGCATTGATATTTTGTGTCTTATTCTAAGAGACATACCTAATCTCTCCTACACTCCTATTAGTGATTATAGTATCATAAATATCATGGTATTCATCAATGAAACTAGTGGTTTTAAGCAATTGATATATATGAAGTGTGGGTTTTATCCTTAGTTGTAGACATGCTAATATCAAATTTAAACTTAACCCAAAGATTGTAAACTTTAAAATTCAAGGCTTATAGTGGTCGAAAGGAATGTAGAATTTCACTTACCCAAAAATGAATATAATCACTTTACCACAACCCATGAGTGATATTTGGGTGTAGTCTTGACTCTCACTTCCAATGGAGTATGGAGCCATGGGCATTATAGTACCTTGTAGTTGAATTACAAATTTGCAATACTACATCATAAGTTCTTTCATATTTTTGTTTTTGTTTTTTTTACAATTTTTGTTTTCTTTCAAGACATGTGTCAAATACAATCACTACAATTAATGATAATAATCAAGTTTTAGTATGAATTAAGAATGGCTTGAAACTTCATTAAATTCCCCTTGCCAATGCCACTAATAAAATACTAAAGTACTAAAAGGTTAATCTACACATACATGAAATCAAAATGGGTGATTCTTAAAACAAAACTCAATTATTAATCTAAACCAATCTAATAATTTCAAAATTTTATACCAATATCTACCTTGTCAAATTTGCACTCTAAAATTGAATTATAACTATCAATCATCGTTCATCTAATGGTATACTTTTTGGAGAGTGTTGGAGTGGAAGAATTGACGTGACTATCATGGGTTCCAAGTGAAGTTACTAAATTTATTAATAACCTTATCCATCATGCCAATAAAGTAAGCATGTAAAATAATAAAATTGATCAACAATGACATGGAGCTTTGATATTTTATTACAATGACAATTAATATAATGCTACTCCTTTTTATATTCTAAACAAGGGTTGAAGAATTACCTACAAAAAAATTATTCATTTTAGTAGGTTTATTGCAAGAGTTTAAAGAGAAGAAAATTAAAAAAGAAAAGAAAAAGTATTGTTTGTTACTAAAACTAATCAAAGAAGGTTTTTTTTTAATTTTAAAGTGTATGTGTTAATGTCTATTTCAAATGTCATCAATGATTTTAGGTTTACTTTTTTTCAACATTTTAGTTCAACTTGAATGGTAATAATAAACAATTATGTGTACAAATATTGTTACTAGTCTAAACTATGCATTGTGCTTTTTTTGTAAAACCTAGAAATCACAAATAAAATTATTTTAAAGTTGAGCATCATTTGTCAATAGTTAGCATTGTCGACTTTAAATCAAAATAGATGGTATTATGAATGGACAACTAAATTTTATAGGGAATAAAATATAATATTAGTTATCATAATCAAAGTGAGCAATGTTATTTGCAATGTGTTTCATTCTAAAATTAAACTAGTCCATCTAATCTTACTTTATTGGCTTTAGTGTTATCTAAGAATTAAACTGTGTTTCACTTATCAAGCATGTTTCTTTGACTACAACTTTATTGACATTATGTCAAGGTATATGTTGGAAGAAATATCCAAAATGTTGTAAGTAAACAAGTTAGTTTTGAATTATACCAAAATATTTAGAGAAAGTAGATTCTATCAAAGACTAAAGAGATGGAATAGATTATTGAGAAACAACAATTTATGAAGTTGTAAATGAAATTAAAAGAAAAGTTCCAAATTTTTTCTATCAATGTACATTGTGTTCATGCAATTTTTGACACGCCAACTTACCTACAAGTTGTTAAGCCTATAGGATGGAACAACAAAAATCTCCTACTTGGAAGGTGGCTAGCCTCAAGAGTCTTTCGTGAATTGATTGAGAGGTTTGCAAAAATCACCCAGTCGAAGAGCACTTTAGCTAATCTATTCAAAGGGTTGTAGTGATTAATTAGGAATTATTCAAATGAAACAGGAGTTTACTTAGTGAAATTTGTCACTCTTAATGCAAACTTCTTGTTGGCCTCCTCTAATGATTGTAAGAGTTTAAAGAGAAGAAAATTAAAAAGAAAAAGAAAAAGTAGTGTTTGTTACTAAAACTAATCAAAGAAGGTTTTTTTTTTTTAATTTTAAAGTGTATGTGTTAATGTCTATTTCAAATGTCATCAATGATTTTAGGTTTACTTTTTTTCAACATTTTAGTTCAACTTGAATGGTAATAATAAACAATTATTTGTACAAATATTGTTACTAGTCTAAACTATGCATTGTGCTTTTTTTGTAAAACCTAGAAATCACAAATAAAATTATTTTAAAGTTGAGCATCATTTGTCAATAGTTAGCATTGTTGACTTTAAATCAAAATAGATGGTATTATGAATGGACAACTAAATTTTATAGGGAATAAAATATAATATTAGTTATCATAATCAAAGTGAGCAATGTTATTTGCAATGTGTTTCATTCTATAATTAAACTAGTCCATCTAATCTTACTTTATTGGCTTTAGTGTTATCTAAGAATTAAACTGTGTTTCACTTATCAAGCATGTTTCTTTGAATACAACTTTATTGACATTATGTCAAGGTATATGTTGGAAGAAATATCCAAAATGTTGTAAGTAAACAAGTTAGTTTTGAATTATACCAAAATATTTAGAGAAAGTAGATTCTATCAAAGACTAAAGAGATGGAATAGATTATTGAGAAACAACAATTTATGAAGTTGTAAATGAAATTAAAAGAAAAGTTCCAAATTTTTTCTATCAATGTACATTGTGTTCATGCAATTTTTGACACACCAACTTACCTACAAGTTGTTAAGCCTATAGGATGGAACAACAAAAATCTCCTACTTGGAAGGTGGCTAGCCTCAAGAGTCTTTCGTGAATTGATTGAGAGGTTTGCAAAAATCACCCAGTCGAAGAGCACTTTAGCTAATCTATTCAAAGGGTTGTAGTGATTAATTAGGAATTATTCAAATGAAACAGGAGTTTACTTAGTGAAATTTGTCACTCTTAATGCAAAAATCTTGTTGGCCTCCTCTAATGATTTAATAACTAAGCCCTTAGAGTTGTGACTTAGAGATTGAACATCTACACTAAGTAGCTATCTCACTCATCATGAAGGTGCATTTCAATTGTCAACCTAGTGAAGTAAACTTGAAATGGGTCAGCATTGTATGTGCACTAGGACTTCATTGCAATCATCCATAACCTAGGAAAGAAACAATGCTGGAAATAAAATGTTGGAAGGAAATTAACTTAAACATTGAGCATAAATCAATATCTGCACTAAGCATTAACAACCAAACTGGAAATGAAAAATAGAAATGGAAATCTCAGAAAACAAATAAGAAACTACTATGTCTACCTTGGCTGCAGGAACAGTCACATAATGGAATTTCAGTGGCTACAAGAACAGATAGTTATTGAAATTGAAACTAACTACTGAGCAGAAAATAACTTCTAAACTAGATAGGTGGAATCCTCACCAAGTGGGCCCCCTTGGGTGAGTCTCCCTTAAACTAATCTCAAATGCAGCACTCAAAATATCATATTATTTCTTGAAAGCATGAGTACATCTCAATGATATGACTGTATTACTAGAACTAGAAAATATGAATACAAACTCAAAATATCCAACCTTCTCAAAAGGAGCATCTAACCATTATTTATAGAGAGAAAAACTACTGACTAACACTAACTACCTAGGCAGTCGACTCCATCAAAATAGGAGGATGCCACTTATTGAAAGCATAGAAAAAGATGGAGGAAGTTATGCATGCGCTAAATTGGTCAAAGCAGACTTGCTTCAACGGGAATCTAGCACAACGCACTCCCTAGATTTTCTCAATAACAAATATGACCATTAAAAAGGTAGTTACATTCTTTTTATTTGAATAAGGAGTTTCCCTCCATGAGATTTTTCCCTCCTTTGACTTCTTAATGATCAGCTTCTTGACTTCTTGGCAACCAACCAACTGGCAAGATTTTCTCCCACATAGTAGGCTTTTTTGACATTAGCATTTTAGTGGAAACTTGCACAATAACATTAGCACGCACAAACAAATTTATATCTATAATTACCTTAGTAACATTCATTCAATTACTTGTAAATTCAACATAGGTAACTCACATAGCATGATAATGTCATTAAAGTCACAAAGATAAACTTATGCCAAGGTCTATGGTTTTAAGGAAAATATCAACAACCAAGTGTCAAAGTCTATGATAGCAATAGCAAATATGTAATGAACCCTATCAAAATTGAGCCATTAATTGAGCTCACCATTCCCCCCAACCTAACATTTTTTTGGTCCTCCATTAGAAGGAGCACTATTCTTTTGCCTAGTTAATGACCTAAAGTTACCAATTGCCAGGTATCCCTTGACATCAATCTCTATAGTGTCTAAATTAGGATCCCAGTAGAATCCTTGTTTGTTCTTGAAAGGAAATAGAAAAGAGCAATGGAAAGTACTAATAAAGAGAAATTGTTTGAAGGAAAGAGATTACCAAATAAATTGAAGTAGCCAAACCAAGCACCACCAAAGCAAGAGAGACACAAGAATTTGTTAAGGGGAAAAAACAAGAATAAACCCCAATATTATGAATGGAGGCAAAATTCCTAAAGAATAATACAAAGAGAGAGAGAGAGAGAGTTCCAGCCTTAGCTTGCTTGCATGAGTCTTAAAGAATGAGACGAGAGGCACCTCAATAAGTAGAGGTGAGAAGAAGGAGTTAGAATGTAACTCCCAACTCAATGAATGCCACCATTCATCTATGTGTGTGCAAAGTGTCACCTCTTAAGGAGGTGGTTACAAATATTCCTTAATAAAGGAATTAAAAATAAGCCATCCTCACACATGTGTGAGATGCCAAAAAAAGACAAAAGACTTGTAGGGATTCCTCTGGAATATTCCTACAAGTTAATAAATAATTACAAATAAAGAATAACCTTTACCAAGTAAAGATTAATCTTCTAACAGTTCTCCAGTTTGTTCCATCTTTCCCTTTCTGCAACTATGTCATACTGGTAAAACTTGTAATCTGGCATAGGCCACAATAGTGTAGGTGGATGAAATGTTAATGGAAGCCAAAATTTTTGCTTCCTTCTACCAATTTGTATGTACCTGTCAACCCTTTTTCATGTTGCAGCATAGTTCTGTAAAGAGTGGGGTTCAGCTTATTTCAATTCTTCTAGTAAACTGTTCCACCTCTGTGCTAAGTATCCCATTACTAATTTTCTTGTGGTTTCAGCTACCTTCTCATATTCCTTGTAAGTCTCTTCTCTAATAGGCATAATCCTATCCTTGTAGCTGGGGTGGTAAATAATTTTGTGTCATGTCTGGAAAATATCTCCAGGGTTACTAGATTCAGCCCTAAGAGGCAAGGGAGTATGGAATTCCCTTTCCCTGTAATTTCTATACTACTACCCCCAACTAATTTCATTCTGAATCTAGGACATAAATTCCCTTAAATGGAGGTCTCCAATATACAGCAAGGGATTCCAATCATGATCATTAGGAAAAACATAATTATGCAAGTATAGTTCACATAAAAAAAATTTAACATCAGGAGGGGAAAACTGATAAGCCTGGAAAAATTCATGTGGAGTGTCAAGAGTAGGACTCAAACCTAAAATAATCCTTGATAACTTAAAGGAAAGATTTCGCTCCTTCAAGTGTATGGCATACACTCTAGGAGGAGTTCTACATGCCAGCATTTTGGGTATTAAATCTACCACATTGTCTACCTTTTCCTTCAAGGCAACAATTTATGTATTCTTTTCTTCAATCTATGTTTTTTTTCTTTTTAATCTCATTTTGCAGCTTGCGCTTTTCCTTTTTCCATCCCTCTTCTTTTCTCTACATCTCACTCCATAGTTTCATAGCTATGTCATTCCATGAAAAATCAGGAGGTTTATGTGTTCCTACCAAAATTTTCTTTTGCACCGATTCTTGTTGTTCAAATAACACCAGTTGCAGTGATTCGGGTTGTTCATCCTACTCTGGCTACAGGAACTCTAGATTCTCATCTTGTTCTTGTTGCAAGGATTCTGTACTTTTTTCTTGTTCCTGATTCCCAACCTGTTTTGCAATGGCAGCGAGCTCTGCCAATCTGATATTTGCTTGTTCCTCAAAAATATATTTTCCTCAACATTCACCTACCCCATTGGGGCTTCCATCTCCTCCCTAGATTTTTTTCTAAGCCTAGGGCTTCTCTTCAAAGGTACACCAACGGCTAGCCCAACTGGTTTTGACTTCTTAGGATGGTTTTTATCTTTTTCTTCGGCTATAGGAAGAACAATGTTATCAACCTTTCATTTCCTAGGGCTTGGTGTTGGTTTTTCTGCCACTTGCTTATTGGCCTTTCCCTTTCTCATTTCTACTTCTTTCATTTGTCTTCCTCTCTCCTAAGGGCAGCCCTAGTTTGAATTGGGGTTTTGGGAAGAGCATTAATATCAAAGTCTAAGGAAAAACTTTCCTCATCTAAATATTCTAACTCAAAAGACCCAATTTCAATAGCTTGCCCGGCTACAGGAGGGTTTGAACTAGGGTTTGCACAAGAGGTTGATGCTCTAGGAGTAATTTTAGTAGCCCTTACTTCCCTACTAACCCTACGAGGTTGAGACTGACCTCTAGGACGTACATTTTCTGGTCCAAATTGATTAATATTTATAAACTCCTCCCATGTCATATCAGACACTTCTTGCAGAGATTTTTCCACTAACAATTTTATTAAACAATGGTGAGAGACAGAATTATCCCTACCTTTTTGTGTTTTAGCCGACATGATGGAAAAGAGGTGATATGGCACATTGGGCACATTCATTCTTCGTCCATGCCTCATATGGTTTAGGAGCTTGAAGTGTACAAAATGGAAGCATGACTGGTGTCCCTCACAAGTAATGTACTTGACAATGTGGACAACTACTTGTTTACATGGCTCTAGTAGAGAAGTTCTCTTCATACCTTGTTTATCCACCACCAACAAAGGGTCACTGGGTTCAGTAAATTCAGCCATGGCTAACCTTGCATCTTTGGTAGCAAGGTATGGCTCACCATCAACAGGTAAACCTATTACCTCCACAATTCTTTCCTCGGTAACAATCACCTCAAACCCTTTTACCATTTCCTTCCCTTCAAAGAGTGTCTATGCAAATTCTTGAACAATTTCCTCATTATAGCTATTAAGTTTCAAGAAATAATCAATCCATCCACAATTTCTAAACTTTTCCAAAGAAGGTGCATCCTGCATTATCACATCATGAACCTTGGGTTCATTCCTAATTAGCTGACCTCTCATTGTTTCAGCTGCCACAATCAACAAACACTTCGGCTAAATTTCCTTTTCCTGCAATCTCTTTTTGAAAAACCCAACTTATTCTTCCTACAATTCCTTCTTCTGTAGTGATGACACCAATGTCATTCAGCTCACCAATTTACTTTTTTTTTTGGGATGACATTTGAGATTATGACTAGGAAATAAAGATTCATTAATGAAGGGTATCATCAAGAAAAATGGCGGTGATTTAGTGACATTTCACACATGCAAACCGTCATTTCAATTTATCATTCAAATTGGCTTATTTCAAAAAAAATTATGATGACACGTGGATTTGTGATTTGACACTCCCCCCCAACCTAAATACAGCATGTGTCGACATAGGCTAGTTAATAATTATGATTGGACAAGGCGGAGTACAATTTCATGCTATGTGAAATATCTACATTTAATTAGAGTAATTAAAGAAATGCACCAAAGGTAATTAAGATACAACAAATTGTCACATGTGTACCTAAAAATATGGAGTTTCATTGCAAAGAATGTGGAGAAAGTATCGGTTACCTTTAAGAAGCATGGTTGAGCAATTAATGCAGTGGTGATGGAATAGAATGATGGTGGAGTGGAGTGATGGTAGAGTAATGGAAGAGAGAGAAGATGGAGATGGATGGGAAGATGGGTGGATTAATGAAGAAGTGGATTCCCACAAAAGTGGAAATCTTTATTATGAAGTGATTGCATGTGTACTTGGATCAGTCAAAAGGAGGGACACTAGGTCCACTTCCTTCGGCTACAGGAAGTTCAGTGGTTGGGTGTTGAATAAATTGTTGCATGAAATCTCCTTGGATGATGACTTGTGATACAATCTTAGACGGTGGTCATTGACCAAAAGTTTGAATCCGATAGGGTCAATGGTGGTGATTTGTATAGATCCATTGGGAAAGACTTATGCAACTTCATACGGTCCCAACCATCTAGTCTGCAATTTACCTTCATTGTCTTGATACCTAGAGTCATAAAGGAGTGCCCAGTCACCCGGCTAGAACTTATTTTCCTTTATGTACTTATCATGCCATTTGACCCTTTGATTCTGCACTACCTCAGTATGATGCAAGGCTATCTTTCTCATCTCATCCAAAGCATTCAGTTGCATGATTTTGTCCTTTTGTGCCTCAGATATGTCCATCCCAAGATCTAGTGCAATCCTAAGAGTCTTATGCTCAAATTCAATGAGCATCATAGCTATCTTCCCATACAATAATTCAAAAGGAGTGAAACTTGTGGTTATTTTCCAATTGGTCCTATAGGCCTAGACAGCTTCTGGAAGCCTATTTGCCCAATCTCTCCTATGAATAGCCACTATTTTGGTCAGAATTGCCTCAATTTACTTGTTGGTCACCTCAAATTGGCCATTGGCCTAAGGGTGACAAGGAGTAGACTTTTTGTGCCTCACATTATATTCATTAACCAATGTTGTGACAAGGGTTGATGTAAATTGAACCCCTTGATTAGTCACTATCTCCCTTGGAACCCCATAATGAGTGAAGATTTCCTCATAAAGAAATTTTGCAACCTTATTATCTTTGGCATGCTTCATTGATTTAACCTCAACCCACTTGGTCACATAGTCAATATAAACCAAGATGTAGAATTTACTATTTGATGGAGGATCAATGGGTCCTACAAAATCTAGTCCCCATTTATCAAATGGAGTGATGACTACCTATGGGTAAAGAGGTATCTAATCATATTTGGTTGGTCGGCCCATCCTCTGGCATATATCACACTTCCTTGTATACCTATCTGCATCCTTATGAAGTGTGGGTCAGTAATATCATGTATTAAGGATCTTCATTGTTGTCCTCTTGGCTGCAAAATTCCCTCCACAGGGTTCATTGTGACATGCATGCAATATATCATATGTCTCATCTTCCCTTACACATCTCCTCAAGACATGGTCTGGTCCAATGTAGAATAAACTACCTATAATCCATGAGAAATGAAAGGTTTTCTCAGTGAGTACCCTTCTCTCTTTTGGAGAGAAATGAGGAGGAAATCTCCCTGTAACAAGGTAATTGGCTATGTCAACATACCAAGGTGTATGCACATTGATGGAAAACAAATGTTCATCAGGGAAAGAGTCATCAATAACTTGATTATCTTCTAATGTAGTCAATCTAGAAAGAAAGTTTGCTATAACATTTTCCTTTCCTGGTTTATCAACAATGGTGATGTCAAACTCCTACATCAGCAACAACCACCTTGCTAGCCCACCTAAAATCAAGGGCTTATTCATGAGCTATCTTATTGATGCATGGTTTGTATGAATAAAAATTTGATACCTTGTTATGTAGTGCCTGAATTTGTTAAGGGCATAGATGACTGCCAACATTTCTTTTTCTATCACTATGTAATTAAATTCAACTCCTTGTAGGTTTTTGCTAACAAAATAGATTGCATTCTCAATGGTTCCTTCTTTCTATCCCAATACATCTCCCACAGCATAATTTGATGCATCTGTATGAATGTGAAAAGGAAGCTCCCAATTAGGACATTTGAGTACAGGAGCATGGGTTAAAGCTGCTTTCAAATTAGAGAATGCCTTGTCATAGTCTGTCCACTGGAATTCAACATCTTTAGTGAGAAGATTGTACAGTGGTGCTACCATTTTTTTAAAATCTTTGATGAAGCACCTATAGTACCCTGCATGACCCAAGAAACTTCCAACATCTTTTTGCTTTGCAGGAATAGACATATTGATGATCACTTCAATCTTGGTTGGGTCTACTTGAATTCCCTTTTTAGAGATGTAGTTCCCAAGGACTACTCCTTCCTACATCATCATGAAACACTTCTCATTTTTCAAGGATAGGTTATGGTCTTCACATCTCTATAAAACCTTCCTTAGATTCACTAGAACTTCTACAAAATCAGCACCATAGGTAGTAAAATCATCCATATAAATCTTCATGCAATCATGTGAGATGTCTAAAAATATATTAATGACTACCCTTTGAAAATTTGCAAGTGCATTACACAAACCAAATGGAAGCACTAAGTAGGCATAAGTCCCCCATGGACAGGTAAAGGTGGTCTTCTCTTGATCCTCATGTGCAATTTTTATTTGATTATAGCCACTGAATCTATCTAGAAAAGAAAAATATTGCTTGCTTGCAAGGGAATCTAGTACTTGGTCTATGAAAGGAAGGGGAAAATGATCCTTTTTGGTGGCAGAGTTGAGTTCCCTATAGTCAACACAAACTCTCCACTTCCCTCACTTTTTAGGTACAATCACCAATGGGGACACCCACTGACTGTCTAAGATGGGGTAGATAAATCCTACATCCAATAATTTTTGAAGCTCCCCTTTGACAATCTCCTTTAATGCAAGGTTGATTCTCCTTTGTGGCTGCCTCACTGGTGTGCAGTCATCTCTTATTTATATCCTATGAGTATAGAGCTTAGGATCCAATCCTTTCATGTCATGGTAGTCCATGCAAATGAATGTTGGTGGGTCTTCAACAAGTTTGTCAAAGACAACTATTGCTCTTGACTCAGCTTGTTGTTAATATTTAGATGTTTTCCTTCTGACACTTTCACTTGTGTGGTTAACTCTATCACATTTGCTTCACTAATACTTGGAATTTTTAGTTCATGTGGCAGAAATGTATGGAGCATATCAGTTGTTGTAGGAATTTTTGTTGCAGGAGGAGCAGGCAGAAGTGTCTTCATTGAACTGGAAGAACCAGATTCATGAATAGATGGCTCTTCATGCACCTCACAATGGTTTTGAATTATGTGGGACAACACTTCATCTTCCTCCTAAAGCTGCATGAAAGAACTTTTTCCTAACATCATGAGTTGTGCCATTGAATTGACTTCCTCGACCTCTTCTCCAATATGTGGCCATATGGGGTTAGCCATGTCATGGGATGGTTGAACAGGAAGGTAGAGAACAAGATTTTTGGTACTCTTCCCATCAGAAATAATCATGTCCCCTGTTTGGCATCCAATGTAAGCATTTGTTGTGGCCAACCATGGTCTACCTAAAATAATGGGATACCCACCTAATGTAGCTTTAGGAGAAAGAATCATAAAGTATGTTGGGTACTCCCAAGAATCTAGAGTTACCACAAGGTCCTCTACTATACCATCAGGTTTGACAATGGAACTATCAGCAAGCTGCAGGACAGTAGGAGTAGGTCTCATGTTTGCGACATTCAGTTGTTGCAGGATGTCCTTAGTCATTACATTTATTGTTACTCCCAACTCAATTAGAGCATTCTTGATTTGGATTCCATTTATAATAACTCCTACCACAGGACTACCTGGGTTAGTGTACTTAGGAACTATAGCTTTTCCAAGCATGATATCTACCATATATCCCACCACATGAACTGTGGTGGGGTATTTCTTTTTCCTCCCTAGATTTTTGAGGCATGCTTCTTTGATTGCTTTGCCATATATAGGGACATCTTTTATGGCTTGAAAAAAAGGTATCTTAACACATATGTGTCTCAACTAATCCAAGCTTTCAAAGGTTGTTTCTTCCTTCTCTTCCATTTGTTTAACAACTTCTAACCTTTGAGGAAATGGTGGGTCTTGGTCAGTCTATTGAACTGGTTTAGGATTTTTAGGTACACTAAGTTGAATGGGGACATTCAAAGGCTCCTCTTCTTCCACAGGAAGCTCGGTGATAATAGGAGTGGAAGGAGTTGACAAAGTAGTTCTTGAATGTAGATGGATGTCACTCACACTCACAGCATATGCAAGAAATTGATTAGGATTTGTAGAGTATATTGGTTGTTGTTGTTGTGGTTTGATATTTGGGTTAGGTGTGGGCTAAGTTGGTAATTGAGTAGGTTTAGGTGTGCTTGAACTTGAGCTAGTAGGAGGAGGCATTATAGCAGGTTGTTGAGGTTGTGAAGGTGGTTGCATGTAACTAGTTGTCTGGTTTGGCCATTGTTGTCCTCCCCTCCATTGGGATGTTTCCTGCCAGTTTCTTGGAGGTGGCTACCAATTCCCATGAAACTGTTGCCAATTTCCCTGAGGTTGTTTCCACTGGGGTGGAGAGTTTGGTGATTGGGCCAAGTATTTGGAGGGTTATTCCAAGGCTGAGGTGGATATCCTCCATAGTTGGATGGATATGGGGGTTTCCATTGGTTACCAAATGCATAAAAATTGAAATATGGCCTAGCCAAAGATAATGGATCTGGTGGCATACCTTGTCTTGGAGCCCATGGCCTCCTTTGTGCAATGTAGTAGACTTGATCATCATCACCTTGGATTGGCTTGAACTCAGGTGGAATCTACTTGTTGTCAATGTTAGCTACCAATTTTCATCTGCAGTCCTTCTTTTGTCTGCAATGAGGGTAGTATTTTGTCAACATTGCCTCTACCTCCTCATGTTTCTTCTTTGCTTGAAGTGTATCCAATTGGGTAGCTAGATTGTTTATGATGTCTTGCTTGAAATCTACCAAGTGAGTAATCTCCATCCTTTAAACTCCATTGGTGGATGATTTACCCATAGAGGATTGGTAACCTCTTCCTTTCTTTGAAGTTGCCCTAGAATAGTTCTGACATATCTTCTTAATATCATCCCAAGGAACTTGGGTGATATCTCCTCCCATTAGGTCTAAAGCATCAGTACAGTTGTCATTGATTCCTCTCAGGAAGAGCAACTTTTGAGACTCTTCATTAAGTGTATGATGTGGAGATTTCTGCAGGAAAAATAGAAACCTTGAAATGTAATCCTCCAACTCTCATCTTCCTTCTGCTGCATCCTAAAGATGTCATCTCCTCTCATGTCACTGCCCCTACAATATTCCTTGTACTTCTCAAGGAACTTTGTCTTCATGTCATCCCAAGTCTCCACAGTATTCCTTCCTAAGCTCATAAACCATCTCAATGCAGCTTCTTTCAAAGTGGTAGGAAACAACTTAAGCCTATGAGCATCAGTGGTATAGTCATAGCTTCTGCAGAGGTTATCAAACTCAAACAAGAAAGTATCAGGGTCTTTTGTGACAAGTCCATAGAACTTAGGAAGGACTAAAGTAGGGATATTTTTGAGGTTGTCAACTTCATTATGATGAGCAATGGGGAATGGAAAAGTTGGCTGGTTAGGTTTGTTTCTGTGTCTATTCTCATTATTCTCATCACCCATGCCTGCTTGATGAAGTTCCAAAGAAAATGGATTCTCAATCAAATTTTGATCTTCAGAGGAAGTGTTTGAACTAGTCAAATGGGGAAATGCATCAGCAAAAGGGTGTGCCTCTTCTTCTTCATCATCTCTAGGCAGATTTTGATGTTCAACTAGCTGGAATAGATCAGGGTCATTAGGAAGGAATCTCCCATGAGCATCTCTCCTCCTTCCTCTATGCATGTGGTATCAACTCAGTATTAGCCAGCTCACAAAAAGAATTGGTGAAAGAATAGGGGGTCATTACTTTCCTAAATGAAGGGTATACTAAGAGCAAACTTCAAAATTACTACAACAAGAAAGAAACTATTAATGACTCTAAAGAACTTTCTAGTTTGACACCATCCCCAACAACGGCGCCAAAAATGTTGGCCTCCTCTAATGGTTTAATAACTAAGCCCTTAGAGCTATGACTTAGATATTGAACATCTACACTAAGTAGTTATCTCACTCTTCATGAAGGTGCATTTCAATTGTCAACCCAGGGACATAAACTTGAAATGGGTCAGCACTGTATGTGCACTAGGACTTCATTGCAATCATCCATAACCTAGGAAAGAAATAGTGTTGGAAATAAAATGCTAGAAGGAAATTAACTTAAACACTGAGCATAAATCAACATATGCACTAAGCATTAACAACCAAACTGGAAATGAAAAATAGAAATGGAAATCTCAACAAACAAACAAGAAACTACTTTGTCTGCCTTGGTTGTAGGAATAGTCACATAATGGAATTTTAGTGGCTGTTGGAACAGACAGTTGTTGAAATTGAAACTAACTACTGAGAAAAAAATAACTTCTAAACTAGATAGGTGGAATTCTCACCAAGTGGGCCCCCTTGGGTGAGTCTCCCTTAAACTAATCTCAAATGCAGCCACTCAAAATATCATATTATTTCTTGAAAGCATGAGTACAACATCTCAGTGATATGACTATATTACTAGAACTGTAAAATATGAATACAAACTCAGAATATCCAACCTTCTCAAAAGGAGCATCTGACCATTATTTATAGAGAGAAAAACTACTAACTAACCCTAACTAGCTAGGTAGTCGACTTCATCAAAATAGGAGGATGACACTTATTGAAATCATAGAAAAAGATGGAGGAAGTTATGCATGCACTAAATTGGTCAAAGCATACTTGCTTCAATAGGAATCTAGCACAACGCACTCCCTAGATTTTCTCAACAACAAATGTGACCATTAAAAAGGTAGTTACATTCTTTTTATTCGAATTAGGAATTTCCCTCCATGAGAGTTTTCCCTCCTTTGACTTCTTAATGATCAGCTTCTTGACTTCTTGGCAACCGACCAGCTAGCAAGAGTTTCTCCCACATAGCAAGATTTGTTGACATCAACATTTTAGTGGAAACCTACGCAATAACATTAGCACACACAAGCAAATGTATATCTATAATTACCTTAGTAACATTCATTCAACTACTTGTAAATTCACATAGCATGATAATGTCATTAAAGTCGCAGAGATAAACTTATGCCAAGGTTTATGGTTTTAAGGAAAATATCAACAACCAAGTGTCAAATTCTATGATAGCAACAACAAATATGTAATGAACCCTATCAAAATTGAGCCATTAATTGAGCTCATCACTTCCTATATCAAATTATAAACTGAATTAATAATTTTTATTTTAACTCTGTTCAACTTCTTACAAATAATTCTTTGCATTAATTTTTTTAAATGATTAAAAGCTTCAAAACAACAATTTAACCACTATAAATTAGAATTTTAAAATATGAAATTTGAAAATTTACACCTAAAAACTTATTCCTTTTCAAAGAATTAAATTTTAAAATTTTAGGACAACAAAGAATGTGTTTAAAATATGTGAAATTTAACCATTAGAAAGTCATAAAAACACCCCAATTTTTTTCCTTAAAAAAATGAAATTTATTACTGAAATCCTACTCTACTGTCAATATGAAAAATGAAAAAAAGAAAAGAAGGAAAGAAAAGGGAAAAGAAAGAGTAAAAACAAAATCCAAACTTGTTTCTCATCCTTCCTACACACCATTCAGAAAATGAATGAACTTGACCTAAAACCAATCTTTGGAAAACATATTGGTGCAATCTTAATGTGAGACAATGTGATCTTCAAAGGAAAGTCTTGTACATGAATGTTGGTGAAGAAAAGTGTGCACAAATGTGTTCAGATGATCACAAAAAAATACCCTATCATCAATGAGGTATCAATGATTTAAATGCATGTTGAGCTTTATCAACATTAATAAGTTAAATGCTTGGAAAACTACATTAAATGGAAAGAAAGTAGATTTTGAGCTTGGAAAACCACATTGAATGGAACAAAAATTAAGATATTGGAGAAAAATTAAATATTTTACTTAAATCTCAAGCTTCCATACCCCAACTAATTTTTCAATGGCCGACAATGAGCTACAAATAAATGTGTAAGAAAATTTGGATGAGAAGGAAAACAATCCTTCCCTCCAAAAAAAACACAAAATGACAAAAAGTCCTTTGAATGCGAAAGGTCATAAGTTGGATCCTCACATTCAATTTCTTCTTGCCTCCTCATGGGATTTTCCAATTGATCTACATTCTCAACCTACTCACAATGATGCATATCAGTTGTTTGTACAATAGTATGCAACCTTATTCTCACATGCTCCTATTGTTCCTTCACTTCCTGGTGTAGTATGTTTATACTCATGTTAATTCTCAATTGCTTTTTGCATCACATATTGGTTGTATCCTTTTAGTATCTTCATTATGATGTATGATGTTTAGATTCCCTCAGTCCACTTTTCATAAACAATATTGGCATACCTACTTGCATCCACATAGGGAATGGCATCATGAGCTACATAATCAATTTGGTATTTTTAATGAAATCATGAGTGATCACTAATGATGTATCTAGTTCTACTTCATCAACCCATCTGCATTAGTGAAGAAATTAATAGTGTTCATCCTCTACCGTGATAATTTTCCCCTTATACAAGTGAGTCAGTGTATCATTACAACAACCAAGTAAATATGTATTTGGGAACAATTTCTTGGCCTATTCCAATTATCATGCATGACCAAAATGAAAGAGATCATAGATTTTGTTAGGGTTTAGGCAGATTGGAGCAATAAACATTAACAATTATATGCAAATTAAATAACCTAGAAATAATAATGAAGAATAACACAAAAGAGATCAACACAAAATTTAATGTGGTTCACCCAATATGGGCTACATCCACAAAAAATCAATCACCCAATGATTTTATTATCCAATGCAAAATAGATTACAATCTCGTGAACACCATACCACAACATACATCCCAACCGCTTATAACAAGATTTTTTGGAACCTTCTAGAATTAGGGTTTTACAAGGTTTTTTCTTCATTTGATGTGTTAACGGGAAAACCTTGATGTGTCAACGGGAAAAAACCTTGACGTGTCAGTGGGAAAAACCTTGGTGTGTTAACGAAAAAAAATTGGGGCAATGCCCCAAACCCCACATCTTGTCATGAGTGTACAGTATTTGCATGATCAATTGCCACATGCCAACAATCTCCCACTTGGAGACTGATCTTGGATGACACCATTGCACTTGCAACTCCCATTGGATTACAGGTCTAGCTGGTTTCTTATGTCCACCATTATCATTTGTAAAGGCCAACGAAAATTGATGAAGAAATCAGTTTCTCCCGTGTAACTTCCTTTGTCAACATATCTATAAGATTCTTACTTGTGTGAATTTTCTCCAGCTTCAATTGTCCATCCTCCAAAACTAACCAAATGAAGTGGTATCTGAGTTGTATGTGCTTAGTTTTTGAATGCATAGCTAAGTTCTTAGCAAGATGAATGGAACTCTGACTATTAGTGTACAAAGGGTTATCTTCTTTTCATTGTCCCAATTCCTCTAGAAAATGTTGTAACCAAATCATCTCCTTGCTAGCTTCTGTAGCAGCAACATACTCAACTTCAGTGGAAATCATAACCTTTTGTAGTCTTGAAATCCAACTGACTGTAATACCTCCTACAATAAAAACATACCCTGTAGTACTCCTCCTGCTATTAATATCACCTACCAAATTAGAGTCAGCATATCCTTTTAGAGTAGAATTTGTTCCTCCAAAACATAGTTTCTTTGAAGTAGTACCTCTTAAATATAGGAGAATCCATTTTACCACATTCCAATGTTCCATTCCTAGATTGCTCATATACCTGCTCACAACTCCCACTGCATGTGCAATATCTATCCTTGTGCATACCATTACATACATCAAGCTTCCAACTATTGATGCATATGGTATCTTAGACATTTTATCTTCCTCCTCTTGTGTCTTTGGACACATCTCCTTAGTCAACTTAAAATGACTAGGCAAAGGTGTACTAATTGCTTTTGCATTCTGTATGTTAAACCTTTTCAACACCTTCTCTACATACTCACTTTGAGACAAAAATAATTTTCTATTTGTCATGTTTCATGCAATCCTCATACCAAGGATTTTTTTTGTTGCACCCAAATTCTTCATAGCAAATGAATTTTCTAATTTCTACTTAAGTTTTTTAATATGCTACATGTTAGACCCAACAACAAGCATGTCATCAACATAAAGCAATAGGATAATATAGCTACCATTACCCAAATTCTTAAAATAAACATAAAAATCATAATGGCATCTTTTGTAACCTTTTTCAACCATAAAACTATCAAATTTTAAATACCATTGTCAAGGTGCTTGCTTCAGGCCATACAAACTCTTCTTTAACCTGCACATAAATTCCTCCTTATCCTTGACCTCATATCCCTGTGGTTGCTACATGTATATTTCCTCTTCCAACTCCCCATTGAGAATGTTGTTTTCACATCTAGGTGTTCAAGATGCAAGTCTTCCATAGCCACAAGACTTAGAATAGTTCTAATAGAATTCATCTTTACAATCGGAGAAAATATTTCATCAAAATCTATACCTTTTTATGTGTAAAACCTTTTACCACAAGTCTGGACTTATAAATTTTCTTGCCTCGATCTTCTTCCTTCAACCTGTAAACCCATTTATTTGGAAATGCTCTTTTACCTATAGGCAATTGGACTAAGTCCCAAGTCTGATTCTACAACAAGGAATCCATTTCCTCTTTCATGCCTAGCTCCCACTACTTTTTGGTATCTACCTACATTGCTTCTTCATAACCTTCAAATTCACCAGAATCAGTTAATAATATAGAATATAACAATGGAGAAAATCTTTCTAGAGGTCTAGTTATCCTTGTAGAACATCTAACACTTGCAGGAGTTTGTGGGATAACTTGTTGTTGTTGAGCATCAGGTACCACTGGCATTTTATTTTCTAGAATCTCATCCAACACCACATATTCCTTTTTTACCTTTTCATGCTTCTTTTCCTGTAGTTGATCTTTATACATAACCTTCTCATTGAATATAACATCTATGCTCCTAATGATTTTATGATTTTCATAATCCCATAAACAATAACCAAATTCATCTACTCCATATCCAATGAAGGTATATTTTTTAGACTTAGCCTCAAGCTTGGTTCTATTTTCAATATCAACATAGACAAAAGCTTCACAACCAAAGGTTTTTAGAAATTAATAGTTTACCTTTTTACCCATCCATGCCTCCTCTGGAATGCCACCATTCAAAGGATTTAAAGGTCCCCTGTTTATTAAATAAACAGCAGTATGTACAGCATCTACCCAAAACTGTAAGGTTAGTCTAGCATGCAATCTCATGCTCCTTGCATGCTCCATAAGGGTCCTATTCATCCTCTCAGACACACCATTTTCTTGTGGGGTTCCATGAACCATTTTCTGCCTATGAATTGCATTGTATGAATAGTAATTTTCAAATTCTTTGTTGCAATACTCGCCTCCATTATAAAAAATAAGACATTTCAAAAAAATTCCTATCCCATTCTCAACCAAAGCTTTCCAATTTTTAAAAGTTTCAAATACTTCTAATTTTTTTTAGGAAATACACTCATGTTCTCCTAGTTGCATCATCAATAAAAGGAACATAATAGCAAGAGCCACCAAGAGAAGATACTTGAGGCAATCCCCGTACATCTGAATGCATGAACTCTAATTTCTCACTCTTCTTCTCTTTCCCAACTTTGAGAAATTGGACTCTTTTCTATTTTCCATAAACATATTTTTTGTAGAACTCCAAGTCAATCTGCTTCAAACCTGGTAGCAACTTTCTAGAGTGAAGGATCTTCATCCCTTTCTCACTCATATACCCAAGTCTATGGTGCCACAATTCTATTTTTTTCCCTATAGCAAGTGTTGGCATATGGATTTTAGTGTTTTCATTGATGGAAACCTAAGTCATTGATCTGGTCCACACTTTAGTATATGTCCATACTGGAAGACAGAGTAAAGAACAAGGTATCCTGCTAAAGTTGATTTTTTCAATCCATATGCATTACTAGATCATCAGTTTGGGTTGTGGATCTTAGGGAAGGTCATTGGGTATCTAGAATGTCTTATTCTCAAGTTTTGTGTCATCGCATCAATTGGTGTATGAGTTAGGAGATCTGGTCGTTCAATTTTCTATTCAACAGTGCTAGAAGGCTGACTAAGTGAATGTGGGGTGTTGTAGATGTTCAAGGAAAAATTGTTTGGAGTATTTTTGTATTGGAGATTTTTTTTGGGGTCCTCACTATGCTATGGCCAACTTTGGTGGATGGGCATTAAATATTATTCATGATTTGAGCCGATAGTTGGTAAATATTTTCTATTTTATTGAAGCCGACATGAAGCGATTAAATCCTTAGTAGTAGATATATATAAGTGATCGATTATTTCATTTTGTGTGGTGTTCGATGTAATTCAATGTGTGTTGTGAATATCAGAAGGTTAGTTGAGTGATTATGCACAGTTTCACTTGTGCAATAAAGGACTTTGAGAAGCGAATTGAAACAAAATAGAGCAAAGTGCAGAATCAGACAGAAAGTTCAAAATTTGATCTATGATCCTAACCAAAACTGTAATCAAGAAATTGTAGATGTTATCTTCTCAGTTCAACTCTTTTGATGTAATCCAAATCTTTTGTAAGGTAGTGAGCCTTCCTTATCTTGAGCAGTGAGCTCTAGGTAGTGTGCCTGAATGCAAGTGCATTCCCCATTTGTAAAACACTTATATTTTGAGTACTCAAATTGTGGATTGACCTCCATCGTGGTTTTTCCCCTAACAGGGTTTCCACGTAAAAATACTTGTGTTATGGTGTTGTGGCTTATTGTTTTATGTCTATGAATCTTTTTTTTTTTAAGTTATAGGCACTTGAGAGATCAGATTAATAAAGTTAAAAATTGCACAACACTGATTCACCCCCCCTCTCAGTGTTGCTTGTTTCCAACAATTGGTATCAAAGCTAAGTTCATCGAAAGAATTTTAATAGCTTGAGGTGGATCTTGGAATGTAATGGACTTTGGTAGTCTTCAACGGTAGCTTTTGGTGGCACTTGATGATCTTGATCAGTCCAAAGAAGAATTCTGAGAATTGAAAGCAAATCTTAAGGATGCTGAGAATTTATTCAAAAATTGAAGGATCATATTATTAAGTCCAGGGAGAAGAGAAAGGATCTATGTGACCATATTAAGAAAAAAAGAGAGCAAAAGCATGGATGATGTTCACCTAAATCAAACCTTAAAGGAAATAACTGAAGAATGTGAAAAGCTTGTCAAAGACAATGCTACCCTAAAGCATGAGATTGAAGAAAGAAAGAAGAATGAAGAAAATATTTCCCAGTCCCTAAAGGAAAGATCTAATGAATGCAGTAGAACTAAGGGAGAATGCATTCAGTTAGAGATTGAATTGCAACAATCTAGAAACAATGAAGAAGAGCTTGAAAAATAGGTTATTATTTATAGGGATGAACTTACTACTGCAAATGAATACAAGGAGAAGTTCAAGATTAGCTCAGTTAAGCTTGATGAGCTGACTCAAGGTCAGAAGAATGCAAATGAAAAGTGAGGCCTTGGATATGAGAAAGGAGAAAGTTCCAGATCTAGACAAAGGAATTACAGGCAAGGAAATCAGATGAACAAAGCAAAAAGGCATCCCGTAAGGCAACCTAATGCTCAAAATTTTAATGGATATTGTTTTGCTTGCAATAAATTTGGTCATATGGTTGCTCAATGTAGAAGTAAAATGAAATCAATTGATCCATCATTCTCCAATCAGTGTTTCAATTGCAATAAGTTTGGTCATAAGTCAATTGAATGCAGAAATATGTCAAACAACTCTGTCAATAGAAGGAATGTTAAATGTTATACCTATGGAAGATTTGGGCATATTGCTAACCAGTGCAGATCAAGAATAAATCAATGGAATTATTGGTTTGGACAAGGAAATGTTGTGTGTTACAATTGCAACAAATATAGTCACATTGCAAGATTATGCAGAAACAAAAATATGGATAGAAGAGGTCCGGCATATAAAGGAAAAAATACGCAGAAAGATGATAAAGAAAAAGGGAAAGTGACTGTGGATGAAATAAGAGATCAGATGAAGAAGACATGGGTGAAGAAGAGTCCCTCTGTTGCAGGAAATGAGCCAAGACCAAAATTTGATTTTGGTAATTCCTCTGAGAATTAGTTTTGGGCCTCTGGCCTAGGGGGAGCTTTCAAGAAAATATTTCAAACCCCCTACAAGTAATTGATACCGAGATGTGAATGAGTGTAGTGATTGCACTGATTATCCATAGTTGTTGGTGAAATAGTTGGAGAGAGTATTATGTTGAATTGAAGGTCCGTAGAAGAGTTATTTTTCACAGTGTATGGAAACAGGGTATCCGGATGAGTTAGGGAAAAATCATTTATTACAACAAAATTTAAGTGTGTGAGTTATAAAAAGCAAGTTGAAACCTTTATTTTCCACTTTATTTTGAAGAAAAGAAGGAGAGAAATTTACATCATAATTTCAAAAATGTGAAGATAATTTGGCGGTGAAACCCTAATCCATCAGGTACTTAAGTTGTATTGAGAATTTTTAGTCTAATTTGGTGTAGAACTTATTTTCAAGACATGTGTACGAAAGGTGAAATGGAACAAATCAAAAAAATGATAAACCTAGATGAGTATAGTAGTGAGAAGATTGGAGTTGCAAGAAACATGTTGTCACACGATGAATTGAAATGGCTGAAAGAAGCAAAACACAAAAGCTTGGACATTTGGAGTGAATTTCCCTATTTCGTAAACACAAAAATCATCGAGTTTATTTTGGATAGATTGAATGATGATATTCTAATTCTGGAGAAACCCTACAACATGTCCAAATAAGTGATTAGAATTGTAACTAGGTTATGCAAAATTGAGGATGTGTCGAGGAAGAAGTCAATCCAAAATAAAGAAGTCGAAACCCTAACAGGAGTAATTGGAGATCAAAGGGCATTGATAATCTCCACAATTAGAGATTCAGTGACAAGGTACATTGTGCATGGAGTATCCTGCAAAATCTTTTTCAAAAACAAAGAAGGTGCAACTTTGGCGAGTGTTGTTTACATTTCATAGGATTTTGACCTTTGTGGATTACTAAAAGATCAACTAATGGAGAACGTGCAATTGAAAAAGAAGATAGATTACCCTTTCAAGTTTGGTACTTTAGTTATATTCCTTGTGATGTATTTGTTATCTCCTAGAAATGCACCCTATGCAAAGTTATAAAACTGAGCTTTCTAGAGAAACATGGGATCATTTCAAGGCTATGGGTCACCTAAAGTTAAAATGAACCTCCGGAGAAGGACGGCTTCCTTTGTGTTATCACCTAAAACTACTGCTCTTTGAAAGAAAAGGGAACAAGGAATGTATGAAAATTAAAACTTAAACCTACGGTGATACACCAAATTGACAGAAATTGTGGAATGAAAACAAGATGAACATACTCTGAGAAACTAATGAGAGATATTTCATTTACTCAACATAACTTTGTGAACTTATGCATTATTCTTGAAAAGGTTTAATTTGCATACATATTTTAAGAAGGAAAGATGAATTTCACAACTTTAAAGTTCAAGTGCAGACTTGGAAAACATAGTTCAAAACTTACATAAACTAAAAAGAAATGAAAACAGTATGAAACACCAACACTAGTTTCTAAGGTAATCTTTGTATGTTATATTCTAGATTCCAATTGAGTTACAAAGCATACATCAGCTGAGAAAGGATTGTTAAAAATCACTAACTCTTTTAGAATGCATAATCTGAACTCCTTTACAAAGAGGCAAAAATGCCCTATATACAAAAAGATGTTAGCCCCTTAGGGCTTAGAAAAATATCCGTCCTCAGAAAGATCTATCCTTAGATCTTTTCGAATGAAGTTAATTTTTCATTCAAGTGTATCCCTGTTGTCTATGTCGATGAAGAGTTGCTCCGGGAATGACCTTCTTGATCTTTCGCAACTACAACATTAACTTCCTGGTCTTCGTGTCCACCT
Source organism: Sequoia sempervirens (assembly GCA_007258455.2). Taxonomy (NCBI): domain Eukaryota; kingdom Viridiplantae; phylum Streptophyta; class Pinopsida; order Cupressales; family Cupressaceae; genus Sequoia; species Sequoia sempervirens. Next base: position 247,531,871 of record VDFB02000013.1, on the reverse strand, counting down.
TCGAACCTCCTTGCCAAGCTGCTTTGAATGCTCCTGAGCTTGAAGCAAATCCATGTCACATTCGTTTAGTTAGTCTTCCTCACAGGGGTCAAACTGCCATGGCTCTCCTGTAGTTCATTTAGATTGGTTGAACTCATGCCACATAGGTCTTCAGGTGGTTAAAGGTCGCTCCATTAAAATCACATGTCAGTGAGACACTAATCATGTCTCCCTGATGCGATTAGACCCTTCATCAGTTATCAACATATCTCATGACAATCAACAAGACCTCATAGCGAGTTCAAAAGTTATAATGGCATCCATAGTGGTTGTCACCCAGACCATCGGCAAGACCTTCGCTTTCAGGAAGACCTCACGGCGAGCCCTCAGGAGTCATACTGATATCCCTTTCCATCGCTTAGTCATCTGCATTCGGCAAGAGCTCCTTTAGTCGACAGGAGGTCATATTGATCTTGGTGAGTTATACCGCTGTGCTCCTCCGTCGGCAAGACATCCATGTGTCGGTGAGAGCTCAGCAATATCTCTCGGTGAGCCCATTTCATCTTGGCAAGACCCTTTTGGGTCGGCAAGACTTCTTATCAAACTCCTCCTCTCGGTGATGAGTCCCACCGCAGCCAACTCCCTATCGGTGAGACACTATTCTCTCGACAGGACCTCATAGCGAGCTCCCTTTCTCTCCCCGAGTTCACTTCATTTCACCAAGACCTCCAGCAATCGGCAGGACATCACTCTGATGGCCAAACATTATGCTAATGTCAAAATTTATCAACGGGACCTTTTCGTTATCAGTGAGACCTCATGTTGAGCTCATTTCCTTTGTCAACGCCGCTTCACTTCGGCGAGACCTCACCTTGTCGGTGAGACCTTACAGCGAAGCCCCCATATTGCATTGAGATCCTACCCTTTCGGCGAGACTTCACTTGATCGACAGGACCCTATGCCGAAGGAAAGATCCTTCGGTGAGCTCACTTCATCATCTGTCGGAAAGACCTCATCGGGTCGAGAAGACCTCATGCCAAGCTCAAGATCTTAGGGTGACCTTTTTCATATCGGGGAGACCTCCATTGTTCGGGGAGACATCCATTTGTCCACGAGACATTCACTATCGGTGAGACCTCGTGGTGAGTTGTCTTGTTTTGGCGAGATCCCATTCAGTCGGGAAGACACTACTTGGTCGGCTAGACCTTTCGCCAAACTCTCATCTTGTCGCCGAGACCTCCTCTTGTCGGCCAGACCTCATGCCAAAGTTGTTTCCTTCACTGACACTGCTTCACTTCGGCGAGACCTCACCCCGACGATGAGACCCTATATCGATGTCATCTATGTCGAGGAGACCCTTCATTATCGGTGAGACCTCTTGTTTTCACCGAGACATCACGGTGACTCTTCTTTCCTTTGGTATGAGCTCACCCTACTTTGGCAAGACCCTTTTGGGTCAGCAAGACTTCTCAGCCAGGCCCTTCTTTTCCTCGCGATGACATCTCACTTCGCCAAGACCTCCATTAGTCATTGAGACCTCACCCCGAGTTCAACATCTTGTCGAGGAATCCTCCTATTTTGGCGAGACCCTGCTTAGTTGGCAAGACCCTTTTCCGAGCTCAAAACATTATAGCGAAGGAACAGTCCCTTCGGTGAGACTCTACTTGGTTGTTGGGACCTCAAGCTGAACACAAACCACTCTCCCTGATGCCAACCTTGTGAGCTACCTTCGGCGAGACATCCCACATGGAGAGACACATAAAGAGTCATGGCGACCCGAATGTCCTGACGACCAATGCATTCGAACAAATAGAGGGCACTGCTAGTTGGCGAGACAACAAGAGGGTCTTGCCGACTCTCTACCCTGATAAGTTTTGTGCCAAAACTGATTGAGGCATGCTTTTCAAATGAGCTCCTTGTGAAATGTCATCGGACGCATGACCTAACCCTCGATGCAAATGTCCCATTTGGCCCTTATGAACATCTGAAACATAATTAATCCTACCCGATTGAGCCCATAGGTGAAAATTGAGCAACATTTCTGGCAACCTTTGTTGGATGTTTGCCTACTAAACATGAAAACTAGTAGCCTAGGCCTATCCATTGGGCATGGAGTCACTCAGAGGTTAACTTAAAATGTCAGCCTTATTCATGGTTGCAACTCACTTGAGATTTATGAGAAAATCGAGACATTTGAAACCTATGAAATAGGAGAAACTAAAAAAGAACCATATATTGTGCTGGAACAACACTTAGGGAATAAAAAAAAAAAACATTTAAACTCAAGTGCAAAAATACTTATTGAAATCATAAAACCTAACCAAATATGTACAATAGAGGAACTCGTCAGACTTGGAAATAGGGTTTGAGGTGTATCCCATTGACTGGGATAGGAAGCACTTCACCTTCGGTTGTGGCCAGTTGATAAGCATTGTGTTCTTTGTAGTCTTTGATGATAAATGGACCCGTCCAGATGTTTTCAAACTTTGTGTGATGGCCCAGCCTACTTTTTAGAACATCCCATTTGAGAACAATATCACCTTCTTTAAAGAGTTTGGTTGTAGCTTTCTTGTCAAATGTTCTCTTTGTTTGGCGTTGATGATACTCCAAAGTTTTCATTGTTTTTTCTCTTGATTCTTTGAGCTCCATGAGCTCTGCATATCTCACGGACATTGGGTCGTGTTCCTCAAACATCTCCAACTAGTGAACAATGTCTAAAGCTGGAAGCTCCATAGATAGAGGTAATCGGCTTCTTTACCATAAACTAACATGTATGGTGAATTACCAATAGACCTCTTAGGAGTCACTCTGTCTACCCAAAGTGCATACTTTAAATTAGTGTGCCAAGTCCTTTGATTATCCTCCATTGTTCTTTTAATAATTCTGATGAGATTCTTATTTGTGCTTTCAGCTAAACCATTACCCTGAGGGTAATAATTTGAGGATGTATTCAAATGAATGCCATGTTTAACATCCCAATTAGTTAATCTTAATCCCATAAATGCAAGAGCATTATCAGATATGATAGAGTCAGGAACTCCAAATCCGGTTACTATATCCTCATAAAAGCTCAAAATTGAAGATTCTTTTGATTCTCTCAAAGCCACTGCTTTTGTCCACCGTGTGAAATAGTCTGTAGTAGTAAGCACCCACTTATGACCACTACTAGATGGTGGATTAATTGGTCCAATAAAGTCAATGCCCCATCTCATAAAGGGATGCTCCACTTGAATTGGACGTAGAGGCATAGTAGGAAGCTTTTCTTTTCCTACAAATAAAGCACATTTGATACACTTTCTTGACCATGCATATGCATCTTTAAACAAGTTGGGCCAGTAGTAACCAGCTCTCATGATTTTCCAAGCAGTAGTTCTTGGAGAAAAATGACCTCCTGCAGCTCCATCATGAAACTCATGAAGTATCTTCTCAACCTGATCACTGTGAATACATCTTAATAGAACACCATTTAGATATTTTTTGAAAAGAACACTATCTACCAGCACATATAGTATAGACTGCAGTCTAAAGTATCTTCATTTAGCTCTATCTAAACATGGTGGACACTCACCAGTTTGTAAAAAATGGGTGATGTCTTGAACCCAATTTTTTGTTATCAGGGGAGCATCATCTAGGGGAGCATCATCCCGAGCATTCTAAGGTTCATTTGTATTAACAAAAACAATATCCTTTTTCTAAGTCATTTTCACTGCTTGACCTTGTAGCAAGTTGTTCACAAAGACCTTTACCCCTAACCAATTTGGTAATCTTGATGTCCACATCATATTCCATAACCTTAGTGACCCATCCTGCTCTTTTATCATTTAGATCTTTATTTAACATAAATTCTTTCACACTTGAGTGTACAACCAGAATATGAATTTTGTTGTTTGAAACCAAAGGTTTTAAAAAAATTAGGCTTTTGATCATAGCAAGAACATGTTTCTCCACAAATGTATATTTTTTTTCATAATCAGCAAGTCCCCAACTAAAGAAAGCTATTGGCTACTCTAAATTATCACTGTTTTTCTGAACTAGCATAGCAGAAAGTGAACTAATGCTGCCAAAATCATACAAGAAGAAGTCCTTGGAGAAATCAGGATTTACCAGTGTTGGAGCTGATGCTAAAGCTTCCTTGATTTCTTCAAAACTATGTTTCGCTTCTCTAGTCCAACTGAAAACTGCATTCTTTTTAAGCATGGCAGTCAAGGGTTGTAGTAAATTTGCAACATCAATAATGAACCTTCTCAGAAAGTTAATTCTCCCTAAAAAGCTCTGCAATCCTTTCTTGTGATTGGGTAATGGCAGTTCAAGTATGGCTTTAACTCTTTCAGGGTCAATCGTAACTCCATCTTTTGACACTATGTGACCTAACAACTTACCTTCATGGACTGCAAAAATACTCTTTGCCAGATTGAGAGATATTCCATACTCTCTACACTTTTCAAAAACCTGCTTGAGATGTGACAAATGTTCATCTGCATTTTTTGAATACACAGTTATGTCATCTAGATAAACTAGCAGGCATTTCTGAATTAAATTTTGAAATGCCATATCCATGGCACGCTGAAAGGTGGCACCGAAATGATAAACCAAAAGGCATTCTCTTGTAGGCCATAGTGCCCCATTTTGTTGTAAATGTTATTTTATACTAATCCTCCTCTTTACTAGAATCTGGATATAACCAGAATATCCATCCAGAAGAGAAAATATTTCTGATCCAGCAACAACTTGAAGAATTTATTCCATAGATGGCAAGGGATAATGATCTTTTAGAGATGCTCTATTAAGGTCTCTAAAATCTACACATAATCTTATCTCATCATTCTTTTTTCTAACCAGAACAAGATTAGAAACCCAAGATGTGTGTTTAATTGGAAATACAATACCCCCCTCAACTAACTTGGTCAGCTCCTTGATCATCAAAGGTTCAAGCTTGGGTTTCAATGGTCTATGTTTTTGTCTAACAGGCTTGGCATTGGGTTCTAACTCAATTGTATGTTGTGCAATATGAGGATCAAATCTTCTTAAATCAAAATATTTCCAAGCAAAAAAATCATGATATTCTTGACATAAAACAATGAAAGCTCTCTTATCTTCGGCTAAACAGATTTTGCCTAATTTGAGAAGCTTACCTTTAAAGATTTCCACTTCTTCATAATGATCCTCTTTAACTTGAATGTCGACTTTGTTCTTCTTAAGCTGGTCATCATAATTGAATATGGATTCCAAGGTAACCAGTCCTTTGGGGAGTTTATTGGTCTTCAGTTGTATCACTTGATCATCATACTGATGTTTGATCTTTCCTTGGTTCATTACAGAAAATTGATCTTCTTGGAGCAGGAAGGTTAATATCTGCCCATCACTTTCAAATACCTACCAGTTAATGTTGTTATCAGGAATTGATGGCCTGATAACCACCTTAACATACTGCTATATTTTGTCTTTTTTAATATCACCTGGGATATCAAACTGCGCTCCAATTGCTGCAAGTTTATCAGCATGCTTATTCTGATTTCATGGAATAGAAATCAGATTGAAGGAATTAAATTCTTCAATTATGTCTCATACTCTATTTTTGTAAGACTTCAAAGCATCATTCTTGGCAACATTCAGCCCCCTGATCTAATTAACTATCAGTTCACTGTCTCCATAGACTTTCAAACAGTCAATCCCTCTTTTCCTTGCCCACTCCAGGCCTTGAATGAGTCCCTCATACTCAGCACTGTTGTTAGAACATGCAAAAGCAAAATGAAAGGCTGAAAAATACTTATCACTCTGTGGAGAAATCAACATTGCACCTCCACCTGCTCCATTCTTGCTTCTGGAACCATCAAAAACCATTTCCCAAAGTCCACTTTGTTGTTGCAACAACTGATCTGTACTCTTTTCAAGGTTTGGGATCTTCACATCAGGTTCAAGAATCACATAATTACCCATACCAGCATCTTGAATAAGATCTACAAGACTATCCCACACATTTTTCGGCTGCCCACTCATGTAGAAGCACATCAGGAACAACTTCTGATTGAAGTTCTTGAGCAGCAACTAGCTCACTGTCAGTACAAACGACACAATTTGTGTCTGCTGCAATAGGAACAACATTGATGGGACTTGGGTTATATGGCTCAATATGATCTTTAGCTAGCCTCTTAGATTTAATAGTGACTTTGGTTCCATATCTGGTTCTAAACAACATATGCGACCAGTCAACTGAAACATAACCACCTATCTTAGCCGTAAAGTCTCTTGAGAGGCACAAGGAAAAGAAAGGTGGAAGGTCTATGACACATATGTCCTGAGGAACTAAAAAAATTCAGACAATCATTAAGAGTAAGACTCAAATCTTTAATGATGCCCAATGTATTGACAAAAGTACCATCCAATTGAATCACTCCCTTCTCTTAAGGCTGATACTTTAGTCCAAGCTTGTCAGCAATCTGCTTTGGCATCACAGAGCTACTAGCTCCGCTGTCTACCATATAGTTATGAACTAACTTATCACATATGATTACTGACACATAAAATAGAGGTGGTTTAACTTCTTTTCATGTCTCTTTGCTAGGCTGTTTATCATTTACCTGAGAATTGTTTGTTAACACAGCTCTAGCTTGACCTACTGGAGACTCAGACTGATCAGACACTTTAAAATTTGACAAAGCAGAGTGTAACATATCTTTTTGACCTGGGATAGCTAATGAATCCCACATAGACATCGTTACATTCATCTTTTTCATACTATCAAGAATATTATAGGGTACAGTTGGGTTTACTTTATAATGTACCTTTATGTCGGCGTGATCAACTTGCAAATGTGGCTGCTCCTTGACCGGGGGTTGCTGATTTCTCTACCAAACAGAAGTCACTTGAGATGTAGATGGTTCTGCAGCTGTTTCCTTTCCTTTGTTAGCTTCTTGATCAAGCTCGAAAGCTCTTTTCTTTGCCCTGGTGTTAGCTGCAACCGGAGAATTATCTACATTCAATCCACAGAATTCTTCACCCTTCCAGTTAAGTAGGGTAGCTTCATTGGTAGGTTGCTCCTGGTGTTGTGAAGATGCATCATTGAATTCATTTTGTTGTGAACTTGAGGCATTGTGTACCATAAGTGTCTCATTAATGAGTCCATTTGAGCAAGTGGTTTGATTATGAGATTGGTTGCAAGGGTAACACCACTCATAATCTGCTGCTAAATTATTTTGAATAGGGATAAGATCCCTAACTGCACTAACAGGTGTTGGAGCATAAGCCTGAAAAGGTCTAGTATTTACACCATGTCTTGAGCCCTAATAGTTTCCTAGGTAAGTTTGTCTATTACCTTGATACTATTGTTGTTGACCTGCATTATGTTGTTGATAAGGCCTGTTATATGTTTGTTGCTTTTCCAAGCTCACAAGCTTATTACCAAAATTTTGTAATAAACTTTTGATCTCCTATAACTCATTTAAAGAACTTGAAAGAGAAACTTCTTGTGTTACAACAACTGATACCATTGGAACATGTGGCAAAGGTGCAAAAGGTGGTATTTGCAAAGGGATATTCGAATGAATATCAGGAAATATAGGCATTGGTGGCCTAGGAGCAAGTTTACCAGCTTGTATTAGGCTATTTTTAGCTCTGATTACTACTTCAAATGCATCTGGTAGAGAGACACCCCCCATTGATTATATCATAACAGCTATGTCACTGTTAAGGGCCCTCAAAAAATACAAAAAAGCATATTTTGGGGGTGGTCTTACTGTTGTAGGAATTCTATCCCAGGTTCTTTGAAATCTAAAATTGAAATCATTCATCTGCTCCTGAGGGGCCCTCTTAATCATGGTTAATTGCTCCAGTAAGGATAAATTGTCAGACCTGTCCTGAAATTGTTTATACAACTTGTCTCCAAATTCGTCCCAAGTTGTGATTGAGCCGACTGCTAAGCCCCTGTACCATTGCATAGCTCTTCCTTTGAGTGAAGCGGCTAATAACCTCACAGCAACATCCTCTTGAGTTATGTGATGGACTCCGCATAACGAAGCCACATCACGCATATGTTCAATCGGGGTAGTCTGATCTTCCCCAGTGAAAGTTGGCAGACTTTTCAAGGCTGCCATTGGAATGTCATTGTGTTGTACCAAATTTAAGGGACTCCCTCCATTGAAGGCAACAAATGGTTGATTCCTTGGAGCAGCCATCGGAGGTGGTTGAGGTGGATTTACTTGCACTCTAGATGAGATAGAGAATGGGATAGCAATGTGAGATCTCAGAGATGGAGGAGTAAACTTGGATCTTCTAGAATAAATAAATGTTGTCCCTAGCCTTTCTTTTGCTCTGCCTTGTCTTCTTGGTGGTGACAGCTACAAATAATTGAAAGGAACTAAGCTGCTCCTTGTCTGAACTCTTCTCATAAACTGTAAAAGCATTGATTCTGAAGTTCTTTCTCTTTATGGAGTCACCAAGTATACAAAAATGACCTCTATAAAGTCTGAAACCTGTTGGTTGCATACTAAACCAATGGTATAATGTGGTACTTGTCCCACCGACCGTGCCAGAAACTGTTATCTCCTAGAAATGCACCCTATACAAAGTTATAAAACTGAGTTGTCTAGAGAAACATGGGATCATTTCAAGGTTGTGGGTCACCTAAAGTTGAAATGAACCTCTAGAGAAGGTCGGCTTCCTTTGTGTTATCACCTAAAACTACTGCTCTTTGAAAGAAAAGGGAACAAGGAATGTATGAAAATTAAAACTTAAACCTACGGTGATACACCAAATTGACAGAAATCGTGGAATGAAAACAAGATGAACATACTCTGAGAAACTAATGAGAGATATTTCATTTACTCAACATAACTTTGTGAACTTATGCATTATTCTTGAAAAGGTTTAATCTGCATACATATTTTAAGAAGGAAAGATGAATTTCACAACTTTAAAGTTCAAGTGTAAACTTGGAAAACACAGTTCAAAACTTACATAAACTGAAAAGAAATGAAAACAGTATGAAACACCAACACTGGTTTCTAAGGTAATCTCTGTATGTTATATTCCAGATTCCAATTGAGTTACAAAGCATACATCAGCTGAGAAAGGATTGTTAAAAATCACTAACTCTTTTAGAATGCATAATCTGAACTCCTTTACAAAGAGGCAAAAATGCCCTATATACAAAAAGATGTCGGCCCCTTAGGGCTTACAAAAATATCCATCCTCAGAAAGATCTATCCTTAGATCTTTTCGAATGAAGTTAATGTTGCATTCAAGTGTATCCCTACTATCTATGTCGATGAAGAGTTTCTCCAAGAATGACCTTCTTGATCTTTCGCAACTTCAGCATTAACTTCCTGGTCTTCGTGTCCACCTTCGAACCTCCTTGCCAAGCTGCTTTGAATGCTCCTGGGCTTAGAGCAAACCCATGTCACATTCGTTTAGTTAGTCTTCCTCACAGGGTTCAAACTGCCATGGCTCTCCTGTAGTTCATTCGGATTGGTTGAACTCGTGCCACATAGGTCTTCAGGCGGTCAAAGGTCTCTCCATTAAAATTGCATGTCGGTGAGACACTAATCATGTCTCCCCAATGCGATTAAACCCTTCAGCGGTTATTGGAATAGCTCATGACAATCGACAAGACGTCATAGTGATTTCAAAAGTTATAACGGTATCCACAGTGGTTGTCACCCAGACCATCGGCAAGACCTTCGCTTTCGGGAAGACCTCATGGCGAGCCCTCAGGAGTCATACCAATATCCCTTTCCATCACTTAGTCATCTGCATTCGGCAAGAGCTCCTTCAATCAGTAGGAGGTCATACCGATCTTGGTGAGTTATATAGCTATGCTCCTTCGTCAGCAAAACATCCATGTGTCGGTGAGAGCTCATGCCGAAGACAATATCTCTCAGCAAGCCCATTTCATCTTGGCAAGACCCTTTTGGGTCGGCAAGACTTCTTATCGAACTCCTCTCGGCAATGAGTCCCACCGTAGCCAACTCCCTATCGGCGAGACACTATTCTCTCGACAAGACCTCATAGCGAGCTCCCTTTCTCTCCCCAAGCTCACTTCATTTCGCTGAGACCTCCAGCAATCGGTAGGACATCACTCCGACGGCCAAACATTACGCCGATGTCAAACTTTCTTAGGGGGACCTTTTCGTTATCGGTGAGACCTCATGCCAAGCTCATTTCCTTTGTCGACGTACTTCACTTCAAAAAGACCTCACCCCGTCGGTGAGACCTTATAATGAAGCCCCCATATTACATCGAGATCCTACCCTTTCGACAAGACTTTGCTTGATTGGCAAGACCTTATGCCGAAGGAAAGATCCTTTGGCAAGCTCGCTTCATCATCTGTCGGCAAAACCTCATCGAGTTGGGAAGACCTCATGCTGAGCTCAAGATCTTAGGGTGACCTTTTTCATATCGGGGAAACCTCCATTGGTCAGGGAGACATTTTTTTGTCGGTGAGACATTCGCTATTGGTGAGACCTCGTGGCGAGCCGTCTTGTTTTGACGAGAGCCTATTCAGTTGGGAAGACACTACCTGGTCAGCGAGACCTTTCATTGAACTCTCATCTTATCGCTGAGACCTCCTCTTGTTGGCCAGACCTCATGCCGAAGTTGTTTCCTTCGCTGAGGCTGCTTCACTTTGACAAGACCTCACCCCGATGGTGAGACCCTATATCGATGGCATCTATGTCGGGGAGACCCTTCATTATCGGTGAGACCTCTTGTTTTCACCGAGACATCACGGTGACTCTTCTTTCCTTTGGTACGAGCTCACCCTACTTCAGCAAGACTTCTCAGTGAGGCCCTTCTTTTCCTCGTGATGACATCTCACTTCACCAAGACCTCCATTAGTCGCTGAGACCTCACCCCGAGTTCAACATCTCGCCGAGGGATCCTCTTATTTCGGTGAGACCCTGCTTAGTCAGCAAGACCCTTTTTCGAGCTCAAAACATTATATCAAAGGAACAGTCCCTTCGATGAGACTCTACTTGGTCGTTGGGACCTCAAGCCAAACACAAACCACTCTCCCTGACGCCAACCTTGTGAGCTACCTTCAACGAGACATCCCACGTGGAGAGACACATAAAGAGTCATGGCAACCCGAATGTCCTGACGACCAGTGCATTCGAACAAATAGAGGGCACTGCTAGTTGGCGAGACAACAAGAGGGTCTTGCCGACTCTCTACTTTGATAAGTTTTGTGCCATAACTGATTGAGGCATGCTTTTCAAATGAGCTCCTTGTGAAATTTCATCGGACACATGACCTAACCCTTGATGCAAATGTCCCATTTGGCCCTTATGAACATCTGAAACATAATTAATCCTGCCTGATTGAGCCCATAGGTGAAAATTGAGCAACAGTATTTTTTGAATTGCTTACCATTGAACAACAATGTAATATGGGAAGGGAGTGAACCAGTTTGCAAGAAGATTTACATATACTCTAAAAATTTGGAAAACTATGATCAAGTATATGAAAGTTTATATAAAGGTTTGCTAAGAAAGTTTTGATCAATTGGTATTCCCATTCTAGTAAGGGAACTTTAAGTTGGTTCCTCCTCCGATGAGATGGAGAGAAAGAAGAAAAGAGAAAAAGAAATTACTATTTGTACTCCACCAGCATGCAAGACTTCAAGAGTTGAAGGGAAAGGAAAAGAACAGGTGATTGTAGATATATCATATGAGGAATCTGATAAGGAAGCTGAGGACATCCTAAGGAAAGAAATGGAAATATTCAAACCAGAACAAGAAAAGGTAATAATAGAAGAAAGTGAAGAAGAAGGTGAGTTAACCAAAGAAGAGCTATTGCAACTTATTCATGAGGAAGATGGAATGTAGAAAATTTCAAACATATGGTCTATCATACCTTCATATGAGTAGGACATTATTTTAAATGTACTAAGTGCTCATCTTGTGCACAATCATATCAAATTGGAGAGTTTGCAGAATATGCTACCAGAAGAGATGATTGAATGCATCAAGGAAATCATGGACTTTAAGTCTCAAAACAAGGAAGAAGAAGAAGTAATCCTACACCTAAAGAAGTAGTACAATTTGTCACTCACCAATCTAAAAAGGCACATGAATCAACTAAGGCAATGCATAAGCACAATAAACAACATCTATAACTACTATCTTCGATGGCCTCATGCAATCAGCAAGTACAAAGACAAGCTAGAACAAATTGAAACAAAGCTGAACAAAATTGGACAAGATTTTAACATGTTACAAGATCAAGATGGTGCAATTAAGAAAAGGATTCAGGAATTACAGACAAAGCATACAAATCTTTAAATCACTAGAGACAAGATTGTTGACACCTTTTGGAAAGTAAAGGACATAACAAAATGCAAGCTGGAACAATTGATTGAGATACTAAGGAAAGGAGAGATATTAGAAGAATCCATCACCATTTCAGAATCTCTCATCAATATTATTAATCGGACATCTAAAAAATAACAACATGATCATAATCACCAGGATTGTAGTAGAAGCATGGAAGAAGTTTCTTTTGGAGATGAAGGAAAAATACAAAATAATCTTCTAGCATAGTAGCGGTTGTATTTATTCAAAAAAATTAACCAAATTTTTGAATAAGTAAGTTTTTGGTTATAGTAGGAAAATCCTTTATTATCTTTTTGTCATTGATCTCAAAGGGGGAGAGAGTAGTGAAAAATTCCTTATCAAATTCAGGGGGATTTTTGTCAGCTATGGACTTTTGAAGTCTTGAAGGTTCTGACACTTAGTCATTTTTCACTAAGTGTTGCCATCAATTCCAAAGGGGGAGATTGTTGGAATATGGCTTTTAGTGTTGTCATTGATGGCAACCTAAGTCATTGATCTGATCCACACTTCAGTATCTGTCCATATCGGAAGACAAAGTAAAGAACAGGGTATCTGGCTGAAGTTGAGTTTGTCGATCCATATGCATTACTAGATCATTAGTTTGGAATATGGATCTCAAGGAAGGTCGTTGGGTATCTGGAATTTTGTATTCCCTAGTTTTGTGTCATTGCATCAATTGGCGTATGAGTTAGGAGATTCGGTCGTTTGATTTTCTGTTCAATAGTGCTAGAAGGTCGACTAAGTGAATGTGGGGTGTTGTGGATGTTCAAGGTGAAATTGTTTGGATTCTTTATGTATGCTATATTTTATTTTGGGTCCTCACTATGTGTATTGGATATTTTATTTTGGGTCCTCACTATGTTATGGCCGACTTTGGTGGATGTGCATTAAATGTTATTCATGATTTGAACCAAAGATAGAGTTACTTATTGCCATTACCAAGTTATTCTAACTTTCTGGAAAAGAACATAAAACTGAGAGAGCCCTCATCTCTTCATCAAAATTCACTTTTACAGAAGTTAACTGACCAGTAATCATATTAAATTCATTTAAATGATCTATCACATATCCACCTTCAATCATTTTTAGACAAACGTTTAATGATAAATACCTTATTTGAGGTTGAGATTTTTTCATACAATTTAGCCAAAGCTTCCATTAGATCCTTTGTTGTCTTTACTTCTATTTTATTGAACACCACAGATGGTGCAGGCACAATCGAATGGTTCCCAGTGTCTTTCTATCCAAAATGTCCCATTCTTCATTGGACATCGTAGCCTCTTTCTTTGTTTTTCCTTGCAATGGCCACCATAGATCCTTTTGATACAAATAATATTACATTTGCATCTTCCATAATTGATAATTTTGGTCATTGAACTTCTCAACCTTGAATTTTCCTTCTTCCATTGCTCCCACTCAAAACTAGAGGATTCCTGCCAATTGACCGAAATACATGTGGATCTAATACCAATTGTTAGGGTTCAGGAAGATTGGAGCAATAAACATTAACAATTATATGCAGATTAAATAACCTAGAAATAAGAATGAAGAATAACACAAAAGAGATCAACATAAAATTTAATGTGATTCACCCAATATGGGCTACATCCACAAAAACTCAACCACCCAATGATTTTATTATCCAATGCAAAAAATATTACAATCTCGTGAACACCATACCACAACATACATCCCAGCCACTTATAACAAGATTTTTTAGAACCTTCTAGAATTAGGGTTTTACAAAGACTTTTTTCATTTGATGTGTTAACAGGAAAACCTTGACGTGTCAACGGGAAAAAAACCTTGACGTGTTAATGAAAAAAAAATTGGCGCAATGCCCCAAACCCCATGTCTTGTTACGAGTGTACAGTATTTGCATGATCAATCACCACATACCAACAGATTACACCTGCATAAACCCTAATTGGCTTTTCATTCTCTAAGCTTTCCATGAGCTTGTTAGGATTAAGGTGTCATCTACCTTGTAAATCCTATGTCATATGCATGATTCCAACATCCTTAAAAAGTGTCTTTTGGTATTTAGGGTGTATTGGGAAAATATTTATAATATTAATTCTCACCATTATTTGTATTACATCCATAAGGGGTGATGGGTCCACTAATAGTGGTAAAGGTGAGTTGTGGATATAAATATTTAATATTTTTTTCCCCACATGTGGATGACTAAAATGCGATAATAAAAAATAAGGAAAGGACAAATGAGTGACTATTGGGATTCTCCAAGTGGGAGCTTGGAATGAGGCAACATGTGTCTCATGGTATTCCATTATTTATTGCATTTATTGTAATGTATATCTTCCATGTTTGGGCACCTAAGTTGGAAGGAAAGTATTGGAGAAAAAAGCGGTATCCATTCACATTCTGAGGTGGAAATCCAAGGGTTGGAGACATTTGGAATGAAGGGTCATCTTTGGGAGCCATGTCTAGTGCATTAGATGCCTTCAAAAAATAGAATTTGTGAAATTGATGATGTTTTTGACATAGAAATTTAGTTTGAACTTAAGAAAGACAAGTGTTTTTGGTAAAAATAAACTCATTTAAGCAAGATAACTTGAAAAATTGAACCCCACATGGCCATTTGGCGTGTGATCGCTCTGGTTGAACAACCTAACCTTACGCCCGCTATTATACAAGGAAAACATTACAAAACATTGCATTCAAATTCTATTGTCAAAATCATTGGGTCCTATTTCCAAAAACATTTGAGTTCTATTTTACCAAAATCATTGATTCCTTAGGGTTTGATCACTTTAGAGGTATAGCATGTTTCTCACTACCTTGGTCTCGAAAAATAAAGGTTCACTCTAGGTCAACATTGGGTCAAAAATTTCATCCATCCTTCATCATATTTCATCCTTCACTTCACCAAAATTTACAAAAAATTTGAATACACCAACACTTTGGATTTAAACATCTATCAACCCAAATCCTAACTTAGCTACTTTGTATGTGAAATGAATCCTTTTCCATGCATTTGGCTAAATTAGTTATCATCTTTGAACTCGTTTATCTTGAACCTCACAAATATACCTTAAAGTTTCACAAGTTCATAAACATCCTTTATCCAAACATCAAACAAATCTTTAAGTCAAAAGTTTTGTCCCAAAATGTTTACAAAGATCACTCCCCATATCGTTCACCTTTTCATCTCTCATTATCACCATTGCTCCAAAATGAATTAGAACATCCCTTCTACCTAAATTTGAGTCAACTAGAGAGTTCAAATATTACAAATTTCAACACAACTCTCCCATAGGTGACCCAAAATTTATGGTAAAGATAAGATCACAACACAAGATTATCATGGAGAAAACCAAAGTCTCATCTACCATTAGTGATACCAACCCTTAATAATTTGATCCAAGGAACCAATCTACCCCCTCACAACAACCACAAAATTCATTGAGGTATGAGGTAGAAGATGTCACAAACAACCCACTTGAGCGTACTAAGGAAACACTCCTTGAGTGTAAACAAGATCATCAAACCTTAGAAAATTTGGCTCCTACTTTTCTCACACAAAACTTGACACAAGGCTTAACACAATCTACGAATCAACCAACTCCATCCCTTGTTCCAAGTCAACCCTTAACATTTACTCTTGCAACTAGGCTAGGAACCAACCTTGGTCTCACTTCATGTCTAGGAATAAACACAATTGTGGGTATTCACAACACAACCATTGCTCTAATCGCCAACCTTCCCCAAAACACAAGTTGGACACCAACATTTGGAAAACCGCTTACATTCCATGACGTCACAACCTCAACATTTTGAGCGCAACCATCTTAATCCATCACCCCAAATACCCCAAGTGTGCCTAATGTTACACAAAGTAATGTGAACCAAGTGCCTCAAATAGGACAAGGGCAAGATAACACCCTCACGCAAGGGAAACCCTTAGCAAGTGATTCCAACAACCCCATTGACACATCGAAACAAGTAGTTACCCATGCTACTCAAGTCAATCCACCATCCACATCAAACCCATCTATCATCAACCCAAATCAAAACAAGACCTTGGTTACAAACCCCATCAACCAAGGAAATACATTGACCACATCCCAAGCACAAGGAAATCCCCAAAGCATTGGTCAAGGGAATCCTTTCAATCAATGGACTCAAGGTCCTAATGTTCCCTTAACATTTCCATACTTAACGGCGCCAACATCATCTTTACCATTTGTCTCCCAAGTCATGAAAAATCAAATGGGACCTCAAACTTACATTCCTCCACCACAATCCACTATCTTGCAAGGAATGTTAAACCAAGGGAATCCCCAACCTCTCATCAATAATCTACAACCTGCACAAAACATCAACACCCCAAACCCATCGTAGATGTCCCAACCATTGATTGATCCTACATCACAAGCACATGCCCTAGCTTTATAGCAAGCCCAACAACCTTATCAACAAGCAGTCCAACAGTAACAACAACAACAAGTAGCCCTAGCAGCACAACAAAAATAGCAAGCAGCCCTAGTAGCACAACAACAAGTAGCCTTAGCAACACAATAACAAGTACAACAACAAGCAACCCTAGCAGCACAACAACATCAAGCATCCTTAGCAGCACAACAAGTAGCCTTAGTATCCCAAAAACAACAACAAGCTCAACAATATGCCCAACAACAAGGTTTCTACTATAACCCTCAACAAAACATCATCAACTCGAACACATTAGGAACATTTATGCCTACACCATCATCACCTTATCCTACACCACCATACACACCATACAACACCTCATCATATCAAAATCCCACATACACTTCATCCACCATCCCACAATACGCAACATATGTTCCTCCATCAATCCCATAAGATGATATGGCATCACAACTCAAGGCATCAACACAAGAAATGCAGGATCTCCGATGGGCAAGACAAAGAAGCCCCATACATAGAACTTATACCCATATCCATTTGATTGAAACATCGCAATGGTACCATTCCCTCCCAGTTTTGAAATCCCAAAATTCAACAAATACAAAGGGAGAGGAAGTCTTGTGGACCATATCAAAGAGTTTAACGTCATGTGCATGGAAGTGGCCTATAATGATTCCTACTTAATGCACCTCTTCCCATGAAGTTTAATAGGTTCTGTCATGGATTGGTTCTCACAATTGCCTCCAAGTATCAAAACATTTCAAGAAATAATTGATAAATTCATAGATCACTTCTCCTTCAATATTGGCATGCGTGTGAGCTTAGAAGAGTTATACACCCTTAAACAAAACAAAGGAGAATCCTTCACTAATTTCCTACAAAGGTGGAGGCAAAAAGCTAGTAAGAGCAAGTGGACCATTCTTGATGAGAAACAAGTGGGGATCATCATAGAAAATGTCAATCCATATCTATCCTTCCACTTGAAAATGTAATGCATTACCTCTTACAATGATCTTGTCCCTAGAGCCCTTAACATCGAGAGAGCCCTAATCTCATAGGGAAACACACAAGTGTATAAAGGTAATCGCACATCCACTAGTTCTAACGACAAATCTCACTTTTGGGCCAAGAACAAGAATGTTACTAGTGATGGTGTTGTTGATGCAAAGGTGGTCTTAATTGCTCCTAGGCAAGCAAACACCCAAACCATGAATACACAACAACCATACACGTCACCGTCGAACAATCAAACAACAATCAACACTGCAAACACTCAACATGGACAACAATGAATGAATAGTGCTCCTAAACGACAATTCACTCACTTGGGGGAACCTATGGAGGATGTGTTGAAAAGGTTGATACAATATAATCTTATCACACTCCTAGATTTCTCAAACTATCAAGAGCCACAAGTCAAACCTTGTAGCTATAGAGACAATCATTTTTGTGAATTTCACCAATACAAAGGTCATAACACACAAAATTGTTTTAGACTCAAACATATAATAGAAGATCTTATTGAACAAGGAGACATTAATGTTGATCAAAAATATAGGAATGAAAATTTAAAAATTTACACAAACCCTATGCCTGATCATACAAAAGAAAAAGATTCAGGAAAGGCATCAACCTCAAAAAACATAAACCATACACGTGATACCATGGTGGGACATATTTATTTATCACAACATGAGGAATTAGACACACATCAAGATACTATTTTAAAACAAAGTCCAAACCCATCAATAATGTTTAGCAATATTTTATACTGTAATGACATCAAGTGGATGTCAGATTGTGATATCTCTCCCGCATATGACTCAATGATTGGGCATGTTGAAGAAGTTCCAAATGAGCCAGAAAAATCCTTTGTTGCACCCATACCTACCGACTATTGTGAAGATTCTTTTACTGATGATCTATCATCCACCCGAGGATCATGTCAAGAGGAGGTTCTTGAGGATATGAAAGTTACTCTAAATTGAGTCAGGATCAAGAACTCCTTATCCCTAGAGTTTCACCAAGAGCTAAGGGACATCTTCCAAACCATTTTAAACTTCAAAGATGTCCCTGATATCACCCCTGATATGTTTCTTTCTAATGGACATATAGACATTCTTCATCCAAAACATGAGTCTCCCACTCTTGATATTCCTACACAAGAGCAAGCAACGGTTGAGATTCTTGATTTTCACAATGATTGTGCATCATCGAAATCTTTTGAGTCAGCATCAACATCTTTTGAAGTAATGTCAACAAATAATGATGTCATAGAACCAGAGCAAATAGTTCATATTCCTAAACAATAGGAACCCATAGCAATATCATTTGTTCATGACAAGTCATATTCAGTGGCTATGGATCATAGGATACATTATCAGGGTAAAGGATTAGGTATTGATCATACCTTCACAACGCTAGGGGAAATCTTGTCTACAACAAACATCAACATATGGGGCACAAAGCATCTCATCCTTGTCATAATAAATCCAATGTTCCCTCCATCCATCCAATCCAACTTTTATCCAAATATTCCAGTTTATCTTGATCTGGACAAAAATTCGGCGTATACTTCAACTCTACTCATGGAAAAATTTTGATAGGCTCCTTACCATTTTATCTCATGAATTCTCGTAACCCATATCTAGCATGATAAAACTCTGTCAAACTCTTTGCATATATATTACCTATCTTGGTTATCCATTGCATTATGAAACATTGCTAGACATTGGGGGCAGGTTATTGCACTCTTGTTTTTTACTAACTCTTGATCCATGTCTTTTATCTCATAATGTGACATCGACAACATGATCTAGATATCATTTTCCTCAAAATATCATCGAAAATCCTAAAAACATTCATAAAATATCATTGAAAATCCAAAAAAAAATCGTAAAACATTCATTAGAAAATCCAAAAACATTTGCAAAATATTGTATAGCTGAAAATCCAAAAACATCAAAATCTTGTACAACTAAAATCCAAAAGCATTCATAAAATTGTAAATTCAAAATCCAAAACATCCAAAACACATCAAAATCCCTAAAAAGGTCAAAACATCAAAAATCAAAAAGCGGCACCCTTATCGAACTACGATTCTTTGAGCTTGAACGTATGTAAGACCATCATTGATGTGCCCCCGAGACACCCTACGTTAGCCTTTAGGAGTTCGTCATAATAAACTGGCAATCCATCAATTGTTAATATCTCATCTTCAATAAGTCAAGTCAGTTGAACTATGTGGTCTCTATGTGTATAACGTAGGCAAGGCTCATCTTTGATCAGCCCCCAATGCCCCTAGGATAGGTCTTTTTAGGTTAGGTTCTTGGTTGAAACTTAGAAAATCCTTAAACATTCAAATATCAAAAAACCTAAAACATTTGTAAAAACTTAGAAAATCCCCAAACATTTAAATATCAAAAGAGCCTTAAACATTCAAAATCTTATAAAACCCCAAAACATTTGGAAAACTTAGAAAAACACAAAAACATTGGAAAACCCTAAACAACCTCAAATAATTGAAAACCAAAACATTCACATAAACTTTCAAAAATATCCAAAAACAACCTCAAAGCATTTTCAAAAATACCAAAAACATTGAAATATTCCAGAAAATCAAAAACCACCCATCCCATTTTGCTTTCACCTGCAATAAACCTCCATCCATAATAAATCAACCATCATCTTCAACCTTTGGAAACACTAATAGAAAACAAGTATCGTAAGTCGTAAAGTGAGAACCTAAGTGTCAAAATCTAAAGTCTAGATCATAGATAAATGAGTCAGTGAAGTTTGTATCAATGACTTATCAAACACTTCATCCTAATCAAAACATTTGATCAACATTTTCTAGGATGAATCCTTCCTATGATGTGCATCAGTATTAGAAATCACCTTAGCTAAGTTAAACTGGAAAGAGATACTGATAGCAATACAGGGTGGCAAATAATTCACTTTCACAATACAAAGGGATCCCAACCACTATTCTTCCCACAAACTCAATCTAGGCTTATTTTCAACTTTTCACCTAGTCTCCCTAGTAGGTCTACAGACCTATTTTACCCACTTTAACTCTCAAAATTCCTTAACAACCTCTGCAACAAACCACCATTCTAGGCACCCATTTAAGCCTTCTTCAACATACATCAAACCCTCATAAGTCTCTTTTGGATCAACTTCCACAAAACAAACAAACTACGCTATCCACAAGGCCAATTAGGCCAAATTAACAAAGCAACCCCCTTTGAAACAATCCAAAAAGCCCAAAATTAAATGGGGCAGCACTCACCAGGTAACAAAACCTCCAATTTTCCAACTTATCTTCAAGGACTCACTCTCTAAGACCTCATTCCACAAAACCCTTTGTTTGCACAATTTAGGCAAGGGTTTATTGAAAAACCCACTTGCAGACCTTACCAGACCAACCCAATGCATTCAAAACCTCCAATCTAGTCTGGAAAAACTTAAAAAGACATAAAAAGTGACTTCCCTCAGGTATTTCTCACTTTTCCCCTCTCTAACCTCCCCTTTTCATTCAAAAACACACAAAATACAATCTAGGGCATCATCAAAAACCATGATCCCGACCTCCCCTACACATGAAACTTTTCAAACATGTTTTATGACCCTAAATAAGCCTTTTCACTGAGTTACAGAAGCATACAATGGGTGGAAGGCTTAAAATGACATTTTTATCACACTTAAAACCCTTAAATAGGGTATACAGACCAAATTTCAATAATTGGCTTCTAAAATGCACAAAATCACTTAAAATCCAACTAAACCAAAACTAAAATGGAGTAAAGTCTTCTTCCCACCAAATTCCATCCAAAAGAGAGCACAATCATCCTGTACAGAACCGTACAGTTCAAGAAAACATTAGAACTTCTAGTAAAATACAGAAAATTGCAAGGAAACAATACATTTTATTGATCTTCTTCCAAGTACAACATCTCCACCCTCAACCTCGAACCATGTGAGGAATTTTAAACACAAAGACACCCAACTAGCTTGTCTCAACTAACTTCAACCACCAAAGAAACAACTTTTCAAAAATCTAACCGTTGTCATTCAAATTTGTTGCAATTTTGCAAATTACAAATTTGACAACTTTTCACTTTTTAACTCTTTATTGCACTATAAACTCTCTAATCCAGAAAATGACACAAAATTACCCCTACAACACTAAAATGGCCTTAACATGGCCTTATTACATTGAAATGACCCAATCTCACAAAACTCAAACTTGAGCCTTTTTAACTTAGTGACTAGAACTTGGTGCACCTACACCATACACCCCATCTAAAAGAAAACCTCATTTCCCATGAGGACTAAACTGCCTTAAACTTAGCTCTTTTACAAAATCCTATTGCTTTACAAATTCTCCTTGATTTGGAAATCTCCTCCATGGGACCAAATACCTAGTTCTTGCTTCATATCTTGCATTGTTGAGCTTGTGTCCACCTTGTTATTGCCTCATCCCTGCAAACTGACCTGCCTCATGATTTCCACCATTACTCTCAATTGAAATTGATGTCATACCTGCAAACAAACATTTACCTCTTGGTTTTTGAACTCTGTCCTTCATCATCCTTGCAAGCTTGAATTCATTCAAATGCTTTGGCCAAGTACCCTTCTTCACTTCACTCTTTGTCTTTATATCTCTTCTCAGGCTCTCAGACCCAAATACTTCTGTCTTATTAGAGTTTCTAACCTATGTACCAGTAGAATACACCTACCCACCATCCTTTCTTCCAACAAATGGTCAAAGCATTGTCCCAACCATTATACTACCACACTTCTCCAAACTGTCTCTACAAGCAATCCATCTGTGGCCTTCTCTAAGTTAATCTTTAACATCTTCTCATTATTTCTCCTTTCCAACTATGCACTGACCTGAAATACCTCTATCCTAATGTCTACAACCTTTGTCATGGCTGCCAACTAATCATTCTTGACTTCCCCCATCTTCACACACTCTTTATTACCCATCATGATTACCTTTGTTTCCTTTGTCTGCTCCTTGACCTCCTCTTGCAATGGAAGCAAAGTAAATGTGTTCCCTTCATGCTCAATATGGTATGTATTAGCTCATCCATCATACACAACATGTTTATCAAATTTCCATGGCCTTCCAAGCAACAAATGGCAACATTGCATTGGTAGGACATCACAAAGTACCCTATCTTTGTACCCTCCAATCTGAAATTCAACTAAATCCTACTCATTCACTAAAAGTGACTAATCATCATTTAACCATGACACCTTATAGGGTGTTTCATGAGGAAATTTCACCAAACTTAAATTTTCTACCATTTCTCTTGACACTATATTATCAATGGACCCTGAATCTATTACTACCTTGCATACTTTACCTTTGCTCTTGTATGTGGTCTTGAAAATATTTCTCCTTTGCAATGGTTCTTTTTCCTTGGAGGCCTTCAAAAGTTGTCTTTGCAACATCAAAGCTTCACCAACTTCAGGTGCAACAACATGACTTGGAGAATTGACACTTCCCTCTTCATCTTCTTGCACAATTTGGACTCTCTTTTCACCTCTTCTCTCACCCCCACTTGAAGTAGCACCAAAATTTTCAAGACACTTAAAGGATGGAAAAACAAACTCACCATAGTTGTAACATCTTCTTGAAAACACATTAGAACCTCTTCCTTGATCTGCATACCTTCACCTAAAACTTGTTCTTCCACCTCTCCATCCACCTCTATATTCAGCCACTTGTTCTTTACATTTACCAGCGTCTTCTTGATCTTCATTAGAATTTTTTGGTGTAAAAAAGGTTCCTCTACCTCTATAAGTATTGTTGCTTCCTCTTATGGTCTTCTCTTGTCTCCTCTTCACCTTTTCCTCTGCCCTTATAGCCATTTGAAAACATTCTTCTACTATTTTAGGTGTCATAAAACTTATTTCATCTTGTATATTATACCTTAGACTATAAAGATACCTTGCCATTCTTTCTTCCTCATCTTCCTCATGTTTTGTCCTTATACTTAACCTATAGAACTCCTCGGTGTATGCTTGCACATCTAGATCCTTTTGCCTAAGATTTTTGAGTTTTTTAAGCAATTGAACATTATAATCATTAGGAAGGAACTTAACTTTGAGTTTTGCCTTCATTCTCTCCCAAGAAGTGATCTTGGTCTTCCCCTTTTTATGCCTTTCATCTTGCACAAAGTTCCACCATAGCAAAGCATGTCCTTTTAACTTGGTCTTAGCCTTCTTCACCTTATGTTCTTCATCTACTTCTTCACTTTTAGAATAATTTTCCATGGCTTCTATCCAATCCAAGAGCTCTTCACCATCTACTTTACCTCCATACATAGGAAAATCCATTTTTCTGTGTCCATCACCTTTCACACCCTTCAAAAGCTTTAAGATCCTCACATCCTTTGGATCCAACTCTTCCTCTTCACTAGAAGTTTCTTCCTCTTCAAAATCACTTTCATCCATGTCAACCCCTGCTTTAGAATTCAATGCAGCCATCTCCTTCTTCAAGGCTTCTAATTCTCTAGCCTATTGGTCAAACTTCCTAACAATAGTGCTTCCTTTAGGAGGCATTTTGATTCCTCCAATTACACCTTTTTCCTTATTCAATCTTTCAACCTTCTTCTTTGAAAACTTCAACCTATCACCTTTAAAGATCTATTAATTGTGCTCAGATACCAACTGATAACAATACAGGATGGAAAAAAATTCGCTTTCACAATACAAAGGGATCCCAACCACTATTATTCCCACAAACTCAATCTAGGCTTATTTTCAACTTTTCACCTAGTCTCCATAGTAGGTCTACAAACCTATTTTCCCCACTTTAACTTTCAAAATCCCTTAACAACCTTTGAAAAAAACCACCATTATAGGCACCCATTTAATCCTTCTTCAACATACATCAAACCCTCATAAGTCTCTTTTGGATCAACTTCCACGAAACAAGCAAACTACACTATCCACAAGGCCAATTAGGCCAAATTAACAAAGCAACCCCCTTTGAAACAATCCACAAAGCCTAAAATTCAATTGGTAAGCACTCACTAGGTAAAAAAACCTCCAATTTTCCAACTTATCTTTAGGGACTCGCTCTCTAATACCTCATTCCACAAAACCTTCTATTTTGCACAATTTAGGCAAGGGTCTATTGAAAAACCCACTTGAAGACCTTACCAGACCAACCCAATGCATTCAACACCTCCAATCTAGTCTGCACAAACTTAAAAAGACATAAAAATTGACTGCCCTTAGGTGTTTCTCACTTTTCCCCTCTCTAACCTCCCCTTTTCATTCAAAAACACACAAAATGCCATCCAAGGCATAATCAAAAACCATGATCCATACCTCCCCTGCACATGAAACTTTTCACACATGTTTTATGACCCTAAAGAAGCATTTCCACCAAGTTACAAAATCATACAATGGGTGGAAGGCTTAAAATGACATTTTTATCGCACTCAAAACCCTTAAACATGGTATACAAACCAACCTTTAGTAATTGGCTTCTAAAATGCACAAAATCACTTGAAATCCAACCAAACCAAAACTAAAATGGAGTCAAGTCTTTTTCCCACCAAATTCCATCCAAAAGAGAGCACAATCACCCTATACAAAACTATACAGTTCAAGAAAACATTAGAATTTTTGGTAAAATATAGAAAATTGCAAGGAAACAATACATTTTATTGATCTTCTTCCAAGTACAGCATCTCCAACCTCAACCTCGAACCATGTGAGGCATTTTAAACACAAAGACACCCAACTACCTTGTCCCAAATAACTTCAACCACCAAAGAAACAACTTTTCAAAAATCTAATCATTGTCATTCAAATTTGTTGAAATTTTGTAACTTACAAATTTGACAACTTTTCACTTTTTAACTCTTTATTGCACTATAAACTCTCTAATCCATAAAATGACAAAAAATGACCCCTACAACACTAAAATAGCCTTAACATGGCCTTATTGCATTGAAATAACACAATCTCACAAAATTCAAACTTGAGCCTTTCTAACTTAGTGACTAGAACTTGGCGCACCTGCACCAAATACAAATAATACCGACTATTTGTCTTTGATCTTTTCTTATGATTTATCTTATTGACCCATTTTGAGGACCTCTCGATGATTTCTATCAAAAAAATTTAGAGAAAAAGGAATGGGGAATCAATCATTATCTTTCGTTTGTTGTGCTTGTGAGTATTCTTGTAGAATAATCTTGGTGCAGACTTGCTTAGTTGTGTGTAGGAAATTTGTTTGAAGTACATTGTTGACTATTGTGTATGCTTTGGTCCGATATATCCTAAATCTTCTAACTTACATTCAAGGAGGTTTTCATATGTTAAGGTGTGAACAAGAACTATCCTATTTGTTTGTAGATTCAAAGTCCATTACACTAGATACAACGCCATCCTAGTTATCAATACCTTAATGCATTGTGTCTATGTGTTATATCAAAAATAAGGAATGACAGAAAATCCCAATCCTGAGATATAAGCAAATCATCATCATCATGCATCTCTCATTACCATCTCTAATAAAGTCTCGGTGGATCATGGACTTGTTGGAATTTTTGAATCAATCTCAAAATCAATGGTCAATCCATTCATCTTATTCTTCTATCTTTACTAACAATTCTATCTAGGTATCAAAAATGTGTGATATATCAAAATATACATGAGGCTACCCATAGTTGATGACTATCTATACATCCTAAAATCTGTCTACATCAATATCTAAGCTAGCACACCAACAATTCCTCTTCCACTAGGGCACAATGGGGCATCTATATCATCTTCATCACAACAATCTAAAAAGTTGCAACTCTTTGATTCAAAAGCAACCTGGAATCTCAAGCATCTCAAGCATAAGTCTGATTTTCACCTATCATGAGCCCGATTAGAACACTTTATTCCCCAATCGATCTCTTGAGGGGGAAACCAACCATCTTTCAATCATATCGATATCAAATCATCTAACGAACTTTGTTCCTAGCCTTTCTAGCAAATCTTGATCAAATTATCAAATCAATTATCATTAGGATATATCTTTCCCTACCAATCATTGTGTTATTCAACACAATCCTTTCATTTTTGTGAATCCTTAATAGTGTTACCAATCAATTAGATCATATCAATCAACTTTAGCTTGGCTATCAACATCTCAAAGAGATCATTGATATCTATTTTTGCATCATCAGCATCAAAATCAACATCAATCTTTGAACCAATGCAACAAGTGCATTGCTTCAAAGAGGGGAAAAATGTAGACACTTTAAAATGTCTCAATGGATCACATTGGATAACTAACATCATTTCGTCCTAAAACCCATCCTCTTTTCGCTTAATTGATTAAATTAGCTTAGATATTTAATTAATTACCTCATTTTCATCTATTAATCCAATTGACCTAGTTAGGTTAATTCATCCCCTTTCATGCTAACATTTCATCCTATTAAATTGAATAAATCAAATTATTTAATTTAATCCCTAAAGTCCTCTTATTTAATTAAATAACCCTAAGTTATTTAATTAAATATCATATCACTTCCCCTTTCCATTAAATAAATTAATTATTTAATGAATATCCTAATTCCCCTAATTTGCATAATTGAAACTTTATTTAATTATCAAATTACTAATAAATATAATTCCCCCCACTTGCAAGGGAATATTCCTCCTTTGCACACTCCTCCAAAAGGAATATTCCCATGGAATATTCCTTCCCCTTTTGCACATTAAAACTTTGTTTTACTTTTCTAAATATCTATTTCCCTCACCCATGAGAATATTCCAAAGAATATTCTCTTTCTTCACTCATTTGAAAAAAGGGAATATTCTTCCTTATAACAAAATCACAAGACTTCATGTGCAAGTTAACTTACAAGACTTCATGTGCAAGTTAACTTGCAAGACTTCTTGTGCAAGTTTTCAAAGTGTGTTTGTTTGGACGAATGTGAGCCCTTGATTAAATATTATCTTGCATCCTCAACCCTTGATGGGAATCCATGATACATGCCTCCATATTCTTCCCCTTTTGACCATTGATTAGATTTTTCAATCTTAGCCCTTCATTTTTCATTTGCTTTCCTATAAATAGGTCACTATTTGGAGACAAATGGATCCATCTTTTAACATCAAACTTATGTTGTTAAAATCACTTTTACTTGCACTCACATTTAGCATAATTTTAGTTTATTTTAATTGCACCATATTAGCTTAGCTTCCATTAATGACTTCCATGATAACATAAATGCATCCATTTAGTATTGTGTAATTAGGGTTTTAATATTTTTTAGCTTAAACTTCATTTAGAGTATATTTGCATATACCCATATCAATCATCTTAGCATACATCATGTTAAAATAGATTGCATCATGTTCATTTAGCTTTAAATCATGTTGCATCACACATATTTCATCGGTTTCGTCGATTCTCTTCAATAGAATCGATTGAAACAAGCTCATTATCCAAGGGATTGGGAAAGGGTCGCCATTCCACATCAATGTGACACCACTCCGCCAATAGGATAAGTTTCAATGTCTTAGATTAAAGGTTTGTCAAGCTTTCATGATTTAGAATGTTAGTTTTAATGGCTTCTTTGTCTTTGTTTACAGTGAATGATCTTATTGGGATTGATGCTTAGTGGGTTAAATATGCCTCGAATTTGTATGGATCAGGTGTATTTAACCTATACTATGTCATTGGTCACAAAATGTAATCATGGTAATTCCATATTAAGGCAATCTAATTTTCAAATTTACATATAAGTTTTAGATTTTCATGTTGTTTTAGTTCAAGCCTTGAATCTCATCCATTGAATTAATATTTGGATAGAGATTGAATTTCTCAATAATTGATATTAGAACCTATTTATTTCTCATTATTTGGTATCATAGCTTAAGGTAAATTTGGTTTTGAGTATTCCTTCATTTTTATTTCTTAGCTTGGCAAGCTTGTGGGAATTTGTTAGTACTTGAAGGTTGTTAGAAGGCTTGTGGGGTTGCAATGAATGTTTTGAGTTAACTTTGTTTTGTATATTTGTGAGATTGGAAGCCATAGATAATGTCAATGTGATCTATGTTGGGCAATGGAAGCTCATGATTATGGATCTTTATGGAGTTGGTTATGTTTTGATAACTTGGAGGTCTTGTTTAACAATATGTGTGTATCCTCTTGTTTGGTGGTTTTTTTCATTTACCTTGTGGTCATGTGCAATGAAAAGGTGTTCATGTTGGATGGGTAGTGACATCCTGGTCACATGGAGAAACACCCTTGATTTGGACTACAAAATGGAGTGCTTATGTTGGCTTCATGTTTTTATCCCTTGGTTACATGAAATTAATAGAAGATAAGCCACTAGCCTCTTTGATAGTTGTGTAGATGATATGTTTTTGTAGACATGTAAAAATGACTTAACACTTATCAATTTCCCCCTTACACATTCTTGCATGCTTGGTGGGACCACGGTACTTAGCATTAACATTTCCTTGAGTGCATTTTACAGTTGCAGGTCCCAAAAGTGCATTTGAAAAATCTTTACACAAAAGCTACGGGAAATTTAAGTGGTCGATTTGTCATTTTTATCGCACTCACCATTTTTATGGTTGCTTTTACCTTTTTTAGCCGCTTTTGTTTCATTGATAGGGTCACTTCTATTTTTTTTTTTTGCTTTTGAACATAACAAGGTTGCACTTGAGTTTTTGGACCACTTTTTCCTCCAAAAATAAGTCCATAGGTGCACAAAAGAAGACCACTTTCACTTAGGAATTTTGCTTTTACTCTGTTAAAGTTTTGTCTAAAAACTATAAGTTATTTTTTTGATTTCTAATGCTAATGATGGAGAACTCATCAAAGCATCCCTTGATCATGTTTACCAATGCTATATAAATCATTGTGAAATCGAGAGATAGTAGCTTCAATCAAGGGAAAAATAATATATGGTTCCTAATTTGAACCCGGGAGTCTTTAGAGGCCTAGGACAAAATGGCTGAAACTCATTAAAGATTGAATTTTGAACCTCATCCATTGAAATAAATTTTGATGCAACATTTTCAAAGAACGTTATGGTAAAAACTAGATAGGCCTCTACAAATGTTTGTTAATGACAACCAATGAACACCCTAATGTATAAAACACCAATTTAGTGGAAAAACCCAGCTAACATCCTAGGCAAAGAGGAACAAAAAGCAAATCTTATGGCCAGAAGGCCCATATTATCACCTCCTACATGGAAATATACACCATCCTTTAAAAATATAAAACCCCTAAACACTCAAAAAACATAAAATCCCAAAAATAAAGCATTATTTTATTCCATAGTTAGAAATCACCAAAACTTCCACAAAAGCTTGACGCTTGTTTATGACAACCACATGATCACAACATAGAAAAAAGATGGAAGAAAACAAAAGTAGTGCTAGTAGGCCCCCAACAAACACCACAAATGATGGAAGTGACCTTGTAACTCCTTGAAAGGAACCCACATTCAAAGCAACATCAAACCAATCACCAAGTGAGGAGGAGGTAATCTGTAGAAAACAAGAAATGATGGATAGGTCACACCAAAATCCTAAGGACATGGTCATAGAAGAAGTGGATAGTGAGGAAGAATTAGATGATGAAGAATTCTTTCAACATTCCAACAATCCTAAGGTGCTTAAACCGATGGACAAACTCTTAAGAAAGGATCCAAATACCTACTTCTTCAAATTAGCACAAAGTGGTGTTAAGTTACCTATAGAATTTAACATGGAAGGTCTTAAAGATCCTCACCTCATTCCATTAGGGGATAACTCAGTTGTGAGAGAAATACCCAAACCATTGGATATTCCAAACATGCCACCAATCTTCTCACAAGACAATGATCAATCAATGGACAACCCTTTGTTCAAGAAATTGTCCCAAATTGAACACGCAGTAGTGACCCAACAATATCAAGGAGGTCCATCTCAATACATGCCACAAGGTAACAACCCACCACCAGGACAATACATGCCTAAAAACACTTCATATATTGACCCTTCCCAAAATGTACAAAATCAACAAGGGAAATTTCCACAATAAAATTGGTAATAAGGTGTGCCTCAAGCAAACTAATTTGAAAAACTTCAAACAAATCAACAACATCAACAAGGTGGGCCACATGGTCCCCTTCCCAATCAACATCAACAAGGTGGGCCATATGGTCCCCTTCCCAATCAACAACATCAATAAGGTGGGCCACATGGTCCCCTTCCCAATCAACATAAACAAGGTGGGCCACATGGTCCCCTTCCCAATCAACATCAACAAGGTGGGCCACATGGTTCCCTTCCCAATCAACATCAAAAAGATGGGCCACATGGTCCCCTTCCCAATCAACAATACCAACAACAAGGTGTACCACCAACACACTATCAAGGTAACCTTCAATACAATTCATTCCAACAAGGTGTACCACCAATGCACTACCAGGGTAACCTTCAAAACTATTCATCCCAACAGCAAGGTGTACCGCCAATGCACTATCATGGTACCTCTCTTCAACAAAATCAACAAGGACTAAACCCCCTTCCATTCAACAAGGACCTAACCCTCCTTACATTGAACAAAGGCCTAACCCTCCTTACATTCAACAAGGACTTAATCCTCCTTTAGTAAAATAAGAACTTAATCCTCCTTCCACCCAACATGGTTACCCAGGTCCTATAACTCGACAATACCTAACCTATGAACAAATGAACATGGTAGGACAACAAGGTTACTACGCACAAGATCCACAAATAAATGTACCAAACACAGAGGTAGGCATGCAACTACAAGCCCTAAATCAAAAGATATTAGACATCCAAATTGAAAAAACCAAGAAGACCTACACTTTATAGGATATATGTCCATTCCCTTTTGATCTTGCTCCCTAATTTTTTTTAAATACCCAAGTTTGAAAAGTACAAGGGAAAGGGCAATCCAATCAAAGATTTGTGAGATTTCTCGGTATCTTGCATGGAATTGCAAAATAATGATTCCTACCTAATGAGACTTTTTCCATGTAGTCTTACTAGTCACACTATGGAATGGTTCTCCCATTTACCACTAGGTATTAATTTTTTTTACAAATTGACTACCAAGTTTTTAAACCACTTTTCGTTCAACATAGAACAGGAAGTCACCATCATTGACCTCTACAAGATTAAACAGAGTCAAGGGGAATCCTTTACATCCTACCTACAAAGATGGAGACATAAAGTTGGTAGGTGCAAGTGGCCTATTCTTGACAAAGAACTAGTGGATATCTTTGTTTCCAATGTCCAAGCTGAAATCAATTGCCAACTCACCATGTTGTGCCCCATGAACTTCAAAGAGACTATTGAAAAGGGAGTACACATTGAGAGAGCTCTCATAGCAAGGGGAGTCATTAAACTAAACAACTTGAAATAAAACCCTTCTAGTTTGAATGACAAACCTAAGATTTGGGCCAAGAACAAAAACATTACCAATGATGGAGTAGTTGATGCAAGACCTGCATGGAATGTGAAAAATTCTATCATACCATAGAATAAAGCCCAAGTTGTACAAACAAGCTACACTCCCAACAATGCACAAAATAATCAACTTAGTTATCCCCAAAATAATCAATTGGTTAACCAATAAATAAATTAGGGACGACAACAAAGGAAATATGATCAACCAAGGAGGAAATTTGCTGCCTTAGGAGAACCACTTGAGACAATCATGTGCAAACTATTTCAACAAAAACTCATCAAGGTCAATAATCACCCAAATTATGAAGAGCCAAGTTTCAAAACACCATGGTATAATGAAAAGGACTTATGTGAGTTCCACAAAATCAAAGGACATACGCTGAATAACTACATGAGACACAAACATATAATACAAGACTTGATTGAAAAAGGAGAAGTTGATATAGAACGCCATCCTAGAAACAAAGACTTTCAAATCTACACAAATCCAATTCCAAACCATGCTAAGAAGAATGACAAAGGGAAAGAACAAGACTATCATAATGCCAACGACACATATGGTGATACCATCCTAGGTACTCTCTCCCAAGCAGATGACACTAGGGTCAATGTGTTAACTATAGAGGCACAAAACCCAAATGTAACATAACTACCTGTTGAGGGAAAGTCACAATACAAGGATCCCCACCTAAACCCACAACTAAGTCATCTAATTACTATAGTATTGTGGAACAACTGAAGAAGACTCTCACTTTGATCTCCATCCTGGAGCTGCTAAAATTATCACCTGCGCATAAAGAAATACTAGAGAAAGCTTTGGAAAAATTGGTCCCTAATGACCTCAATCCTAATCAGTTTCAAGTCATGGTTGGCAAGATCACAACCAATCATCATTTAGTATTTTATGAGAAAGACCTTCCATAGAATTCGTTCCACAACCAAGCCCTCTATATAGAGGTTGGTGTCCACAAACATATGCTCAAAAAAGTATTGATAGATAACGGTGCAGGTTTAAACATCTGTACCTTGAAATTTGTTAAACATTTGGGGTATTTTGATGATGTAATTGAAAAAGGAAAGAGCATCACTATAAGGGCTTATGATGACCTAGAAAGAAATCTAGAAGGAACCATCAGGCTACTTGGATAGTAGGATCGACAACAAAAAAAACATGTCAGGTATTGAACCTTGAGCTATCATATAACCTTTTTCCAGGATGCCCATGGATTAATGCACTACAAGTAGTTCCCTTGACATTTCACCAGTGTCTAAAATTTCCTCATGAAGGAAAGGAAGCTACATTATATGTCGATCCTGAACACTTCCACTACTGTGCAAAATTGGAGGAGAAATACAACAATATCCAACATATACCTAGTAATGATATATCATTTCACTCCTTCTCTTATGTTGACCCATCAACACTACCATCAACCTCAACTAAACCATATCAAGTGAGAAACCAAAATCTAAGTCCAAAATTCAAGTACTTGACAAAGTTAATGGGAACTATCATTTCAATCAAGCCTTTTGTATTCAAATGCTTCCCCCAACACCAAAGGTTTATGGAGGGCCTAAGGATATCAAACATGTTCAAGCAGTAAAAATGGTAGCCAAACCCATGATCTTTACCAAGTGGGGAGATATGAAGGATGAGGAAATATTCAAAGAAGACCTCTCATCAATGATCTATAATGAAGAACAAAAAGAACTAGAACAAATACAACCCCTTCTCATTGATCCTAGCAGTAAAGGGTACCAAATGGCTAAAAAAATGGGATACTCTATAAAAGGTGGCCTTGGGAAACACAAACAAGGCATATGGGAACCTATTATAGTGGAGAAAAGAAAGAAAAACATGGGACTAGGTTATGGTTTGATATACATGGTTACTACAAACACTAGACATACCTCTTATAAGAAAGGAGCCCTTCTACTAACATTAATAAATTTGATATCTACCATCTTATGGACAATGATTTACCCATTGAGGACTTATTTCAAAGCTTTAGCATAAGTATATTGCCTATCCGAACTAGAAAACCTATATTCAAAGACTGTACTTATGAAACAAACTCTAATGGGTATGAATGGGATTCTCCTTCCTTTGTCACCTCTAGTGACGATGACCTAAATACCCAATGGGAGAATGATGTCAAAGCCATATTGACCATTTCCACAACTTTTGTAAGATTTACAGATAATGATGAAAGTCTACCCCTTTGCTACCCACAGCTAATAGATTGGGACCAACAACACCATATGCCTGTTTTGGATTAATTCCAAAATGATGAAGCAATTGCAGAGTTTATGGGCCTTCGAACTGATATACTGTCAGGAGATCATAAAGCAGGGTTTGTCATGGAAATTGAATGACAAGCATATTTCAGAGGGGAGATTATGTCCTCTAGCTACAAAATTGAAAAAGACAATGTAAAAATCAACATGAGATCCCCTAGGGAAAACCGCGATGTGGCTCTATCAGATCCTAAAAAGAGAAAAATAAAGGAAAAATATAAAGGTGAAAACCTTTCCAAGGCATCCAAAGATGGAGGATTCAATCTCCCTATTTTTGAATATCAAGAGATGTTGAAACTCCTAGTTGAAGAAATAGAACCTATCAATGTTGGCACAATAGAAATGCCTAAGATTGCATATCATGCAGCGTCACTTGATCCTGAAGAGAAAGTAAACTTCTTAGCATTCATCAATGAAAGGAAGATAAAATTTTCATGGACATATGCAAACATGTCAAGGTTAGATCCAACATTGTTCGTACACCACTTAGTTGTATTTCTAGGAGCTAAACCCATCAAGCAGAAGCTAAGAAAGATGTATCCCTAGATTGCACTATTGGTAAAGGTAGAACTGAAGAAATTGCTAGATGTAGGCTTCATCAGACCAATTGATTATTTGGAATGGATATCGAACCTAGTACCAGTATCAAATCCCACTACGGGCATAAGAATCTACATAGATTTCTGAGATCTAAACAAAGCTTGTCCAAAAGAGGACTTCCCTCTTCCAAGCATTGATATGATTGTAGATCTAACAGTAGGGCATAAAATATTGTCACTGATGGATGGCTTTTCAGGATATAATCAGATAAAGATATCCCTTGATGATCAACATACTTGTGCATTGGGGACCTTTTGCTAGAATTTCATGTCATTTGGTCTAAAGAACACAAGAGCGACCTATCAACACGAAATGACTACAATCTTTCATGATATGTTGCATACAATTATGGAAGACTAAGTGGATGACATACTAGAAAATTCCATCAAAAGAGAAGACCACTTGACCAATCTTGCAAAGGTGTTTGATAGACTCGAACAGTATAACTTGAAGCTCAATCTGAAGAAGTGTGTGTTCAGACTAACATCTAGAAAGCTACTAGGGTACATAGTGTTGAGAAGAGGCATAGAAGTAGATCCTGCAAAATTAAAAGCCATATTAGAAATGCCTCCTCTGAAGACATTGAAGCAACTCAAAATTCTATAGGGAAAACTACAATCCATAAAATAATTCATCACGCAATTGGCAGACAAGTGTCATCCATTCACCCATCTCCTGCATAAGGACATCACATTCAAGTGGGATGGTAGATGTGATCAGGTGTTCCAACAAGTCAAAGAATATATACTCACTCCTCCAATACTCATGACACCTATTCCAGATAAAGCAATGATACTCTAAATATCTACAAACAAGCAGCATTAGGAGCTCTCCTACCACAAATAGATGATAATAACAAGGAAAGAGTGGTCTACTACATTAGCCGAACACTGGTGGGATACGAATTGAACTATTCACCCATAGAAAGAGTGTGTTTCTCTATTGTCTTTGCAACATAGAAGTTAAGACACTACATCTTGAACAGACGAGTAAAGCTAATCTCAAAAGTAGATCCACTAAAGTACCTACTAGAAAAAGTAGCTCTAATAGGTAGGATTGCTAAATGGGTGATGATATTGAGCGAGTTTGATATAGAGTATGTAGATATAGGAAAGCCATCAAAGGACAAATCATAGCAGACCAACTAGTTGAAGCACCAATAGAAGATCACCAACCTCTCACAACAAACTTCCCAGATGAAAGCATATTTCTAAAATAACAAAAAATTCATTGGACCTTGTATTTTGACGGGTCCCACACTCAACACGGCTCAGGAGTAGGTATATTATTCCTCATACCACAAGGAGATAGTATACCTAAGGCTCACACAATTGCTTTCCCCTGCACAAATAACATCTCAGAGTATGAAGCACTAATCGCAGGGCTCAAAATGGCAATCAAATGGAGGATAAAAGAACTGCAGGTGTATGGAGACTCTCAACTAGTAATCAGGAAAGTCAATGATGAGTATCAAACAAAGGATGACAAGTTTCTACCATATAAAATGATGATGGATAGTTTCAGACAATATTTTGTCACCATCATCTTTGAAAAGGTTCCCCACATCAACAACAAAGCAGCCGACACAATGGCAATGATAGGTTCACTTCTCGATATTTCGTAGAACATTTCTAAGTATGAATTCCTTATGGAGCAATTGCTTGTACCGATGTTCGATATCCTAGAATTAGAACTAGTGTGTGTTGTTGTTGGTCCTAACTCGCCATGGTACCATGATACATCTGACTATATCCAACATGGTGTTGTACCCCCTCACTTGATGAACACCCAAAAGAAAACCTTTTTCCGTAGGACTTCCCAATTTATAATACTAAGAGACACCTTATATTGTTGAAGTTTAGATGGTACTTTACTTCGATGTCTTGACACAAAAGAAGCACAAATTTCCTTACAAGAGGTACACAAAGGTGTTTGTGGATCCCACTCTAGTGGACCTAACTTAACACAAAAGTTACTAAGAATAGGTTACTATTGGCCCTCCATGGAGTGAGAAGCTATTGCCTACAAAAAATGTCGCCAATGTCAGCAACATAGTGACCTCATTCGTGCACCAACACAAGAGCTAAGAACTTTCACAACACCATGGCCTTTTTCTCTATGGGGATTAAACTTGGTAGATAAGATCTCTCTCACTTCATCAAATGGGCATAATTTCATTATTACCACAATTGAGTACTTCACCAAGTGGATAGAAGCAATTCCATTAACCTAAATCATCGGTAAACAAATATCCAAGTTCATCTTGAATTATCTGATATGTTGATATGGAATTCTCCAAACCATCATAATAGACAATGGGAACCCATTCAAGAACCAAGATGTCAAAGAGATTTGTTCCAAGTTCTTTATCCAACATAGATTCTCCACACCCTATTACCCCGAAGGAAACGGTTAGGCTAAAGTGTAACAAAACCATCCTGAAGATACTAAAAAAGACTGTTAATGATGTTGACCATGATTGGCATCTACAACTGAACCCAACCCTATGGGATTACCAAACCAATATCTGTACACCCACAGGTGCCACACCATTTTCCTTGGTTTATGGATTTGAAGTTGTCTTACCTATTGAAGTTGAAATCCCCTCATTGCAAATATCACTAAAAGGAATGGTTGACAATGAAGAGTATCAAGTGTCTAGATTAAATGAATTGGAACTCCTAGATGAAAGGCGTTTGAGCGTGTTAAACCATCTTTGGGTTTATTATAATTGGATCAAACAAAGCTACAATAAAAGGATAAAAAATAAAAAATGTTTAGATTGGTGACTTGGTACCTAAAGAGAATCAAAAGGTACAGTTGAATCAAGATGGAAAAGGTAAGTTTGAACTCAACTGGTTAGGTCCATTCATCATCACAACAAGTTGTGGCTCTGGAGCTTACCAATTGGCTACTCCTGAAGGGGAACCCTTAGCCGAACCATGGAACAACAACCATCTCAAGAAGTTCTATACATAAAGCACGTCAGAATACCCTAGGCAAAAGGGTAAAAATCCAAAAAAATAAAAAAGTTAAAAAAGCAAAAAAATCAAAAAGCAAGAAAAATAGTAAAGAGAAATTAAAAATTATTTAAGTGCAAACCACTTTGTGGCACTTCTAGAACAAGTACCGTAGTGAAAACCTAGCAAATAGGTGCTACGTTTAAACAAGACTTGCATAATTATCTATCAACACTATTTGAAGCATCCACCCATTTTGTCCCATAATAAAAAATATGTCCAACCATGGCTTGATGGATAACTAAGTATTGAACCTATCTCTCTTAGAAAAGGTAATCCTATCTCAACTAGGGGAAAATTCCCGAAACTAGTAGCAGATTAGATCCTTGTATGTCCTATCATGGTTGAAAATTCAAAATTAAAAAAAAAAACATCTAGAAAATAGCAAAATCAAAGCAAAGTTGTAAAACATCAAAATCCCAAAAACATGTTATGCTTTTGAGTCAACATCGGTCAAACTATGTGGTCTCTGCGTGTACAACGTAGGAAAGGCTTATCAACCCTCAAGTCCTTAGGTCAATCCTCTTAGGTGGCTATCATGCTTTATTTCAACTTAGTCAAAAAATTCAAAACAAAGTCGTAAAACATCAAAATCCCAAAAACATGTTATGCTTTTGAGTCAACACCAAGTGAACTACGAGCCTCTACGTGTACAACGTAGGAAAGGATTATCTTTGATGAGACCCCAAGGCCCTAGGTTATTCCCCTAAAAACAACAAAAACAACATCATATAAACTTAGAAAATTAAAAAGGTCCTACCTCCATCATCACCAACCACAATAAAATTTTCATTCATAATAAACAATCGTCACACTCATCCTTTGACAACACAAACAACAAACAAAACAAACAACAAAATCAAAAATTCCAAAGTGAAGATCGAAACGATTAGACAACTATCAAGTGAAAACAATGCCAAAGTGTTAACTACCTATCTATTGAGAAATTCACCAACAACATCCTAAGATATGTCTTAACAGATCCATTCCTACAATAGACATCATCAACATCGGATAATAGCCTGAAACCTCAAAACAAATATGGCAAGTGATACTGCAACATTATTTATTTTTTTAAATAGTCCTATCTTTTTTTATTTATCGTAATACCACATTCCTAGGATCTCTCAAGGATGCCCATGAGGATTTAGAGAAGAAGGAATGGTGGTATTAATAGTCAATTTTTGTTATTTATGTTTGTAAGATGTGTTTGTGATACTACCATGGCGAATACTTGCTTTATTTTTTTATGGAAGTTGTTTTGAGACAATTTGTGTAGTGGTTGCATGTTAGGTATTTCATACCTCTCTATGTAATTGGTCTGAAAAGTTTCAACACAACTCAACCATATATTCTAAATAGGGTTTTCATATGTCTGGTATGAGAAAGAATATTCTTTGTGTGCCGAGTCAAAGTCCACACAATGGATACAAAGCCACCTTGGTTATTAATACCCTAGTGCATTGTGTTTGTTTGCTACATCAAAAGGATTGTTAAAGGTGTGAAGCCTCTATGCAAAGCAAAAGAAAAACTCATCAAAGACTAACATCAATTTTCTTCTAAATCTTACTAGCATTTTCTTCTAGTCAACATGTCTTCTACTAGTCCTTTCACTGAAAACACGTCACATCAGCTTATCAGAAAATTTGGTTCATTATCCAAAATTTTCACCAAATTTCTCGAGGGGGCACCATGCTATCTCGCCTAGGACATGTCGAGGCATAGTGGGGCATATAAAAATTTTCAAATCTTGATCTTAACATTGAAATATTTAAAACAAAGCAACCAGTACTTTGTCTCAAAGAGGGGGAAAATGTAGACATGTAAAAATGACCTAACATTCACCGATTTCCCCCTTACACAATTTCATATGTTATAATCTCCTAGACAACTTGGTTTTTCCTATTGAGTTGTAGTTTACTCTTATTTTCAGTTGTGGGTTTGTGATTATTTCATTATTTAGATGACATGTTTGATGTGAATTTCTATATGTTTAAATCGATCTAAAATTTACATAGATGGTTTTGAATGTTTTACATGTTAACTAAAATATGTGGTATGCAGATTTGTGATAAGACTGTATTCAACGTGTTATGGATGAAGACAGTTATAGATTTGCATGGCTCCTTGGAGGGTTCTTATTAATCTATGGTTATACTCTTATGTGGGTTAGTTTTGAAAATCAGATCTAGCATTGATTTTGGTGTTTGAGTTTTGGAAATCCACATGTTATACCTGAATATCTCTATTTTGAATGATACTAATGTGGGTTGAATTTATTTTTCAATTATTTGAGATTATAGCATTGATAATGTATTTCTCCTTTGAGATTTTGTATATGTGTAGATCTTGTAAAATTGTCTAATGTGGATTCTATTTGGTAGGCCATATTCTTGGTTACCATTATTACATTGGTATGCTTATTGCAGTGAGAGATGGTTATTGGAAGTACGTAATATAGTTGTTTAGTTGAATCTATAGAAGTTATTTATGGTTCATGAGAAACTTTGTTCACTTTTATGCATTTTTTCAAACAATTTGTTGCATTGATGGATTGTCATGGCATTCCATCACCATGAGACCACATTTATTTGAGGCATTTTTTCAAACAATTCACTATCTTGTCTATGCTACCACATTTTTCATACATGTATACCAAAGAATTTTATCAAACAGTTCACTACCTTGCTACTATGGCTAAAATCCTAAAATAGGTGCTTTGAAACAAGCTATGAATTCTTGGAAAAATTCTATCAAAGCATAGTATCAAGCAATAGCATAGACAAGGTAGTGAACTATTTGAAAAAATGCCTCAAAGAAATGTGGTCTCATGGTGATGGAATGTGCCATGGCATTCCATCGCCATGAGACCACATTTCTTTTAGTATTTTTTTCAAACAGTTCACTTGTCTATGCTACCACATTTTTCATACATGTCTACCAAAGCATTTTATCAAACAATTCACTGCCTTGTTGTTATGGCTAAAAGCCTAAAATAGGTGCTTTCGAACAAGCTATGGATGCTTGGAAAAAATATATCAAAATATAATAGTAAGCGATAGCATGGACAAGGTAGTGAACTATTTGAAAAAATGCCTCAAATAAATGTGGTCTCATGGTGATGGAATGCCATGACAATCCATAGACAAGGTAATGAACTATTTGAAAAAATCCCTCAAAGAAATGTGGGCAACTATCACTCTCATATTATATACATGCTAATAAATTATGGTCTTCAATGGCATCTTTGGATGTTTGATAAATTCACAAACACAAATAATCTATATGACAATGAAATGACTGACTGTAATGAGCACTTTTTGTTCTATAGACTGTAAAAATGTATTGAAGTTCACGTTCATATTTTATAACAACCCTTAGTTTTAGTAAACATTGCATTTCAATATCTTCATATGATTGGAACAAAAAATGCACAAAATAGTTGTAGGTTGGAAAACATAGTGAGTTGTGACTTACTTCTCAATTCTTGTTCAATGCTCAAGGGTGCAGAGTTCAGGATGGAGTTACAGTGTGGGGGATACATAAAAGTAACCAGATGGAGTTGAGGGTTGACTAACTAATTGGGTTGTTGCGTGTAGAGGGTTATACAAGAGTATGTGGGTTGCAAGTTTTATGGAACACAATGTTTTCCAACATCCAATTATACATAGAGAGTATGGTTGTAATGAAAAGTTTTGTTATTTGGACATTAAGAATTTAATGAAAGGCACCTTCAAAAAATTTAACAACTCTTAGGTAGACTAAAGTTTTCGTTTCAATTTCCTCATATGATGGTAAAAAAATGCATTGAAGAATTGCAGGATGGAAAACACAATGTGGGATGTCAGTAGATGATTTTATGAAACTTGCACAAATTCCAAACATCTCCTCATTTATTCAATACAATGGAAGTTCACTGACTTCTCCCTTCTCCCAATACAAGGGCCATGGTAGAAAATCCTAGCTATTGCTCTCTTATCCTAAAACTGAATTTTTCCCTCGCTTCTTACGTGACTCCTTATTTCAAAAGAATAACTTATTATTGAAAATTGGCTACTAAAGAAACCTCCAATTCTATGTAGAATATGAAAAGTATTACCTTTCATATGTTAATTCCAAC
The DNA here is from genome assembly GCA_007258455.2 of Sequoia sempervirens. Classification (NCBI taxonomy): domain Eukaryota; kingdom Viridiplantae; phylum Streptophyta; class Pinopsida; order Cupressales; family Cupressaceae; genus Sequoia; species Sequoia sempervirens. The sequence continues at coordinate 247,489,641 of VDFB02000013.1, read as the reverse complement.
ATTTTGCAAATATTAATATTTAAAATAAAATTGTAATCTTGCATTGCCTTTTGAAGGGAAACAAGTTGAGGAACACAAGTATTGTGATGTTCATCTTTTGTTAACGCTTCAAGCTTGCACATTTGTAGATTTTTTTCCACTCTAGCAACCAATTCAATTAATGTATGGTGCTCATTTTTGTGATTTCTATTTTTAAAAAGAGAAATATCTTAGGACTTTAGGTCTAGGCGAGATTTTAAATGTGAAAGCCTCTTTTCCAATGGAAATAATGTTGCAATTTTTGCTTAAATTATTGCTAGCATGTTTTGTTGAATAACACACTAAGAATTTGCCTCAGACAATGCATGAAGCCTCCTTAATGATTCACCTCCTCTCCTGTGACTTCCACCAGTAAGAAGACCACTTGGCTAACAAATGTCCCCTTCAAGAGTTACAATTGGAGATCACATATCTCTATGAGAAGGAATCTCCTCTGTAGCATCTGAATTGTTGCAAACAAATGCGCTACGAAATACAAATTGCATAGCTTCTTCAATTTCATCTTCGAATGCAACAAAGATAGTGCCAGCCTTGTGTTTCCATTGCCCACCAATTTGGTTGTTGATTGTTGAGTTTTTGATGAAATGGTATGGGCTTGGATTTTGTTTAAAGGGATAATCATTACTCTTCTTTGTAGATGTCCTATTTGAAGTTGTAGCTTTCCTGTTTGTTATGTATCCACTACCGCATTACACAACTTCCCTCCTCTAGCAACCTCCAATGTAGTTATGTTGTGGTATCTTTAACTTTTATAAGTTTTGCAAAAACAACTTTGACTTTTGAGTTATCAAAATGCTTTGCATGACCATTATAGGTAAATTGAACATTTCCTAATTGAGCCTCGATGAGCCTAATATCATCCTTCAACTTGTGAACTGCATCAGATTCTTGGAAACACTCATTTTGTAATGTCTCCATGCGCCCTTCTTCACAGGAAACACCTTCCATTGATGTCTTTGTTTTCTCAAATTCTCATCTTTTCGATTGTAGCTCTCTCCAAACAACATTAAGCTCCTTTTCTTTTGACCATGACAACTTCTTCTTGTCTTTCACTTCCTTTTCTAATTGGTTAATTTTAGTCTTTATTTGTTTTGTTCCACTTTCAACACTTCCAACTATTTCTATTGCATCTACAAATTGATCATTGATATGTTTTTCCTCATCCCCAATGCTCTTACCTCTTAACACCCCCTACTATTCCTTTTCATGATATTCTAAGGGTAAAAGTACAAAGTTGTGTCACACTTTTTAAAGGAAACAACCAACACTAATCCAAATTTTATACTCGAATCACTAAAAAGTGACATATATGTTTTGAATTTTGAAATGATGTAAACTAATAAAATATTTCTTTTTTAGTATATTTTATGCTTGTATTTTTATGTATATATTTTTTAAATTGAATATATTTTTTTATAAATTGACACTATAATTTAGTTGTTGAAAAAATGCTGAAGAATAAAGTTACATGAGATGTCAACCTTTATATAGTAATTTTTTTTTTTTCTCCTTCAATTTTGTTTTGTGTATTTAGAAGTTGAAACTTTAGTGCATGGATATTTTTTTTCCAATTTTGATAAATGCATATTTTTAGATAAATATTAAAACATGCACATATTAAAGCATAGTTGTTTCTATGGTGGGTGCGCAGGGTCTCCAACGGTCATCTGCAAGGCGACGTTTCGCAAGGAACCATGATGGTTTCAGAGGTAATCGACAAGTGGATCTTGATGGGGTTTGGCATCTGGACAGATGGGCTCATCCGAAGCATGATTTTCAAAATGATTCTCGTGCTAAGGGGTGGGATCGTGAAGGCATAAGATTTGAAAATGATAGATAGGGCTTTAGGGGTTGTAAAAGAAGAGGCGGTTATAGAAACGATGCTTTTCATAGGCCGTGTCAAAATGAGGGCGACAATAGAGGGAATGGAGGTTTGTTGATGATGGAAGAAGAGGGTTGGGATAGAAACCCTAGCAGGAGAAAAAAAAATTAATAAGGAAGTTTGGAAAAGGAAAAATTCTGATTTGGAATGGGAGGAGGATAGGGAAGAGGCACAGGGTGGAGAAGCTGAGAGACCTACTGTGAAAATCAAGAATGGGCCTCCAAGAGGACGGGCTACATTGGTGGTTAGTGCTTTGAAGCTCCAAGCTAAATTTTTAAGGTTGGAAAATCTGGGTTTGATTGGGAAGTGGTATGGTTTGGATCTCAACTGGGACTATTTGGTTAAATGGTGGAAATTGCATTGGGGTGATGAGCTACAGTTTAAAGCCCTTCAGAATGGTTTTTTCCTGGTTATATGTATGAATAGGACTCTGAGGGAAGAAATAGTGAATGGTATTTTGGGTCCTTGATGGGAGTGGCTTTTATTTGAGACGATGGAGGGTAGGTTTTAATCCTGCATCTCATGTTTTGGAGACAGTGCAAGATTGGTATTGCTTGTCGAATCTCCCCATAGGATTCTAGGAGCCAAGCATTTTAGAGGAGATTGGCAATCATCTGGGTGCTTTTTTCTATGCGGAAGAAAGGAGAAAGGCAAGAGAGGCACATTCCCATGTGCGGATTTGTGTGGAAAATAACCTGGTGTGCCATCTGTATGAAGAGATTGAGCTAATCTCAGACTATGGAAGTTGGATTCAAAAGTTGAAAGGAGATTCCTTCACTAGGGATAGTTTAGTGTGGCCTTTGGGTTTTAGGTTGTCAATAAGCAAGGTGGGGAATTCGAAAGTAGCGATGGTTGTTGAGGTGCATCAAGAAAAAGGGTTTTCTGTAAAAAAGGGTAATATCTCAATAGCTCCAGATGAAGCTAATGTTGAAACCCCTAATCAAAATCGGGCGAAAGAGTCAATTTCTGCTCCTTCTCATCAAGTTGTTCAGAAGGATTCACAAATAGCTTTGGGGGACAAGAATGTTGGGGAGGAAGAGTTGTTGGAGAATCAAAAATTGTCCTTGGATGAGAAAATTTTGGAGGTGTTGGAGATGTTAGGTGAAGACTGCACCAATGTGGAGTTGGATTCGTTAATAGAGGTAGGTAAAGAGCTAGTTGTTTTGGCAGAGGAGGAAAAATCTAATGCATGGGGGTTAGCAAAGGAAATGAAGGTGGAGAACATGGGTGAGGAAGATTTTCTAAAAGGGTTGTTGGCAGGGTTTGAAGTTGGAAGCCCACAGTCAGCTAAAAAGAAGATTTTTTCCCAAGGCCTGGCTGATGTAAGGTTTAAGTTATGGATTCACCATAAAGAAATGGCCAAATCTTTGCCTAATTGTGGCGAGAATAAAAAGAGAGGTAGGATTTCAAACCAAGAAAAATGGAAATGGGATGGGGAGGTGAATGGTTAACAAAAAATTGATTCTATGATGAAAGTAGGGAAGAGCGATGCTCTTCCTAAACAACAATGAAGCTCTTAACTTGGAATGTTAGGGGTCTAAACACCCATAACAAGTGGTGCTTGGTAAGGCATGCGATGGAAGTTAATATTGTAGAAATTTGTCTTTTTCAAGAAACAAAATTGGGTGATCAGGATCTTATCAAATTTAGCGAAAAATTAAAGCACTGGAAGTGGCTGGGGGTTGGGGAAGGGGGTGCCTCAAGTGGTTTTTTAACCATTTGGAAACCTCAATCATTCATGGTAGAAGAATTGATTGCTTGAAGGAACTGGTTGGCTTGTCGGGTAAGAAGTTTGTCTTCTAATCTTCAATTTTTGCTCATCAATGTTTACGGTCCTTCTTTGTGCTTGCTTAAAAGAGAGGTTTGGAAAGAGTTGGATGGGATCCTCAGTAGTTTAGATCAGGACTTCTGCATCATGGGAGGGGATTTTAATGCAATTTTGAGGTCTGAGGATAAGAAAGGTGGTGTGGGTAGGCCTCTACAATCTCAATTATATTTTCAACATTTTGTGGAGAGAAATTCTTTGGTAGAAATTTGTACTGGTAATGGTAGCTTCACTTGGACCAACCGTAGGAAAGGTTTTTGCAGTATCACAGAGAAGTTGGATAGATTTTTATTTAAGGATAATATGAGTCTTTTTTCCTTCAATTTAGATAGCAAGATTATTTATGGGAGTGGTTCTAATCATTACCTAGTTCAATTATGGGTTGATGGACACAAGGGGCCAGTTTGTTGCCCTTTCAAGTTTGAGATGATGTGGTTCAAGGATCCTAAATTTTTGGGGCTGATTGAATCCTCATGGAAAGAGTGCTCCCCGAGAGGTTCCAAAATGTTCAATATTGTCACCAAGCTAAAATTCGTAAAGCAACAAGTTAAGCAATGGAATAAGGAGTGTTTTAAAAATATTTTTGTGGAAAAGCTTAGAGTGGAGGAGGAATTGGAAGCTTTGTATGAGGTCGTAATTCAGGAAGGCATGGATGATGCTCATTTTGAGAAAGAGAAGGAGTTGACAAGAAATTTGAATGAATTATTGGTGAAGGAAGAAGTCTTTTGGAGGAAAAAATCTAGAGAAGTTTGGTTAAAGGCAGGAGACAAAAATACTAAATTTTTTCATAACTCAACTAAAGCTCATAGAGAAGTGAATCAGGTACTTGTATTAAGGTAGATGATGGACATCTTCTTGAAGACCCTGCGGAAATTAAAGCCTCTACAGTTGAATTCTTCTAGAATCTACTCAATGGTTGGGAAGGTTCGCACTTGGGTGCTCAGGTTGAAAGTCTAATAGGTATTCCAACTTTGGTTTCCCCTACTCAGATGGATTTTTTGAATGCAAAATTTACGGAGGAAGAAATAAAAGAGGAAATTTTTGATCTTCATTCGGAGAAGGCTCTTGGTTTGGATGGTTCCCCAGCGGTTTTTTTTAGAAGTGTTGGGATTTTGTGGGTAAAGAGGTGTTTGAGGTGATTGAAGATTCAAGAAGCACAGATAGAGTACTCAAAGAGATCAATAACACTTTAATTTCTCTAATCCCAAAGAAGGAGAAGCCCAAAACGTGGGATGAATTTTAACCTATTTCCCTCTGCAATACACTCTACAAAATTTTGGGTAAACGATGGCTAATCGTTTGAAAAAGCTTTTACCGTGTATCATCTCAAAAGAGCAGACTGGCTTTGTTTTGGGCAGATCAATTTTTGATGGGGTAATAATAGCATAGGAGGTTATTCATTTAGTTCAGAAGACGAAAAAACCTGCTATGCTTTTGAAATTGGATGTCAAGAAAGCATATGATAGGGTAAATTTTGCAGTTTCTATTTAAAATTATGGAAAATTTCAATTTTCAGAAGGCTTGGTTAGATTGTGTTGCCTCGCTATTCAGTTCTTGTGAATGGGTCTCTTGAAGGTTTCTTTGCAACTTCAAGGGGTTTAAGGTAGGGTGATCCCCTTTCCCCTTTTTTGTTTATCATCATGGCGGAAGTGTTGGGTGGGTGTTAGAGAATGTTAGGAGGACTGGTTTGGTGGATGGCATTCAAGTGACAAGCAATCTACCTTCGGTCACACATCAACAGTTTGTTGACGATACGATGTTGTTTGGATTGGCTTCGGCAAGGGAAGCCAGGAGGTTCAAAGGTATTCTAGACAATTATTTTTGGGCTTCGGGGAAAGAGGTCAGTGTAACCAAGTCAAAGGTTTTATTTTTCAATTCTACTTGTGTGAAAGAAATGCATATTTTAAGGATTCTTGGTTTCAAAAAAGGTCAATTACCATGAAAATGTTTGGGCCTTCCACTTGAGAAGGGAGTTCAAAGTGGGGGTATTTGGAACTCTTTGATCGAAAGAATTAAGGAGCACATTTCTTCTTGAAGAATAAGTGGTTATCTTGGGCCAAAAGGTTAACAATGTTAAAATATGTGATATTTTCCCTTCCAATTTTTATGATGTCCTATTGGCATCAACAAATATTTGCATAGGATAGTGAAGGATTTCTTCTCGAAAGGCAACTCAGATCAGAAAAATTTCCCCTTAGTGAAGTGGAAAAAGATTTGTGAGAGAAAGGAGGAGGATGGGGCAGGTTTGAAGAATCTTCTTTTGCAAAATAAGGCGTTTGGGGCGAAATTAGCCTGGGTGATTCATTCTTAGCCAGATCTTAAATGGGTCAAAATTGTTCGAGCTAAGTATTTGGATGATGATCCGAATTGTTTTCTTACTGCCAAATCTCTCCCCAGTGGTTCCCAAATTTGGGATTTTATTTGTAACTCCAAAGATCTTATATTGTATTTTTTAACCTGGGAGGTTAAAAATGGGGGGGAGGGTTCATTTTGGGAAGATTCATGGGAAGGTCTTCCTATTTTAGTAGAAAATCCAGCTTTAGTTAGAATCAAAGAAAAAGCTACCCAAGTGTGGGGTTCAAAGGTTAGAGATTATTTTGATGCTTCTCCACCATTGGAGAATGGTCTCATCAAATGGAAGTCTTTCAGGTGGCTGGGTTTGTCTATTCAAGAGGTGGAAACAATGGAGAAAATTCTTTCAGAAAGGAGAATTTGGAAAAAAAAAAAAGGTAGGGATAAGTTGCGGTGGAATGCTTCACCTACAAGGGTTTATTTGGTTAAAATTGGTTATTCTATTCTAGCATCATCAAGAAATGAGTCCTCAAATTTACCAATTCAACTGTGTTGGAACAAGGCTTGCTTGCCTAAAGCTGGAATCTTCACTTGGGTGGTTGCATAGGGAAGAGTCTTAACAGGAGATAGATTTGCTAAGTTGGGCTTTCAAGGTCCCTCCAGGTGTTCTTTATGTCAAGTAGCTGAAGAGTCTGTAGATCATTTATTTTTTAACTGTCATTATACTCAGGCGATTTGGCATTGACTATGCTCAAAGCTTCGGTGGAAAACAACCTTCCCACTCAAACTCTTTGAATGGTTAAAGTTGTGGCCATCTCAGGGTAGAGGTGATCCCACAATACTGGTTTACAATTTTGGCCAAACTGGACACTAAACTGATTTTTTCTAACTAAATCTGCATTTTCGAACACTTATAGCGGCTAAACCGTGAGGAATTTGAAGATGATGCAAACTAGTGATTTGTGAAATTTTTTCTATAGATTCTAAATAATTTTTTTTCAAAAAATTTGGAATCATATTGCACTTCTTTTTCCATCTCCTTCGAAAATTAGTTTTTTTTTCAGTAAGCACCATTTTTAAGGAGTGACGCTCACCGTATAACACATAACTTTTTTTCCATGAAGGATAAAATTCTAATTTTTTCGAATTTAGATTTAGAACTACGATATCTAATGCTTCCAATTGGTTTCATAGTGTTTTATTGAATATTTTTTTCTTAATCAAGTTTCAAAGTCAAACCAATTACAATTCAGACATAGGCTGACCATATAACACAACTTTTTTTGTATGTATTGAAATTCAATTTTTTTTGTTGCATCAAGGACTTCAATAACTGGTAACTCATATTTTTCATTTTTTTTATAATCTTCTATTTTTCCACGTGTGTAGAATAAAGACCTTTATTTTCAGTGAAAAACCTACATTCACAAGAAATACAAAATAAATATAATAATCAAATTAAATTTAATTAAAATTATACCTTTTTGGAAGCTTATAATAAGCACTACATACTTACAAAAAGTAAATTTTAAATGAATTCATTTGATCCCCCAAAAGGTAAATCAAAAGTAGTTTTTTTATCAGCATTTTGATAGGTGTAAAGGAGACTCTGTTATAGGTATGGCTTAAAACTAGCGGGGTTCTATTCAAGGGGGCTTGGTCTAAGGTGGTTTGATCAAACCCTCTTCAATTGGAATCCTTTAAATGGAACTTTTCAAGGCTTAAATCATTATATTTTCTAAAAATATGTGATTTCAGCCAAAATCAAGATCTCCTAGAAAGTGTAAACCACTGTTGTGGTAGAACCCTAAGCAATCGTTGTTTGGGGATTTGTGGGTGTCGAGCCCATCAATTGTTTTATGGGAAGTATGGAAGGAGAGAAATAGGCGTATCTTTCAGGAAAAGGAGCTTTCAATCCCTAGGTTACAGTGCAAGATTGAGGCTAGTATTATAGAACTATTTAATGCTAGATTGGGAGAAATGAATCCAAAGAAAGGTAACTTCTTAGAATGGGATGCATGGATTTTGAATAATTTGTTTGGTTTGAAAACTCCAATAACTGGGGGTTCAGGTGGGGTAGCTTCATCAAAAGTTCGAAGGAAAGTAATATGGCTTCCATTAGAACTAGGTTGGGTAAAATTAAACTTTGATGGGGCTTCCAAGGGAAACCCCAGGCCCTCTGGTGTAGGTTGTGTAGTTAGAGATTTGAAAGGAGTAATTTTGGGGAGGTAAGTAGAGTCTTTACTGGAAGGAACGAATAATGCTGCGGAATTTCAAGCTCTTCTTCTGGGTCTGGATTTATGTGTAGAATTTGGGGTGCACAAAGTAGAAATTGAAGGGGATTCCTCTCTGGTGATTAATGCGCTCAGATCTAAACAAACTCCAAATTGGAAGTTAGGTGAATTGCTAGAAGTTGCCTTGGAAAGGATTGAAAGGTTTGATCAAGTAATGTTTAATCATGTGTTGAGGGAAGGCAATTATGAGGCAGATTTTTTGTCAAATATAGGTGTCTTGGGTCCTGATTTAAGAGAAATTAATTGAGAAGGATTTAAGTTTGTGGGTGGAAGGGTGGGCATCCCTCCATGGTGGCGAAGAGAGGTGGCATGGGTTGCCATGGTGGCGGGTTGTTGGGGTCCATGGGGCCAAGTTGGCAGGCACATTTGCAAGGTGGAGTTGGCATGTCTTTTTGATAAGCTGGGCGTATGGTACTGGACAAATATGGCACTCGTAGCAACGTTTAGTGATGAGGGCTAATAATGGAAATGTGAGCTCCCTTCTTTGTAAAGACATCTTACATGTTGGAGGGGTACATTTGTGGTGGTTGGCAGCACTTTTGTGGTTCAGGTTTTATTTATTGCAAGCTTGGCTCTCTTTTTGCATTATGCTTTCTCTACGGGTGTGTGGTGACTATGGGTTGTTATCTTTCTCTCCTATCGGGTGCAATCTATGTGGGGTTGCGAATGGCAAAGAGCTCTAAATTTATAATCAAAGTTTCGGTGGTGGGCCTTGCTCGGTTTGGGGCCAACACTCCTATCTCACTACGATCATCAGTGAAACATGCCTCTTTCAAGGAAGTTACTGACCAAAGATTAAAATGGATTCTACTAAATTATGACCTGTTGGTGCTTGCGGTTGTGAAATTGCTTTTGGGCTCTGATCATTTGGAGTGCAGGGAGTTTGGGAGAGATAATTTGCACGTCTCTTCTCATTTCCTTGGTTCTCTTTTGGACAATTTAGAGCTGAAGGCTAAAGCAAAAATATTGTTGGTTAAATTGTTCAGAGCAAACTTGGTTGAAGGTGTGGATGAGGTCCTCCATGTGGTGATCGAAGGCAGGGGATGTCTAAGGCCTTGTGATGTGGAAAGGGTGAGCTCAGAGGAGATGATGAAGATATTTCCTTTCCTCTTGGATTTGCAGGGACTGGGTTTGATGCGGCATTGGTCGATAGTGGTATTTGTTGTTGTTTTTCTTAAGAAGTTCTTCGAGCTAATGGCGGTTGACAGCGTGGAGTGGAAAATGCAATTCAAAGATTTTGCAAAGTTGAACAAATTTATGTAAGTTGGGTGGTGGTTAGTTTTTTGGTTCGTAGGTGCTAGTTTTGGTTTGTTTGGGTTTGGAAGGCATGGTTGCATTAATGCCATTAATGTGGGTTTATTTTGATAATTTTGGTCAAGTTCTCAATGGTTCAGTTAGCTATTTTGGTAGTTGGTTTCTGAAGATGTTTTTGGGGGCTAGTGGTTTAGCGTGTTTATAAAAACTCCTTACCTGCATGGTAGATGTTTGTATTCATGTTTTTATTATTAATAATATACTAATCTTATGTATATAAAAAAACATAGTTGTTTCTATTTGACATCAACTTTCATATTATCTATTTATCTAAAATGAAAAAGAAAATTGTACCCTCTTGATATATATTCTTTTATCTAGTGCATCCTATTTTTTTCAATTTTCTTTAATAAGTTTTACTATTTTTTCTTCACATGGTAATTGGCCTAATATTTTCTACTAATAATCTAATTTTAGTAAAAATAAAAAGGAAAATATAAATAATAATTTAATTATTAAAATATATATTTTTGAAAACTAGACTTATGGATCTACAAAAGAAAAAAATATTATTTACATGAGTAGAAATTGTTGAAACATCATTTTTTTCAAATAAATCTATTTTTTTGGTAAATTGGCCTCAAAGTGGTGCTACATATGTATTTAGCTAGCAATTTTAGTTGAAAAAGTTGTGGATATATCTAACTTAGTTAGAATGAATCTTATAAGGTCATATGTTTGACCAAAATATATTTTTAGTTAGAAATACTTAAATTCATTTATGTTGATAAGTTAGCTAAAAGTGTGACACAACTTTGTGCTTTTACCCCTAACTTCTTTCTCATGTCTTTTACTTCGAGCTTTAGATAAGCTACTCCCTCGTCAACCCTTAGGATAGAAGCATCCCTTTATTGGATATAGTTTAGAATTTCTTGAATACTTTTATGTACCTTTGCAACTATTTTTTGGTCAGTTTTTACAATGTCTTTATCATTAGACTATGCAGATGTTTCTTTTTACAAGCTTGCTAGAGAAATTGTCTGCCTTTTCATATAAGAATTTCATGCCTCCACCCAACTAATTCTCTTTTTTTGCACTTAGATCTAGTTTTTCCTTTTCCTTATCATCCATTTCCAATTGTATTTGTTCCATGGAATTGTTAACTTCAAGAATTTTTGGCTTCATTTGTTCATCTCCACTTATAGCATCATCTCTCTTTGTCTTTATTTGCCTGCACAAATTCAAATATAAGCTTACTTAAGAAATATGTGTATAGTGCAGATTGTGTTATTGATTGGAAGAGTATTTCTATTGAACCTACTTGTGAATTTAAAATTGATCATGAGTTAATAATTGAAAAAAGATCTAGAACTTTGAGGAATATAATTATAGACGAAGTTAAAATTAAGTGGAGTCATTGTAGTATTGATAACACTACTTGGGAAAAAGTTGTTTTTATTAAAGGACAATATCCACATTTGTTTAATTAAAGTTGTTTATTTGATTTGATGCAGAGATTCCCTGTACTCCTGAGGATAATAGCTAATTTATAGGGGGAGAATTGTTACGTGACTTTTTCTCATAAGAAAGAAATATCATAATAAAAGATGTAAACATTAATTTAATTAAAATATTATTATTGTGAATGGGTGTGAATTTTGTAACCACCCTTGGATTGTTATTTAAACCCATAAAATAATAGAAAAGGACACAAGAAAAGAACCAATGAAAATAAAGAGTTTTAGAGAGCGCATAGGAGTGAGGGATAGGATCTTTGGTTAGCATTGGGGCAATTGGAGAAGGGGCACACAACCTATGTCCAACTCGGGGTACAACGTACACCCAAGATTGTCCTAGCCAGGGCTTTGTCGTAAGGCCTATGAGGTAGGTTGTTGAACCACAAGGCCTATGAGGTAGGTAGTTTAACCGTAAGGCCCATGAGGCATGTTGGGGTTTTGTATAAGAATTCGTTCCTTCAGAGGTGCCTCCTTGTCGTAAAGAGCCTAAATATTTCTCTGCATGCGTTGGACAATAGCTCCTCAAGAAATTTAAGATATGTATTATTTGATTATCATGGTATTCATAATTTAAATGTTCCTTGCAATTATTTATTATACTTTTTATAACAATTGTCATAGTATATTCAATAAATTAATTATTATTGTACATTCCATTTATTTTGTTTTAAATTTATTTATACCTCTGCTCATTAAATAAATTAAAGTATTTAATTTAGCATTTGGGAAATAGTGAGATAATACTAGTGAGTGGCTTGCTAGGGGTTCAAAAGAGGATTATGCTAAGCTAAGTAATATTCTAGTTGGTAGAGAGTGCAACTCAATTAGGGAGATGGATATTTTGGATTGGAGCCCTGATCCTAAGGGGGTCTACACGGTGGATAGTGGTTATTAGGAGTTGATTTTTTGGAAGTATGGGGGGTTAGAAGTTTCATGGTGGAAAATTTTCTAGAATAAGTTTTATTGGCCTAAGTGTAATTTCTTGTTGTGGACTTTAGTCTAGAATAGATTCTTGACTTGGGATAATCTTCGTAAGTGAGGTTTGTAGGGTCCATATGTATGTGCTCTCTGTGGTTGCTGCGAGGAGGATTCATCCCAGTTGTTCTTCTGATGCCCCTTTTTAAAGATTATTTGGCACCTTTGGTGGGGTATCTAGAGACATCCTTGTGTTCATGCTTCTTCACTGATTGAATTTTGGAGTAGTCTTGGGAGGCCTTCGACAAAGGCTTCTTTTCTCTAAATTGTTTGGGATATTGTTCCCACTTTCATCCTCTGGAAAAAATTTCTTGAGAGGAATCATAGGATTTTTTATGGAAGTAAGCTGATGATTCAATGTGTTTGGCAAAGAGTTGTTGGCATGATTCAGGAGACTATGGAAGCTAAGTGCAAAGTTTCTTTTCCTTTGGAGAGTGGACATGAAGAGATTGTGAATAGATTGGGCCTGCATGGTCTAGTGTTCAACTCTTTTTGTGTTTGAAGAGGTCATCATGCCAAAAGGAAGGCTTAGAGAGATGGTGGTTGGTACCCTCCTTCAGTGGATGTTTTAAAGATCAATACTGATGACTCTTCAAGGGGTAATCCTAGGATTGCTCGGATTGGTGGTATTGGAAGAGATAGCTTTGGCAAGGATATTTTCTTCTTTTCCATTCATAAGGGGCAACAAACCAACAACTTCATGGAAGGTTTGGAAATTCTAGTTACTATTGAGAGAGCTTGTGCTCTTGATTGGCGTAAGATCACCTATGAATAAAACTCTTAGATCATGGTTAATTTTTTGACTAAGCAGAAGTTGGATGGGGTTAATTGACAACTTGATTTTGTTGTTAGGCATATTATACAACTGAACCCCATGCTTGAGTTTGTTTCCTTCATTCACATTCCTTGGGAGTGGAATAGGTTTGCTAATTGTTTGGCCAAATGAGCTTTTGAGTAGATTGGTGGCTAGAAGGTTGAAGGTTGGGAGCAATTATCTTGGGGTAATTCCTAAGATCTTGAGAGGATAATCTTGAAGGACATGGGTGGATGATGTTTTATGTTGGATGGTCTTGCTATGTGTTTTGCACTTTTGTGGTTATTTGTTGATCTTGGGTTTCTTGGTTTTCTCTTTGGGTGCCTATTTTGGACCCCAGTTGCTTTGTACTATTGATTTTTTGGATGCAATCAAATTTTTACCCTCTTTATTAAAAAAGAATCCTTAGCAATAATCTTTTGAAATTGTAGAGTATGAAGATTCAACCTAAATAGGAAAATTATATGCTTTTAAACTATTATCACCCTTCCTCGGTGTCCAAAAAAATGTGGGTGCATAACTTATCTTCTTCCATATTAATTGACAATTAATACCATTCCATTTTAATCTATGGTAGAGCTTTTCATCCATAGGCACTAGGTAGAGGAAATTTTCAAAGTTGGTGTTGAGTGGAACTTTTGGTCACATAATGCTACATGTAGGTTTTCATAACCTAACATCAAGTGGGGAAATTGACCTTTAGACACTAGAAAGTGAAAATAGTCAAATTTGGCACTAGGTAGAAGTTTCTCTACTTTATGTCAAGTGGAGATTTTAGGTACTCAATGCCAATTTGAATGAGTTTTTGAATGATTAAATCTAAACTTTTATTTTCCTTTAAATTTATTTCATTTTTAAACACTAACCTTGATATAAAAACCCATTTCTTTTTACCTTTCATCTTTCTAGATTCTATTTTCATGTGGTGAAGCTTTAAACTACCTTAGTAACCTCCTTCCATCTTCATCCACTATCATTGACCATAAAGAAAAAAAACTCTAGAATTAGATTTCTTTTATTTTATGCTTCTCTCCTCAATTCAAGACACAACAAAAAAGTAATATTTTTCTTTTAAAAATAAAAAAAGTTTAATTTTGGTTAGACACTAAAGCTTCTAACTCAAATTTGATATTTTTTGTAATGACATCTTTATGCTTGAAAAATGACCTCCTTATTGTACACCCTTATTTCAACGTGTCAAAGAATATTTTCCTACCTTATAGTCTTTCCCTTAAGCTTATCACTTTTTTTATTTTAGACTATATTAGAGTTGCCTTCTCTTCTCACTCTACCTATGTTGGAGCCTCTTAAAATTTTAGATCTTTGATATTTTTCATAACATTGTACATATAATCTCATGGGAACAAGACAATCCAAGACATAAAGACTTAGCTTTTGATGGGAAAGATAATAATTTATACTGACAATATAGCAAGAAAAACTCCATTCTTTATTACAAACATGATCGTGAGAAAGGTTTTTTAGGGGTACCAATACTAGTGATCCTTTGTATCGTGCTCATAACAAGCACATTGATTGTTATCATTTTGTTCATGTCATGATAGAGAGTGTTACAGTCATGATTTATGAGGTTGACACATTGGATAGCATAGCAGATTCACTTAAAAAACTAGTGAGCATACATAACTTCTCCTAATTTAGGGAGGTGATGGGCCTTTCATCCTAAAATTGTTTCATTATATGTTTTTTGTTTATGTCATTGCAATATAAATATCAAGTGGGAGAATGTTAGTAAAAGTTTGATGTCAATTTGCAATCCTAGTGTATAATGTTCATGTCTATAACTTTATCAGAAGGGTATTTGGACATCCATGAAGAGCTATGGGTTATTATTTTTAATTTTTAATTTTTAATTTTGTAGGATGTGTAGAAAATTATTGTTATGGCACTGAATAGGGGAGTTGGAGTTGGCAATTCGATAGTGGGAGTTATGGTTGTCATCCTTCAATTCAAATTAACTTCTTCTTTACTATATGTTAGGGGGTTACTTTATAGAGAGTGGAGAATCTTATTATGATGAGTAGGGTCCACTTTTATTTCCTTTTTTTAGTATAAAAAAAAAGGAATGAAGTGGCTATACTATTTTATGTATAATGATATGTTGTTCAAAGGAAATCAATTTTGTATTCCTAGAAGTTCAATGAGGAAAAAATTGATCAAGAAGAAACATAGTTGTAGATTAACACATAGGCTCATTTTGATATTGATAAAATGATAACATTTATGAGTGAGAATTAATATTAAACATAGATGCATAAGGATGTGATAAGGTATATTCAAATTTGTAGATTTTTCCAATTAAAAAAAGATGGATGCAAAAATATTGAATTATATAAGTCATTGTCAATTATGAAAAAATATTGTGATGATATAACACAACTTTTGTATTAGTTATCCTAGAAAATATATAGGATATATTTAATATTTATTGTAGTCGATAAATTTTCTAAGATGGCACATTCCATGGTATGCAAGAAAATATATGATGGTGTACAAATAGCTAATTTTTTTTGCATACATATTTCTATTTACTTTTGTACAATGAAATTGATTTCCTTTGTTATGTAGAGAGTGAAGAATCTTCTTATGATTTTTTTGTATCAATAATTACATCTCTATAATTGAAAAATGACCTCTTTGTTGTATGCCATTATATTTATAAAATAGTCTAGCCATTACAAAACCTTACTACATCCTTTTATTTGCTTATATGGTATTGAAACGAGAACAATAAACCTTCAAATAATCAAATTTATGCTTAGATGATAAAGTAGATTGAGCTTTTGACAAGGAATGATCTTCATCACTATTATGTCCCCTTGGATATGCTTGAATGACATTAAAACTCGTTGATTTAATTATAAATAGTTAGGCATGTGCTTGAAAAGTGATGACAAAACACCATGTATTATGAATTTTTCTATCAAGAATAAGCCTTGATCACTAGCCCCTCTAAATTCTAGAATGGATGGCTTCTTAAACCTGTAAAAATATTGGATATGGTAGCTCTATGTGATTCCTTAGCAAGAAACTTTTTGAGATTATAAAGTATGTAGCAAACCTTGAATCTAATTAGGCAAATATTATGCTTCAAAATTATTTTCACTCTCCTTGCTTCCAACAAACTTGGACACTTGGTTTATCTTTAAATTCAATATTAGATTAAAATTGAAATATTCCATTTTAATCTAGGGTGACATTTTTGTTCATAGGCATCAAATATAAGAAATTTTCAAAGATGGTGTTAGGTGGAAGTTTTTTCACTTAATGCTAGGTGGAACATTTGGTTACTTAATGATAAGTTGAAATTTTGGCTACTTAATGTTGTTAGAGTAATAGGTTGTTTACTTAATTAATTTAATCACATTGATTAATTAATTAAGTCACCTTTACTTTATTTCACTTAAGCTAAACTTAGGCCCTTTAATAATTAATTATTCATCCTAGGATTTTCACTTTGGGGTTTCAATCTCCTTTCTTAAGGATTGATCACTTTGTAATTATTCACTTATTGTTTGTGCAATTTTAATCTCTTGGTTTGCAGAGCAATATCTTTGTGTTGTTCAAATCTCTTCTACGTGATAGGTTATTTTGCTTGCAGATGATCACTGGGTTCTGTGAGGTTGTGTTTATCAACTTCAACATGGTATTAGAGTTTCAAATCTACCACCTCTTGTTTGTCTTTTAAGGGATCCCACCTTAAAGTGAAGTTTATGTGCATTTTGAGTCAATTTAGACCTCACCATCGTGTCCAAAACACTCGAATTAGTCAAGATTGTCCTTTGTTTCATCAAATTTGGATTCACGACGTCAAATCTATGAGGGTTTGAAGTTTCAGAGGGTATCTACAATTTTGGAGTGTTTTAAGCCCAAACGGACCTCACTATCATATTCAGAGCACCCAAAAACTCCCAAATCAATTGTAAAATTGTCGAAATTGGACACAGTGACTCCTAGAGGCTAATTTTTTTCATTTTTGGGTTGTATGACCTGGTACATAATGAAATCCAAGAAAAAAAATAGTGTGTACAGGCACTGCCGTCAGTTAACCGCTAGCGGTTAATGCTAGTAGTTAATGCTAGCGGCTAGCCTAATTGTCGGGCTTCCCCCTAAACCCTTTTAGAGCAGTTTTGGTATTTTGGCCATAACTTTTGCATCCGAACTCATATTTTTGAAAATGAAATATTGCCAGAAAGTTGGTTTTGAGCCTGATCCAGTGGTGTAGGTTATTTTTTGGATGTTTTTTCTCAAGTCCCTATTATTTCTAGTCAAATTCAGATCTTCTTTTCTAGAGTTGCCTTTAGTGTTTTCATCATGACCTTTGCATACAATGTCAAAAATGGGCAAACAAGATATCATTGGAAAGCTAGTTCCCAACTATTTGTAGTGGTGCTGGTGGTTTCCAGATTTGATTTTTTTTCTTTCCAAAAATGCTTCTTCTCAGATGTAGTCCTTTTTTGGACCTTATGGGCTCACATTGCATGTATTTATCATTTGTAAATGCATTGAAATAAAGTGCCTCAACTTTGTATGTGTAATTTGGGATTCTTGCACATCATATTGTGCCATTCTTGTACTTGTACTATTCTATAAAGTTCCATGGGGGGGTTTGATGTTTTTCCTTTGTTTGCAATCATACCCTTGTCAATTGAGTGTCCCTTCCACAACAACCTCACGTGTGTGTTCCTTTTGTTTCCACACCCTTTATTTGCTAGTACTTTCATGTTTTCACATTTAGATGTTCTTGGTTCTTCTTCATGCACCTTTTTCTGGCATTCAATTTCAGTGTACCTATCACGTCTCTCCCTTTTCAGCATTATGGGGGGGTTTCTACTGTTGGTGATATTACTTCCTTGGTTTCGATGGAGTGAGCTATGTATTTAGTATTTGTTCCTATGTACTTTTGAATATAGAGTATATCAATGGTTGGTTATTTGCATTTCATTGAGATGGATCACTTACCATATGGACACTCTTGCATTTAGGAGGTGACCTTCCATTTTCACTTTATCAGTTCTTTAGACTATCGGTACTTGTGCCATCTGTATCTTTGAGTTCTTGATGTTTGCCTTGGTTGGCCATTAGATTCGAGTATTGTCATTAAGGGAACTCATGTAGATTATTGTATTCTTGATCTTGATCATGATTTGTTTTAGAGAGGGATTTTCTTTTAGCATTTCAACAGTCATTCTACGACATTGTTTGCATCTTCTTCATGCTTTAGTGGTGTTTTTCATGTTCATCCTTTGTTCCTATCTTTTGGGACAGTTTCTTCTTGATTGGAGGCTTCTTCGTCCTGCACTCTTGTTGGAGGATTCTTTAGTCCACTCTTGTTTGGAGGCTTCTTTAGTCCTTCACTTGTTCCTATTATTTTTGGGACATTCTTGTTTGGAGGCTTCTCACTTCTTCACATGTATTTCTCTCTTTTGGAGAGGAGTTTTTCCCACGAGGTTTTCTCCTTTTCTCCTATTGTGAGAGATCTTTTACATTTGTACATGGGTACCTCATCAGGCCTAGTTGTCGGGACCCATTTTTATGTCCTTAGTTTTTTAGTTTCTCCCTAAGTTCATCTTAAGGGGGGTGTTAGTGTAATGCCCCGTCTTAATAACCTAAGAATGTTGCAAATGTGTTGAAAGGTGTAATAATTTTTTTTAAAAATAAAAATAAAAATTTAATTATAAGTTAATTAATTGCATACATTCTTAGGTTAAGCGACGTTACACTACTTTGAGTTTTCCATAAGTGACTAAAGTATTTCGCATTGCACATTTAATTTATAACATAAAGATAAACATTGCATTACATAGAAATTTCCATTCAAGATATCATAATAAGTTCAAATATGTTTTTCCATACATTGCATTAATAATTATACAATACTCATCCATCTGATGAGGTAGTTCAAATAATAGTTACATTTTACAAATACATTGTTCACCTCTTATACAATTGAGGGATGTTTTCAAATACAAGATTACAATATACAATGATGAAAGTATACATAGATCCAAATGCGAGCTCTCCATCCATGAAGCTCTAGATGCCACGATCAATACTGGGGACCCAACGGGGTAAGGTGCACGTTCCACCCAACCATGTGGTACCCGTAGGTCCACCCTCCGTGCTAGGAGATAGTAATAAGGTTACCTAGATCTAATCTACTAACCATAGACACTAGTACAAACAATCTAATGGTTACATTGCTTCCAGATTTTGACAATTGATTATACCACAAACATAGGGGCTAACTGTTATTCTAGGTGGAGTGTCATCACAACGATGCAAAGGTTACCCTGGTGTTTCTTCCTAGGTTCCGGCCCCCAATCCTTGGGTTACCCTGGTAACCTCTTACGAAACCCAGCCCCTATTGCATACTGTTGCAAAATCGTATGTCCTTTAAAGGAACAAGACAACGATTTGCCATTCCAGGCCTTCTCAACTTATACTCGTGACTGTAGTAGCTCATGAGTCATAAGAGAGGCAAAATATCTTGTTAAGTGTTTTAAATCTATCTACTGTGTTCTTTAGTTTTCACTGAGTTACTAACTACTTGTAAGTTACCCTGACACCACTTTGTGTGTCGGCCCTTACAAATAGCCACTCCCCTAAACATAACATGGAAATCCTATGTTCTCTGACTAGGGTTTACAAGGTGTACATAAAACTCATATCAATATGAAGGACCATTTATATTAAAACGAACAACATTCAATGTTCATAACATAGGTGTCAATCCACCATGCAAAGCTATGTACACATCCTTAGACAAAAACAAGAAATTTAACCTTAACAATCACATTATCCCCATTTAACAGTTTGGTCTGGAAGACTTTAATTAAATAGAGACTTTCCCCATTTTGCTCAAATCTAAAATTTTAAACCATTAAATCAAATACACATCTACCATTTGGATATATTAAATCCATATGCATCAGTTTGAAATCATCATATTATAAAATCATCTTAATTAAAAGATCTATTTCAATAATCAAGAAAAATAACTATTTCTTTTAAAATCTATCTTGCTGATTTAACAAATTCTCTACATATTTATTCTATAATTCCCCAATTTATTTATATCTTCGCATACATCTTAATTTAAAGAAAATAATTTTAATTCCAAATATTATAACTACTCTTCTTTTCTTTAAGAACCTTAACAATTATTATTCTCTATATATTTATAAAAGAGTTATATTTACTTTCTCAATAAAATACAGTCATATATACATGTACTTATACATAAACATATATATATATATATAAATATATATATATACATACATTTATATATATAAATATATGTATAAAAGATAAAAATAAAAAAAATCCGAATTTATATTCCCAAACTGTATTAACCACACAAATCGCATAACAAATTAAAAGAAATGATAATAATTCTTTTTATTTGCAGTAATTGGTTGGAGCCAGTGGCTCGGCCCTGGCAAAAGGTAAGGGCGCGGCCCATCCTAGGTTGCGCCCAACAGCCAACGGCTGCTGTGCGCAGCCATGGAGAGGGCTGCGCCGGTCGCGTGGGCTGCAGGGGAAGGGTTTCGGCCCTCCCCTGCCCACTGCATCATTTTTATCAAAATTTATTTTTAATTTGAAGCTTCCAGAATTTCGCCCGTACGGCGAACACAAGATTTCGAAAATATAGAAATTTTTAATAGACGAATTTTGCCTGCGAACTTTAGTTCCGTACGGCGAATTCTTTAATAATTTATTCATAAATTTCACTACTATATAACACAATTTTTTTTTATCAAATGGAATAACATAGATCATTTTCTGATGCTATTTTCTACAGAAATTGGAGAAAATTTACATAGTTCAGAGTTATTTTTCCTCACAAATTCAATTTTAACTTCAATAAGTTTTCACTTTCAAAATGATAAACATTTTCTCAAAAACAATATTCCCAATTTCCCAAAAACACTATATTCTCAAAAGTCATTTTCTTTTACAGCAAGATTTTTCAAAGATTTTATTTTCAACAATAACATAAAAAGTACAATTTTACAATTTAACAGATCTTTCTTTTATTATTTCTTTTATTCTTGTTTTTTTTTTTGAAATTCTCACAATTAACAAACTAAATATTTTATAGAAAGTTCTCAAGAAAATACAAGAATTTATCAATAAAGAAAGATTCTTTTCCAGAGCAAACATAAAATACCAGGAAAATACCTGTAAATTGAAGTTCTGGATTATTTGAAGATCTTTTGCCTGTAGAACGCAATCACCAATTCCAAGAAAGCTTTTGTCTAACTACCGAGAATCCTTTGGAGGATCTTCCAATTCCAAAATCAACCAAAATAAAACAGAGAGATAACAACTTCTAAGAAGATTTCAATTTTTATCACAGTAAGAGAATTTTTGCCAGTATTCAGAAAATTTCCCCGTGAAAATTTTACAACAACCTCTGTGATTTCCTGAGATCCACAATAACCTCCCGTAACAAATTTTTCAACAACCTCATAAAAGCATTGGCACACTTGTCGAGAAGTTGCAAATATCTTCTCAACAACTTCTCGGCAATTTTTGCCCTTTCAATTATTTGCATGCAAATTTCAATTTTATTTAATTTAAATTTTGAAAACCAATTTTCCATTCACATGCATTTTATTTTATTTTATTTTAACTTTCTAATTTTCCACAATTTAATTAATTTTCAAATGCAATATAAATTTCACACTTATTAATTTAATATAATTAATTAATTAATTTAATTAAAATAGTTTAATCTTTTCAAGATCAACTAGTTAACCAAATAAGCTAATTAATGAATTAAATTGTTAAGCAAGTAATTCCTACTACATTTAAACATTAATTAAATATCAATAATTTAATACACAATAATCTTAATATTAGAACATAAGCAAATTTACCTTTTCAAAATGATTTAACCAAACAGAAAATACAAAACAAACCTATGACTCAAAACTGAAAACAGACAAAGTACTAAGACCAGGATTGTAAACTAGGCTAGGGTTAACTAGGCTACTATCTCCCGATCAACGTTTCCGTTGAGTTTTGACACGCTCAGACCTGATTACACAGGTGGAGTCGGTGTCATGTACCTGCAAATCCTGCAACCAAACAAATAGCGTGCATATATATGTATATATATATATATATATATATATATATATATATATATATATATATATATATATATATATATATATATATATATATATATATATATATAAAGCATTAAACAGACACATCTGGAGAAAATCACAGATATCGCAGGGCACTCGCAAGCGAGTGATGCGACTCTGTTCTCCACACCAATACACTTCACAGCAAATTGACGAAATAAATGTTGTTAGTCCATCATGAGCATATACATATCATTAAACAACTGAAAGTAAACATCTACGCTATATCCAATCATGTCTGAAATCAATAATCATCAAACAAGTATCATCATGTCACAAAATAATCCACTATCGCTCAAAACCAGCGATCATAATATGTAAACAAAACATCATAGGTCAACAGTATGAAAGCATAGCAACAGAAAGCATAAGCATAAACGGAGGGATACTACAGTTAGAGTAATAGGTTGTTTACTTAATTAATTTAATCATGTTGATTAATTAATTAAGTCACCTTTACTTTATTTCACTTAAGCTAAACTTAGGCCCTTTAAAAATTAATTAATAATTAATTATTCATCCTAGGGTTTTCACTTTAGGGTTTCAATCTCCTTTCTTAAGGATTGATCACTTTGTAATTATTCACTTCTTGTTTATGCAATTTTACTCTCTTGGTTTGTAGAGCAATATCTTTGTGTTGTTCGAATCTCTTCTACATGATAGGTTATTTTGCTTACAGGTGATCACTGGGTTCAATGAGGTTGGATTTTACAACTTCAACAAATGCTAGGTGGAGGTTTTCATAACTCAACACCAAGTGGGGATGCTAAAAAGTGAAAACTTTCAAAGTTACATCGAGTGAAAGTTTCTACACTTGATGCTAAGTGGAACTTTTGATCACTTGATGTTGAGTGGAACTTTAAGGTTCTTAATGCTATTTTTAAAAATGATTAGTTCAAATGATTGAATTTCCTTTAAATTATTTAATTTCATTTTTTAACATTGCCCTTGATAAAAAACTATTTCTTATTACCTTTCATTTTTTTAAATTCCATTTTTCGCATGATGAAGTTTGAAACTACCTTGATAACCTTCTACCATTCCCATCTAATTCCATTCACCAAAAAGTAGAAAAAAAAAAAAACTTTCTAAAATACAAAATTTGATTTCCATGCTTCTCTCCTCAACACGAAATACAAGAAAAAATCAATTTTTTAATTTTTTAAATAGAAAGTCTAGTTTTTGGTAGACACTTAAGCTCCTAACTTGAACTTGATATTATCCAACAATGACATATTTATAATTGAAAATGACCTCCTCATTGTACCCCCTTATCTCTACATGCCAAAGAAGAATTTCTAGGCGTTTAGTCTCTCCCTAAACCTTATTCTTTTCTATTTTGGCTTGTACTTGAGCCATTCTTCTCACTTTGCCTTTATTGGAGTATCTTCATAACTCAGATCTATGATATTTTTCATGATGAATATTTTGCATATACTCTCATGGGAACATGATTATTCCAATACCTAAAGACCTAGATTTTGATGGGAAAGACAATAGTTAATATTAGCAATATAATAAGAAATAACTCATTCTTGGTTACAAACATCATTGCGAGCAAAGTTTTCTAGGGGTACCAAAATTGGCACCAACACTAGGGATCCATGTACCATGCTCATAACAAGTACATTGATGTGTAGTATCATTTTGTTCACGAGATGATGAAGAGTGGTGAGATCATGATTTAGAAGGTTGAAAATTTGGATAAAACTATATATTCACTTAAAAACTGGTAAGAATGTACAAGTTCTCTTGGTGTAGGAAGGTCATGTGACTTTCATCTTATACTTTATTCATTCCATGTTTCTTGTTTATGTTATTTCAATGTAAATATCAAGTGGGAGAATGTTAGGAAAATGTGATTGAATTGTAATCCTAATGTAGAATGTTCATATATATGCCTCTCTTGGAATGGGTATTTGGGTCCACCCATGGGGAGTTGTGGGATATTATTTTATATTCATTGTTCTCTAAGATACTTGGGATGTTGTTATAATGGAATTGAATAAGGGAGTTAGAGTTGGCAAGTCAATGGTGGGAGTTACGGTTGCCGTCCTTGAATATAAATTGACTTCATATTTAACATGGTGAGTTACTTTATGGAGAGTTGAGAATATTTTTATGATGAGTAGGGTCCACCTGGGATGGTGGTTTTATGTTAGAGAATTAGCCTTGGAAGTGGTCCATGTCGAGAGTTGTAGAGTCAATGATGCCTTAGTTGGTGATTATCTATATTAAAACCTAAAAAAATACATTATGGGTATGTGGGTTTTTCTTTCCAAGGCTATGTTTTTAATGAAATTTGGTTTTGGGAAACCATTTGTGGTTCACCCTTCCCTAATTTTCTACACATTGGAAGCATTAGATTGATATTTTATCATGTATTACAAGTTGAGTATTGTCACATTGTTAGAATGTTGTTAGATCAAAGAGTTAGAGCATATTTTATTAATGTAACTTTTTTATTGTGTTTAATATAATTGAATAATATCTCTTTGGTGATGGAATATTTTCTCAAAAAGGGTTTCTACACTTTTTATCTAGTGTTATGTTTGTTTATTATGACTCTCTGTGCTATATTTAGATTAAATGGTTAATCACATGTTTCTCTATTTTGGATAATAATATTTAAGCACTTTATGCATATACTTTCATTATAATTATTCACTGGTTTCTCAACATGTGAATGGTACATACTTTTAGATGCATGATAATTTTAGGATTAACATGCACTTCAATGTTGGTGCAAAATATAATGGTGAAATTTGCATACCCATGTCATTTCACATTTAGTTTTGTGCCCATTTTGAGGAAACACCACAACACATTTACATAATGACAAATGACACAATCTTGTGCAAAGTTGAGCTCATTCTCCTAGCCTTTTATCCATCCATATACACACACATCCCTATACACTTAACCCTCACCTTTTCTTTACATACACATACTTTGATACATTTGCCTATACCTACATTTATTACACCTATATGTACACCCACTTCCATTTAACCATTAGTCACCTAAATTTGGTCGTTCCCACCTTAGGACATTTCCATGGTCATGGGGGCAATCTTGCAATTTTGGACTTTCCTCTTCCCTTTCAAAATTCAAAATTTAGCAAGTTTCCCTTCTTTATTTTCCCACTCTAAGCTAATTAAATACATTTTTCACACATTTGGATGCTATATGCAAGTATTTAAAGACATCCAATAATCAAGTATTGATCTGAAATGCACATTCTCTTTATCGTTTGAGAGCATTGAAGGAACACTTAATAACAACGTATTTTGATTTGGCACACTAAAAAGAGTAATGAATCCACATTTAAAGTCCTTACCTATTGTCTTTAATCTTTTTACATTTTTTGGGGATTGATTTGGAGAGCTTGTCTCCTT
The DNA here is from genome assembly GCA_007258455.2 of Sequoia sempervirens. Classification (NCBI taxonomy): domain Eukaryota; kingdom Viridiplantae; phylum Streptophyta; class Pinopsida; order Cupressales; family Cupressaceae; genus Sequoia; species Sequoia sempervirens. Next base: position 247,464,166 of record VDFB02000013.1, on the reverse strand, counting down.
GCGATTCAACGACAACTCTTCAAGGTATTTTAAATATTGCTAGTCTCCAAATCTTTAGGAAACAAAGAGGAGACATTTATTCACAAGGCAATAGACAAAACATAATTCTCTTATGCACAAGGACAACTTTGGACTTTAGAACTAGTATGCAATCGTGAACTTGTCCCAAACCTATAGACTTGATATTTGACAAACTTTTTTTAATTTTTTTTAAAAAATATTTGACAATCTTCAATCCAATGCAAATCTTAGAGATACTTCATTGATTTAGAGGCTTGTTTTAGACATATATTTTGACATCCAATTTTTTTTCTAAAACAGTCAAACTTCAGTCAACAAATTAAATATATTTATTGTTACATTATTTTTCTAAATTAACTATTGCAAATTATCAAAATCATTAATACCACAACTACCTTTATATAACTAATCTAAGATAATTGTACTTTATTGATTTTTATTTTTTTAATTAAAATAGGTTAACCCTTAAACGAAACTTATTTTTCTTTCACAATTAAAAATACATCCAAAACGCTGAATAGGTGGCAACTATATAGAAGGTTGACTAGACCCATTTTGAGGCGTAGATCAAAATTCGCTGTCAAGCTGTTCTCGACCGTCGATTATAAACAACACACAACATCGATCCGTGTATTCGACGCGGATTGGTGAATACCATTCTATATAAACCCTACGATTTCCCCTTTACCTTTAACCGAAGGTAAAATAATACTATTCTTTCTTCACGGGAGAGCGGAAGTAAAGAGCGCCTTATTTGAAAGCAGGAATAATGGCGGGCAGAGGGAAATCAGCAGAGGGAAAGAAGGCCGTTTCAAGAAGCTCCAAGGCCGGGCTTCAGTTCCCTGTCGGTCGCATAGCCAGGTTTCTCAAGGCTGGCAAATATGCCGAGCGGGTGGGTGCCGGCGCGCCGGTTTATCTCGCAGCTGTTCTCGAATACCTTGCGGCCGAGGTATGTCGATTTGCAGAATCCTAATGATTCAATGATTTTGAAGTGAAGGTTGTCTGTAGAATTTCTTATTTTTTCGTCTGAGCCAAAAAAAAAATGTTATACGGGCTTTTGAGGGTTTTGTTTTATGGTTTACTCTTGTGTCGTGTTTTCCCTCTCTTAAAGTATTAGGGTTTAATGGCCTGGTATGTGTTTCTACAGTTGCTTGAGTTGGCTGGAAACGCTGCAAGAGATAATAAGAAGACAAGGATTATTCCTCGTCATATTCAGTTGGCAGTGAGGAACGACGAAGAGTTGAGCAAGCTTCTGGGCGCTGTCACCATTGCCAATGGCGGTGTACTGCCAAATATTCATGGTGTTCTTCTGCCTAAGAAGTTAGGTGGCGCCAAGGGAGGGGCCGGTGAGTCCGAGGCTTGAGATACTTGCGCTATGTTTGAAATTTATGGTGTTTCTGAACACCACCGTCTGCAGGAAATTTTGTTAATATTTGATTCCGTGTAGGGAAGATCTGTTTAGGGTTTGTTTAGATGCGGTCTGTTTCATGGATGTAAGTGTTTCGGAGTTCTTTACCTGTAATTAATTGTACATGAGTTCTCTGTACGTTTCCTTTCTGGAATTTAGCTTCACCGCCTTAGGGTTTGGGGTTTATCGTAGACATAAATGGGATGTTTAGCTAAGGGTATCAGATCAAATAAGGAACAATTTGCAAGTCTGAAGTAGATAATTGGCCAACCCTCGCCAGCGCCTCTTGTATAAACAGTACAAGCCTTTAAACTATCATTCTTTTTTTAACAAGTTAATATGAAATGTTTTTAAAGAGAAGCTTTGGATTAATTTTGTTTTAAGCCATTTTTGTGCCATTGAACTTGTATTGTGGCCTGAGTTTTAAGTTCTAAGATTGCGTTTTATACTTCTAGAACCTTGTAAATAATTGGATGTTATTTGTGGGTACCAGGGAGTTTGTATGTGCAATGAAAATCATAAATCAGAAAAATAATTGGATTGGATGGTCAATTTGACCTGCATTTTAGATAGATTTGATTACAGATTCTATAAATATAAATGTTATTTGAAATTTTGTATATTAAATGTGAGTTAATTACAGATTTTGCATGTGTAAATGAGTCTCTAAGTGATAAACGAAAAAGCTTTTGATATTGATTACTATGATATCGAATTATAAATTTGATAGAAGATTAACATGGGGTGTATTTGAATCATATAAGTCTGTTTGAATTTTACATGGTATATTTTTCTTATTTTATTTGTTAAGAATTATGTATTTTATTAAGTTGCAAAGTACATTTCAATTCTATAATATTTATATTATTCATATCAGAATATCACTTTATAAAAAAAATCACTAATAAATTTGATATTCTAATTATTTTTATATATTAGATTTTATATCAGATTGTCACTTTATAAAAAATTGCTAATAAATTTGATATCCTAATATTATTTATATTAGAATACTATTTTTTAAAATATTTTATTCATTTGGAATTTGAATGAAAAATGAGTTGTAAAGTGAAAAAAATGTTAAATCATATTTTTATGTATTCTAAATGATAAAAAAATGTAATAACATATGTGACTACAATTACAATTTTGGAGTTGATATGAACTTCTTGATTTGAGAATTATCTTAAAGAGCCCATGCCATTACATTTATATTGAAATTAAATGATAAACTATGATAAAAAAAGATTGAAAATAACATGTCATTTTATGCCATTAATCCTAAAAAAAAACCTTTTGATTTGAGAAGGTAGTTGAGTTTTTTATTTTTAATTTTTTTAATTTTTATTTAAAAAAATAAAATAAAATAATCTCAAAGAGCTTCACATCATTACATTTATATTGAAATTAAATGATCAATTATGACATGAAAATGATTGAAAATAACATGCCATTTTATGCCATTAAATAATCCCATTTATATTGAAATTAAATGATCAATTATGATAAGAAAATGATTGAAAGTAACATACCATTTTATGCCATTAAACAATCTCAAAAACATGTATTAATTTCTCATTATGTTGACAAAAAGGACATCTGGTAGGTTGGGACCACCAAATATAATCAAATTTTACCCAATTGCTAGAGGGCTTTTGAGCCAACTGCAGGTTGAGAGAAACATAAAACCTATCAATCCTACTAAATTTTCTATCATCTCCAAATTTGTAGTTAGGCCAAGTATATTAGTTATGAACATGACATGAGTATTTGTTAAGAATTGGATTTATTACCCCAATGATATTACGATAATTCAACCATTTATTAAATTCTTTGTAACTTAGCTAAACATGACTACTTCAATTGCAATATGTGGTATTCAACCATATTAAAATCACCTCCTACTACCCAATCCACATTAGGTATATTTTTGGCCATCTAGTCCCATAATAAATACCTCTCTTTTATATTATTAGGAGCATAAATAGAACAACAACCAATAAGTTTTCCATTGATAAATGCTAAGACCCACCACAATTGTGTGAGGGTCCTCCCCTTTATCAATGAAATTTATAGATCCACGAAGACACTAATAACAACCCCTCCTCAACCTTATTTTTGAGATGTATAGAGAATTGCATCTCTTCATATATTGCAAAGAGAAGAGATTTGATGTTGATAGTGCACTGACAATGTCTACTAGCAATTTCCCTATGTTTTGCATAACGACAAAGTGACACAAATCTATGAGTATCGCTCTTGTTAGGGTTTCTAACACATTTTGCAAGGGGTTTTTTCCTAGACTATTCAACATATGAAGTATTTCGAAGTATCCCACAAATATTTGAAGACCCTTTTCACTATAATCCAATGTTTAATCTATAATTAGTGTAACAACACAACTCCCATTATTTGGTGCAAATTATAGCATAGATAAAGCTCCCAAATGAATTAACATAGAACATTAAACAAATCTTTGTAGGTGTTATAGGGCATTGCTTAGTTGAAAGTTTTGTTCTCACAAAAATAGGAACAATCATTGGTTCAGTTGGTTATACTAAAATGCTATAAAATAGACCCAATATACTTCCTTTGACAACTCCAATTTTTTTTACTAGCTCTATCCTATCTAGTTTTCATTCCAAGGATATACTTAGTAGTCCCTACGTCCACTTCAAACTATAATGATATTATTTTTTAAATTTCTAAAATTATTTCTTCACCATTGATGAATAACAACATATCATCAACATAAAGAGTGAATAATAGAATGATCATTGTTTTGTTTATAGTAAACATAATGATCTAACCTACTTGATAAACCCCAACCTTGAAACATAAAAATCAAACTTTTTATATCATATTCTAGGAGACTATTTTAAACCATAAAGAATTTTTTTTAAATTGACAAACCAAAAGTTTTCTTTTTGAATAGGTGAAATTGACATTAGAGAATTGTACCCCATATATTAATTGAAAAAGATAAAAGTAGAGTACAAAATGATAAATTTGTAGAGTGACTGAAAATTCTCTGAAACATATATACAATATATATTTTTGATACCATATTCAGATAGCTAACTGCATGAAACTACATGGCTATTTATCCCTTTCTTTGATAGCATAACCATTTTCCATGATTGGGAAGGACTTCGTCGAGTTCAAGGCAAAGGATCATCAACAATCGACACACCAACTTTCAAACTACGACGCCATTTGTACTGATAATAAATAGAACCTAGGACCCATTGTAATTTGGAATAATGGTCGGATAGGGACATGGATGCAATATCTGAATTCACCTGGTGTTTGTGAGTAGAAGCCATGTAAATATCTCATTGCATGCAAGACCACACAAGCTTTGTTTTGAAGACTTTCTTTAGGCGTAGCTTTGTAAACTTGCTCAATTAAATTCCCATTAGAGTTATCTGAAATTCTAACTCGTTGTTTGTTCCATTTGAAAGTTTTTTTTTAAGCTATAATCATAACTATCCTTTCATTATGATCTTTGATTACACATCCAACTCTAGATTTCCATGGATTTCCTTGTGAGACAATGACAATATTTAATTTATGCCATCCTTCTCTTAGCAGGGCCCAATGTGCATCAACTCTAGACCTATCAATCAAATTATCTTGGAAAGCTCCATAAATCGAGGACAAACCAAAAGTTTTTTATATTTTCTTTTATATCATTTATTTTCCACAAATATTTAAAAATTCTAATTATCCACATATTCCATCAAGAGTCTTCCATTATTTCCTTCTATTTGTATCCCATACACAACTAATTAGTAAAATAAATAAATTAAAATGACTAATTATTTTTTCCCATTTTAGAGTCCATTAAGGAGCATTAATAACTATTCATTTTTTTTTTGTTCGATAAATCACTGCTGAGAGGTAGCACCCAATGCTTTTGACTGGAGCTATAAACCAGTGAGGCCACATACGGGAGACTCTCCACCGTGGGATTCGAACCTTAAACAACCCAACTATTGTCCTTGCAACTTAACCATTGCACTGCGGGGTCAATCCCATTAATAACTATTCTTGATTACTCTTAGACAATGATGTTTTTTCACACCTCTCAACTGATTTTATTCATTCATTCAAGATCAAATCCTCATTGTTTACATCCTCAATCAAACATTTATAAATTCAACACAATCCTTCATCAAATCAATCCATGATCTTTAGAGCTTGATATGCATATGTTGCAAAAATCTTACACACTTGTCTTTTAGCAACAACCTTTATTGCATCTCAAGCAAATAAAATTCAACAAAGGTTTTTTTATTGAATTTTGCTAGTTTGTTTCATAGGTTCATGTATTCTTTTTAGAGATATTTGAATAAGAAATTTTGCAAGGATCATCCTATGATAAATCAAATCTTATGGTTGAGCCTAGAAGACTCAAAAACATAAGGATCAATAGTAAAGACCATAGTGTTTTGTTGCAATCAACAACAAATGTTCTTTTGGGTCATTTCCAATTTTAGTTGTACAAATATGTACATTTGTATAAGTTATCTTTTTTAATTTACTTTAATTTAATTCTTTTCATTTTTCTTTGTTTGAATTTTTGTAAAAAATATTAAAAAATTAAAGTAATTTTTAAAAAAATTAATAAAAAGTTGAAGGCCTTACAACTTGGCCAATAGTGACAAGGCCTATTGGCCACTAGCCACCCCCTACTTGCCTTGTTGATAATTGGCGGGATTTTTTGGGAACTTGTTAAAAATTGTCAGTCCTTAAAACCCATGTAGCTCTAATTGTTGTGTCATCCATCTCCTCATCACCACTCAAGTGGTATTGTCATCTTGTTGCCCCTTATGCCACCCTTGTGTTGCTTGTGTCCTAGGTGTCGCCATCTTGCCACTTACATGCCACCCACTTGGTGGTGCTGCCTTGACAAGATTTAGGGGCCCTTCTTTAATTTTCAAAGAGGTGAATTTTTTCAATTGAGCATAAATTTTGCATAGAGTGTTAGATTTTTACATTTTTATAAGCGATGAAAAAATTCTCTCCACCTTCTTCATTGTGGATTAGATGATTTTTCTTTATATATATATATTAGTTTGAATCCCATTTTTGTATGTTTTTTATGACAAACATTACTCTTGGTTATAAAATGAAATTTTGATATATATTCTTTAAATTGATCAAAAAGTTGTAAAGAATATGTTGGTAACATCTATTTTGATGTTTAGTGATGTTATTTTTTAGTTTTGTATAGATTTATTTATTGCTACTAATCCTCTTTGAATGTAGTGAAACTATTTGTCAATGATTTAATTTTTGAGATTATTAACACTTGTGTGTAGGTTTATATGTCAAATATAAAAAAACAAAATATTCTCTCAATCATTTAATTTTAAGGAATAAATTAACATTGTTCATTGTTTCTGTGTATTTTTGTGATTTGACTGCATATGCTCTCCTCTTTTGCCTTGGTGTGAAATTGAGGATCAAAGCAGTCTCTTCACTTGTGTATCATAGGGGCCTTGTGTGTGCTTTCTTTTTGCATCTTAAGATGATCTTGGAGATATAAAATTCCACCACTTTCTTACTCTTTTTTAGGCAGGCTTGGCTTAGATTTCAAAAGACTTCTCCCTTTCGGGTGCATTTTCTATTCAAGTAAAGCTAGCAAGAACCTTTATAGCTTCCTAAGTGATGGGTGAGAATGGGTTAAATCAAGCCAATTGACATATGCCTCAATTTTGAACATATTTGAGCCTCATATACCTAGGGTTATATCGAGGACTTCCTAATTGAACCTTGTGCAAACCTAGAAATAGTGAACCTTCAGTTGTTCGTAATTGTGATATATTGATTACCTGTTAGCTTAGGAAGTTACTCATAAGGTACCTTTAAAAATGGGATAGTAGGCCATGTATGCTCTTCTCTTACAACTTAGGGTGATCTTGAGGATCAAAATTAGTAAACATCTCTCCATAGGCCCTACTCTCCATGCCTAGATCAATGCATATATGTGGGCTTGCAAGTGCAAACACTCCCACTCGATTAGTTAGGTTGTTATTGTGTTTTCTTTTATCTTCTATCCACTTATGTAAACCCCATGCTAAACCCCAAAAATATAAGCAAGTGAAATCCAACCTAAGTAAAACAAGTCATGAACCTTTTTTAATGAATTTATTAGTTAGCCTAAAAACCTCTTTGAAAATGAGATGATGATATCCTTATAGTTAAAGATGAATATAACTATGATACCCTTAATGACATCATTTTGAGCAATCTTTCCATGGGCTTTAATTGGTGGACCATGAACAATAAAAATCCTTTAGAACAAGAACATGCTATTACTAGTTATCTCTTAAGCCAAAATTGAAAATATATTAGTCATCCTTAGGGTAACCTTGACAAGGGAAATACCATTCTAGGACACAACTATCAAATCTAATTTATGTCCAACTTATAAAATCTCAAAAATAAAACCAAAGCCTTATCCTCATATTAAAGTCCATCATCTAAACCTTCACAAACCAATCAATGATCTAATCAACAATCCTATTAGTCACATCCAATCCTACCTTTTCCAAACAATTTATGAAGGATTTTATCCAAATAATACTAATGAAGAATCACCATCGATATAGGAGCAAAGGTGAGGATTCTTGCAATAATACCAATCCAATGCCATCATCCTTTAGCAAGTGCAAGCATATTGTTAGCAATAGAGTTATCAACCCAAAATCTATTAAGGTTATCCAAGAGCCTCCTAACAGTATCCCCATCAGAAGATAAGTGCCATCAGGCAAGTGTATTTTTTAGCAATAGAGCCATCAACCCAAAGTCCATTAAAGATTTCCAAGATCCCCTTAAAGCTATCATCCTTGCAAGTCAACTGACGTGGGAAAGAAAACAAATACATTTCATGAGATACATAAAATACATAAAATCCAAAATCCATAAATTAAATCTTGTAAAATGCTTTTTTTTTAATTATTGTTTTTAACAATTTTGTTTGGCCCTATAGTTAGATATAGTATTATTCTAATACTCATGTAGAACAATTTCAATTTTGAGTTCATCAAGATAGGATAATAGCATGGATATAATATTATTTTGATTCTAAGTGGAAATGTTAACATGCAATTTTATCCAAACGTATGAAACTATATATACATGAAATTAAATCTAAATGTCCAAAATATATGCACATGAAATGAAATATTTTACATGAAATAAATACATTTGTATCAATATATATATGTGATATCATAAAAATGTTCAAGGGTCACAAAAATAGATTTGTATACACTAGGGTCTGCCATAATTAAAATCAAGAGGCCTCTTAGTTTCATGTGAATTAGAGGCTTGCCCACCTATAGTGCCAGTACCATCTCCTCCCAATGAGAAGTCTCATGTTCTAAATCTAGATGATTGCAAGAATAAAAGATTCAATTAATTATATTCAAAATTACTCAAGTGCATGTAATAAATTTAATCAAATATTTAAACAAAATAATGAAACATGTAACTAATTAATATAAATATATAAATATCTATAGTTATACACATATGTGTATACAACTAGAGATGATTATAATGTGCCTAATCAGGCTACCATTGTATAGGTGAAAACATAACAAAGGTGGAATGTGTAAATTCTTATGTTTAAATAAATTGAATTATATATACACGAGTTAAAAAAGAAGGCATACATATTAAAAAGTTTTAAATTATAATTGGGACTCTGATGTGTAGACATCATGACCTCCTAACTACTGTAAACATGATTATAAAAAAATATTAGAATTAAATATTATATTTTAAGGTTCTTGTAGGAATTCACATTTTAGTTATTCTAGATAAATATAAAACCTTATTACATCTAATTTTAAATTACTAATTACATTTAACAAGATCTGTTTTATTGGTATTTTTCGTTGTAGCATATAAGGTGTTTCAAGATGAATAGCCATCAACACCATATGGTCCAATCATGAAGATTTATCCATCATCTACACATTTCATAAAACAATATATATTTTTTTGTCAATATTTGGAAATTACATGTGTATATAAGTAACACTAAATTATGTGACATAACACTAATTAATCCAAGTTTTGAGAATTTAAAATAGATAAATAAATTCACACACACACACACATTCATTTACATTTAAAATATGGCATATATGTCTAGAAGTAGGTGTATTACCCTAGAAAAATATATCTATTGTATTGCAACCCTTGATCTAGATGTGCTATGACCATAACAAGGTTGACTATAATTCTTGCATAAATGGGGTAGTGCTCTACACTGGTGTCAATGTGCCTAGGGTTTTGGACAAACTAGCATCATCTCCTTTATCCTCTCTACCAATAACAACTACAAACTAGGTAGTATGGTCAATCAAGTTATATGATTCTTCTTAATGCTCCTAACATTAAAATCATCCCCTCCTAGTGAATGGGTGTAGGAGGAGAAATCAAAGGTGTAGTGGGTATTTATCAATTTGGATCAACATGTGCACTAGGTCTAGGTTGTAGCATGTTGATGCCAACACCCTAGAATGAGTTCATATCAAAATAATTGGGTTTTGAATTTAATTAAAACTCCCCATAAATTTTACAAAAACTACAATAGGGTCTAAAGGATTCTATGTGGTTTATAGTAAAAAACCATCCACCAAGGGTTCCAAAAATTAGAAAAAATTTAAAAGTTCCTATACCATTTCAAAAGATATTTGGGAGGATAAGAAGATCAGTGGAAGGGTTAATGAAATATGATGCTAAATTTTGTTTAATAATGTACAAAGAACAAAATTACCACTGGACACTCCTCTCTCCAAGAATGAAATCTATATCTATAGTTCTAACTGAATAAATTACAATTTACATAGAATTGGAATTTTTTGAATATGTGAAGCAATATAAGGATCATTGTGAAATACATCTATTTATGTTTGGATGGTGGTGATATTTTCTATTATTTGAATCTTAACCTTTCTTCATTGTTTTGGGGCGCACACATGGGTGGAGGTAGGAGAGGGGGTTGTGGGGTGGAGGTGAGGGTGTGGGAAAGGGATTTTGAGGTGTGGATGGAGGATTTATGGTGAGGAGTTTTTAAATTATTATTAAATAGAAATTCATACATATTCATCAAATCCATGATGTATATTACAATTAAAAAAATAAAATAAAATATATTTTACTTTCAAAAAATATGTTTTATAAATATTAATAAATAAATAAATATATTTTACAAATTTAAAAACACGACCTAACAACATCCATAAAAAAGTAACACTAATTATACTTACACTCACTAGGTCTAATTATACTTACACTCACTAAATCTTATATGGTGCTAGGAATTCTACATATTTGGTAATTTATCTTTAAAAAGGGCAAGCTAGTATATTTCAACTCGTTGTAAACACTTTGGTAATGAATTATTCAAATTTTATAGAGAATCAATTTAGCTTGTATTGTCTTGCTCTATATCTTGTTTTTCTAACATATTATAAAAATGTGTTAATTTTTTTAAAAAATTTTATGCACCATCAATTTCAAGTCACATTTAGTTTTGAAATATGGAAATTGATAAAGGATATATTTGAAAATTGATTTATCAATATGAAATTTTATTTATTGGATATATAAAAATTGAAATTGATATCAATTTATCAAATTCAATATCAATTTAATTGATAATATTTGATATCAAAATGAACTTATATTGATGATTTTATATCAATTGAATTAATATCAAAGTAAAAATTGATGTGAAAATTGATACTAAATATCAAATTTGATAATAATAAATCAATTTTAATCTATGAATATTTAAATTCGATTAATATTTATTGATATCAAATGAACTTATAATGACAACTTTATATCAATTTAATTGAATTAATATTAAAAAAATAAATTGATATCAAAATAATTTAATAAACGTCAAAATATTTAAATAAGTTTATATATCTTGATTCAATTCAATTGATCTCGATTATGATTAAAATTGATATATAAAAAATGATATTAATGGATACCAAATTAAAATTGATATCAAATTTGATATTGATATCAAGTTTGAGATTGATATATCAATCATGATATTTATATTTATTCAAATTTTTATTAGAGGTTAATGTGAATTCTTGAAAAGGTCCAAAACCTTGACCCCTTTATAAGTGGGACTAAAAAACAAACAAGAAATATGATTTCATGAGAAATGGAATATCATAAAATTAACCTTTAACAAACCCAAGCCTGACAACATAATTACAACACAATGATAGTAGATAATTAACTATAAGACATGAATTTTAATCTTTTTATTGCATTCCATTCCTATCAAGAAACCTCCTTCTTCCTCCATGACCTCACTATCCACATTGATAACCTCTTTTTTATTATAATTTATTTTGGATTAGGTTCTTTTACTTGGACCCTTTCCTTCTATCTGATTTTTTCTCTTCAACACACAATCATGTAGCATGGTGATGTTAACCATAGAGTTCTTGATAAAATTGAATTGATAGAAAAATAGAAATTGATAATGGATATTGAATTTAAAATTGATATGAAATTGATTTAATGGATAATAATATTGAAGTTGATATCAAATTTGATATTAATATCTTATTTTGATATGAATATAAACTTTGATGTCAACGAACAATTGATGATATTGATATCATAATGAACTTATATTGATCATTATTTATTAAAATTCAATTGAATTGATATCAAAATTGATAATGAATATCAATAATTTGATCATGATAAATATCAATTTTGATCTATGAATATTAAACAAAAAGAATTCAATCAAGATATTGATATCAAAATATTCAAATTCAAATTTTTATATAAAATTCAATTGAATTGAGCTAGATGAAAATTGAAATTGATATATACAAAAATTGCTATTAATGGATATAAAAATTGAACTTGATATCAATTTTGATAATGCTATAAATTTTAACATGAATATTAAAAATTTGATATCTCAATTCGATTGATCATATTAACATCAAAATATTTATGAATTCATATATCAATTCAATTGAATTGATATCATAAATTAAAATTCATATGAAAATTGGTAATGGATATCAAAATTGATATTGATTTAATGGATATAAATATTAAATTGATATAAAAAATTGAAATTCATATGAAAATTGGTAATAGATATCAATATTAAATTGATACCAAAAAATTGAAATTCATATAAAAATTGATAATGGATATTAAAATTAAAATGATATAATGAATATCAAAATTAAAATTGATATAATGGATATCAATATTAAAATTGATATCAATTTTGATATGAATGTCAAATTTTATATCAATATTAAAATCCATATCGTTTTATATGAAAATCAAATTTGATAATATTGATATCAAAATAAATATATATTGATGAATTTATATATTAGTTCAATTGATTTAATAACAAAATTAAAATTGATATGAAAGTTTGATAATGATTATCAAAATAAAAATTGACATCAAATTCGTTAATGATAATATATAAAAAAATATGAATATTGAAAATTTTATGTTAATTCAATTGATATTGATATGAAAACGTCTAAATGAATTTATATATTAATTCAATTTAACTAATATCAAAATTGAAATTACATGAAAAATGATATTCATCAATCAAAATGTTTATGTTCAATTTATATATTGATTCAAATGTTCATTGATATCAAAATCAAAATTGATGAAAATGTTTAAATTAAAATTTACATATCAATTCAATTCACTTCAATTGATATCAAACTTGAAATTGGTATATAAAAATTCATATCAATGTATTTCAATTCAATTGATATTGATCAATCAAAATGTTTATGTTCAATTTATGTATCTTGAGTCAATTGTTCATTGCTATTAAAATTGAAATTCATATGAAATTTGTCAATGGAGAAGGCTTGAGAATCTTGATTACATTATTTTTAAATTTAGGGTGCAAATCTAACGGTTTGTGCTTAACTCTCATTGTTTAGTGTTCAAATTTATTTGTTTTTGGGTTTACCATAAACAGTTAGGATTTAGTGATCTTAATATTTAATTCTCATCATGTATTGTACTTGTTACCCTAAATAATTTTTTGTTTTAAATACACACAAACTTTGTAGATATTTAAAAAAATATTTATATAATGCATAAGTAAATATTTATATAGTTTAGGTTTTAAGGATAAAAATTAAAGTTTAGAGTTTTAGGGTTTAGGGATTAGGGAAAATATGATTTGAAACTATGGTTTTAGGGTTATAGTTTACCTTAAAATTGTAAATGAATCATATTTCCCCTAAACCTTAATTATTAACCCTAACCATAATACTTAAACCTTAAACCCTAATTTTCACCATAAAATCCCTAACCCCTTAAGCCCACATTTTAACCCTAAAATATACAAGAAAACTAAAAAACAAGTTAAACTCTTGCCTACCTAAAAAAAAAGTCTACTTGAGTTGTGGAGGGAGAAGGAAATTTTTTAATGGTGTTTTTGGAGCTAAAATATATAGGTATCCATTCCTATTTTTCGGTTTCCATCACATAGTAGGGTAAAAATGGTTGTGAAGTTAGCCCAAAAAATGACACTTTTTGATAACAAACACTCATTAATAATCAACTGTCCATTTATAACATATACCTATTACTAAACAAATATATGTTAATAATAGGTCTTCATTACTAATGGGTATCTACTTAGCTTTAAGACTCTAAACTGTAATGAATATCAATTTCTCAAAAGTAGATATATGATTTTGCAAGAATGGGTACCCATTCCTTGAGGCATTTTTTCCCCCTACATTTTACCCCTCAAAATGTACCCATTATCTTGCACTTATTTGAAGATCTAGATCAATAGAACATATCACAAATCTTGGGTGATGCATGGTGACCTTCATAGTTTTTTCAACACTATCCATATCCTAATTAGCACCTATGTGTTGAATGGAGTTTGTCATTGATGTCAAAGGCTGATAGTGTTAGAATTGTGAAACAAGCACAAAATCATGAGCCATAGGATCAAACAACAAACAAAGACACCTTCCACACAAGAGATCTACAAACAAGAATTGCTATATTCATCAACAAGGAAAAAGTTACAGAAGAAGCTTTCAAGAAGATATGAAAGTCGTGATATTTCCCATGAATAATATCCGAGTGATATTTACAATAAGGGTTGAATGCTTATAAGAGCAAAGCCCTAAATGAGAAAGGGTCAGATCATGACAAGTGTCAACATCTCATGAGATGTGACATAATGATCTAATATTAACTCAACTAATAAAGCATTCCTAAGTTTAGCTAAAGTGTCTGAGAATAAATTAGACTAATAATCAATTAAAGATTAATTAATTACTAGCTAATGCATGATAACTCTAACACCCCCTCTTAAGATGAACTTAGGGAGAAGCTAAAAACCCTAAAAAAGAGAATGCAAGATGGGTCCCGACAAACAAGGCCAAGTAAGGTACCCATGTACAAACAAAAGATCTCTATAATGTGGAGAAATAGAGAAAACCTCGTGGAAAAAACTCCACTCCAAGAAGAGTTGAAAGCCAAGTGAAGGACTGAAGAAGCCTCCAAACAAGGCAAGGTTGTCCCAAAAGATAGGAACAAAGGAACATCCAGAAGCATGAAGAAGCTGTAAACACTGTCGAAGGACTGCTGAAATGCTGAAAGAAGAACCTCCGCTGTGATCAGGATCAAGAAGACAAGAATATGCATGAGTGCCCTCAATGACACTACTCGAATCTGATGGAAAACTAAGGCAAAACATTTGGAACTTGAAGATACAGATGACACAAGTACCAATAGTTTAAAGAACTAATCAAGTGAAAATGGAAGATTGCCTCCAGAAATAGGAATGCAAGAGTGTCCATATGGTAAGTGCTCCATCTCACTGAAATACATGGGTAACAAGCCGCTGCATCCGCCTAGTACATAGGAACAAATACTGTATACATAGCTCACTCCAACAAAACCAAGGAAGCAATAGCACCAACGAGAGAAACCCCCTCATAATGTTGAAAAGGGAGAGGCGTGATAGGTACACTGAAACTGAATGCCTGAAAGTAGTGCATGAAGAGGAACCAAGAACATCTGAAGGTGCATTCATGAAAGTACAAGTAGGTATAAAGCATGTGAAAACAAAAGTCACATACGCATGAGAGAGGTATGAAGGCAAACAAAGGAAAACATCAACCCCCATAGCACTTTATATCATAGTGCGAATACAATAAGGCATAAAGTGATGTGCAAGATTCCCAAAATACATGTGCAATACAGAGGAACTTTATCTCAGTGCTTACAAAATCATAAGTACATGCAATGTGAGCCCATAAGGTCCAAAAAAGACAACATGTTGAAAATATAATTCTCATATAGAATAAGAGGAAACTAGTAGCACCATGATGAAGTACACGAAAAAAAATGCATTTAAAAAAAAAGGACACCCAAAAATGTGTCTAGATGCAAAAGATATGGACTGTTGAAGTTTCCAAAAACGAGAACTAAACAGTAACAACACCGAAAAAATAGAATTCTAGAAAAAACTAGAAGTCAAAACTGAAAAATACCTGCACCATTGCGAAGAGCATGAAATTCCACCCCATTTCAAAAAAAATGCACTCAAAAAGACCACTGTATGGTCGAGATACGACCTTTGGAAGTTGAGGTACAAAATTGAAAAGCCCAACGGAGAGGGGCTGACTAGGGAAAAAATAAACTCCTCCAAATTTGTCAAAAACTCCTCCAAATATAGTGAGCCACCAGATTTAGTAATGCTGGTAAAAATTCTCCAATTATAGTGCATTATTTTGCATAAAAATGCAAAATTTGGCCAATTTATTTTAAAGTGAAAAAATGCCAAAAAAACTATTACATTTTTTTAAAATTAAAAAAACATATAAAAAGAAACCCATATTTTTGAAAAGAAAAAAAATATTTTAAAACTCATATTTTTTGAATTTTTTTAAAAATTGAAGGGCTGTGGGCAATACCCCCCCAATATGGGTCGTATACTTTTACCCGGCACAACAAGAAGTTTGCATAAACTCCTCAGCAATGGTGCCCCAAGATAGGTTCTGCACAAAAATATTGCATTTTTAAAATTAAAAACATATAAAACCCATATTTTTGAAAAGAAAAATATTTTAAACTCCATATTTTTTGAAAAAAAAATAAAAAAAAAAAATTGAAGGGGCTAGGTGGGGCATGTGGGCCACCCCCACCCACATGGGCTCAGGTACTTACGCAAGCTACACAGGTCCGTATTTGTGCAGGTACTTGCACAGGTCCGTACCTGTGCAGGTACTTGCGTAGGCCTGCACAAGTCTGTACTTGCGCATGTATCTTTACATGCTTTTCACTTTTTTAAACAAAAATAATATTTTTAAAGCTTTTAAAATTTTATTTTTTAAAAAACATAATTTTTTTCAATTAAAAAACTGCTGGAATTTTTTTTGCAGAAAAAAATAATGATTTTTATTTTTATTTTACAAATTTTTACCTCGAGATGCGTGCAGGAGGCCATATGGCCCCTGCTAGGTACAAAAATTTTGCCCCAGGGTGACCTGCTCCAAAATTGACAAATTATTTACGGAAATAGGGGTTTTTGGGCCTTCCGAGTGCAATGGCGAGGTCTGTTTGGGCTAAAAAAGTTTCAAAAAATCAGCACAAAAAAGCCCTTTCTTCAAACCCTCACATATCTGACAAATGGAAGCCAAATTTGATGAAACAAAGGTCAATCTTGACTATTCTAACAGTTCTGGATCCAACGATAAGGTCCTTTTCATGCCAAAAAGCACTAAAAATTTGCCCACCTCCAAAATTTGCAAAAAAGAGCAAAGGGGATTCAGATATGAAGCCTGCAACCCTTGTTGAAGAAGTAAACCTCATAAATTGAGAAGGGGTTTGCTGAATCCACGCTCTAATACCATGTTAGAATTGTGAAACAAGCACAAAATCACGAGCCATAGGATCAAACAAAAAACAAAGACACCTTCCACACAAGAGATCTGCAAACAAGAATTGCTATATTCATTAACAAGGAAAAAGTTACATAAGAAGCTTTCAAGAAGATATGAAAGCCGTGATATTTCTCGTGAATAATATTCGAGTGATATTTACAATAAGGGTTGAATGCTTATAAGAACAAAGCCCTAAATGAGAAACGATCAGATCATGACAAGTGTCAACATCACATGAGATGTGACATAATGATCTAATATTAACTCAACTAATAAAACATTCCTAAGTTTAGCTAAAGTGTCTGAGAATAAATTAGACTAATAATCAATTAAAGATTAATTAATTATTAGCTAATGCATGATAAATCTAACACCCCCCTTAAGATGAACTTAGGGAGAAGCTAAAAACCCTAAAAAAGAGAATGCAAGATGGGTCCCGACAAACAAGGCCAAGTAAGGTACCCATGTACAAACAAAAGATCTCTATAATGTGGAGAAATAGAGAAAACCTCGTGGGAAAACCTCCACTCCAAGAAGAGTTGAAAGCCAAGTGAAGGATTGAAGAAGCCTCCAAACAAGGCAAGGTTGTCCCAAAAGATAGGAGCAAAGGAACATCTAGAAGCATGAAGAAGCTGCAAACACTGTCGAAGAAGGACTGTTGAAATGCTGAAAGAAGAACCTTCGTTGTGTTCAGGATCAAGAAGACAAGAATCTGCATGAGTGACCTCAATGACAGTACTCGAATCTGATGGAAAACTAAGGAAAAACATCTGGAACTCGAAGATACAAATGGCACAAGTACCAATAGTCTGAAGAACTAATCAAGTGAAAATGGAAGGTTACCTCCAGAAATAGGAATGCAAGAGTGTCCATATGGTAAGTGCTCCATCTCACCGAAATACATGGGTAACCAGTCGCTGCATCCGCCTAGTACATAGGAAGAAATACTGTATACATAGCTCACTCCAACGAAACCAATGAAGCAATAGAACCAACAGTAGAAACTCCCCCCATAATGCTGAAAAGGGAGAGGCGTGATAGGTACACTGAAACTGAATGCCTGAAAGTAGTGCATGAAGAGGAACCAAGAACATCTGAAGGTGTAAACATGAAAGTACAAGCAGGTATAAAGAATGTGAAAACAAAAGTCACATACGCATGAGAAAGGTATGAAGGCAAACAAAGGAAAACATCAACCCCCATAGCACTTTATATCATAGTGGGAGTACAATAAGGAACAAAGTGATGTGCAAGAATCCCAAAATACATGTGCAATACAAAGGCACTTTATCTTAGTGCATTTACAAAATCATAAGTACATGCAATGTGAGCCATAAGGTCCAAAAAAGACAACATGTTGAAAATACAATTCTCATATAGAATAAGAGGAAAATAGTAGCACCATGATGAAGTACACGAAATAAATGCACTTTAAAAAAAAAAGGGCACCCAAAAATGTGTCTAGATGCAGAAGATATGGCCTGTCGAAGTTTCCAAAAATGAGAACTGAACAGTAACAACACCGAGAAAATAGAATTTTGGAAAAAACTAGAAGTCAAAACTGAAAAATACCTACACCACTGCGAAGAGCACGAAATTCCACCCCATTTAAAAAGAAATGCACTCAAAAAGACCACTGTATGGTCGAGATACGACCTTCGGAAGTTGAGGTGCAAAATTGAAAAGCCCAACGGAGAGGGGCTGACTAGGGAAAAAATAAACTCCTCCAAATTTGTCAAAAACTCCTCCAAATATAGAGGGCCACTAGATTTAGTAATGCTGGTAAAAATTCTCCAATTACAGTGCATTATTTTGCATAAAAATGCAAAATTTGGCCATTTTATTTTAAAGTGAAAAAATGCCAAAAAAACTATTACATTTTTTTAAAATTAAAAAAACATATAAAAAGAAACCCATATTTTTTGAAAAAGAAAAATATTTTAAAAACTCATATTTTTTGATTGTTTTAAATTTTTTTTTTTGAAGGGGCTAGGGGGCACGTGCCCCCCCCCCACATGGCTCGTACTCAAGCCACATAGGTACTAAAATTTTTTTTTTAAAAAAAACAACATAAAAATTTTTGAAAGAAAAAATATTTAAAAATCATATATTTTGGTAAAAATAAAAAAATAAAATTGAAGGGCTTCCCCACCATGGGCTCTTTTGCCAACTTTTTTTAAAACAAAAAAAATTGTTTTAAAAGCTTTTAAAGTTCTAGCTTTTTAAAAAACATAATTTTTTTTTTCAATTAAAAAACTGCTAGAAAATTTTTTTAGAAAAAAATGATTTTTATTTTATTTTTTACAATTTTTTTTACCTCGAGATGCATGCAGGAGGCCATATGGCCTCTGCTAGGTACAAAATTTTTGCCCTGGGGTGACCTGCTCCAAAATTGACAAATTATTTATGGAAATAGGGGTTTTTGGGCCTTCTGAGCGCAATGGTGAGGTTTTTTTGGGCTCAAAAAGTTTCAAAAAACCAGCACAAAAAATCCCTTCAAACCCTCATAGATCTAACAAATGGAAGCCAAATTTGACGAAACAAAGGTCAATTTTGACTACTCTAACAGTTCTGGATCCAATGATGAGGTCCTTTTCATGCCAAAAAGCACCACAAATTTTCCCACCTCCAAAATTTGCAAAAAAGAGCAAAGGGGATTCAGATTTGAAGCCTGCAACCCTTGTTGAAGAAGTAAACCTCATAAATTAAGAAGGGGTTCATTGAATCCATGCTTTGATACCATGTTAGAATTGTGAAACAAGCACAAAATCACGAGCCATAGGATCAAACAACAAACAAAGACGCCTTCCACGCAAGAGATCTGCAAACAAGAATTGCTATATTCATCAACAAGGAAAAAGTTATAGAAGACGCTTTCAAGAAGATATGAAAGCCGTGATATTTCCTGTGAATAATATCCGAGTGATATTTACAATAAGGGTTGAATGCTTATAAGAGCAAAGCCCTAAATGAGAAAGGATTAGATCATGACAAGTGTCAACATCACATGAGATGTGACATAATGATCTAATATTAACTCAACTAATAAAGCATTCCTAAGTTTAGCTAAAGTGTCTGAGAATAAATTAGACTAATAATCAATTAAAGATTAATTAATTATTAGCTAATGCGTGATAACTCTAACATATAGAATGATTTTTGAATGGGTTAGGTTGATGGTATTTGTTGGTGTCGATGCAAATTGCTTCATCATTCATTTCATGGTTCATGCCTATTCATTTCATCATTGCTTCATTAATGTCAAAGTTCATTTAGGGTATTCAAAGTGAAGGTTTGTTATTGGTTTAGTTCATGATGTTTATGGTTCTCAAACTGAGTTGTTTGATATCACAAATTTGATTAATGTATTCAAGGATACTTTGCTTGTTCTTGTGGTGGTTCTATAGAGTGTCATTCAAAGGTTCACTTGAAGCAGTTTAGGTTTTTGTTCATCATGCAAAGTCAAGGTAGGAACAAATGTCAAGGACAGGTGCATGAGTTGTCAAAGGTGGCAATAGGTTGGTGCATAAGGTTTGTCTTCATAAGGTTGGTGCATAAGCCTTGAAGGCATGGGATTCATTCAAAGCTCATTGTCAAAGATTCAAAGAATAAAAAAAGCATCAAAGCATCAAAGGTTCAAAATCCTAAAAGTATCAAAGCTTTCAGTGACTATAATATGTTTTGTTTTGCATAGGTTGAAGTTTAATCACAGGCATTCAAGATTTTTGGGATATTGATCTTGTATAGGTTTTTTCATTGGTTTCAAAAAGTCTAAAACCCTAATATTTAGGTCTTTATGTAAAGAGTTTAGCAATATTGCTTATTGTTCTAAAAACTTGATGACTTGCCATAGCAAGTTAAACATACTTTAAGTTATGAGCTTAAGGGTTTTAAGCCATTCATAAACTAGCCCCTCTTTTTTGTGTTAACTAGTCAAGCAGGTTGAAGGTTTTTTTAATTCATTCGAATGAAGATCAAAGGTTGTCATTTAAAGATAAATGTGGCGGTAATTAAAGATCAAAAATGTAGATTTAAATCTTCCAATGGCTATTCCCCGAGGTTCTTTATTTGACGAGAGTTCAATAGTCATGTATTTTTTAGCTTTGCGTTACAGTTGCTTGAAGATGAACATGTAAATTGTTTTGTTGGTTGACACCAAACATCGAAGAAGGAGTTTTGTCAATCAATATGGTTTTGAATATCAATGGTCAATTGATTTTTGTATTGGAGGTTTTGAATTTTTGAAGATGGAATGTATGTAAGGTGAAGGGTGTGTAATATGCTGAGTTTTGAGAGGTTCTTTTGTATTCAATGTATGATATTTCGTAGTTTGAGAATGGAATGAGCATGATGATTGCAAAAGTATAACTATGAGCCTTCATGAAAAGTTCTTGGATGAAATATGATTGACAGAGATACAATAATATTTTCAGAGCAGGGGTATGGTTCTCATTGAAAGATGATGACAGGTAGATTGTGTAGATGATGCTTTCTTGATCAGAATATGAAGATTATTAAGGGAGAGAGTATGATTTCAAATTGATGCACTATTTGATCAGTACATGAGAATTGCCATTGAAGATTGTATGAATTCAGATCTATGAAAGGTAAGTGTGAAGTTATATCAAAGCATGATGCCATGATGGTGATTATAGAGTTGATTGCTTTATTAGAATGGTGTTAAAAGGTTGTGGTAAGGGAAAGAAAACTATGATGAAACTTTGTTTGAGTAGTGATTTGAAGTGAAACATGGTAGTTCCCTTTGTAATCTTTTATTTTCCTTTTGAAGATTGCCAATGAGACATGGAGTTTTTCCAGTGAGGCTTGTGTAATTTTCCAATGAGGCATATTATAGTCAGTGAGGCTTGTTGATTTCCAGTGAGGCTTGTTGTTAGCCAATGAGGCACACAACTTGTAACTTGTAAGGTTTTGACCAATGAGGTCTAATGAAGCTTATGTTCAGAGTGGTTTTTCACCCTTTTAGGGTTTTCCACTCATAAATATGGTCTTATGTCTTCTCTTTGTGGTTTCTTATATTGTGCTTGATTGGATATCTTTGTTCAAGTATTATATTATGATTTTCATGTTATTTGTGACTCCATCCACATTTAGTATCTATAATGATTGAGGTGTTTCAATAGGTTGCTTTGAATCAGATAAGTGAGTTTAGTATTAAAATTTGATTTGTAATTAGACCACTGATTCACCCCCCCTCTCAGTGGTCCTATACTCCAACAATTGGTATCAGAGCCAAAGTTTCTAGGTTCAAATCCCCTCGGGTAACACTAAGGGGGAGATTGTTGGTAGATGGTTAGCGCTCCCCTCGGGATTTGTGACATGGACTAATCGCCTCCCGTGGATCCGTTAACTCTGGTGATTGTATCGGGCATTAATAGGTCGATCTTTTGGTGCAATGACAACCATGGGGCCAACACTATATTCCAAACTAGGTGGTCCCACAATAATGTGTCCTACTTTTTGGCCTAACTATGACACTCAAAATCAGTATTTTCAATTTGTGTCAATTGTAGGGAACACAAGATTAAGAATTTAAGAACAATGTAAACTAATGAGATGTGTAAATTTCTATGTAGATTCAATCCATATATTTTGTATCAATTATAGGGAACATAAAATTAATAATTTAAGGACAATGCAAACTAATGAGTTGTGGAAATTTCTATGTAGATTCAAGCTATTTTTAAAAACATAAAGAATTATAGGTATTTTTTTTCATTTTTTTCTATTATTTTATATTAAGTGACATTATTCCATAATGCATAAATTTAACTAAAAATTAAAAAAATCATGATTTATTGGAATTATATCATTAGCTCATCATTAGCTCCAATTTCTAATGCATGGATAGTTTTTATAGATTTTATTAATATTTGATTTATTGTTAATTTTTAAATTAGCACTAACAATTTTTTTAGACCTATACTATTCCATAACACATTTCCTGTAGCATATTTGTCAAAATTAATTTTTCATTTTTATTGAAACAAGAAAAATTGTGTGGAGTGTAGTATATTTTTGGAGATTTTTCTAACAATGTTATTTTTCCTCATGTCTTAAATAGAGGTCATTATTTTTTGTAATGGATTTACATTCACTATAAAAAAATATTGAATAAAATATAATATATATTACAATTTTTATAAGGCTAATTCTAAGGGCTAGATACTTACAAAATAAAATTTCTAAATGATTTCATTTCATCCCCCAAAAGGTGAAGCAATTTTTTTTGTAGCATTTTGATAGGTGTTGAGGGGACTCCATCAATGGTTTTATTTAATCCTAGGGGATTGTACCTAATGGGGTTTGATCTAAGGGGGTTTTATCTAACCCCCTTTAATCAAACCCTTTAGATGGAATCCCTTGAGGCTTAAATCATTGCTTTTTTCTAAATAATATATAATTTCATGAAAAAATCAAGATGTCCCATAAGTGGGACACACTATTATGGATTGGCCAACCACAAGTCACAACTCCATGCCAACATTACCAAATAATTTGACTTGTCATTATTATAGTTTCCGTGGGAATATGAATCATCAGGTTCCAATTACCACCTCATATTCCTCCATTTATACATATGAATGTACATAGCCATTCTTTAGAGGATGATGGTTGAGTAATGGTTATATGAGGTGATAGACACACATTTATTATTGCATATTAGGTACATAACCAAGAATAATAATAAAAATTCCATTATAATTCTAATTGTCTTCTCTCTATTTCTATTGTTCAATTATTCTTTTCATATTATCAATCTATATCATAGCTCAAGCTTTTCACATATATAACCTAATCAAATCTCTTTGATTGGGTTGTCCCCTAATATTTACCCCTTAGCCCCAAATCATTAGTATCAAATTATACTCACTTCATGTCATTTCTAGGTGATATTGGAGTGATATCTAAAATAATTATATATTTTTATGTGCCCACTCACATGAGTTCTGAATACAAGAAGTTAAGGCTTGAAACACAAGACCCTTCATCATACCTTTCTTCACATCCTCAAATGGGAGGCATAATATTAGCAATGCTAGCACTAGAGATTCTCCAAATATTATAGATGAAGCTTTACAAATACATTGGGAAGAATTGGAAGAATACCATACATGTGAATGAGTAAGTATCATGGATTAGTTTTGATAAATTTTCAAACAAGTTCAAAACCCTACCAATTTGCAATAATTATTTGGCTGTCATATGTCATATATGATACAAATCAATATAGACATTCCTATATTTGAGGGTGAGAAAGATATGTCCTAGATGAATAGCTTAACCAATATGTTCATATTATGTAGTTAATCAATTTTTTGACCAAGAAAAAATCATATTTTCTCCTCTAGAAGTTTCTCTTTCAATGAATAAATGGTAAATTAACTACTACACAACACATGAAGTTGAATTCGACACATCTATAAACATATGGAATATTTTTATTATAGATCTCAAAGAGACCTTATACCTCATAGGAAACTGTGATGACTAGTACATTAAGTTCTCTTAGTTGAACAAAGATCAAGATCAATTAGTGGAAGAATACATCGACATATTTCATATTTTTGTGTCTAAACTAGGTATTCAAGATGCAATGAAAAACCTTATTTTGAAGTAATAGTCAAGATAGAGACCCATATTAAATATTATATATATTTCCTCAAAACTCCTTCAATGGAGAAGCTCATATTTTATTACAAATTTGAAACAAAAACCAAATTCAAAACCAAGATAGAAGATTCTACATCTCTGAATAAGCCACAATCTAATTTGTTTAAGAAAAAGTATAGAATAAGAAACGGATCTCGATGCCATTTATAGAAGTAACAACCACAAAATTATCATAATAATATGTAGTCTACGACTAGCAAGTGGTGTACAATTCACAATTTTGGTACTCATTCCATAGAAGAATATTGTTCTTGGAAATATTTGCTTGTATAACCAAAGAGTGCCAACACTATAGCATAGGAAAAAAATATAATAGATTCATGAAAACTAATCCTAGTCACATGGTGAGTACTATAAACATCTCTTATTCCCTTATAGACATTGAGTAGGAGTAGAAAGATTGTTTCACTCTTAGATGCAAATCAACAAACAACTAGTACACTTTATTGTTGACAATGGAAGTCAAAATAACCTAATTTCCCCTAAATCAATTTATAGATTGAAATTTTCATTGATTCCTCATCCATATCCATACTCCATTGGATGGTTCAGTGTAGGCTATAAGAAACACAACATTTGGTAGTGCCAACTAGTGTATAATATTAATCCTTTTTCAAGATATAAACCTCTACAATATCACTCCATTAGAGGTATATGCTATTTCACTTGGGAAGCCATAAATTTTTCATTAGTATGCAATATATGAGGTAAATTCAAGAAATAGAGTCCTAGCTGTCGATGATAAGAGATACTACATACTAGAGGTAGTACTTAAACTTTCACTCATCAATTTCAAACAACGTAAAATTATAGTTGATTATAGTAAGAAGTTTGTGCTTTTGATGGTAAGACCTAAACATAAGAACATTCTTGCAAGAACAAAACATATCAAAACTTCTTTAGTAGCATTGGTAGAGATCTTAGAGCTGAACCATAAGTTGGTAAAGTACAAGGATATCTTTCTTCCACCAAAGAGAGTGCTTGCACATTATGTAGTAAGTGTACAATTGATGTGATTCCTAGAATACCTTTACCAAATGATTCTTTGTACCATAAATAGTTTCTATAGAATGAGGAGATCAAGGGATAGATCTGTGAATTTGTGGATAAAGGATCTTATGGTAAAGAGAGCAAGAGACACATGAACAAGACTTAAACCTACAAATTAAAACCTTTTCCTTATGTCCAATTAGCACCTCCATTTGAGCTTAAGAGGAAAATGCACCTAAAGGTGAAAGACTCAAATAAAGTCTCTCAAGGTCTCGTGTTGGACACTAGGAGTGTGGATTTGCTTCAAATTTTGGTATGTGGATTCTCACACTAGAAAAATAACCTTGCATTCATGGATTGATAATTTTGTAAATATCCTACAAGAAATGTTATTTCTAGATTTTTGGGATGGTTGATTAATGGATAGGATTGAATTTGGAGATCAAGGGTTGGGATTGATTGAGAAATTTGAAGTTGTGAGAGGTATCCATGTGGAACCTTTCAATTGGCGCATAAAAGTAACTCCGTGATTCAAGGAGACTTGACAGATGATATTTTCTTAAAAATTAATGGAGGTAAGGATCAAAAAGGACCTTTTTGGAAAACCATTTTTTTTTAGATTTATGTGAAGGGTCAAGATATTCTTGATAAAATGGATGGATGAGATTTCATGAGAATAATTTTGGATAAATGGGAAGAATGAGTCAAAATTATATCAAAAGTTCTTTTTTGGACACATGTACATTCTAGGAACTTGGGCAAGATTTGTCTCAACTAATCATGCTTTCATTTGAGCAAATGATTAGTTAGATAAAATAATTAGCTTTAGCATGCACTAATGATGTGAGAGGAGAAAGGGAAATTAAATAAATGAATTTAATTTTTTTTGGCAATGCACATGATAGGCTTAAATAAAATTTGAATTCATTTATTTAAGGTTGGACTTTAGAAGAATGATTAATTAAATAAATAGTCATGATTTATTCAACTAATGCTAGAAGAATGACTAGGTTAATTAATTTAATTAGTGTTAGAATATAAATTAGAATAATTAATCAAATAAATATAATTTATTTAACTAACTTGGAAGTGGTGATGTTAAGTGGATTGATAGCAACAAAATTATATTGATAGACAATTTTAGGTATCTACAAATATATATGGCCAGACTCATCACCTTGTGGCATCCTAATTATGCTAGCAAATATTAAACATGACACTTGGAGCATTGACTAATATTAATAAATAGACTTTTCATTGTAATATTTCATTGGAAATAGATTGACTTGCCTAATAGGAAACAACAAAGTTTACAAAAATTGAAGAGATCATTATTGGATTAATGGTCATCCTCTATATTTAAGAGGTACAACTCCCTCGCAAGATATAATTTTGAATTTTTAAGGGGTATAATTTTAACTAGAAAGTAGGAAGGGTAAATAAACTAAAATTGAAACAAGAAGAGGAAATTCTAGATAAGGATAATATGGAGCCAATAACCTAGTTTTTCTAGAAAATAATGTTTTTTTGGAAAAAGAGGAACAAACATAGATTTATTCCCATAAAGAGATGGTTTGAAGGAAAACTACAAATAAGGTTTAAATGAGCAAATATTACCTAACATAAGAAATGAGACATTCACCTAAGATTTTTAGATGCACAAATTATGAAGTAACCCAATATTACATCTAGTAATACATTAAGAAGAAAAGAAAACTAATTGCATTCACCAAGTAAAAGAGAGAATCCCCATAAAAGGATATAAATTTGACATAAAAAAAATCTACAACATAAAAATGTAACACACTTGCTCATAAATGAGTAATGTCCCTTTATTTTATTTGGAAATTAGAGCTTAGAGACTCCCCTTTTCTACAATATGTGAGAATAAAAAAGTATTTGGAAAGAACTCCCTTTACAAAAAGTGATCTCATATATCTAACCTTTTCTTTTGTAACTCCTTTATAATTGATTCTTGAAATTCTAATTTTATAATTTTAAATTCATTTTTAAGTCATAAAAGTGGCTTAAGTGATATTTGAAAAGTGTAAAGAATTAAAAAAAATAGAAAGAAAGGATGTAATGCCATTTTCCAAGAGGAGAGAAAGAGATTGTAGCCTCCAAGGTTTTAATGCTTCAATAGCAAAATGTGACTATAAATTGAATCCAAAAGTAAGATTCCCATGCTAGTTATTCAAGATAGTCTCAAGGTATCAAGTTTATTGTCAATTGGATAATCCTCGTTTCTCAAGGTAGTTTCCAAATTTCCACCATAAGCTATGACTATTTGATCAAACATGGTAGTTTCCCTCATTTAAAACCATCTTGAAATTTGTAGCAAACATTAATACATCCTCAAGCCTTGTTAATGTCATTTTTTCTTCTACATGCTCCAAGGAAGCGACATAGATTTAACTTTATTTTTGGGCCACATAAACTTATTGTATCAAGAAACAAGTACTTGGAGGCAAGAGAATCAATATCAAAAGAAGATGGTGATTGCCACATCTGGTATAAACATAAATATTAATTTTATTTTTGTCAATTCTTTTCATGTGTCCAAATATTTTTTAGGTACCTATCAAAATTCAACACTAAGAGTACATGAATATAACAATGAATTATCTACTAGATGCCTACTATCATGATTTCATCACAAATGATAACCATTTATTAACTTTAAAATACTTGTGAAATCATATTGAGTGATATAGCTATTATGATCTTTCTCTCCATAGTTCTAGTTATTATTATGGTCTTTAATATCAGTATTATCTTCACCATTTTCAATTTATTCTTATGATTATATGATGCAAATTTTGGTAATCAAAATCCATCATGGGCACATAAAAAGTTCACACTATGCCATATTTCCTTCCTCCTTGACACAAATGTGGACTTCCACAAAGGCATTGGCTAAAAGTTCTTGTAAGTCCATCTATAATCTTGAAAAATTGGCTTTCTATGTCTTGATACTCCCCATTCTACTTTGAATAGATAAATATAAAAATATTCCAACTTGATAAAATTTACATGCATCCTATGCTTTAGCTATAAGTATGACAACATGAAAGATCAAATCATTACATTTTGCAAACTACAAGCCTATTTGAATATTTTACCTACTCTTGTAATTAGGTTTTAGATGCTTTGTGACACTAACTATTTGCTAGCATTTATATGGGATTCACAATCTATATGTAAGGTGCCTTAGGTACTTCTTGTTGGAAACAAGCAACATTGAGAGGGGGGGTGAATCGGTGTTGTGCAAAAATTAGATTTATTATTCTAATCATTAACTCACTTAGGCTTTCAACAAAAGAAATATGCATGGACATAAAGAAAAAAATCACAACAACATAACACCAAGATTTTTATGTGGAAACCCTGTTAGGGGAAAAACCATGGTGGATGGCCAATCCACAATATAATCTGAGTATACCCAAAATAAAGATTACAAAATGGGAATGCACTTGCATTCATGAACACTGCCTAGAGCTCACTACTCAAAATAGAAAGGCTCACCGCCTTACAATGGTTTTGATTAGATCCAAGAGAATGAACTAAAGGAATAAAATCTACAAATGCTTGATTACAGTTCTAGTTAAGCTCAATAGTCAATCTTTTGTCCTTCTGACTGATTCAACAATTCTGCTTTGTTTTGCACAAACTCACACTACAAAAACCTTGATGCACAAGTGAAACTGTGCATATTTGCTTAATCGACCTTCAGATAATCACAAACGCCCTTCAACACATCTTTCCAACACAAAAAATGATATAACTGTTCACTTATATATATCCGCAACAAAGGATTTAGTCGCTACAAGTCGGCTTCAATAAAACTTAAAAATATTAGCAACTATTGGCTCAAATCTTGAGTAATATCCAATGCACATCCACAACGATCGTCCACAACTTCGCTTGGACCCAAAACATAATGATCAAACCAAAAAATATTTAAATAAACATTCCTTGAATATCCGTAACACATTATATCAACTTAGTCAGCCACAAAACACTGATAAATAAAAAGATATCAACCGGATCTCCAAACTTACACATAGCTTGGTATGAGGCACTAAAATTTTCGGATAACATAAGAAATATATTGATAAAATTCCCATGAGATCCACAACTCAAAATAGTAACAAAAA
This sequence comes from Sequoia sempervirens, assembly GCA_007258455.2. Taxonomy (NCBI): domain Eukaryota; kingdom Viridiplantae; phylum Streptophyta; class Pinopsida; order Cupressales; family Cupressaceae; genus Sequoia; species Sequoia sempervirens. The sequence goes on along the minus strand of VDFB02000013.1, from coordinate 247,433,915 downwards.
ATTTGCACGTGAATTGATGATCACCAAACTGCCGGATGCTCTGTTCTTTTGACTGTTTGCAAATTGACTACCGGTGGGAGCAAATGATGACGTGCGGATCAGTCATCGACTAGGGTTGCCAGGGTTGCCATCAATGAAAACACCTGAAAGCATTTGTAGTATCTCTTGCCAACGCTTCTCAAAACACTTGTTGATTTTTTAATGTATTATTCCACATTGAAATTTTAAGAGGTATTTGAAGTGTCAAAATTACTAACATTTTTTGAAAGTTTCTTAAACTTTTCATACTTGAGGAGTTTAGAAGGTTAATGAACTAGCAAAATTACCAACATTGTTTGTGTATGTCTTCTTAAATAATTTGCTAGCCACTATAAATGTTGAAAATGAATCTAAATTCTCTAATTACAATGAGCTTTTGAAGACTTTTGAATGAACCTTTCCACATGCATAATAGTGAGTCAACATTTCAAGAGATTTCAAGCTACATATTAAATATTCTAAAGCTTTTTAACTAATCAACATTGTGTCAAGAATTTAGAAGTTCATAGAACTCATTGAACATTGATTGCATTCTTCACACAACCTCTAAACCTCTATATGATTTTAAAAATCTCTTTCAACAAGTCTATTTAATGCAAATGTTGCGATCATTGGAGTGGATGAGACCATATCTTGTTGGTGCATTATGTTGAGTAGTGAGATGATAAAATTATTCTTTCCTTTACGCTTTGATAGATGTTCATATACTGCTCTAAAACTCCCATCTTGATTTAGGAAAGAGGACGCTGGTAGAACAAAGGCATTTTTATTATTTTATTTTGAATGTGGAAAATTTATAGAGCTATTCAATCTTCGTTGATGTCGTTAGGGCGCTTGTCGATAAGTTTTGAAAGCCATGAAATGGTCACTTTGAATTTTTTTAGTGGTTTGGAAGGTTAGAGATCTTTGAAAAAGGCCGACATGTTTATATATGATCAATAGTTTTAATTGGTCCCTATTTCCATAATCTCATGCATTCCAATCAAAACATTTTCAAACAAAATTCCACCATCTCTTCAGAAAGGTCTTTATCCAATGGTTCATGTGTCATGTCCATACTTTGATATTTTAATCATTCCAATTTTAAATGGTCATGAGTTCATGCTTGGAGAGTAGTTGTAATTGGAATTGAATTTGAAGTTTTATTAAAATCAATCTTGTTTTACAATTTTTTTAGTTTTTCAAACAATCTTATGATCTTATACACTGAGAATCTAATTGATAACAACAATGTTAAAATGTATCTCAAAATGGTGATGAATTCATTTTGACAAGTGATTTGAAATTTGAGAATGATTGGGAACATTTGCGATTGAAGATAAATTATTAAAGTGTTTAATATTTTGGACTCACATAAGTTGATATCACAAAGGAGGTTAACATAATTTATCATCATATAATGCAAGATAATGACTTGCTGACACATGCCAATTCCATGAGCATGAAAAGTTTAATATTTGTAGGGTAAAAAATGAGGCCAACAACTACATAGCTCTTGACAAGATCACTATGGAGAATAACTACCCTCTTCCAAGGATTGAGGACTTGTTGGACTAGCTCCACAGTGCAAAGTTCTTTACCATGATTGACCTTGAGTTTGGATATTATCGGATTCCCATTGAGCCCACAAACATATGAAAGATAACCTTCAAGGTAAGAAAAGGTTTGTTTGAGTGGTTTTTACTAATTCCAAAAAAAGTGTGGGAATCTATTTCCATGGACGTTCTCTTAGGCTACCCTACAACAAAACATGATAATAATTATGTTTTTTTAGTGGTACATAGATTCTCAAAGAAAGCAATATTATTCCTTGAAAAAAACAATCACTTTGGAAATAACTGGCTTGTATTTTGAACATGTCTAAATTTATTTTAGAATCCCAAAACTATCTTTCAAACAAAAATACCAAATTTCAAAACAATTTTTATAAAACACTTTGTTCTATGAAAATCCACTTATTAGTACTTGATAATATTGCAATGAGTTTTGCTTTTCATTGTTATTTAGTTATTATTAATTTGTTTTTCAACCAATCAATAACAATATTTTTCAAAGCATAAAAATTAAATTAATTTTTCTAAAATTAACTTGCAAAATATTTAATTTTACAAATTATGAAAATCATTTTTTGATTATGTGATTGGTTTAAAAACTATGTGTGTTATTGGCGAATTTTAAGGCTTTTTTCTGAAACGATAAATGTGGGACCTGCCACAAATTACAGGGGACGGTGTCTATGCATTCAACGACATTAATGCCGTGAACGGTGACAATTGAGCGCAAAATCGGTAAATAGTATGCCAGTAGTTAGATATCGGTTGGATATCGATTGACGCAAAAGCACATTTAGTGCTTATCGTGCTTACACAGCCACATGTTTTGTGATTTTTCTTTAGTCGGTGTGACTGGGTGAGCGGAACATCATCTCTTTAATGCCAATAAAGACCCATAATGTCCATCCAAAATTAGTTTAGTTTCCCGAGCGAGAATAGGATAAAAAGAAAGTGAGATCGCAGACATTAGTGATGCAATAAAACTTAAAAGCTGCAATCGTGCGTTGGCATTTACAAAAGAGGGAAAGCTGTTAGTGTTCTTTGTTTAGAATTGGATAATTTAATTCCTGTAAAATCTTCTTGTTTTTACTCTTTTTTCTTTTAAGCTTTGTGTTTTCTGTTTGTGCTCTGGTGAGGGAAGGCACTGCGAATTGCGTTGAAATCATTTTGGCCATACTGTTTTCTCTCTTGCGAGTCTTCTTCAAATTTGGCTGCCATGAAACAATCACTGGCTCTTAACCTCTTTTCTCTCTTTTTCTATTTTTTAAAATTTGACCTAAAATTTTTAGTAATTTTTGTTGTGTGGACTCACTGATTGTGCAGGTGGAGTTCTAGATATGCTTGTTGCTTACAATTTTAGACTACTTGCCAGGGATTATTTATGTCCTCTATGCAATCACCAAAACACCCTAGTTGTCATGATTTTTTGAGATTTAAATGTTTTTAGGGTTCAGTATTTGTTTAGGGTTTGAGATTAGGGTTTGAGCTCTGCCTTATTGGAGAAGAATAATGAAGGCTTTTCAGCAGTAGTTTTATTGGAGGTCGCTGCAGCCAAACACTTTATCCTCAATTTCAATTTCCATTTGATATGTAATATTTATTGTCGATTTGATTGTCCATTTGCCTTTAACTATTTCAATCTATCTTAACTGATACTTTTGTAAACAAAAACAGAACTAAAATCTGCCAAGAATATACAGTTATTAAAAATTCTGAGAAATAAATAATGTTTTTTTTTTTTTTGGAAATAATGGTAAAATTTAATGTTTCAAAGAGATCAGCGGCCGTAGAATTAGATATTCAATTCCTTTTATGTGTAAAATCTTCTTGTTTAATAATATTCTAACACCAATATTCTAACACGGAATTAAGTTCCCATTGATTCCTATGCAGCAAGCCCAAGAAATTTATTTCACCTGCATTGTCATTCCATTCACCCATACTTTTGCGCTATTACTTTTGGGGAATGAAAAATTAAATCCTATTCTATACAGACTTCAAATCCTCTCAAAAATTTGGGTGCCCTATAATTTGCGTTGGAGGGTAATCCTAAATATCTCTTCACAATTTCATTCTCTGCAATGCGCGCAGGGTTAGGAAAGCATGGCGGCAGATTTAGACGTGGGTTGGAGAATGCAATACTCTGCAAGGTCTAATCTGTTTAATCTAGAAATTTTTCTCTCTTATTCTTTATTTGATCAACGCATTGGCAAGATAGCAGGTCTAATTAGATCGTTATTAACTATGTAGCTTTGGCTTATTTCGTCCTATGCCTTCTTTCTAAGTTCGGCGTGGGACATATTCCACGGAAGAACACGTAGTGCTCCGATATGAAGGTAATATATATAAATATAACTATCGATCGATGTTGCCTTTAAAGTTGTATAGGAAACTATAGAGAGAAGCTCCATGGCTAATGATCTTGCATCCCAAAAGAATTAAATATTGTGCAATTATATAATACTGAAATTTTCATATATGTTATTTTTTATTTAATTTTGTTTATTTATTTATTTAATATATAGTTTTGTTAAATAATTATTATTTAACTATTTCTTATAATTATATTATATAATCATTTCATTTCATTTATATTTTATTTAGTATAAAATAAATTTTTAAAAATTATTTAAATTTATATTATTTAATCAATAAATATTAGATAAATTTTATATTTATATAATTATATTTTTTTTCTAATTATATTAATTATATTATAGTATCATTTGATTTCTTTTATTTTGTTTGATATTTATAATATTTTTATAATATTTAAAGTTTTAATATATAACTATTTTTATAAGATAATTGATTTTTATTTAATATAATTAAGATAAGATTGATAATAATTACTATTAATATAAATGCATATAACAATCTTTTATTCCATTAAATTAGAATATAGGAATGCATTATCCTACAATTTACATTATAATGATTAATGTATTATTTACATAATTTTAATAAAAAATAATATTAATATTAGAATTAACAAAAAATATATTTATTTTTATTAAATCTAAAATACTATAACTAAAATACTATAAAAGGCAAGTACTAGCCACTACGTGGCACTTGTTCCATCTTAAAATTTAGCAATACCACCTAATTCCATCCCTAGAATTATTAACAAATGAAAGTGATACATAAGATAATAGTACATCTTCTCGAACTATACAATCTTTTTTAAAAAAAGTCACACTTGAAATGAAAGCCTACTTTCATTCAAAATAACTACAATAAAACTCTACACAACCATTTTTTCCCATAAAATCCATGTGTCATCTTTTATATAAAGTTTTTAATTGACTTTTCGTATTTTTTAATTTGTTTTTAAGTGATAAATTTTAGCTTAAATATCACCATAAATTATGTATAAACTACGAGAATTAAATAAAAGTTAATTAAAGCTGGTAATGTGTAATCTTTATGCTAATTTTGACGATAATTGTGAAAAGTGGGCCATTTGCACGTGACCATCGATTCTTTGTCTTTCTAACTCATTCTTAATAATATTTCATAAAATAATATAGTTTTTTTTTAATGATGGTAACTCTTTTGGAGGGATAAAACTTGAATTTACCTTGTAATGCACGTAAGGAACACGATCCTAATAATAATAATCCCACAAATATGCCCTTCAATGCCTCGTTAAAAGTATTTTTTTTTCTTAAATATGTTTTGAGTTTTTTAATAGAGTATAAAATAGTGAGCGAAGGCATTAGTAGCCTTTATAGAGTAAGGAATCTGCAAAACATTTTCATGTTTATAGATAAGTTTATGCGATGGTGCCTTTCATAAGGTTTTTTTTTTTTTAAAGATTATATATTAAAATTAAAAGGTAACATACATAATTAGGTTTCAAAAGTAAAAGTTAGGAATAGGAATTTGTAGGTTTTTTTTTAAAAGTCATACATAACTAGCATATATATATTATTTATTAATAATATATATAAAAATGTTGAGAGATATTCTTTTCAAGACGTCTATTTTTAATCAATTACTCACATAAAAGTGCAATAGACGCCTCGAGAAGGATATCTCTCGACGTTTTATATATATATATGCTAGTAGTAGTCACAACACAACATGGAAAATAAATTTATCATGGTTAGGGTTAGGGTTAGGGTTAGGGTTAAGGTTTGCATCGAGGTTTGGGTTAGGATTGGGGTTAATGTTATGAATAGGGTTAGGGTTATGGTTAAAGTTAACAATAGGGTTAGGGCTAGGATTACGGTTAAAGTTAACAATGGAGTTAAAATTATTGTTAAGGTTTTTATTAGAATTATGATTATGAATAGGGTTAGGGTTTGTGTTAAGGTTAGGTTTAGGATTGGTGTTAGGGTTAGGGTTTGCGTTAAGGTAAGGGTTAGGATTGAGGTTAGGGTTAGGGTTAGGGTTTGTGTTAAGGTTAGGGTTAGGATTGGGCTTAGGGTTAGGGTGAGGGTTAGGGCATGCATTAAGGTTAAGGTTAGGATTGGGGTTAGGGTTAGGGTTTGCGTTAAGGTTTGGGTTAGGATTGGGGTTAACATTATGAATAGGGTTAGGGTTACAGTTAAAGTTAACAATAGGGTTAGGGTTAGGGTTGGAGATTACATTTGGGATTAACACTTGGGATAGGTTTAGGTTTAGGTTTAGGGTTAGGGTTAGAGATAAATTTGGTATTATGGTTGGATTAGTGTTAATAGTAAGATTAGGGTTAGGGTTACAATTATGATTATGGTTTTGGTTAGGTTTAGGTTAGGTTTAGGGATATAGTTAGACATAGACTTAGGATTAGGGTTAGGGTTTGGTTTAGGTTTATGACTAAGAGTATGGTTAGGGTTACAATTAGAGATAGAATTAGGGTTAGGATTAGGGCTATGGTTATGATTAGGGCCAGGTTTAAGGTTAAGGTTAGGGTTATAGTTTGAGATAAAATTATGGTTAGGTTTACGGTTAGGATGAAAGTTAGGGTTAGGGTTAGGTTCATGGTTAGGATTGGGTTAGGGTTTCAGTTAGAGATAATTAGGGTTAGGGTTAGTGTTTAAGTTAATGTTTTGGTTACAATTAGAGTTATGATTAAGGTTAGTGTTAGGGTTATGATTAGAGTGAGGATTATGATAAGAGACATAATTAGAATTAGGGCTAGGTTTGCAATTAGAATTAGCATTAATTATAGAATTAGGGTGGGTTAGAAATAAACTTAGTATTAGGGTTAGGGTTAGGATTAGAATTATAATTAGAGTTAGCATTAGGGTTAGATTTGTAATTAGAATTAATGTTAGTTATCGAATTAGGGTGGTTGAAAAATAGTGTTAGTTTTAGTGTTAGAATTAGAATTATAAGCTTAACCCTTTTCCTACTTCTAATTAATCCAAATTATAACCTTAACTATAATTATAACTTTAACAATAATTCTAACCCTATTCATAATCATAATTCTAACAAAAACCTTAATTCTAATTGTAACCCTAATGAAAACCAAACCCTAACCCTAATTGAACCCTATCCCTAACCTAACTATAAATCTAACTATAATTGAATGTTAATCTTAACAGTAGTTCAAACCTTACCCTAATTGAATATAAACCCTAATCATAATCATAATCCTAATTAAATTTTAATTTAATCTCAACACTTATTGCAATTTTAACCCTAACATTAATCCTAGTTGAATTATAACCCCAACCCTTTAACCATAACACAAAAAATTATTATAGAACCCTAACCCTAATTGAACATCAATTGAAAGTAACCCCCTAATTGAATCTTAACTCTTATTAAACCCTAACCCTGATAGTAATTAATCTCTAACCCTAAACCTAACCCTTATTCTAGCCCTGACCCTAATATTAACTTATAACTCCTAAGTCTAACCTTAATATAAATATAACCCTAACTCCAACCCTAATCAAACGTAAACCCTAACCCTATGATTTATCTTAGAACCCTAACCCTAACCCTAACCCTATTAAATTTCAATCCTAATTGAACCAAATCCCTAATGGTAACCCTAAATTATTGAAGTTCAACCCTAATTGATCATAACAATAACCCTAACATTAATTATAACTGTTACCCTAATTAAACCCTAACCTTAACCCTAATTAAACCCTAACTCTAAACTAACTTTAACCCTAACTATATTTGAATCCTAATAGTAACCTTAGTTGAACCCTGACCCTAATTGAATATGAACCTGACCATAACTCTAGATGTATATCTTAACCCTAGTTGAATATGAACCCTAACCATAACCCTAATTAAATCCTAATTGAATCTTAATTCATAGTAATTGTAACCCTAACCCTAATCCTAGTTGAATTTTGACCCCAACCCTAACCCTAACCCCAAACTTTATTCTATAACCCTTACCCTAATAGAGCATCAATTAAACCCTAACCTTAACTCTAATTAAATATCTTAACCCAAATTAAACCCTATCCCTAACACTAATTAATCCCCAACCTTAACCATGACCCTTACTTCAGCCCTAACCCTAATCTTATCTTGGAAATCTTAACCCTAACCCTAATCTTATCTTGGAAATCTTAACCCTAACCCTAATAGATACCTAACCCTATTTGAATGCAAACCGTAACCCTAGGATCTATATTAGAATCCTAACCCTAACCATAACCCTAATCTTGTTGAAACTCAACCCGAATTGAACCATATCCCTAATTTTAACCCATTGAATCTCAACCCTAATTGAACCTAAACACTAACCCTAACTTTAATTCTAACTATAATCCTAATTAAACCCTAAACTTAAGCCTAAATGAACCCTAACCCTAAGCTTACTTTAACCCTAACTATAATTGAACATCAATTGAATCCTAACCCACCCTAATTGAATCGTAGCCCTAATTAAATCCTAGCCCTAACACTAATTAATCCTATAATCCTAACCGTAACCTTTACTCAAACCTTATCCCTAATCTTAATTTGTAACTCCTAACTCTAACCATAATAAAAATATAACCCTAACTCTAACCCTATTTGATTGCAAACCCTCTAACCCTAGGATTTATCTTAGAATGCTAACCCTAACCCTATTGAAATTCAACCTTAATTAAACTTGGTCCCTAACCTTAATCCTAACCTATTGAATTTCAACCCTAATTGAACCTAAATTTTAACCCTAATTGAACCTAAACCACAACCCAAATCCTAATTAAACCCTAACCCTAATGCTAACCCCTAGCTTTATTTTAGAACCCTAACCTAACTTTAATCCTTTTATATTGAATCCTAATACTAACCCTAGTTTAACCCTAAAACTAATTGAATTCTAATTCCAACTTAAACCTAAACCTAATTGTAATTGAATTCTAACTCTAATTCTAATTCTAACTCTGAAGAAGGTCTGCCAGCTGGCGAAGGTGGCCTCGAAAGAGAAAAAGGGGAAACAAAAAGTGTCTGTGGATGTGGAGGAGGTCCCAGGTTATGAGGAGTTCGAGGTTCAGGAAGATGATGAATCTGAAGATTTAGATTTTGAGGACACAGCCTACGAAATGGGGGAAGATGAATTGAAGGAGGAAAAAGATGAGGAAGAGGAGGAGCAAGCAGAGTCGAATGAGGAAAAGATTGAAGCTAGGAATGAACAAGATGTTAGGTTTTCTGGGTTGGAGAATAAAGCTAAAAATTTGAGTAATGAATTTTTAAAAAGTAGATTAACTTTTTGCATGTTTAGTTTGAGGATATGGAAAAGGAATTGGTTACTCTGATGAGAGTCACTAACAGGTTGATGAGACATGTGATGTTGGGAGCAGCCTCGGGAGAAACAGAGCTTACCAGAAAATTGAAGAAGCAAGGGAAATCTGACGCCCTAAAACTGCTGGATGAAACAGAGGGACCTGACTGGCGTGAATATGTGGCTCTCTTAAGAGAGTATGGGGACCTATTAAAGAAAGCCAGTTAATGGCTTGGCTTGCTGTTTTTCTGCTTTTTGATGGGTTTTTTGAATTTTACTTATATCTGGGACTGTTCAATTTTTTTCTATAAGATTTGGTGGAATACCACCTGGAATATTGTGGAATTAATTAATGGTCTATGTAGTTTAAAGTATGTTGGTAAAAACTTTTTGTTTTTGATAGATAATGGCTGGACTATGGTAATGGTTTTACATTTGGGCCTGCGAGCCAATCTGATGTTGTTTTTTGGTGTAGATGGTGGTGTTGTTTCCCACCTCTACTGCTCTTTTTGATCTGCTATTGTTACTATGGGATCAGGGCCCTTCCCTGCTTATCTTATCAAAAAAAAAATTACTAATTGAAACCTAAACCTAACCATAATTAAAACCTAACCCTAGGTGAACCCTTACCCTAACCTAAAATTAACCCTAACTCAAACCCTAATTGTGCCTAACTCTAACTCTATTTGAGTTATAACCCTAATTCCAACCTTAATCCAAACCCTAACCTTTACCCCAAGCTTTATCCTATAACACTGACTATAATCCTAACCCTAATTAAACCCTACACTAACCCTAATCCTAATTAAACCCTAACCCTACCCTAAGCTCAACCCTAATTGAAGTCTAATTGAATCCTAATTGATGCCTAACACTAACCCTATCCCTAATTCAACCCTAATCCTAATTTGAAGAGCCACATTTCTAGCAGTTTTGCTTTTTTTTTTTAAGGTTTCTATTTTCATTTTTAGTTGTAGTTAGTTGTTTTTTTAATAGTACTTCAACACCATTTCATTGTTGTTTTGGGCGCCTTTTATTGCTGTTTAGAGGAATAAATCAACACACTTTTTTTTTCTAATTTTTGTAGTCTTCCAGACTATTTTGGACTCCATATAATGGCTCCATATTGCTCATTACTTAGAATGTATTGAACGCTAAAAACTAAACTGTTAATGTGGTTTTTAATTTTAGCATTAAATCAATTTTACGACAATTATTATTTGCTGCAACATGCTTATTTGCATATTTCACTTATGAATTCATTCTTACGTTTTTATTGCTGCACAAGATTTTTCTTGGCTTTAAAGAACAAAGGTGTTAGTAAAGCATTTTGAGAATTTTTTGGATTTTCTGGGTTGATGTTACTGTTGTAGATGTCTCTAACAATTGATTATTTCAAATGTTAACTCTCTTCTCATTTCATAATTCAGTAGACAAGAATATGATTAATGAAGTATCAAGATAATGACTTTATTGGCAAAAAATTAATTATCGGAGGTTGTTTAAATTGTTTAGAAGAGCTAGTAGATTGGTTCATCTTCTTGGAGAGTTTGAAATTGATTGCAGACCATAGTGAAAATGCATTTTTTTCGGTTGTGACAAATAGTGGATTAGATCGTAGGATTTTCCAGCTTAGATCACACTACACAAATTCTATATCTTAAAAGACTCTAATTACAAAAAAGAAAAACACATACATTTAACACCTGACTACTAAAATGGTGGCTTTCGTGACAATAAACCTACCCATGGTGCAAAGTCCATCTGAAATCCATTGACAAGTAAGAAAACCTTGATTGGTCATTAAAAGCTTTGTATTAATAGCTATATAGAAATAGCAAAGGAAGAGAAGCTAGATTAAAAAATAGTATTTAGTCAAAATATTCAACATATCAAAAGCATCTGAGTTGCCATGGTCTGGCTGCAACAGCTCGTCGTTCTGTCTGTAAGCAAGAATAATCTCTGGCTTAATCCATTGTGATATCGACAAAGATGCTGGTTCCATATTTTGTTTCGTAATGGATGCCAGATCATATTTTTTCCTTATGGATACAATAACGGGATCTTGCATTAAATCCAGTGAGATTGTACATAAAAAATCATCTAGTATAGGAGAAGAATTTGCATAATCTACAACACAGAATTGGGTGTTGTACTCTGTAAACCTTTACATCACTTCCTACCCCACATTCTCCAGTCGCTCCAAATTGAATAGCTCTTCAACATCATGCTCTGCCTAATCTTAAAGAGAGCAAAATAAATGAGGAATTAAAAGTGCAAAGGTAGATATATCATCGAAAAACTCATATCAGTTATAGTCTCTTGTTACATCGGGAGTGGAAGAGTTTGGCATTACAAAAATGGTGATTGCAAGAGTGAGCACTTCAATTGAAACATTTGTGATGGGTTAATTCTCCGTTTTTGACATTCACCACCAGTAATGCCTCCACTTTCATCTTCACTGCCAGCAATGCCTCTCAAAATAAATGTAGTGGTTTCAAATGTACACAGACTCATTGTTGTGACTATATGATGCCTCTCGGCATAATATAAAAACATAATTGCATAAAAGTAATAGTTGTTAAATTATTAGTTCAATAGAAATAAAAATAAATTATTGTAAGTATGCAAAAATCAACAAATCTTGGTTTGTATTTGACGAGGATCAAGGTATTAGAATGAGTGGGAATAAATTTATCTCTTTGGAAAGCTCAAAGGTTTGGAGTTGTGCTTGCATTTACATAATCACGAGTTTCAAAATCTTAATGTTTTTTTTGTATCTCTTTAATATGTTACATATGATAGCAAGGATAAGGATTTTTACTTAGTGAAGTAGAGGCATTGTTAGAACCATAAATAGGTAAAGGTTTGAAAAGATTGTTGGTGACATGTCCATAATTAATTCCAAGTCGTCTTCTATTGGGCACACTATTTTTGTCTCAATAGAGGCATGCACATTCAATTAGTTGGATGTGAGGGTGAAGGTTGGTTAAACTTGGTAATGTGACTAGTGAGTTCTTATGTATGAAGTATATAGCTCTTGTATCAATTGATTCATGGGGAATAGGGACAATAATAGTGTGTTGCCTCCATCTTAATGGTGGGATCCTTATCCGTGTTTGACTCTAATATTTTTATAATGGATTATTTTGTGGGCGGATGTGGAAATAGGGAGAATCATGGTGGTTGGTCATCCATAAATGTGGCATTTTTGGGGCAATGAGAGTGGCATTTCAATGGAGATAAAATAGTTAGAGCTAGAATATTTAGGGTTACATAGGGTTACATACATGGTCTTTACTCTTTGAGGTAGCATAAGTGTAGATATTCGTATATTTAGCCATAACAAAGGAATATAAATAAATATAAAGAAAACATACAAAATTGAAAGGATTTTAATGCAACAACCACAAATGAGCTAGAAATTTGAAAGATAGAGAAAATAATACCACATCTTGGTACACCTTGTTTCATAGTTACCAAGTTACTTTTACCATCATGAGTGAAAATGTTGATAAATGCAAATCGTGACTTTAATGTGTTTAGTAGGAGAATGGAATACTGAAATATGCATTAAGATGTTGTTGCTTTGAAATGAATGAATATGTTATGTTGATGAAATACGATGAAAAGATAAGTATTGCAATGTGAATATTCTATTGCTTTGTTGATGCAAATGATTGTATTATGAATGTCTAACTACCTTGGTGTTGTACTAAGATTTCACACACTCACAACTTAGTAGGTCTAGTCGAGTCAGTAGTTTTAGGAAAAGGTGAGTTACTTTAGTCTTGTTGTACATAAATTAGGAGAGGTTATAGTTTTATTCGTCAGGGTTCTTGATTTGGGTTATATGTTTGAGTCTCTTTGATATGTGTGAGTTCTTATTTGTGTATTTACTAATCGATGATTAAGATATATATATATATATATATATATATACATGTGTGTGTAAAAATGACAACCCCTACATGAGTATGTCACATGCATGGGGAAATCGAATGGACATATACCACACATATGCATGTATACAGTCTATATATATATATATCAATCACTAAGAATGTGATTATATGTGTTTGAATTGGACATTAAAGTAATAATATAAGTATATTAAAATATATGTATATTAATGTATGTCTATTACTACGTTCATTTAAACGAATATACTTATATATTAGTATATGTATATGTGTATATATGTATATATAATTACTTAAATATATATTTGATTGAAAATTGATATATGTAATATTAAAGAGAATATAATTATATATACACACTGATATATATATACTTTGTTGATACATATTGTTATATATATTATAAGCACTTTTAAAGGAAACAAAAGGCAAGAGTTAGGCACTGCCTTTGAAAGAAATAAAGACAACATATAAATATATGTATATAGTGCTAAAGTTAGTATTGTAAAGCACTTAAGAAACAATGAATGCATTTAAATGAAGGCACATATATGTGGCTCGACCATATAAAGAGCATGGAATTAAGTATTGAAGCCAACAATAGTAGTATGTAACACATGAAACCACATAGGCACATGACTATGAGTTTGAACTACATTTAGTCTGTAAAAGTCATCGTATATATATTATATATGATAAAGATTGAATGGTAGGCACTTACTAATCAAAGCCACACATCAATTCAAAGCGGATTAAAGGAGAGTGAGGCCAGAAAATTATGCCTTTGACCAATACGCATGAAATACAAGGCATAGCCTGTATTAACATAGCAATCAACACATAGTTTGAAGCATGGGCAGTGTACACTAAGGCTGCGCTAAAGACATTTATTATGAATTATTATGCTTGCAAATGGAACACAGTAAGAAGTAATATGTGGCGCCCAATTATGAATATCTACATTGCATTAGAAGTCTATTTTGTGAGCTTTGTCTAGTGATGGAAACCAAAGTAAAATGGAGAATAAGTCAAGTAGAAGTTGACATGAATAGAATCGACCTGTTTTATCATTCGCCTTGTATATCTAAAATACATTCTTGTTGTCTTTGAATAAAGCGACATGTTATTTTGTTTTGCTGAGTATTAAGTTTTAATGCTACCACCTACTGAGAATATTCGTTGAGCTGATCTTAAGAGCTGAGAAGTGTCATTTAGCATTGCTTGTTTGTAGGCAACAAAGTCTCATATTTTTGTATAAATAGGGGAGAGGATTTCCTCATTTGACATGCATACACTTGCAATCTGTTGTTAATTTCTTGAGTTATTCTTAATATTTGAGCTAAGAGTCTTTTGTGAGGAAAATTGTGAGAGTTTAGTGTGAGGTAATACTAAGAAAGTGGGGTTGGAGAGATAGAGAAGAGTTGCAAGTTGATCTTGGAAGGGACTAAACTAGGGAATCCAGTCTAATCGGTTGGAGTAATTGCATTTACAGGCATGAGAATTCTACTCTCTTATATTTTGATTATTAAGGAAATATTGTATGCATTGTTTGATTTACTTGGAAACGTAGAAGGTTAATTTGATAGAGAAAAGATAGTTTGTTAAAAGAAAGGAAAAGAAATATTGTGTTGTAATGGCTTTTATATGAGTGTTTGTACGTACTCCATATTAAGGAGTGGTTGTATTACTAGTACAAAAGAAGGAGCTTATATAGCTTATTTAATTATTTATTACTAAGTTATTTGTATAGTTAAGCCATAAGAGCTTGATTATTCTTGAATGATCACTTGATCGTTGCTTTACTTGATTATTGATTGAAAACCTAGGTCAAGAATAATCTACTGGATTGGGATATTTACTTGATTATTGATTGAAATCATAGCACGTAGGTTGAGATTAACCTACATGATCAGACTGATCATTGATTGTTGATTTTATCCAAGGATTAGGGTAAACTAAGATTGAGATTTACCTTTGCAATTAAGTTGATCACTTGAAATTGTGAATTACTATTTGATTGGAGCCATAGGTGGAATTACCCCATTGAGTTGGAATTGTTACTTGAATGGGTGTTTTACACTCTTGACATGAAGTCATTTTATTGATGAAAATCTACTTTTTTGAATAGTCTTTTATTGATGAGATTACACTCTTGAATAGAGTATTTTATCATTGAGACTATACTTTTGAATAAGTCATTTACTAACATGATTATTCTTTGATTGAGGTCAATTATTGATGATATTATACTTTTGATGAGAATCATTTATTGTTGTAATATTCTTGAACGAAGACATTTATAGATGAATAATTATTATATTCTATGATAAGATGAAGCTTATGTAGCTATACTTTAGATTGTGAAGTTGTTTATCGTAAAGTTATGTATAAATTCCAAGTCAAGAAGAGTTCATAGGGATTAGATTATCCTATGAAGGGGATAAATTATGCGTAAAAACTATTTAGTAGAAATGTCATAGTAACATGAAATAAGAATAGGTTGTTCCTGGGGTTAAAGATTATCTTAAGAAGGGAATTTCCTATGCATAGTATATGAATGGTCAAAAACCAAATCGATCTAGGGTAGTGGGTGAAGAGATGACACTTTTATATATATGAAACTTTGGCCAAAGTAGTGTAAGTAGCCATTGTTTACACTGGCAATTCACTCTGATCCAGTTAGACATTCTAGTACATGATTTTCATACTCATAGGTAGAAGCTATTGTATGATTAAGTTCTAGTTTACAGGACACAACACTAATCTCAGGAAGGCTATTATTATGGGGCTATCCAACCAATGTCTTCATCGAAGGGTAGGGCCATCTTGCCATATGTGGCAGATGTATGGGGGACCACATTAAGTCCGTGATTGGCAGAAAAATGCTTGAGTGATGCTTCTCCTCATCAGTTGGCAGTCAAGATTTGAGGGGGACTACTTGGACCATTCGTATCTATTGTTTATGAAGCTCAACCGAGCTATGCATCTATCATTATATGTACATTCTATGGAAGTTTGTAAAATGTGACATGTTATATTGAGAATGAATTCAATACTTTAGAAAGATTGTAATATTTTGTTGAAATGAAATGAGAAAGTTGGAATATCAATTGTTATATCAAATTTGCACAATATCTTAGTTTTAAAGAGAAATTTTTTATTGATATGTGATGGCATCATGAATTATTCACTTGTGGTTAAAACATTGGTAATTATTTTGAGTAGAACAAAGGGGCATGTTACACATCTCAAATTATCTAGTACAAATTTTTTTATGAGCCAAAACACTAATGAGAACTTTTATTGAAAGTTTAGACATCTAGATTTTGCCACATTAATTTTGTCATAATATCTTATTATAAACTAACTCCATTATTCCAATTGATTAATTTATCAACATGATTTTATCAATTGACTAAGTATATTATCTTTGTCATATGATCACATCAATAATTTATCAACTTTTTCATGTTAATTCACCTTGTCAATTAATTGATTACTGTAGCACCATAAATTGTCACCCTTGATAATTTCACACTAGGTTTTGCTCCCTACTATGTGCTTAGACCTAATTGTGCCCCCAATTTCCTAAATTATGTATTCTATCGCCCATTTTATCATTTATCAAAAAATAAAATATGAAAAACTAAAGCATGCATTTAATATTTTGCCTTTGGCACTCCAGATCCTAAAAAAATGGGTTTGCACAAGGGCACCCTTGGTGCCCTTCTCCCCTTAAAATGGGCCCAAATTTAAATATGTCAAGGTTAGCAATTTATTAGTTGAATTTCAAATCCTAAGTGTCAGCTATTGAGATTTATTTTTTGGGAAATAAGATTAATTGCATATAAATACCTAGTCATTTCATCATTTGAAATCTAAGAAGCAAGAAGAATAATTATCAAGAAATATTGAACTATAATTATTACAAATTTAAGAGCATTCAAGAGCTAAATTTGGAGTATTATTGTAACATTTCATCATCAAAGCATCATGTCAAGTTTTATGTGAGTTTGTTCATGTTTATGCATGCATTTTGTTTGTGAGTACTAATGCTTGTAGGTATTCAAGTTGAATAAAGAAAAATTACAATCCAGCCTTGAGGTGATGTGTATGACTTCAATCCTTCAAGGAGGTAAAATTTGAGTGATGAGTTGCAACAAGTTGTTGATTTCTTACTCCATTATCATTTATCCACTATCCCTCAAAAGAATAAGCTCTCTTTATCATCATTTTTTCCATTGTGGAGGTAGAAATACCAACATGGGGTTTGATTGAGGCAAGCCCCTATATGGTATAACCCTTCCTCTCCTTGTGAATGTGTAGGTTAAATATCTAAAAAGGATTGGAAGAAGATTGAAGACTATCTATTCACTTATGCATTCAATCCCTAAAAATTGACAAGATACAAAAACTCGATTATCTCAACAACAAATGATGCTCTGACAACAAGACTCGAAAGGAGAAATCCGCATACTAGGGACCTGAGGATTGTGAAAGTAGATTTCAGTTTCAGATCTCCAATCTAGGGTGCCTTGGGTGCCCTTGTCTAGTCAAATCAAGATCAAATTCAAAGCACAGGTGCACACATGTATGCTCTATTCATTTCTGGTCATTAACTTTGGTTATCGATTTCCAAATTGTCTATACTCATATCAGAATGTTGCATTTTTATAATTAGCTAGTTGCATCATTGCATTTCATCATAATTTTATTTTTAAATCACTCCACTCAACCTCCATAAAAAGGGAATTATTGAGCAAGGATCAGTTGAATCACCTTTTAGGTTGCAAGTTAATTTCATCTCCTTGCTCATCTTCAATTCCCTCATGTTTGGTTAGTCAAAAGGTGACTAACCCTAGTTGAATACTAAGGCTCACTTTTCCCAACCAAACATTTTAGTGAACCTGACGTATTTACATTATAATTTTTTTAAAATATGAAGCATATCATCTTAGATCTAAGATTAACAATGCATTATTTTGCATTCATCATTTAGGCATCCTTTATTGCATCAAAAAACATTAAAAATAAAAAAATTGCATAACATATTGCATCCTAAGTTCAAATAGGGTTAATATCAGTCATCATAGGTTAGATATACATCTTAATTGTATTTATAAATCTGCATTAGGTCATTTTAGATTTGAAATTGTTCCTTGTATTCATTTAGGCATTTTGCATATAGTCAAAAAGGTGAAAGAGTGCATTGTTTGTTGCAAAGAGATATCAAGATATTCATTTTCATATTTTTCAAATAAGGGCCAGTAAATTATTGCATTTTAGATCTGAAAATTACATTTAATTTTTCATTTTATTGCTTGAATATTTTGAAAATTGTTTGCATACTTGCATTTTGTATTACATAATCATAAATTAGTTAAAATCTAGAAAATTATTCACTTTCAAACTTGCATTGTCATAGAACAAAAAAATTAAAAAACATTATAGACAACAAAACTTTGAATTTTACAAAAAAAATTGCCAGACTAGGGAATCCTTGCATGCTTTTTGATGACAAAACCCTCTCAAGATCTTCTATCCAGATTTGTTTCCAATTTTCTATTCATTATCGTATAATAGTTTGAACTTCGGTGCATATATCTTATTGTCATAATGGCCGAATGTTTTGGTAAAATGTTGTCTTCCTTGAAATATTTGGTAGATTTTTCATGTTGTGTGTTTTGAAACAACCCTACCTCAGATGATGAAACTCATATTCCTTCATATCCCAATGTATATCTCCTTAATGAAGATATCTTGAGGAAAGAAGAGGAGATCATGAATGAATTCATAAACAATACATTGCCTTGCCTTGATAACAATGTGGTCCTTTATCCTTCAATAGAATGGCCTACTCATCCATATCAACAATCATAAACACATAATATGCCACCATTTAAAATGTTTTCCACATCACATAGAGAAAGTGAGTTACAATGCATACCCCATCCAATGCACATGTAAGTACCCATGGATAACGATCATGATGAGATCATACCAATTAGTGATCCTCCATCTTATGAAAATAAAGTCATTGATACACCTGTCAGCTTGGAGCAATGATGTGGAGAAGGCTTTAGGATCTTGACAAAACAAGGATGTAATACAAAGAATGAACATTAAATATATTCCCTTTTGGAATAAATACCATCTGAGGATACAAAAGGCATGGGCTACCAAGCTCCCCCACTTTTATATTAAACATTTGCTCCATCATCCAAACCACACAAAGTTCATGGCCCTATTAGAAAAGGTGTATTACTTGCTCTGCATCCTTTTCCTGACATTGAGCACACTTTATGCACTCTTTTACAATTGGGATTCATTTCATTACCACCTATAAATGAAAGAAGAGATGCCAAACACAAGAATAAAAACACATCCTTTTTTGCATATGACATAACATTTGGACACACTACCAATGAATGTCATATCTTGAAGAAGAAACTGGAAGAATTAGATCCTTATAATAATAAAAATTGATAGGATAATAGATTAACTTGCATTCATTGTTGCTCCTTTCCATGTGGTAGTTGTAGTGTCACATGATACTCATTACCATGCATGGGGTATAAATTGGGTTTTATACAATCATATTTCATTTTAAAAGGAGTAAGGGTTAGGTAGCCTCATGTTAGGTACATTCCTTGCTACAAGGAATCCCTTTGTATCTCCTTAAAATATTAGTGTAGCAAGTACACTAACATTTTAAGGGGGGCACATATTACCCTGCATAATTGTTGTGTAAGAAATGGTCCCTCTTTTTATTGATGATATCTTACATCTCCTACAAAGTGTGACCTCATCAAAAGTAATATCACATGAATTTTATTAAGTGTGGCCTCAGTAAACGTCGAGGACTCAATCTATGTCAGTGTTTCCTTGGTGGTGGTATTAAGCTTGATATCCCCTAAAAGTGTGACTTTTCATGGCATGTTATGTTCCCTTTGGTGGTAATACTATGATTAGTATTCCCTAAAGTGTGATCCTTCATTCGACGAGTTGTCCTCTCTTAGTGGTGGCATCATGTGTGATATTCCCTAAGGTGTGATCTTCCATTTGATGAGAAATGCCCCTTTGATACTTGTGAAGCACCCTTTTTTGGTGGTGTGTAACACCCCCTAAGGCATGGCTTTGTGATGTTCATCCTCCATAATGTTAAATTTTATGCACCCCTTGAGGTGATTTTTTTTCATCCCCTGTGATGTTAAATTTTGTGCACACTTGAGGTTATTTTTGTTCGTCCCTTGTTATGTTAAATTTTGTGCACCCAACGAGGTGATTTTCCATCCCTTATGACGTTAAGCTTTATGCACTCCCTGAAGCAAGATTTTACAAGATAGTTCATGGATTTGGCATAATGCATCTCATTGAATCATGAACTTGAGCACCCATTTTTAGAATGGCCACCTAGCATAACACAACTTTCTTTCTGGTGGAGCCATGTGTTTCTGGTGCAGGAGCACCTGGGAAAGTACTAGGTTTATAGAAGTTTTATTTGAAGTTCAAATTTTGTTGTGTTGTTTTGAGGTCATGTTGACCATCTTGTTTGTGTTAGAGGTTTTTTCTCCCTAGGTAAGAAGTGGTGAAGGGTGAATAAGCTTTAGAAGCTTATCATGTTTGTTTTCAAAACAATGGACCAAGGTTGAAAAACACAGTGTGTTTTATAACACTAACCATTTGGTCATCCTTAGGCTCGATCAAAGAAACTTAACTATTTCTAGGGCCTATTTAAGGGGTATCTCGACCCAGGAGCAGGGTGGGAAGCAATAAAATTTTGGTGGAATCTTGTGTGAATGAAAAAAATAGCGTTCTGAGTTATAATTTCTGAATTATTGTATCTTGATAGACCTTTTATGGATTAGCTTGCTATTGTTTTGAATTGTAAAATGTATTTTTGGTTGTCTTCAAGCTTTGTGTAAGATTAGAAATCTTCTTTGTTGAATTTGTAAGCATTTGTTGTAAATAGTTCATCTTTGCTCAAATTCTGGTCTGAATCAGACTGTTTTTAGGAAATGTGGTGCTAGAGCACTTTTCCACCGTACAAACCATACGGCCCTTTGGAAACAGTGCCTAGACACCATGCTTGTATATATGTTAGCTGGTAGGTTTTGTTTGTGTACAGGGAATGCTAGAAAAGTCATGCCCTAGGCGAGCTAGGCAGGGTCCGGCTAGGGAAGACAGTGAGAAAAAGCTTCATATCTTGCAGGGGTATTAAGATTTTGGAGAAATTATTTTTTGTGAATTTTGTTGAGGGTCTTGGAAATTCTTGGTAGTCAGGAGGAGGTTCTATCAAGTCGTTTGGAGGGAGAACTTTTTGACAGTCTGAAAACAGCCATGAAAAGCTTAAAAATCCTAGGGTTTTGACCATTTTTGTGTGTGGATAGTGTACGGGCTGTGCAGGCTTAAAAACCTAAAAATATTTGAGGTGTGGGCATGAGAAACACAAACCCTAAACAAAGAACCTAGGTATTTTGGTGGGTTGAGGAGAAAATTGCATTTTATCTCTGTTGAGAGGCCTAATTGGGGCTCTAGGCTTGTAGCCTTTCTAACCCTAGGAAGGGATTTTGTGAAAGAGATGGTTAGTTGGAGTATTGTGATGGAACAAGAACCCTAGATTGATCATCTTGAAGCTATTACAACATCTACACACCCCTGCAAGAATCAAATTGGAAGTTGAGAGGATTTGGCCTTTAAGGAAGAATAAGGGTCAATGGTGAGATGGTGGCAAGGCACCAAGGTTGGCTTGGTAGAAGGGAAGCATGTTGATAGTGGGGTTGGCCAATAGGAGTAGTGGCACCTAAACCAAAGGTAGGACCACTAGGACAAGGTGGAATAGACACCTAGGAGTTCTTAGGAGCAAGGACTCAGAGCATGGGGCAGTGAGTGCCTCATCCAACCCTAACCTATCAGTTTCATCAGTATCTTAGCATAACAAAACTTGTTAGCCTTGTGGAACCCATCATATTGCATGGACACCTAGCATAACCCAACTTGATAGCCAATAGATCCATGTAGCTTGTGAGTGATTTGACATAGCACAACTTGCTAGTCCTCATAAGAGAATTCTCTTGTCTAACATAATTTGAGATATGATGTTTGCTATTTGAGACAAATTCAAGACTACAGTCTCTTTTCCTTACCAACTCAAATCCTTTTTAGTACTAACATTGTATTTGTGTTTGTGTCTTTTATGTTTTTTCTTATGTTTGTCGCATTGTGTTGTCTATGTGTCGTGTTTTGGTCATGTATGTTTTGTGTTGTCATGTTGCATTACATTTCATACATGTGTGTTCCTTTTTCCTTATGTTGGTTTTCCATGGGATCTTGAATCTCGAGGGTTGGCGCGATTCCCCCTAGATTCATTGCCATCCTATATCTTCAACATTTGTGTTACATCTTGTTTCTCGATTACCAGGTTACTTTTACCTTCATGAGTAAAAACAATGATAAATGAAACTTGTGACTTTAATATGTTTAATTGGTGAATGAAATACTTAAATATGCATTAAGATGTTATTGATTTTTAAGGTATGATTATGTTTTTGATTAAGTAAGCAAGGAAAGGGCCCTGATCTTGTGGTTACACAGCCAAAACAACAAACAAAGAAATAGGTTGAGAAAAATAGCACCAGCCAACACCAGAAAATAACATCAGACAAAACAACCCAGAGCCAAAATGGCACATAGGCCAAGTAAACAAAATTGTAACCATAGAACCATTATTAGCATAATCAAAAACCAAATCCCCATATTAATCCACAAGATAGTACGTAGACCATTTATGAGATTAACCAAATTCTAGCGGGTACGAAACCATAACATAGCTATCATGAAATAACAGTTCGGGATAATAAAACTAAGCACCAATATTTTTAGAGTAGACATATAACTAGTGCAAAAGGATAAAAAAAAAGAGAAGCAATGCCATTGCTTATCATTGGAAATCAACTCTCAATTTTAGCCAATTTGGGACATAAACTCCCTCCAATCAAGCTCATCTTTGTCTTCCTGGTCCTTCTTGTCTTCACATTTCCCAAACTTCTTAAGAATCTTCCTGATCTTTGTTTGTCTTGAGACCATACCCACCATGGCACGACACATTAGTCCATTGGTGACCTTCATCAGGGTGATTATTTCCTTCTCCATGTTGTCCATCTGTACCTACATAAAAGTTATCCTGCTTTTCAGAAAATCAATGTTAGTATCCTTAGGAGAATTAGAGGAAATGGATTTCTTCTTAGTAACTGTGGTCTCCTTCATAGAAACCATAAGTTCCTATTCCCTCACATTGACATCCTCCTCCTTATCATCTTTAACCTCCTTTGAATCCTCTTCTCTTGTGTAATGAAATAAATTGCACAAGAAGAATATAACATGGAATATGTTGAAAATACTTATTAATAATATGCCACTTCAAGGGGACAACCTCCTAATCCACTTCAAGGGGGATACCTCCAATAGTCTTCAATAAGAACACAATACTCAATATGATGATGAAATTAGACTCACAACCTCATGTATATACCTATTTATGCCCAGGATATCACCTAGGCCGACTAAGATAACCCTATATAAGCCCTAGGCTAGCCTAACTAATTAAATAATAATATAATAATGATAATATGGTTTAATTAAGAGTTAAGATAGCCACAAGATGACTACTCATAACCTGATACACACTATAGGGGTAAGGGCATAACATTTCCCCCCTCTTTACAAAAGCATTTTCCTCAATGCTAATTTTTTTCTTTTTCTTCTTCATCATCTCCTTTTTACTACTACTTCTTTTTCTATTGTTGCTTCTTTTTCCTACTCTTATCTTGCTCTTGCTCTTGTTCTTGTTCTTGTTCTTGTTCTTTCTCTTTCTCTTTTTTGCTTCAATTTCTTCTTCTACTACTACTTGTTCTTTTTCCTACTTTTTTCTTGCTCTTGCTCTTGCTCTTTTGCTTTACCTTTCTCTTGTTCTTACTCTTTTTCTTTCTCTTTCTCTTTCTCTTGCAATATTTCTTGTTCTACTTCTTGTTCCTTTTTATTTTTCTTCTTTTTTGTGGCTACTTTTTGTTGTAAAGAAGGTCTAGAAAGATAATTTTGTAAAGAATCACACAAATAACCCCAAAATACTCTTTTATTTTTTGTAACTTACCAAGGCCTATATCACACTCTAATAGAAAAATCTCTTCAAAATTAGGTGATTTGCATCCTTGAGAGTGAATTTTTTGAAAAAAAAAAATCCCAATATATCACTTATTTCTACATCAATTGATCTAAAAATTGTTTTGTATCCTTCTCTAAGATATCTACAAAAACCCACAAAAAATCAAGAACCAATTCTTCACTATGTGGGAGATTGAGTTTTTCAAATAAATTGGGCAAAAACCCTAATTTTGTAATAACTCGCTCAATTATGTTCCAATTCTTATGAAATTTGGACTGTATCTTTTTTAAAATTTCCTTCAAAAACTCTTTAAAAATATGAAAAATATTTTCCAAAATATGGGATATATAGGTTTTAGAAAATGACCTCCAAAATTGAAAAAAATGCCTTGTCATAACGGTGCCAAGATCATGCTCTGATACCACTTGTAATGAAATAACTTGCACAAGAATGATATAATATGAAATATGTTGAAAATAGTTGTTAATAATATGCCACTTTGAGGGGGCAATCTCCTAATCCACTTCGAGGGTGATACCTCCAAAAGTCTTCAATATGAACACAATACTCAATATGATGATGAAATAAGACTCTTAACCTCATGTATATACCTATTTATGCCTAGGATATCACCCAAGCTGATTTAGATAACCCTATATAAGCCCTAGGCCAACCTAACTAATTAAATAACAATATAATAATGATAATATGACTTAATTAAGAGTTAAGGTAGCCACAAGCTGACTACTCATAGCCCGATACACACTATAAGGGTAAGGGCATAAAATACCATCTCATAAGCACTCTCTTATAATTCCAAGTCTTCACTTTCCTCATCAACTTGTGGTTCAAATTCTTCCACCACAATTTGTTTCGCCTCATCTTGGTTAGTAGCCCTATGTTTTCCTTTTTTGTCCAATGAGGCTACCTTAGCTAAGCCTGTTGATATTCTACCACCACTAATCATACCCAACTGCCCTTCCTCCATTTCATCTCATTGATTCCCCTCTTGGTTTTCCTTAATGGTAATAACTTTACTTTGTTTTTTCTAGTTTTTTTTTCAGATTCTTGGCCTTGGGGGTTTCGAGAAGTAGCGATGAGTGTTTCCACTTCTCTGGGGTATCCTTAATCATATCAAACTCAAAAAAAAAAATTCACAGAAGCCAAATTTGTAACAAGGGTAGAGGGTTTTGAACTTTGAGCAGCCAAGGAGGTGGCATTAACAGGGGAATCTACCGAGGATCAATATTCATAGGCATAGGCCTAGGGTTAGGTTCCATATTAGGAAGAGTAGAGTCTGAATGGTCTTCATCCACTTCATCATTTTGATTAGGAATTTCGTGCCTAATGACCAATTGGTTTCCATGAGGGTTAATAGCTAGGGCATACTTGTAGAGGAAAAGCATAAGACATTGGTGAAATGGGGGAGTCACCCCATTCTATATATTTTGTTGTAAAGAAGATAATAGATAGAAGGGTAGATTAATGCATTCATTATGGTAGATATGGTTAAGAATAGGAAAATGATAAGCATGGACTATCATGTATATTCCCTCTAAAGTGAAATATCTCATTACAAACATGCTTACCAGGGCGAAAGGTGGTGGAAGTTCAAGTCGGGCATACCCATTATGGAATCATGTTAGCCACTTTCCATCATGAAGAAAATTCTCCACAAATGCTTGATAGTCAGATCCACTTTTCTTAGCAACCTTTCTACCCTCATTCACCAGGCCCGTCACCTCCACAATGAGCTGAGCAATTAATTCAAACTTCTCCAAGAATTTGTGAATTTTATCATCATAATTTCATTGTATCCTTTCAAAGCCTCAAAGAAGGAGACCATTCTTTCCCTTCGAAACAACCTCCAAAGGTTGGTATTTTTCTTGAGAGCTGCACAATTGGGAGGTTCAGTACATTTCCTTGGCCCTCCCATTTTTGAACTCTGTAAGATTTTTGAACTTTTCTTTTGAAACCCCTTCTTCATACCACCACAACGCCTAGACACACTTCTCCAACTAGCCTTGCAAAGAGAACAACTGAAAGTATTTTGAAGATGAAAGCATATTGAAATGTTTAACGAGACCTGACAAATAGAAGAGACCTCAAACACAATTTCTAGTACAAATTTGGAATGATTACCTTTTCTGATAATAAATGTATCTATATTTTCCATTACAAATTGAGCCTTGATTAAGAGGCGGGAAATGACGTTTGGCATATCAAAATATTGTGATATGACCCAAACCTTGCCATTGTAATTAACCATGTGATACTGGGTGTTCTTGGGAATGATAGAGATATTAATAGCACCCGAGGAAATCTTCTCAATACTAACCTTTATCACACCAACATTGCCATCATTAATATTTGATCCCCTTTTGTCATCAAATCTAATACTCCCCTATACCAACCCCTTATCAAAACCTAATAAGTTATAGACATTTTTATATTTGTATTTTAACACCTTATCTTCCATTTTTGGTGGCAACTGGAAAAACTCCCATCGAGTCCATGTATTGCACATGAGGGCCATGTTGGCAACATTGTCAGCATAGTGGTTTCCTTCCTTGTACACATGTTGGATTTGATAGTGAGAAAATAATTTCATATGTTCCTTACAGTTGTCTATTATATCCTTTAGTTCCCAAGGAACTGCAGTGCCACCTTTCAATATGTCAATAATAAGTTTCGAGTCTCCTTCCAGGATGACCTTCTAAAATCCAAAATCTCTTGGCATCTTAATTCCTCCCTACACTACCCAAGCCTCAGCTTTGTTGTTGGTGTAGATTCCCACATTTTTCCTATATCCCACTATACAGTCTCCAAGATGGTTTCTCAACAAACCTCCCGCCCTTGCAAGGTTGGAATTACCTTTAGAACAATTGTCGAAGTTGCATTTTATCCAATCCCTCTCAGGAGGGGTCCACACAGTTGTCTTCCTTGAGAGATATGTAGATCAATTAATATTGGTAAGGTCCTTATTTATGCCCCATAGTTGCTTGATTCTTAATTCTTTATAAGTGGGCATAAATTTTGAATAGCTATTACCCCCCACTTCCATATTTTCCTATATTTGATCCTTTTTGGACATACATAACTCATGGTTGTTTCTCTCAATTTCCCTAAAAATTTAATTGTTTCTTTCCTTCCAAATCCCCCATGATATGAAAGGAGGGGATTGGTTCCAAAGGTCCACTATTTTCTTGTGGGAATAAGGGCTAAGAACCCAGTTGTCGATAAATGACTTCATGGTAGGAGGGAAGACCCATTTTGTGAGCAACAGAGAGAGGAAAAAGGAACATACTTCTCTAGAGAATAGACAGTGAAAGAATCAATGCATGATAGACTCTTCTTCATGTTTACAAAGGACACATCTGTTAACTAAATGGAACCCCCTTCTAACAAGATTGTCAATAGTTGAGATTCTACCATGGGAGGTTGCCCACCAGAAACATTTAACTTTAGGAGTTAGATTTTTTATCCACACCTTATCCCAATGAAGATCCCTGCAATCAATTAGAGGTTTTCCCAATTCCTTATAGGCATTTTTGACTTAGAAGTAGCCAAAAGGATTCTTAAACCATATCCATTCATCCTTCCTATCTTTAGAAAACCAAGTCGCCTCCCCAATAATGTTGTTAAGCCTTTGCATTGCATACTCCAAATGTTTTTATCTTTGACCTCTCAAATTGGTACTCCTAAGAAGGTTGTTAAATTCAATCCACTTCAGTTCATCAACATCCCAATTAATGTAATCAGCCACCTTTTTGCCACAAATTTTGTCCAAACTCTATTTTAGGGGGTTGAGGTCCTCCAAAGAAGAGAGAGAGGGGGATCACTGATCCAAGGATCCTTCCAGAAATCAGTATGCTTTCCATTTCAAATACGCTTTCTCACACCCAATTTTAGCACACTTTTAATTTTGATTAGGTTGTTCCAAAAGACAAAACCATAAGGCAGATCATAAGGAGTGAGGAAACAACTAGGTTCTATGTTCCTGAAGTATTTAGCTTGGAAGATCTTAACCTAGTCCTTGGTTCCTTCCAATAGGCTCCACCCCATCTTGGCAGTGAGAGTTTTGTTGAAGAGTTTAATTTTCCTTATCCCTAATCCACCAAAATTTTTAGGAGCACACACTTTCTTCATCCAACAAGTGCTAGTCTATTTTTATCCTTAGTTTTGAACCACATGAATCTTCTTTGGATTTGTTCAATTTTTTCCACAATAGAGGCAGGGGTTTTAAACAAAGACAAGTGGTAGACTGGGATATTTTGGAGAGAAGCTTTTAGCAATTGGATCTTCCTAGATTGACTTAGTAGTTTACCTTTCCATCCAACTAACTTTTTTTGGACTCTTTCAATTAAGTCATTCCAATAATTATTTTCTAGTTTTCTAGAGATCAGAGGAAGACTGAGGTAAGCAGCAGGAAAAACAACATCATGACAGCCCAAAATCCACACCACTCTCTCTTTCACAATGTGATCAACATAGAAAAAGTATTACTATTATTATTGTGATAGGTCAAATGTGAGAATTAGAAAACAAGCAGCAAGTAAAAGAGTGCGAATAAACACCAAAAAAACCTACACCTCAAGATTAGCCTAAGTTGGAAACAACACAAGATAAAAAGCAACAAATGAAACTTTATACTTTGCGTCGAGTCGATCCTTTGGTTGGCTCTTCGATCTTTGATGTGTATGTTCCTTGGATGGCAAGTAGATGCAAGCTAAGTGATGTTGTGAGGATGAGTGCAAGTAGATGAAAACAAGAAAATGGATAAGTATAAGTTGAGAAACAAAATTGCAAGAGTTTGGCTAGCAAAATGATCTCCCCCAAATGAGAGAAAAGAGAGGGTATTTATAGGATTTTTGAGAATTCCTAGGGGAAATGAAGGGTCAAGATTGAGCCACCAAATATCAAGATGTAGGGCTAAGGTGAATTGAGAACTCACAAGCCCACACATCTTGACATGTGGCATGTGAGATAGCCCTAAAAGGTGAAGTGGACATGAGGTGGAAGGAGAAGTACATGAAATGGAGGGGGTACAAAGTACCTTGGGATTGGACAAGATCTCCTCATAAAGGAGGTCCTTGTCCCCATGTGGGTGAGAGGACAAGTGGGGAATTAAAAATTCCTCAAATATCCTTATGGGGATGAGAAGGAATTTAAAATTCCTTAAATGCATTGGGGGATTAAAAGGTGAATTAAAAATTCACATGGGGAAGGGAGATCCCTTGTCAAAAAGGAGAAAGCATTTAATAAAGTTGACCAAGGACACATGTCATAAAGGACATGGGGAGAGAAAAGGAATTAAAAATTCTTTGAGAGGTTGATTAGGCTAGTTAGTGAAGGATTAGAGGATGGTTAGGTGGCTAAGAAAGATTAGAGGCCAACTTGCAAAAGTTGGAGGATGTGACACATCCTAATCAAGATTAGACATGTGCACATCCTAATGATGGGATTAGAAGAAGGATTAGGATAAGATAAAAATGATGGAGGATGTGACATAAAGGGGATTAAATAAATAACATATTTATTTAATTCAATTGATGGAAGGAGGATTAAAGAGATAAGGTATTATTGATTAAATACCTTAGGGATTTGGTAGAATTAAAGGTATTAATTAAATAATAGCAGTATTACTTAATTAATGAAAATAAGATGGAAGGGGATGAATTTGGATAAATTAAGTGTCCAAATTTAGATGTCCACATTTTGCCCCTCTTTGAGATGGTGTTACGAAGTAGCATCATTTCAAAGATCATTAAAACATAGAACCTAGAAGAAGATGGTTAGATTGGAAAAGATGCCCCAGTCATTCAAAGAAGTGACTAGGAAGGAAGATGATGGGGGCAAAGATGAAAGTTAGGGATGAAGGATGCCCCCTCGAGAGGACATGCGGGTTCAAGAGAACATGGGTGGGCTCTCGAAATGGATGAGATGATGCAAGGGGAGTTGAAGAAGATGATGCAATGTGATGGAAGATTGGGAGGGGCGTGTGATGAAAGATGAATGGATGGGGGGACTTTGATAGATGAGAGGATGAAGAGGAAATGAAATCCAAATGCAATTTGCCATTGTCGAAGCACTGATTTTTGCTATAGCATAAAACACAAGACGCCAAGGTATGAAGAACCAAGGTAGATTAGTGTCTAATGCATAAAACAAACATAACAAACAAGAAGGCTATCCCAACACCCCAAAGTCATGGTGACCTTAGTCAGGCCAGGTATTGGGATAACCACAAGCACATAAGGATGCCCCAGCGTAACACAAGACCTCAGGGATCTTGGTGGGTACTATGTGGGACAACCGAGAAGACAAAGAAAAGATCAAGATACACCCCTATGTTGACTAGTCAAAGCACACCATGATATGATGGATCAAGGCGACCATGACAAGTGATGATAGGGAGCTCAAATGATAAAAAAAATTCAAAAGCATCAAAAGGTCGCAATCAATTTCAAACGTCCTTTGCCATAGGATCAATCAAGGGGATGGATGGGATTGATGAGGTCTATTAGGAAGGACACATCCTGTTGAGACCGATGATGGATACTAAATTAAAAGATTGATATGACGCAAGATATTCAGAACTGATTGGATCTGATGGTACAAGTGAATCTCATTTGTTAAGATCCAGCTAGATAAGGGCATAGCTTGATGACGTGACACAAGACATGACACAAGATAGGAGGCCTCGATGGATGATAAAGACGGGACAGACACATAGGAACAAGATATGAAGATTGATGATAGATGATAAAGGATCAGATGGACAAAGTCGAAAGATTGATGATAGGCGATAAAGGGACAAAGTGGACAATGAAGATCGATGATGGAACCCCGAGGGCGGATCAAATGATCGACCTTGCCTACGTGAAAGCACAGGGGCAACGTAGTTCGACAGAAGGCAAAAGACAAATGATGGATAAAAGATGAAGAGATAACCCTAGAGAAGGGGATAAAATGATTGGATCGACAAAATGGGACAAGATAGACTTGTTGGATTGGATTGGACGATAGTGACTATATAAAGCTCAGGGATGGGATAGTTATCCAAATCATCAAAGATGAAGTGGGCAGATGACATGGCATATAGATGAATGATGAAGTGATAAGATAGATGATGAATTCGTGGAACAAGAAGGTGAAGGGTGGGAACAGGTGGAAGATTACAATTGATGAGAGTTTGAAATGATAGAAGGAGGTTTGATGAAGGTTTTGAGATGATAGAAGGTTTGATGAAGTTTTGAGATAATAGATGAAGGTTTGAAATAAATGAATGGTTACATGGAATGAGTGAATGGATTGATTAGAATGGAGGAATAGGACAAAATTGAAGAAGATGGAGGGAGGAATCGTAAGATTTTGTTTGATATCCAAAGATCTTGACTGCAGATGGATTAAAGCCTAGATTAGGGTTTCAGTTAAGCTCAGATTGGGATTAGATGAAAGATTAGATTAGGATTGGAGTGAAGACGAGAATGATTAGAGGATGTGATGGGATTGATTCTACACCCAGTTCTGGAGTTTAAGGGATGTAAGGTGTTGACAAGCAGATTTTTCCAAATTTGGCAATTTGCAAAAATTGTCAAATTTTGCCATTTTAGGAAACTTCATGGATATACCTTTGTGAGTCCAATTATTTTTCAAGAAATACCCATTATTGAGATAGGATGAATTGCCAACTAACATCCCAGATTTGAGATATGCATTTCGAGTTATGAGTGAAAGCAATTTGCCAAAATGTTGGAAAAAAACACTAAATTGGGATTTTGAGGGTCAAGATGAAAGTTTGAGGCCCCGAAAATGTGTCAAAATGGGTTCCAACGGCTTTCAAAGAAACCCGTTGGAAATCCACTTGTTATCTTGTAACGCAACCACCCGTCAAATTTTAGCCCAAACGGACACCCGAGTCAAAAGTTATGGCCTCCAGAAGTTTTGGTGTAAAAATCAAAACCCTCAAAAATATGGTTTTTCGATAAATTTTGAAAATTTCAAC
Source organism: Sequoia sempervirens (assembly GCA_007258455.2). Taxonomy (NCBI): domain Eukaryota; kingdom Viridiplantae; phylum Streptophyta; class Pinopsida; order Cupressales; family Cupressaceae; genus Sequoia; species Sequoia sempervirens. Next base: position 247,401,553 of record VDFB02000013.1, on the reverse strand, counting down.
ACATGGGTTTTGATGGAAGAGGGAAATTAGAAAATGGGTCGGAGGCGGATTTTGAATTTTTTTTGTATTTTTGCGCCAGGAGGGTGACATTGGGCGGCCGCCACGTGGATGGGTCCGCCGCCGGCTGGACAGGTCCGCCGCCGTCGGAGGACGGGTCTGTCGCCGCCGAAGGTGGACAAGTCCGCCACCGGAGGCAGACGGGTCCGCCACCACCGGACTGGTCCACCAGGGGGGGAAGGATGAAGGACGAAAAGAGGGGATTGGCCAGGTAGATGGATCGATAGATGCTAGGATGGATGGAGAATGATAAGGGGGAAGGTTTGGATGTACAAGAAGACGAGGACGGGAAGACACAAGGGATTGGTAGGAAAACAAAGATGGGGATATGAAAGGGAGCATTTTGACGGATGGATAGGAGGATGAGGATGGGGATGGGGAGAAACCTATAACCAGAGGCCAATGACAAGGGATGATGAAATGGGATGGAGATAGAGAGAAATGAAGTAGGGAGATAGGGATGGGGGATGAAAGGGATGGGGGACAGAGGTAGGGATGGATAGGAAGATAAGGATGGGGAGATGGCAAGGATGTGATTGGACAGGATGAATGATGTCTCCAAGGACTGTAGTACAAAGGAAGATAGATGCCCCCACTCTAGATATGTCATGTGCGGGGAGGAATGAAGGATGGAAGACAAGTGGATGGGAAGATAAAAAGAGTGAGATGGATGAAGATAGGATGCATGGATAAGTAAGGGAGATGGAAGGTAGCATGACGGGTGGATAAGGAAGATATACGAGTGAGAATGAGGATTAGGATAGTGTGCGGATGAGGGGAATGTATGCTAAGAGGTGTCCAAAACATGCTCATATGTTTGCCCCGTTGTTATCAAGATCACAAGGATGATGGAAGGATTGGGATAAGTGAGATATGCCAAGAAAGTTGTGTAAGCTCGATAGGGTGGAGGGGATGAATGAAAATGATGTATAGCAAGAAGATGGGTGCATAGCCGAAAGCGTAGCAGGAAGCATAGCGGATGGAGGGAATGGATATCAAGAAGCTGCCCCCAAGTGCAGACGAGGGTTTACGCATGACGCCTGTTTGCCAGGTTTTCATCATGGTACTTATCCAAGGTGCTTGGTTGCCAAGTTTTCACCATTGGACGGATTATTTCTCTTTACTTTATTTTTATTTATTTTTATTTTTTGATTTTTTTTTGACTTTTTTGGATTTTTAGACTTCTTGGGTAGCATACAGAAGGAGATGGATAAGGATAGGGAGGCACATAAGTGGATTTAGAAGACATGTGATCAGGATATGGATGAAGGACTCAAGCATCAAGTTCTATATAGGTATTAAGAGCTCATGTTCGACTATTGGATGTTGGTACAACCTTTAGGATAAATGGATTATGCTAGAGGATGAATGAGAGGGATTTGATAGGGGAGATACGGGGGATAATGGGTGGGATGTTGGAAATGGTATGGATAGAATGAGGGGGTGGATACGTGATGGGGAGATGAGTTCAGGACCAACATTGGCACATGTGGTGATGGATGTGAAAAGATAAGGGGACTAATGGATGGAGAATGTGGGGATAATGGAGGAGATGGAATAGTGAATTTCGGGGCATAGGGACCCAAAACAGACTTAGGAGATGAAAGGTGGGTATGGTTAGCTTTTGGATTAGCAACTTTGGATGTTCTTACATATTTTTCATTTGATGGCATTGCATCTTTTTTCTTTGGGATCCACATGGTTTTGATCTTTGCTTTGCTGGCTCTTTGCGAGCTATAGATTTGATTTTGATTTTGGATTTTCTTTTTCTTTTCTTTACCATGTCTTTTAGAGGGGACATGGGAAGCATTGGATTCATGTGGATGTGTGGATTTATGCATTTTTATGTTAGCATCCAAAGTGCATTTATTAGCAATGGGATGGGTGTGAGGGGATGGACGATGTGGAGGAATGGAGGTAGGAGTATGAGGATTACGTGTAGATGAGGGATGTGAAGGTATGTGCCTTTGTTGATCCTGATTATGGGACATGCGAGAGGGATGATTATGATGGATGACATGGATAGGTGTTGGATGGATGAGCGAATGAGATGGAGGAGGTGATCTTGGGATATACGGACCCAAGATGGATAGAGTGTGGGGAGGGACATAAGAACCCAAGATGGATGCAGTAGATGAAGGATGGGAGATTGTGGATGGAGGGATGTAAGGACCCAAAATGGATGGAGCAGATGAAGGCAAAATATGGACAGTGGTTTTGAGGTGATACGATAGAGGAGGAGGGATGGAAACATATGATTTGGTGGAGCGATGGGAAGAGCCGACATGTCTTTTGGAAAAGGCTCGTTGAGGACGTCTAGAGGTTGTACCAACATCTTTAGATTGTGAGTCTTGGGAAATAGATCCAAAACCTTGCATGCAAATTTGTTCTTTGACTTGGATGGGCTCTAAAATACCTTGCTCGTGAAGGCCTAAACCTTTTCCTTGATAGTTCATGTTCTTGAGCATATGATCCATTGTAGGATTTTTGTTATTCTAAAAACATGATGCGAGTCCATTATTAGGTGGGGGATGATGGGTGGTATATACACTGTGTTCTTCTTCTGCAAGGAGGCCACCATGGAAGAATGTGAGAGTACCAAGGGGATATGCAAGCAGTGTGGGGATAGCATTTTTAAGTGATGATGGGGGATCCTGAGAAGGAGATGATGGGATAGTAGCATTTGGATGGGTTGTATCTGGAGAGGGAGTAGGGATATGATAGGATATGATTTTGTGGTAGCAGGATCATGCAATGGAGACGGAGATGGAGCGGTAGAATCTTGAATGTCAAGAGGATCATGGGATGGAATGGATGGGGGCTGTGATCTTGAGATGGACTAGATGGGATGGTAGGATCTTGATCGGGAGGAGGGGATATGTTGGCATGCTTTGGATCAGGCTCTTGGCATGACTCATCGTGTGCGGAAGGCATGATAATGGAGTCATGGGGGGACTCTTCAAGTGGGGAAGATGGAAGGGTAGAGGATTCAAAATATTCCTGGGAATGGATACTAGGAGTGGAAGAAGTGGATTGGATTTGGGTGTCGTCGATAGGTTCGACAGCTCTCAGAGTAGGGGGTGGGTGTTCAATGGATTTGGTAGATGTGATGGTAGGAGATGGGGACTCAGTGGATTCAGAGAATGTGATGGTAGGAGATGGGGATTCAGTGGATTCAGAGGATGTGATGGTATCATCAATGATAGGTGTTGCATGGAGAGGGGTCTCGTCACTAACGACCATGGATGATGGGTTGGGATGGCATGGTTCCACGACTGCAATGTGTGGAGTGGGGGATGTTTCCTTTGTTATAAGTCCTTGGAGAAACTTGAATACACTAGGCTGAGGTGGCGAGGTGGGAGTGGATGAAGGTTTATGGATTAGTGAGGGATTAGGACTAGGGATTGGTGGGCTAGGATTAGATAGGGGAATGGGATTGGATGCAGGACTGGGAATAGATGGGGGATTAGGTGAAGGGTTAAGATAGGGGTATTGGCATGGTGAATTAGGACACAAGGAGGTGGGTGGTGGATTGTAGTAAGGGTATGGGGATGGTGGATGAGGATGGGAAGATTGAGGTGGTGGATTAATATAGGGAGATGCGGATGTTGGATTAGGGTAAGTTGGTGGGTGTGTTTGACTAGGATAGGAAAATGTGAATGTAGGATTAGGGTGAGCAGATTGGTATGGGAGATCGGGGTAGTGGGTATATGCGGATGAAGGATTGAGATAAGAGGATGTGGATGGGGGATCAAGATAGGGGTATTGTGATGGAAAACTAGGATAAGGGGATAATTTAGATGAAGGATATGATGGATATGATGGACATCCCTTGTCAAAGGTAGCATAAGGAGTGTGATTAGGCATAGATGAAGACATGATGGGATAACTTAATGGGGTGATTAGATTTTGGAATGTGGGTGGATAAAGCTTACTAGCAATGATAGTGTCAAGGGGATCTATGTCGTACACCTCTTGATCAACAAGACTTTCATTATCATCATTGACGTAATTAGGGTTTCCCTTGACCACTATTGATGGAGGATAAGAATTCATGATGATGAAAGGATAAAGATGATGGATGAAAGCTTTTGGATGGAAATGGACAAAAGCCCAAATCGGGATTTAGGACAAGCTCAGATCGGGATTGGATTAAAGCTCAGATTAGGATGATTGGATGATACGATGGGATTGATTTTGATGATCGGATTGGATTATCAAAGGATGATTACGACACCGAATCTACTTCAAGATGGAAGTAGATTGATTGGGTCGAAAGTGATTGGATAGGGATGCAATTGGATTGGATTGGATTGGATTAGATTGGATTGGATAAGATTGATCAATGATTGATTGATAAGATCGACTGATGGATGATGAAAGAGACTACAAATCCCATTCAGAGATTATCTTAGATGACTTAGGATACTAATTGATCGGATTAAAGGATGAATGGATGGTTGCGGCACCGAATCCACTTTGAGATTGAAAATGGATTGATTGGGCCGACGATGATGATTAACTTAGGATGGATGACAATCCTAAGAGGATGTTAATGATGACGATCATATCAGATACTTAGGTCAATTTGGATAATAACCCGAGACGAAGTTCAAGGGATTTGGATGGGGAAAACGATGATTTGATTGGAGAAATGGATGAACAAATACTCAAAATGAGCAAATGGTTGATCGGGACGGATGAACGATTACTCGGAACGAGTAAACGAATGATCAGAACGATAGAACGAGAGTTCAAAATGATGAAAGGGACTGTGAAATGTATGAATGTTGACTCAGAACGAGTAAACGGATGATCGGAATGAGAGAACGAGAGTTTGAAATGATGAAAGGATGTGTTAAATGGATGGATGATTACTCGAAACGAGTAAACGGATGATCAGAATGATAGAATGAGAGTTTAGAATGATGAAAGGATGTGTTAAATGGATGAATGTTTACTCGGAACGAGTAAACGGAGAGAATGGTAGGGTATACCGCCTTCGAGGAGGCAGATGGTGAAGAAAAAGGTGCCCCGGCCAACTTCTCAAAAGTATGAAGTGGTATATATCATCGAAAAGAGCACGAAAAAATGAGAAGAATTGCCTTTGAATGGAGTCAATCGGATAAATAGTGTGGAAATGGCGACCCCAAGAAGAAAGAGCAGAAGGACAGGTCCACCACTCTATAAGGACAGGTCTGCCACTCTATGAGGACAGGTCCGCCACAGCACAAGGACAGGTCTACCACTGTAGTAGGATAGGTCCACCACTGCAGTAGGACAGGTCTGCCACTGCACAAGGACAGGTCTGCCACAGTACAAGGACAGGTCCGCCATAGCACAGGGACAAGTCCACCAAAGGATAAGGACAGGTGCATCAAAGGATAAGTTTAAGCTTGATGTTTTGATAGATGGGTAAGGCAAAGGACCCAAAATATAGCAATCATAAAATACTTGGCCAAACTGATAATCACTGGTTTTGCACGAGAAAGATAATTCAGACAACACAACCCTAAGATTTAGTAGAAACGGGTATGGTCAACAAAGTTTTCTACTCTAGGATGAACATGGTTGCTAAGGAGTCCTCGATATACGCACGGTACGTGAGGCCCAAACCGTAAACACCAACCCGTTACAAGCGTGAGTCGGGAACCTTAGCAAGATACTAAAGGCTCGGACCAACTCTTCACGTCATCCCGACGCTTCGCCAATTACAATGTGGTTGGATTGAGGTACAACTTTCGCTCTCCCCCCTTTATATACCCCGCCGGTACGCGTGGTTGGAATCGTTCCTTGGGGTGATGAAATCCCCAAGCAGGTCCCACTAAGAAAGTGAAAAAGGGTGACTCAAAAGGACTTGGAAAGCTACGATTTCGTCACCCAGGATCACCAAATGGCACAAGGGGATTGGATACGTCAAATAGCCTTCCCAAACACGCCAAACAAGGTTTATTGACCCCCCTTTAATTAAGCTATGTGCCTATTTTACCAAAAGATAATCGAAAAAAACTTAAAATTTTTACCTTCTGGAGGACAGGTCCGCCACTCTACAGGGACAGATCCGCCACTCTGCAGGGACAGGTCTGCCACAGCAGGACAGGTCCGCCACCGGAAGACAGATCCGCCACCCTGTCAGGATAGGTCTTCCACTTCAGGACAGGTCCGCCACTTTGCAACCTGGACCTCCAAAAATGAAAAAAATAGCAAACGTGAAAGAAATAGACCCGTTTGTGGGTCCCACCGGGCGTGCCAGAAATGTGATAGGTCAAATGTGAGCATTAGAAAACAAGCAGTAAGTAAAAGAGTGCGAATAAACACCAAAACAACCTACACCTCAAGATTAGCCTAAGTTGGAAACAACATAAGATAAAAAGCAACAAATGAAACTTTATACCTTGCGTCGAGTCGATCCTTTGGTTGGCCCTTCGATCTTTGATGTGTATGCTCCTTGGATGGCAAGTAGATGCAAGCTAAGTGATGTTGTGAGGATGAGTGCAAGTAGATGAAAACAAGAAAATGGCTAAGTATAAGTTGAGAAATAAAATTGCAAGAGTTTGGCTAGCAAAATGATCTCCCCCAAATGAGAGAAAAGAGGGGGTATTTATAGGATTTTTGAGAATTCCTAGGAGAAATGGAGGGTCAAGATTGAGCCACCAAATATCAAGATGTAGGGCTAAGGTGAATTGAGAACTCACAAGCCCACACATCTTGACATGTGGCATGTGAGATAGCCCTAAAAGGTGAAGTGGACATGAGGTGGAAGGAGAAGTACATGACATGGAGGGGGTACAAAGTACATTGGGATTGGACAAGATCTCCTCATAAAGGAGGTCCTTGTCCCCATGTGGGTGAGAGGACAAGTGGGGAATTAAAAATTCCTCAAATATCCTTATGGGGATGAGAAGGAATTTAAAATTCCTTAAATGCATTGGGGGATTAAAAGGTGAATTAAAAATTCACATGGGGAAGGGAGATGCCTTGTCAAAAAGGAAAAAGCCTTTAATAAAGTTGACCAAGGACACATGTCATAAAGGACATGGGGAAGAGAAAAGAAATTTAATATTCCTTGAAAGAATAAAAGGAATTAAAAATTCTTTGAGAGGTTGATTAGGCTAGTTAGTGAAGGATTAGAGGATGGTTAGGTGGCTAAGAAAGATTAGAGGCCAACTTGCAAAAGTTGGAGGATGTGACACATCCTAATCAAGGATTAGGCATGTGCACATCCTAATGATGGGATTAGAAGAAGGATTAGGATAAGATAAAAATGATGGAGGATGTGACATAAAGGGGATTAAATAAATAACATATTTATTTAATTCAATTGATGGAAGGAGGATTAAAGAGATAAGGTATTATTGATTAAATACCTTAGGGATTTGGCAGAATTAAAGGTATTAATTAAATAATAGCAGTATTACTTAATTAACGAAAATAAGACGAAAGGGGATGAATTTGGATAAATTAAGTGTCCAAATTTAGATGTCCACAATTATAATTGATATATTGACCCAAAGCAAAAGTATAGTCATTCAATATAAATTTCCAGTGGCTGACTTCACCAATCGAGGCTTCTCCAAACATAATGTTGTCATCAACAAACTGTTGATGAGAGTTAGGTGAGAGGAACGAAGCAACCTTAACTCCTTTCAACACTTTAGAATCAATGAATTTTTGAATGTTTTTGCAAAAGACCTCAGCAACAATTATAAATAGGTAGGGGGAGAGAGGGTCTCCTTATCTTAGGCCACATCCACAAGAGGAGAAACCATGGGAGACCCCATTCACTAAAACCTGTAAGAGTTTATGGTGAAATCCTTAAACACCCCAAGATCACCTACAAGACAAAATAACTTCCACAAGAGAGAAATGGCAGAAATATCATGCTATCATTAAGATGCAAGAATGCCAAATTGAATATGGAAAAGTACGTATGATGTCTTTCTTATATAGGCAAGGTTCAGATGTAGTATGTAATATGATGTTGACATGTGTCATAATCTTATGACATGTGACAACTAACTAACTACCTAGGAAATGATGCTAGATAAGATAAGACTTCTAGAAAGGACAACTCATCTTTCTAGAAGGAATCTTATATCCTAAGCAAACATGTGAACTTATCACCTAGTAAATGATACCTAAGAATATAATTAAATGCCTAAGTAAACTTATGTAAGTGTAATTAAATAATAAATTACACCAACACCCCCCATAAGTGCAACTTAGGGAGAATATTATTATTCAAATGATGAAAATATGGAAAGATGGGTCCCGACTACTAGGCCATTTTAGGTACCCATGTACAAATGCAAATGAAATCTCTCACAAACGTAGAAAAGGAGAATACCCAGTGGGACAAAACTCCTCCCAAAAAGAGAGATAAATATAATAATGATATCCATCATAAATCCAATCAATCTCCATCCACACAAAGGATGAAAAGAGAGACCATTCAACCCCTCATAATGAGATAACCTGTTGCAAGAGAAACACTGGAAGTACACTATGGAGTAACATTGGAATCCTCAATTCAACAAGCAAGGAAAGATACTTCTATTTGCTAGAAACCATATTAGAGTTACTCAAGGACTCAAGTCAGAATTATGAAAAGAAAAAGCAGACCCGATGCCAAGGACCACAGGAAAACTCGCAAACTGGCACAACTCTAGAATCTATGAAGCAAAAATTGATTGATAAATGAACTGGAACTGAAATCAAGTATAGAGAAAATGCAAACCTAATGCACACAAAAAAGGAAATAGTCCATGCACTAATGAATGTTCACATTTGCCTCCATGATGAAAAATAACTTCAAATTTGTGTAGATGACAAAATTTGAAAAAATGGTCTGCACCACTGTGAAGTGCTCGAAACTAGCTTTTTGTCGATATCTCTTTTGCCAAAAATGGACACTGTGACCAAAATTTATAATTTTTTTTTAAAAAGTTGAATTTAGCTTGCAGATCAAAATAGGTTTTCTAACAAAAAAAGTTTACTACTAATTTGATTTCTGAAAAATATACTCACTGTTTGTAGACAATAACAAAAACCCATAAATATTTTGATGCTAAAAACAAAACCTAGAAATCATTTTTTGATCCAGCAAGCAAAAGATGAAAAAATGATTTTTGTAAAGCTTTGGCTATGAGAAAAAATGACGTGTGACACTTTTTGTACATAAATTTTCTTCAGATCTATGCAAGATATGCAAAATATAAAAGATACTGAGTTGAGATTTCAACCCAGACTACAAAACCCAGAAATCATTTTTTTCACAAATGAATGGAAGCTAGATTTCTAAAGCAAAAATGAAAATGGCTCCAATAAAAATGGTTGGATCAAACCCTTGCAGATTTGACAAAATATGCCAGATTTTGATGAAAAAAAAGCCGATCTTGACTTCCTCTGACACCTTGGATTCAATGGCGAGGTTCTTATGAACTCAACTCGCACCCAACAAAACTTTCACACCAAGATTGGTCCCTCAAATCTGGGAAGAAGTCTACAACACTGAAGCTCTAATGCCATGTAGGAGTTTATGGTGAATTCCTCAAACACCTCAGGATCACCTACAAGACAAAATAACTTCCACAAGAGAGAAATGAAAAAAAATATATCATGTTATCATTAAGATGTAAGAATGCCAAATTGATTATGGAAAAGTACATATGATGCCTTTCTTATATAAGCAAGGTTGAGATGTAGTATGTAATATGATGTAATTTTATGACATGTGACAACTAACTAACTACCTAGGAAATGATGCTAGATAAGATAAAACTTCTAGAAAAGACAACTCATCCTTCCTAAAAGGAATCTTATATCCTTGTGGCAACGGAAAAAGTATCCCTTTTTCTTGCTTGTTTAGGCCCTCCTTGTTAACTAAGTTTAATGGTGCCTTGATTTAGTGTTGTAATGTGTTTAACATATTCACATTAGGTCTTGGGCTCTTGTGAACTAATGAACTTAAAATGGTACCTTTATAAAGTGTTGTGAAGTGTTGTAACACACTTTCACACTTTTTTGAGGTTTTATTAATTAACTAAACATAATAAATATCTTTTTAACCTTAATCATGCCTTATTTGGAGTGTTGTAAAGTATTGTATCACACTTTCACACTTTTCTAGGTTTTTCATTAATAATTGGGCTTCTTTATGCTTTAATTGGCCTTATTTTTCATCCACAAGCCTCATTTAATGCATCTTTTCGAGGATGATCCCAACACAAATCAACATCCAATCATAATTCAGGTGATTTTAGGTTGTATGGCCTAGATTTAATGATTTGGGACTCATTCGCCACCTTGGGCGAATGAGTCCCACCTAGGTTTTTGGGTCCCAAACCTAGTTTCACACCTTTCTAAGCATTTTTAAAATTGGTCTCATAAATTATGCCTAATGGGACTCATTCGCCACCTTGGGCGAATGAGTCCTGTGTGGCCCAAAATCAAAATTAGTTCAAATTTTTGGTGGGATTTTATCCTCCTAGATCTAATGTTGGCTTGTAGTGTTGTAATTTCAGGAATTCTTGCATAATTAAGTATAAATACAAGTTTCTTTCACTCATTTTACACCTAACAAGTTGAATGAGTATTCATAATAGCAAATTGGAGTTCACAAGAGCATTCAAGCATTCACAAGAGCATTCAAGAGTCTTCAAGAGCATATTATCAAACATTCTAGAGCATTATTCAAGCATCGAGTATCATGTCAAAGTCTTCATGCATCATGTTTGTTTTTGAGCTAATAATTGTGATGTAGGGTTTCATGATTCAAGCTAGAATTTCATTCAAGGTTTATCCTATTCAAGAAAGATTCAAGATCTACATCCAATGGATCCATCTCACAGATGTTTGCAACACTTCATTGTTAGGGTTTGGTGAGTTGCAACATCATATTTTGTTCATTAATCATTCTCCATTCTTATTTCATTCCATTTCAAGGTTTGATTGCCAAAATGGTGTTTGACCAAGGAAAACCCCTATTCACTAACAATCAACTAGTTTTTCTCCTCTTTACATGTGTGATTGCAGGTTTATAGATTGAAGAAATGTGGATTTGAAGCCTTCAAAAGTACCAAAATGAGAAAGTTGCAAATGTTGTCAAAGTTGTCATGAAAAGTTTTCAAGACTCACAAAAACTTAGATCTATGGAAAAATTCCATCCAATTTGTAGGAAATAAGTGGGAAAGTGCTTATTTGATCCATCTTCAAAGGCTTGCAAAGTTTCAGATCAATATTCTACTCCTAGGACACTTCACGACAAAATAGGACTGATTTTCCATAAGTGGTGAATGAGTCCCATTATAGGTATTTTCAGGATTTTTGCAAATTAAAATACCATTTTGCCAGAAATTTGTTCTTGTGCAGAAACCCAGATCTGGGACCGATTCGTCTAGATTGGCATATGACTCCCAATAGGCCAAAATTTCAAGATTTTTTAGTGTTTTAGAGTTTATTCCTGCCTTCTTTAGGTTTCCAGGTGCATACTTCTGAGATCTCACCTTTCTGTTATGTTTTTCATACATATTTAGGTCATCTAGATAAGGATTGCATCAAGTTAGGGTTAAACATTTCATCTTGTAATACCTTTGTCTTTCCAAGTCCTAGCTTGGTGGTGAACCCCTCATTAGTTTAGAATCAGCCCCTAGGACAACCCTATTGCAAGATCTCTTTCTCCTTTGCATTGAGATCTCTAGGGTTATCCTTCAATGAATGAAATTTGAAAGTATTTGTGATCTATGTCCTAAACCATATGAAAGCATCTCTTCAAACCCATTTTCTGTTGTTTCAATCCTAAGCAAACATGTGAACTTATCACCTAGTAAATATACCTAGGAATATAATTAAATGCCTAAGTAAACTTATGTAAGTGTAATTAAATAATTAATTACACCAACAAAACTGAGCACTTCAGGGTAGTAACACAAGCAATAATCAATTTGAGGAATCTTCCATCAATCCCAAATTTCCTGAGAACAACAAAAAGGAACGGCCAGGAGACTCTATCATAAGCCTTAGATATGCCAATTTTCAAGGCCATCCTTGAATTTTTATTTAGGTCCATTGAGTGGAGAATTTCATGGGTAGGTATAATAGCATTCAAGATGTTTCTTCCTTGAACAAGTCCTTTATGGTTTTGGGTGATCATTTTACTCAAAACAATTTTTAGTCTTAACACAATTATCTTTGAGAAGATTTTATTACCTATGTTACACAAACTAATGGGTCTAAAGTCCTGCATGGATGGAGCATCTTCCTCTTTAGGGATAAGGGAAATGAATGTTGCATTCATTTGATTAAGAAGCTTTCTTGATCTAAAGAAATCTATAGCTGCATTTAACAGGTTAGTATTCATAATATCCCAATATAGCTAGAAAAAAGTTGAAGGAAACCCATCTGGCCCTAGGGCTTTGTAAGCCTCGAAGGAAAAAATAGCATGCTTAACCTCTTGGAGAGAAATAACTCTGGACATACCCTTTAGGTCTTGGTCACTAATAAACTTAGGAATAACTTGAAGGATATCATCAAATGCTTGATTAGCATCCCTTGGTTCATTCTGGAAGGACTAGATGTTCACAACTTCCTCAACAATTTCTCTTTCGATAGTCACCATAGTTCCATCAGCTTTCTTAAGCTATCTTATCATGTTCCTACTTATGTGTTTTATTGTGGACTGGTGGAAGAATTTGGTATTTTTATCTCCTTCAGTAAGCCACTGGACTCAAGATTTTTGTTTCCAAAAAATATCCTCCTATTTTTTTTATCTTAAACCATTGAGTTCTCAGGTTACGTTCATGAATGCAAATGTCTTCGTCCACCAAACCAACCTCCATCTTATCTTGCACTTCCTTTAAGCTGTATCCCAAGGAGTTTTTGATGTCAAAGATGTTACCAAAGGTTAATTTTTTACATCCTTTCACTCTTTTCTTAATTCTCTTAACTTATCAACAAGACAAAACATGGGGGTACCAGTTGTGGGTTTAGACCACCAATTCTCAATCAAGGTAGCAAATTCAGGATGGAGAGCCCACATTAATTCAAATTTGAAGGGAAAAGCGCCTTTATTAGGGTCAACATTTCTCTTAAGTAAGATGGCATTATGATTATGATTATTCCAATTGTAAGGTATGATTATGTTTTGTATATACTAATAGAAAATATGATTAAGGAATATGTATTACAATATGATTATTTTAATGCTTTGATGGTGGAAATGATTTATCATGCAAATGAGTTCCATGTGAACGACTAACTACCTTTGTGATGCACTAAGTTGGATGTAGGAAGGAATCAAGCCCTTAGGTAAGAGAATGGGAGTATCACTTAGGAGAGGAGCTTGGTTTGGTAACCTTTGTTGGCCTCCTCTAATGGTTCAATAACTAAGCCCTTAGAGTTGTGACTTAGAGATTAGACATCTACACTAAGCAGTTATCTTACAAATCATGAAGGTGCATTTCATTGTCAACCTAGGGACGTGAAAATGAAATAAGTCAGCACTATATGTGCACTAGGAATCCACATCAGTCATCCATAAACTAGAAAATAAACAATACAAAAAATAAAATGCTAGAAAGAAATTAACATAAGCATTGAACATGAATCAACAACTACACTGAGCATCAACAACTGGACTAGAAATCGATGAAAGAAATAGAAATCTCAGTGAATAGACAGGAAACTACTATGTTTACCTTGGCTACAGGAATAGTCACAGAACAGAGTTCCAATGGCTGCAGGAACAAACAACTGCTGAAATCAAAACTAGTTGTTGAATAGGAAAAAAAAAATAAACTAAATGGGTGGAATTCTCACCAAGTGGGACCCCTTGAGTATGTCTTCCTTGAGCTAACTCAAATGCAACAAATCATAATATCATTTTGTTCCTTGAAAACATGATTACAACATATCAGTGATATAACTGTATTACTTAAACTAAAAATACAAGTACAATCTTAGAACATCCAACCTTGTGAAAAGGGGCATCTAAACATTATTTATAGAGGGAAAAGCTTTTAGTTAACCCTAACTAACTATGTAGTCAACTCTAGCAAAATAGGAGGATGTCATTTATTGAAAGCATGGAAAAGAGAGGGAGGAAGTTATGCATGCGCTAGATTTGGTCAAAATAGACTTACCCCAACGAGGATCCAACATAGTACACTTCCTAGATTTTCTCAACTAACAAACATGACCATTTAAAAGGTAGTTACAACTTCCATACGAGCTAGGAATTTCCCTCCATTGGAAGTTTCCCTCCATCGAGGGTTTTCCCTCCTTTGACCTCTTAATGACCATCTTTTTTACTTCCTTAGCAACCAACCAGCTAGCAGGAGCTTCTTCCACTTTGCAAGCTTCATTTACATCAACATCTTAATGTGAACCTGCTTAATGACATTATCATGCACAAAACAATTGCATATCCATAATTACCTTAAAGTAGCATGCATTCAACCATGTGTAAAATTAACATAGATAATCCACATAGCATGTTAATATCATCAAAAGTCTCAAGGATAAGTTCATGCCCAAGGTTCACAAATCTAAGGAAATAACATGGAGAATGTCAATAACTAGATGCCAAAGTCTATAGTATCAACAACAAATATATGATAAACCCTATCAAAATTGAGCCATTAATTGGACTCATCGTCCCCCCCCCAACCTAATGATTTGTTGGTCCTCCGCAGAGGGAGCTCTATTCCTTTGCCTTATCAAATCTCTAAAGTCACCAACTGCCAACTATCCCAGTTCATTCTCTATAGTATCTGAATTTGGATCCGAATAGAATCCTTGCTTGTTTTCCAATCTACTCCACCTTGGCCTTTCTATAGCTATGTCATATTGATAGTATCTATAATTTGGTACTGGCCACAATAGAGTAGGTGGTTGAAATGTCAATGGAAGCCAATATTGCTGCTCCATCCTTCCAATCTGTATGTACCTAGTAATTTGTTTACATGCTGCAACATAATTTTGCAAGGAATGGGGTTCAGTTTGTTTCAACT
The DNA here is from genome assembly GCA_007258455.2 of Sequoia sempervirens. NCBI lineage: Eukaryota > Viridiplantae > Streptophyta > Pinopsida > Cupressales > Cupressaceae > Sequoia > Sequoia sempervirens. The sequence goes on along the minus strand of VDFB02000013.1, from coordinate 247,386,488 downwards.
AATCTGTCAAACTGTTCCACCTCTGCAATAGGTACCCCAATATTGTTTTCCCTGTAGTATCAACTACCTACTCATACTCTTGATATGCTTCTTCCCTAACAGGCATGATCATGTTTTTGTAGCTTGGATGATAAAGAATTATGTGCCATGTATAGTAAATGTCTGAAGGGTTACTAGATTCAACTATGAGAGGGAAGGGAGTATGAAGTTCTCTTTCCCTGTATGTTTTAAACTGCTGCCCCAACTGACCTCATTTTGGATCCATGATATGAATTCCCTAAAATGGATATCTCCAATGTATAGTAATGGGTTCCAGTCATGATCATTAGGCACAACATAATTATGCAAGTACAATTAACACAACATAATTTTAACTTCAAGAGGAGAAGATTGGTAGGCTTGGAAAAACTCATGTGGTGTTTCAATATAAGGGGTTAAACCTAAAATAACCTTTGACAGCTTGAAGGAAATATGTCACTCCTTCAAATGTAGTGCATATACTCTTGGAGGAGTTTTGCATGCCATCATTTGTGGCACTAGAGCCACCACATTATCTACCTTATCCTTCAATGCAAAAATATTTGCATTATTTTCTTCAATTTTTGCATTTTTCTTGTTGACTTCTTCCTATAGCTTGCATATTTCCTTTTTCCACTCCTCTTTCCTTTTCATTTCACTCCATAAGTTTAGGGCTACAAGATTCCATGAAAAAGTGGGAGGTTTATGTTTTCCTACCAAGATCTTTCCTCACACTGGTTCATGTTGTTCAAATAGCACCAATTGCAATGGTTCTTGATATTCAACCTGCTCTGCAACAACACACTCTGCTAATCTTATGTTTTCTTGTTCCTCAAAAATGTCTTCCACTTCAACATTTACCTGCCCCTTAGGAGCTTTTGTCTCCTTCCTAGGTGTTCTTCTAAGTCTAGAGCTTCTTTTTGGAGGCATATCAATAGCTAGATCAGTTGGTTTTGATTTCTTTAGAGGGATTTTATGTTTGTCAACGGCTGCAAGAATACCAGTGTTATCAACTTTCTATTTTCTAGGGCTTGGTTTCACTTTTTATGGCATTTGCTTCTTGGCCTTCCCTTTTCTAGTTTTTGCCTCTCTCATTTGTGCTTCCTCTTTTCTAATGGTAGCCCTAGTATGAATTGGAGTTTTAGGAAGAATATTGACATTAGGGTATGAGGATGAACTTTATTCATCTGAATACTCTAATTCAGAGGAGCCAATTTCTATTGTTGATTTAGCTACAAGAGGGTTTGTGCTAGGGTTTATGCCAGAGGTTGAAACTCCAGGAGTGGTTTTAGCAACCCTCTCACCCTTACTAACCCAACAAGCTTGGGGTTGACCTCTATGACTCACATTTTCCAATCTAAACTGATCAATGTTCACAAATTCTTCCCATGACATACTAGATACTTCTTGGAAATATTTTTCTACTAACAATTTTATCAAACAGTGATGGGAGACATAATTGTCCCTACCTTTTTATGTTTCAGTTGCCATGATTACAAGGAGGTTGTACAACACATTGGGAAGGTTCATCATTCTGCCATGTCTCATATGGTTCAGGAGCTTAAAATGCACATAATGAAGGCATGATTGGTGGCCCTCACAGGTAATATATTTGACAATGTAGACAACAACTTGTTTCCACTTTTCTAGCAGATAAGTTCTCCTTGTTTCTTTCTTATCTACAACAAGTAGAGGGTCACTAGGTTTAGTGAATTCTGCCCTAGCTGACCTTACATCCCTAGAAGCAGTGTATGGAAATCCTTTAATAGGAAAACTTGTTTCTTCAACAATTCTCTCCTCAATGGCTATCACTTCTAGCCCTTTTACCATTGCCTTCCCATCAGAAAGTGTTTGTGCAAATTCCAAAGCAATGTCCTCATTGAAACTGTCTAATTTTAGGAAGTAGTCCAACAATCCAAAATTCCTGAACTCAGCTAGAAAGAGTGCATCCTGCAGTATCACATCATGAACTGTAGGTTAATTTCTAATCAGTTGTCCTCCCATTGTTTCTACCCACAATCACGCAAACACTTCTGCAAAATTTTCTTTCTTGCAATCCTTCTCTAAAAACCCAATTTCTTCTACTTCCTTCAACTCTTCTTCAGTGTTAGTGCCAATGTCATGTAAATCTTCAGTTTACCTTTTTGGTGACATTATGACTATGACTAAGGTAGTAAAGAAACATAAACGAGGGTTATCATCAAGGAAAATGGCGGTGGTTTAGTGTCACATCATACATGCAAGCCATCATTTCAACTATTTCAAATTGGCTCATTTTAAATTTGCTGACATGTATGACATGTGGACATGTGTGTTCACACTCCCCCCTAACCTAAATTAGAGCATGTGTCTGCATAGGATGGGATGTAATTATGATGTGACAGGGTAGAGTACAAATATTGCTATGTGAAATATCAACATTAATATACAGTAATTAAATAAATGCACTTAAGATAATTAAGATATAATAGATTTCTATGCATGTACCTAAAAATTTGGAGTGTCGTTTGCAAAAAATGTGGAAGGAAGTATGGGTTACTTTAAAATTATAATTGAGAAATTAAATGAAGTGGTGATGGAATGAAGTGATGGTGAAGTGAAGTGATGGTGGGGTTATGGAAGAGAGAGAAAGAATGGAGATGGATGGGCAGATGGATTGATTGATGAAGAAGTGGATTCCCACAAAAGTGGAAATATTTATTATGATTGGATACATACCTTGACTAGTCAGAAGGAGGGACACTAGGTCCACTTCCTTCAGCTACAAGAAGTTTAGAGGTTTGGTGTTGAATAAATTGCTACATGAATTATTGTTTGGAAGCCAGTTTATGGTATAACCTGAGATGATGACCATTGACCAGGAGCTTGAATTTGATAGGGTCAATGGTTGTGAGTTGAACAACACCATTGGAGAAGACTTTTGCTACTTCATATGGTCCCAACCACTTGGTTTTTAGTTTTCTTGCATTATCTTGATTCCTGGAGTCATAAAGGAGGGCCCAGTCACCTAGCCGAAACTTCTTTTCCTTTATGTATTTGTCATGCCATCTGATTCTCTAATTTTGCACTATCTCAGTATGATGAAGAGCTAACTTTCTCATCTCATCCAAGGCATTCAGTTGCATGATTCTATCCTTTTGTGCTTTAGATATGTCTATCCCAAGATCTAGTGCAGTTCTAAGAGTTTTATGCTCAAAGTCTATAGGCAACATGGTTGTTTTTCCATACAATAATTCAAAAGGAATGAAACCAGTGGTTGTCTTCCAGGTGGTTCTGTAAGCCCAGACATCTTCTGGAAACCTATTTTCCCAATCTTTCCTATGAATAGCCATTGTTTTGGTTAAAATAGCTTCTATTTCCCTATTTGTCACCTCAACCTGGCCATTGGATTGAGGGTGATAGGGGTAGATTTCCCATGCCTTACATTATATTCATTGACTAGTGTTGTGACAAGATTTAATGTAAAATGAGCCCCTTGATCAGTAACTATCTCCCTACAGACTCCATAATGTGTGAATATTTCTTCATGGAGGAATTTTGCAACTTTATTGTCTCTAGCATGTTTCATAGCCTTGACCTCAACCCACTTGGTAACATAGTCAGTGCAAACCAAGATGTATGATTTTCCATTTGATGGTGGATCAATTGGACCTATAAAATCAAGTCCTCATTTATCAAATTTTGCGATGAATACCTTAGGGTATAGAGGCATCTCATCAGATTTAGTTAGTCGACCCATCCTCTAACATCTATCACACTTCATAGTATACTTTCCTGCATCCTTATGAAGTGTGGGCCAATATTATCCTGTATTAAGAATCTTCATTTTTGTCCTCTTAGCTACAAAGTTCCCTCCATAGGGTTCACTGTGACATGCATGTAGTATATCATATGTTTCATCCTCCCTTACACATCTCCTCATCACATGATCTGGTCCAGTATAGAATAAACATCTTGCAATCCATGAGAAAGGAAAAGTTTTCTCAATAAGAACCCTTCTCTCTTTTGGAGAGAAATGAGGGGGAACTCTCCCTGTAACCAGTTAATTGGCAATATTTGCATACCAAGGTGTGTGCACACTGATGGAAAACAAATGTTCATTAGGGAAGGAGTCACCAATGACTTGAGTGTCCTCTGATGTAGTCAATCTGGAGAGAAAGTCTGTCACAACATTTTACTTACCCAATTTTTCAACAATGGTGCTATCAAATTCCTGCATTAGCAATAACCACCTTGCTAGCCTACCTAAAATCAAGGGCTTATTCATGAGCAATCTTATGGCTGCATGGTTTGTATGGAGAAAGATTTGATATCCTATTATGTAATGCCTAAAATTGTTAAGGGCATAAATGACTGCCAACATCTCCTTCTTTGTCACTGTATAATTAAACTCAACTCCTTGTAGGTTCTTGCTAACAAAGTAGATTGCATTCTCAATTGCTCCCTCTTTTTGGCCCAAGACAACTCCTATAGCATAATCAAATGTATTTGTGTGAATATGGAAAGGGAGTTTAGAATTAGGGCCTTTAAGTACATGAGCATGAGTTAAGGCTTCTTTTAAATTAGAGAATGCTTTGTCACAATCCTCTGTCCACTAAAACTCAACATCTTTAGTTAGAAGATTGTATAGTGGTGTTTCCATCTTACTGAAATCTTTTATGAAGTGCCTATAGTATCTTGCATGTATTAGGAAAATTCTAACATATTTTTGCTTGGCAAGAATAGGAAGATTGGTAATCACCTCAATCTTAGTTGGGTCCACTTGAATTCATTTCTAAGAGATATAGTGGCCAAGGACTACCCCTTCCTGCATCATCATGAATCATTTCTCAGTGTTCAAGGATAGATTATGGTCTTCACATCTCTGCAAAAATTTCTTTAGGTTTTCTAATGCTTCTGCAAAATCAACACCATAAGTAGTAAAATCATCCATGTAGATCTCCATACAATCATGTGAGATATCTGAAAATATACTAATGACTGCTCTTTGACAGGTTGCAGCTACATTACATAAACCAAATGGAAGTACTGAATAGGCATAATTCCCCCAAGGACAGGTAAAAGTTGTCTTCTCTTGATCCTCAAGTGCGATCTGTATCTGATTATAACCATTGAATCCATCTAGGAAAGAAAAATATTGCTTACCTGCAAGTAAATCCGGTACTTGGTCTATGAAAGGAAGGGGAAAATGATAATTTTTGGTGGAAAAGTTTAGTTCTCTATAGTCAACACAAACTCTCCATTTACCTCCATTTTTAGGCACAATTACCAATGGAGACACCCATTGGTTGTCTGAGATAGGGTAGATAAATCCTACATCCAATAACTTTTGTAGCTCCCCTTTAATAATCTCCCTCAATGTAGGGTTGATTCTCCTTTGTGGTTGCCTTACTAGTGTGCAATCATCTCTAATGTAGATCCTATGAGTACAGAGCTTGGGATCCAATCCTTTCATTTCATGGTAATCCCATGCAAATGCATGCTAATGCAACTTCAAGAGGTTTGTTAGGGACAACTATTGCTCTTGACTCAACTTGCTAATAATATTCAAAATTTTCCCTTCTAAAACTTGTACTTGTGTGGTCAAATCAATCATGGTTGCTTCACTAATGCTTATCATTTTTAGCTCATGCAGTAACAAAGTATGAAGCATATCTATTGTTGGAGGAAGTTTAGGTGCAAGAGAAGCTGGAAAAAGTGTCTTGACTGGACCTATAGAACCAGATTCATGAGTGGATGATTCTTCATGCACCTCACAATGGTTCTGAATTATGTGGGACAATACTTCATCTTATTCCTGAAGTTGCATAAAAGTACTTATGGTTATCATCATGAGATGTGCCACAGAATTGACTTCCTCAGCCTCTTCTCCAACATGTAGCCATATGGATTTATCCATATCATGGGATGGTTGAGCAAGAGGATAGAGAACAAGATTTTTAGTGCTTCTCCCATCAGAAATAGTTATGTCTCCTAACCAAAATCCAATGTAAGCATCTATTGTGGCTAACCAGAGCCTACCCAGAATAATGGGTTACCCTCCCAATGTAGCTTTAGAGGAAAGGATCATGAAATATGTTGGGTACTCCCAAGAGTCTAGGGTTACAACAAGCTCTTCTACTATACCATCTGGTATGACAATGGAACTATCAGCAAGCTGCAGGACAGTAGGAGTAGGTCTCATATTTGCAACATTTAGTTGTTCCAGGATATCCTTAGTCATCACATTTATTGCTGCTCCCAATTCAATTAGAGCATTCTTTACTTGGATTCCATTTATAATAACTCCTACCACAGGACTACTTGGGTTAGTGAATTTAGGAACAGTAACTTTCCTAAGCATGATATCTGCAAACTATCCCATCACATGAATAGTAGTGGGGTCTTTCTTTTTCCTCCATGGCTTTTTGAGACATGCTTCCTTGAGTGCCTTGCTATATATGGGGACATATTTTATGGCCTGGAACAAATGTATCTTAACACATATGTGTTTCAACTGATCGAGAATATCAAAGGTTGTTTCTTCCTTCTCTTCCTTTTGTTTAACAATTTCTAACCTTTGAGGAAATGGTGGGTCTTGATCAGACTGTTGAACTAGTTTAGGATTCTTAGGCACACTTGACTGAATAGGAACATTCTGATGCTCCTCTTCTTCCACAGGAAGCTTGGTGATGATAAGAGTGGAAGGAGTTGGAAAAGTGGTTCCTAAATGCAGATGAATGTCACTCACACTCACAACATATGCAAGAAATTGGTCAAGATCTACATAATAAACTGGCTGCTGATGTGGTTTGTTATTTGGGTTAGGTGTGGGTTGAGTTGGTAACTAAGTAGGTATAGGTGTGCTAGAGCTTGAGCTAGTAGGAGGAGGCATTATGTCAGGCTATTGAGGCTGTGGAGGTGGTTGCATGTAACTAGTTGCCTGGTTTGGCCATTGCTATCCTCCCCTCCATTGGGATGTTTGCTGCCAGTTTCCTAGAGTTTGCTACCCATCCCCCTGGAATTGTTGCTAATTGCTACAACTGGGGTGGAGAGTTTTGGTAATTGGGCAAAGTATTTGGAGGGTTATTCCAAGGTTGAAGTGGATATCCTCCATAGTTGGATGGGTATGGGGTTGAAATTGATTACTAGATGCATAGGAATTGAAATAAGGTCCACTAAAAGATAATGGATCTGGTGGAATTCCTTGTCTTGGAGCCCATGGTATTCTTTGTGCAATATAAAAAACTTGATCATCATCAACCTAAACTGACCTAAATTCTAGTGGAATCTGCTTGCTATCAATGTTGGCAACCATTTTGCATTTGCAAACCTTCTTTTGTCTGCAATGAGGATAATATTCTGCCAACATTGCCTTTGCCTCCTCTTGTTTATTCTTTTCTTGAAGAGTGTCTAGCTGAGTAGCCATATTTTTTATGATATCCTACTTGAAATCTGCTAGCAAGTGAGTGATTTCCATCCTTGAGAATCCATTAGTGGAGGATTTACCCATAGAAGATTGGTAACCTCTTCCCTTGTTTAGAATTGCTCTGGAATAATTTTGACACATCTTCTTAATATCATCCCAGGGAACTTGGGTGATATCTCCTCCTCCCATCAAGTCTAGAGCATCAATGCAAGTTTCACTAATCCCCCTAAGGAAGAGAAAATTTTGAGACTCTTCATTGAGTGCATGATGTGGAGATTTCTGTAGGCAAAATAGGAACCTTGAAATATAGTCCTCCAAAATTTCATCTTCCTTCTGCTACATCCTAAAGATATCACCTCCTCTCATATCACTTCCCTATAGTATTCTTTATACTTCTCAAGAAACTTTGTTTTCATATCATCCCAAGTCTCTATAGTATTCCTACCTAAGCTCATAAACCATCTTAATGCAACTTCTTTCAGGGTGGTAGGAAACAATTTAAGCCTATGACCATCAGTGGTATAGTCATAGCTTCTGCAGAGGATATCAAACTCAAATTAGAAAATGTCAGGGTCTTCTATGACAAGCCCATGGAACTTAGGGAGAACTTAAGCAGGGATGTTCTTGAGATTATCAACTTCATTCTGATGAGTGATAGGAAATGGAAAAGATCGCTAGTTGGGTTTGTTTGGATTTGCATTAGCCATATCTACTTGATGGAGTGCTAAAGCAAATGGATCCTTAATCAGGTTTTGGGAAGCTTTCTCTTCAAATGAAGTTTCATAACTGGTCAAATTGGGAAATGCATCAGCAAAAGGATTTTCCTCCTCTTCTTCTTCGTCTCTTAGAAAATTTTGAAACTCAACTAGCTGGTTGTCAAGATTAGGGTCATTAGCAAGGAATCTCCCATGAGCATCTCTTCTCCTTCCTCTATGCATACAGTATCAGCTCAGTATCAGCCAACTCACACTAAGAATTGGTGAAAGAATAGTAGATCATTACTTTTCTCAAATGAAGGGTATGCTAAGAACAAACTTTAGAGACACTAAAGCAAGAAAGAAACTAGAAATGACTCCAAAGAACTTCCTAGTTTGACACCATCCCTGACAGCGGTGCCAAAAATGTTGGCCTCCTCTAATGGTTCAATAACTAAGCCCTTAGAGTTGTGACTTACAGATTAGACATCTACACTAAGAAGTTATCTTACTCATCATGACGGTCCATTTCATTGTCAACCCAGGGACGTGAAATTGAAATGGGTCAGTACTATATGGGTACTAGGACTCCACAATAGTCATCCATAAACTAGAAAAGAAAAAGTACAAAAAATAAAATGCTAGAAAGAAATTAGCATAAGCATTGAGCATGAATCAACAAGTACACTAAGCATCAAAAACTAGACTAGAAATGGATGACAAAATAGAAATCTCAGAAAACAGATAGGAAACCTCTGTCTACCTTGGCTATAGGAACAGTCACAAAATATAGTTCCAATGGTTGTAGGAATAGACAATTGTTGAAACTGAAACTAGTTGCTGAACAAAAAAATGACTTTTAAACTAAATTGATGGAATTCTCACCAAGTGGGCCCCCTTGAGTGAGTCTTCCCTGAGCTAACTCAAATGCAACAAATCAGAATATAATTTTATTCCTTGAAAACATGATTACAACATATCAACAATATGACTGTATTACTTAAACTGAAAATGCAAGTACAATCTCATAACATCCAACCTTGTGAAAAGGGGCATCTGACCATTATTTATAGAGGGAAAAGCTTCTAATTAACCCTAACTAACTAGGTAGTCAAATCCAGCAAAATAGGAGGATTCCATTTATTGAAAGCATGGAAAAGAGAGGGAGGAAGCTATGCATGCGTCAAATTTGGTCAATGCTGACTTGCCCCAACGAGGATCCAACACAACACACTTCCTATATTTTCTCAACTAACAAACATGACCAGTTAAAAGGTAGTTACAACTTCCATACAAGCTAGGAATTTCCCTCCATTGAGGGTTTTTCCTCCTTTGACCTCTTAATGACAATCTTTTTGACTTCCTTAGCAACCAACCAACTAGCAGGAGCTTCTTCCACTTTGCAAGCTTCATTTACATCAACATTTTAATGTGAACCTACATAATGACATTAGCACACACAAAATAATTGCATATCCATATTTACCTTAAAGTAACATCCATTCAACCACATGTAAAATTAACATAGATAATCCACACAACATGTTAATATCATCAAAAGTCACAAGGATAAGTTCATTCCCAAGGTTCATAAATCTAAGGAAATAACATGGAGAATGTCAATAACTAGGTGCCAAAGTCTATAGTATCAAAAACAAATATATGATAAACCCTATCAAAATTGAGCCATTAATTGGACTCATCAACCCTAATATGCTTATTTGAGCTATCACACACTCACATCCTAATTTAGTTAAGATGATTCAAGTTAGTCAAGAATTGGTAAGTAAACCCTTGGTCTTAGTTTTTGGGGATGATTGAAACGTTTGAGTTAATGTCTTTGATTTCTTTGGTTGTTTCTCTTATTTGAGTCATAGTATCAAATACTTTTAATGAGTTACTTGAATAATGTGCATTGGCTTTACGTAAGTATATATGTACGTATATGTATATAAGTGCATATAATTATGTATATGTGTGACAACACATACATATGATCATATCAACGTGTGAGCATGTGTAGGAAAAAGATGTCTACATAAACCCAGATGCCAATATGTCATATGTATGCAACTAATTGAATATATATATACATATAATGTTATGTTATTATGATTTAGTAATGATTAATATGTATATATGTATAAATTAAAATAACAATGAATAAGTCTTTATGTGTTGTGCTAATAATGAAATAGTAAATGCAATATATATATATATATATTAAAATATATGTATATATACATATCAAATAATATGTATATACATATCTACATATATAATAATATATGTATATAAATATATATATATATATATATATATTTAAATATATAATTAATAGCATTCATGAATGCTAATTAATGGTTTTAATATATATTATAATGAACAAACATTATAATATATATGTTAATATATATATAATGCTTTATAAATTTGAAATGTTATAAGTATATTTCAATGCATATATATAATGCACAGTTATTGAATAAATGAAAGGCTAGTGAAAATTTGTGGCTAACCTTTTACAGATGTTGTGACATAAACCAAATGTGCAAGGATTAATATTGTTCCAATATATAGTGCATAAGTAGAGCACATAACTGATAATAAGGTAGATTTAATGATATGCAAAGTGAGTAATAATAAAAGGAGAATGAAGGTGCTAAAATTGCACTAATGTAAAGGCATACATTTCATTTAAAGCTATTGATAATATTAGAATCAATGCACAACAAAGATGATGTGGAAAGTGCAATGTCATAATTGGTGGAACAAAGCAAATAGAAGTCTAAAAGACCAATGTACAACTTAAATAAGCATAGAGACTTTTTCAAATAGAGTTGGCTAAAGCTTATGAAGGTAGTCGACTTGCATATCAATTAGGAAACCTGTAGGTGTGCATTTTTGAGTTTGACTCAATAAAATGAGTCATTGTTGTCACTTGAAAAAGGGTGACTCGTCCCCATTTGAGAAGTTGCAAACATTTGGACCGTTTATGTGTTGCATATTATGAGTTTAAAGTGGCCACATTTCATTCTAAATAGCTAAGTCGATGCATTTTTAGTTTGTTGTTGTAGTGGTGGTAGAAAGGAGAGAAAAGGTGGCAGATTTAGTAGCTTGTTTATAGCATCGAGTTGTTCAGATTTAAGTATAAATAGAGGTAGCTTCTCTACCTTTTGTTACACTCATTCATTCTGATTTCCTCATCTGTAATTCTATTGTGGTTCTCTATGCAAGTGTGTTTTTTAGATCTTTAGTGAGAAAGAAAGTTTGTTTTGTGGATTTATATTTGCTAAGATTTTTGTGAGAGGCTAGAATTGAAGATAGGTTGAGCTTAGAAGGAGCAGCAAGTGTGATTTTGGAAGTTCAAATTGGGAAGCAATATTTTCATATTGGAGCTATAATTCTAGGCAGGCATGATGATTCTACTTCTTTATTCTTTTGTGTTGAAAACGTATTCAAATGCAAGTGCTTGAGGAAAGATGAATTATATGTTTTGTTGAAATTGCTTGTTTTATCTTTCCATCATTCTTAATTTAAAGAACTTGCATGATCTTTGGGTGATTTATTATGAGATCTTATTAGTTGATACTATATGTGTGTGTGTGTATTAGCTTAAATACCTAAATTGTCATAGATTATATATATATATATATATACTTCATAGGTTGTGAAGTATGGGAAATAATATTACATTAAAGTGTTATCTTGAATTTGTTAGCTTATGGTTTTGGGTAAACGTATGTGGATAATGAGGTTAGTAATACAATAGGAATAATAGCATGATAGACATGTCATCATTGATAGGTAGAACCATATTGATAATCTATACTTGGTTGATTACGCATATCTCCTTGAAAGGAGGAAGAGAGTCTTTTCCCTAGGGTTAGGGTGTAAACTTGATTGTTATAACAATATTTAACATTAGGGTTGATAAACATATATTTTGATTATGCTATTTTCTTATTCTTGACTAAGATTCCATTCCTATTCACAAAATTCTAGAAGAGGACTCACATTCCAACAACCCAAATCCTTATTGAGAAGAGGACTTGTAGGTGCAGAAGCACAAACTCCTCTCAGGCTAGTGTCCTCCAGATTATATACTATGCCATAGAAAAAAGGACTCTTTTCTTGCCATGGGATTAATCACTGATAAATTGGCTTAATAAGGCCTTGATTCAGATGTTGTGAGGCATTTTATGCATTTACACTAGGTCTTGGACCCTTGAAAATTGAATAACATGCTTTTAATGATGTCTTGTAAAGGTGTTGTAAAGTGTTGTAAGATGCTTTCACGCTTTTCTACACTTAATGAACCCATTTCTTCCCAATTCAACATTATAAAATGTGTTTAATAACACTATCACATCAATTTAGAAGGCTTGTAAAGTAAATTTAATGTTAAACTAGTGTTGTAATGTGTCTTTCACATTCACATTGGTTCTTGTGCCTTTCAAGGCTATGTGGACCTCATTTTAGTGTTGTAAAGTGTATTTAATCACACTTTCACATTGATTTATGTGTCCCAAGCCCTATTTGGCATTCATTTAATCACTAATAGTCCCCTATTAACCCATATTGTGCATCCCAAGGCCTAAATTGATCAAATACCCAACAAGGTTGCATTTTAGAACTTATTTCCTTATCTCCATGCTTCCTAGCTGTCAAATTGGCCCCTATGGGACCCATTCACCATGCATGGCGAATCAGTCCCATCCAGGTGGGACCCATTCACCATTTGTGGCGAATCAGTCCCATTTGGCTCAATTTTGACCTATGAGTGGGAAAAAGGTGAAATTTGAGTTTAATATTACTTCATGTTGGCCTGTTATGAGGTATTAATAGGTAAAATAGGTAAATTGCCTATAAAAGCACCTCTCTAAAATCATTTTTACATACATTAAATTAATTCACATCCATTCTTCATTATTCATCCACCAATATTTCATCTCAAGTCAAGCAACTTAGGGTTTTATCATTGCAAGACATCAAGAAAGCTCCTAAAGACATTCAAGGGTTGAATCTTCCTCCATTGTTGCAGACTTTCAAGATCAATCATCATGGTGAGATTTAGGACTCTTTGAAGCTTGGAAATCATTGAAGATCAAGTTGCAAGCTTGCTCAAGTCTTCTCTTCATTCAACAAGTCAAAATATCAACAAAAACCCATTTTCAGGCCTGTAAATCAAAGTTTTGAAAGTAGACACCTGTAGGAAGTCAAAGTGCAGATCGGAAGCTTCATAATACACTTTTGAAAATCCAAAAATTCAAAAGTGGACTCATTTTCCATGGGTGGTGAATGAGTCCCACTCCAGAGTCAATTTTGAGTTTTCTGCATTTTTTAGTACCCTTTTGTCAGAAACAAGTTTCAACTCAGTTTTTTACAAAACTGGGACTAATTCACCTAGAATGGCGAATGAGTCCCTCTAGGCCTTAAAAACAACATCAATAGCATTTCAGAAGCAATTTCCAATATTCATTAGGGTTTCAGGTGCACACTTCCAGTCTGATTTATTTTTGTTGTAGTTTATTATTCATTCTTAGGTGATTTTTCATTACACATTGTGTTTTCAAACATTGCATAAATCTTAGATCTTACATTCACAATCAATAAATTTCATAGCTTAGTTACAGTTACTTCATTTCATTTAGCCTAAATAACATGATACATCTCCTAATTTGAGTGAACCTAGCTAGATCTTTTGGCCCTACTTTCTCCTTTTAGGTGAAAAACCCTAGAAGTGCTAGAAAGGATTAGGGTGCCAAAAATCTACGGTTCACACAAACAACAAACTCAAAGGAAACCTGAACTCATCCTCTACCCACCTAACAATAATGTATCGCAACAACTGAGTTATAATACCGTTGCTCGTACATATAACACTCACAATAATCCACAACCACCACAACCAACCCCAATCTCTTTACCTTTACCTAATCCACCTAGTGCCCCTCACTTCATCCCACACACAAGGGAGTATGATCTTGTTGAAAAAATTAAGAACACTCTATCTACGATCTCATTATGGGACCTTGTTCAAGCCTCCCCTCACTATCACAACATGATCCAATCTACCTTGCAACAAGTTCATGTCCCTTCTAATGCACAACCAACTAACATCGCAACCATAATCCAAGGAATAAATCCTGACATTGTTTTCCACCAAAGTGAGCTTCCTCCTTTGGAAGTGCAAAAACAAAATGAATCTTTATGATTATTTCTCAATAAAAATGAAAAGGGATTAAGAGAACTCTTATAGACATTGGTTTCACTCTTAATGTATGTGGAGTGAACCTTCTCGCTAGACTTGGTATCGATAGGTCAAACATCCAATCCGATTCTTTATCCATCAAGGGATTTCACAATATAAGCAAACAACCACTTGGTGTCATCACTTTACCTCTTATAGTTGGAGTGGCCACATTGGAAACACCAATCCATGTTATGCCTACTAATCTTTCATATAACCTTCTTCTAGGCAGGTCGTGGATTCATGCAATGAATGGTGTGCCTTCTACTCTTCATCATAAAATGAAATATATCCACAACAACAAAGTGTACACACTCAACACTGATGATGAGCCTTATAGTGTCTTGCAACTTGAGAAAACCAAAGAGAACCCCTTGAACACATTAACACCAACCACACAAGTGGAGCCCTCACAACACAAGCATAAACAACAACATAGTGAACAAGCCACAAAGCTATTCGATGATGATTGGGGTTCCTTGGATTTTACACCTAACTTCACGAGCGAGTAAAATATCATACACAAAGATTCAAATAGGGAAAAAAAAAACATAGACAAACCTTCGAAAGCATCTGCCTCAACCACTTTAGACAACAAAGCAAACTACACAACAACCTTTGACGAACACAATAACGAACAACCACCTGATTCCACAATAATGAAAATGCTTTATGGAAAAGTTTATGAGCTTATGAAACAACTCGGCTATAGTGGAAAATTTTGTGGTGCTAACGAACAAGGTATCCACAACCCTGTCGACCCTCTCACACAACAAACAACTCATGGTCTCAGTTATTGTCCTGTAATAGAGATCGCCAAACCTTCACCCAACATCACCGATCTCCCACAACACACTCCTAAATCATCCTTAACAACTAATGGTCTTGAACATCATCCTTTACCAAACATGCAAAGCACAACTATGCCTTCACTTAATGTCTGTCATCTCACAAAACGCTCATGATTTGAATTCGTTAGATTTTGTATCCTCCTATAATGGAGAGAACAAAATATCACAATCTAAAGAGTCTTGTGTAGGTATGACATCTACTACTAAGCAATATGTATCTTTGACTCCAACCACAAGACCACCTTCTACCATTGATAAAGAGGGTATCTTGTTGAGACTCCTCCAATATCACTTGATCATCCTCCCTTCACGAACTCGAAAGAAATTCCATTCCAAGACTTCATTTTGTGCATATCATAGAATTCATGGTCACTCCACTAATGAATGTAATGCCTTGAGTTGTAAAATAGAACATTTTCATGAGTTCGGTATGCTTCCCTATGTGGGGGCAACCCATTCCTCTAATTGCTATTGATTTTCACTCTAGCATGCATCTCATCAATCTCTTAGGCTCACCTTTATCTTGTACTAAATGGGGGCAAGGGGCTCGCTAGCCTTGTCCTTCTATGTCATTTGTGGTTTCCTCCTTTGGCTAGTCGTTAACCTTTCATGAATACATACAAGCAAGCTTGGGATGTGGACAACATGCCTTAAGTTGGATCGCATATGACATACTTCTCTTTTTCATGATGTAGCTTATTAGAAACATATAACTTGGCATAGGGCTTTCTGAGTAAGCTCTCATGTCTCCTTTTTCTACTTTAAAGAAATTTCTCATAGTACGGGTGTGCGCAATTGCTTTAAAGTGGGGGCATACATCATCACTCACATTTTATTGTGTGATTTATTTCTTCTTGTGATGCATCCTTTTCTTAGTGGAGTCATTGGGTTTAATTCACTCCAAGAGTGTGATACTTCTTTTGGAATTATCCTCTCTTAGAGACATTGAGCATGATGTTCCCTAAGATGAGACATTGCATGAACAAAGAAAAATACCTTTGAACAATCCTTACACTATTTTGCATTAACAATGTCTATGAGTGTCAAGCATACGAAGTTTTGCTTACCTCATAGAGCTCGAAACAACATCATCTTCTTTATGGAGCCTTATTAAAGTTATCAGGAGGTATAAATTTGATATGGTTGAGTGAGAATCCCATTTTGAGGCACGACTTTCCCCATAGCCACCTTTGTGTTTGTGAGTGCATACCAACTAGCGTATGTTTCTCACCTTTTGGGATTTCTCACCCTACAGACAAACAAAAGTTTTGTCGCCCTAGAGTGAGTATTTTATGGACTTCTCACCCTGCAGACGACCTAAAATTCTGTGGCACCAAAGTGAATACATCTTTTCCACCCCATTTTTCTTCTCTCCTATTTCTTGCTATTGCATGATTTTGTATCTTGATGAATTGACTTAGGATATTGGATCCTGGGGGCTTGCACAACCTCCTTGATCCTTGTCATTCTTTGTCACATGCATTTGTACACTCAAATCTCTCTTGAATGTCTACTTTAGTGTGAGTTTGAAGCAAGTTCATCCTCTCACTAAAGTGGGGGATAAATGTGTTGTAGAAAAAAGGACCCTTTGCTTGACATGGGATTAATTCGTGATAAATTGGCTTAATAAGGCCTTGATTCAGGTGTTGTGAGGAATTTTATGCATCCAAACTAGGTCTTGGACCCTTGAAAATTGAATAACATGCTTTTAATGATGTCTTGTAAAGGTGTTATAAAGTGTTGTAATATGCTTTCACGTTTTTCTACACTTAATGAACCCATTTCTTCCCAATTCAACATTATAAAATGTGTTTAATAACACTATCACATCAATTTAGAAGGCTTTTAAAGTAAATTTAATGTTAAACTAGTGTTGTAATGTGTCTTGCACATTCACATTGGTTTGTGTGCCTTCTGAGGCTATGTGGGCCTTATTTTAGTGTTATAAAGTGTATTTAATCACACTTTCACATTGATTTCTATGTCCCAAGCCCTATTTGACATTAATATCATCACTAATAGTCCCCTATTAACCCATATTGTGCATCCCAAGGTCTAAATTGATCAAATACCTGACAAGGTTGCATTTTAGACCTTATTTCCTTATCTCTTGGCTTCTTAGCTGTCAGATTGGCCCCTGTGGGACCCATTCGCCATGCATGGTGAATTAGTCCCATCCAGGTGGGACCCTTTCACCATGTGTGGCGAATCAGTCCCATTTGGCTCAATTTTGACCTATGAGCAGGAAAAAGGTGAAATTTGAGTTTAATATTACTTCATGTTGGCCTGTTATGAGGTATTAACAGGTAAAATAGGTAAATTGCCTATAAAAGCACCTCTCTAAACTCATTTTTAGACCCATTAAATTAATTCACATCCATTCTTCATTATTCATCCACCAATCTTTCATCTCAAGTCAAGCAACTTAGGGTTTTATCATTGCAAGACATAGAAAGCTCCTAAAGACATTCAAGGGTTGAATCTTCCTCCATTGTTGCAGACTTTCAAGATCAATCATCATGGTGAGATTTAGGACTCTTTGAAGCTTGGAAATCATTGAAGATCAAGTTGCAAGCTTGCTCAAGTCTTCTCTTCATTCAACAAGTTAAAATATCAACAAAAACCCATTTTCAGGCCCGTAAATCAGAGTTTTGAAAGAGGACACCTGTAGGAAGTCAAAGTGCAGATCGAAAGATTCAAAATCCACTTTTGAAAATCCAAAAATTCAAAAGTGGACTCATTTTCCATGGGTGGTGAATGAGTCCCACTCCAGAGTCAATTTTGAGTTTTCTGCATTTTTTAGTACCCTTTTGTCAGAAACAAGTTTCAGCTCAGTTTTTGACAGAATTGGGACTAATTCGCCTAGAATGGCGAATGAGTCCCTCCAGGCCTTAAAAACCACATCAACAGCATTTCAAAAGCAATTTCCAGTCTTCATCAGGGTTCCAAGTGCACACTTTCAGTCTGATTTATTTATGTTGCAGTTTATTATTCATTCATAGGTGATTTTGCATTACATAATGTGTTTTCAAACATTGCATAAATCTTAGATCTTGCATTCATAATCAATCAATTTCATAGCTTAGTTGCACTTAGTTCATTTCATTTAGCCTAAATAACATCATACATCTCCTAATTTGAGTGAACCTAGCTAGATCTTTTGGATCTACTTTCTCCTTTTAGGTGAAAAACCCTAGAAGTGTTAGAAAGGATTAAGGTGCCAAAAATCTACGGTTCATATACATTGTACAAATGTGAAACATTATAAACATGTGAATATTTGAGTCATACTGAATATAGAGGTTTTTAAGATTGTTATGATCACTTGATTGCTGAGATTATACTTTTTATTGGAGTTGTTTATTGTTGATATTATACTCTTGAATGGAGACATTTGTTGTTGAGATTATACTTTTGAAATAGAGTCATTTAATGTTGTGATGTTATGTTTACTCGTGTGGTTAATTTGGTTATTCTTGGGGTTGGGATAATCCATGAAAAAGGGAGTAACCTAGTTGATCACTTAGTATGGGTGCATGTATGGATAACTTGGTTATTCTTGGGGTTAGGATAATCCATGGGAAAGGGAGTAACCTAGATAGTCAGTTTGTTATGTCATCACCTTTTGGTTGAAATGACATTATGAATGAAAATATTATGAGTGATTATTTACCAAATCAAGCTAAGGGGTGGGTGAACATACAAATTACACTCGAAGTACTGGATGTTGAATTCTTTGGCCAAAGTGGTGTAAGTAGCCACTATTTACATTGTCGGTTCACTGTGATCCAGGATTGCATACTAGGCAGGAAATTCATACATGTAGGTTGTAGCCAATGTATGGTAGCTCTAGATATGTAGGACACAACACCATATGCTTAGGAGGGCTAGTATTAGGAGGTTATCAAACCAATCACCTCATTGAAGGGTAGGGCCATCTTACTAGTTAGGTAGATGTGTGAGGGACTGCAGTAAGTTTGTGGTTGGAAGAAAAGTGCTTGAGTGATGATCTCCCTCATATAGTTGGCGCTCGAGATTTGAGGATGTATGCACATATATAGGGGGCAACTAGAATGTATGCACCAATAATGGGGATATCTAGAATATATGCACCAATGTTGGCGACATCTAGGATGTATGCCTAAGAAGGAACATCTAAACCATTTGTATCTCAATTTCATTAAGCTCATGGAAGCTATGTATCTATTCATGTATCTCTATCTTTGTCGAGAAATTGTAAATGGGGAAATGTTATCATTGAAATAAGATTATGTAATATGAAATCATTACTTGGGATTTTGTAATGTTTCTTTTGTAAATGCAATGGAAGTTTGAAATGGGATTGTTTCAAATGTGCATCATGTTATTGAAATTGGAAAGAAAAATTTTAGTGTTAAATGTTGGTATCATAAACTATTCACTTGTGGGTTAAACATAGTAAAAATAAATGGGTAAAACATTGAGTTTGTTACAATTTGGACAATCGAATCCCTCTTGACATATTTCTACTTTAGTGTGATTTTGAGTGTAAGTTCATATTCTCACTAAATTGGTGCTAAATGTACCATCATAAATTATCGCCCTTGATAAATTCACACTAGGTTTTGCTCCCCCCTATGTGCTTGGATCTATTTGTGCCCATAATTTCCTACATTATGCATTTCATGGCCTATTTTATTATTTATCAAAAAATCAAATATGAAAAACCAAAGCATGCATTTAATATTTTTCCCTTGGCATTCTAGATCCCAAATAAGTGGGTCTGAGAAAGGGTACCCTTGTCCCCTTAAGACAACCCTAAATTTAAATATGTCAAGGTTGGAAATTTATTAATTGAATTTCAAATCCTAAATCTTAGCTATCAGGATTTAATTAAATTAGGAAATTAGATTAGTTTCATATAAATACCTAGTCATTTCATCATTTGAAATCTAAGAATCAAGAAGGAGAATTATCAAGCAATATTGAAGTATAATTATTATCAATTTAAGAGTAGTCAAGATTTGAATTTGGAGAATTATTGCAGCATTTCATCATTAAAGCATCATGTCAAGTTTTATGTGAGTCTGTTCATGTTTATACATGCCTTTTGTTTGTAAGTACTAATGCTTGTAGGTATTCAAGTTGAATCAAGACAAATTGTAATCAAGCCTTTAGGTGATGTGTATGACTTAAATCCTTTGAGGAGATCATATTTGAGTGGTGAGTTACATCAAGTTGTTGCTTCATTACTCCATTATCATTTAGCCTCTATCTTACAAAAGGATAAGCTCTCTTTATCATTAATTTTTCTATTGTGGAGGTAGAAATACCAACATGGGGTTTGAATGAGGCAAGCCCCTATATGGCACAACCCTTCCTCTCCTTGTGAATGTGCAAGTTACAAATTTGAAGAGGATTAGAAGAAGATTGAGACTATTTTTTCATTGATGCATTCAAGCCCTACAACTTGACAAGATAAAAAAAATTAATTATCTCATCAATAGACAAAGATCCAACAACAAGATCTGAAAGGAAGAAGCCACAAACCAGGGACCTAAGGACTGTGAAAGAAAATTTTGATTTCAGATCTCCGGTCTAGGGAACCTTGGGAACCCTTGTCCAATCAAACCAAGCTCAAATTCAAATCATAGGTGCACACATGTCTATTCTATTTATTTTTGGTCATTAAACTTGGTTATCAGTTTCTAGATTATCTATATTCATATTAGAACGTTATGTTTTCATAATTAGCTAGTTGCATCATTACATTTCATCATAAATTTATTTCCAAATCACTCCACTTAACTTCCACAAAAAAGGAATTACTGAGCGAGGATTGGTTGACTCACCTTTCAGGTTGCAAGTTAATTTCATGTCCTTGCTCATCTTCAATTCCCTCATGTTTGGTTAGTGAAAAGGTGACTAACCCTAGTTGAATACTAAGGCTCACTTTTCCCAACCAAACAATTACATTATATTAGTGAATTTAATCTTATTTAGCCTTATCAAACCATGAATAATTAACTAATTAATCATTATTAATAAACTATTCATGCACACATATCTACTTAAAATAAATAAATAATTTTAACTATCCATCCCCATATTTCACTCGTCAATTTAGTTAGTTCCACCTCAATCATTAATCAAATTAGTTAACTAATACTTGTTGATCTAGTTAACTCTCAATCAAATTATTAGATCAAATAATTAAATTAGTTGACTAATCAATCAAGTTAGTTAACTGATTAATAAGATAGTTAAATAGTCAATTAGATTACTTGACTAATCAATCATTTGAGTTAACTAGTTAATCAAACTAGTTAACTCTAAATTGAATCTCTAGTCCTTAAGGTCAATTAAATAAATCTTGACCATTCATTTTTCTGCCTAAAAATCTATAAATCCATCATTCCTTTCAAGAAATGGAGCTCTACAAATAATTATAGGTCTATTTCTAAACATCCAAAGCATCTCATTGTTATGCTACCAGAAAGCTTGCACAACATTGATGCACAATCCTTTTTGGAATAATGAGAAAATCCACTTGATGCTCCATTTTAGGTTTGCATAGTTTTAGAACATGATTTTAATTATTATTTATAAAAAATTTTAAAATAGTTTTGTTCTCATTTCAATGCATTCAAAAAGTAAGAGGAAGAAGATCATTTCCAAGAGCATTATTAAACTAGTCAAAATGAACCATCAAGGAGTATCATGAATAAAGATGAATGATCTTGTGTAAAGAAGAAATGACAAGAAAAGAGTTGAGATGTGGAAGAGAGAAAATAGACAAAATACAAGGTATGTATTGGGTGTGTTAACTAATCGATGATAGTATATTTGTATGACCATCCTTCAAGATAATGATGGAAAGGGAAACTAAAGATAGTAATAAATGCGATTATTACTTTTATATAAATGAAGTAATTATTAGGTGGATGAAAGGGGAGAATTTGTAGGCACATAAGATTGAGATTTCAAAGAGGAAAAATGATTGAGGGACAATAAAAAAAGTAGGGAGATTGAAAAGGAAAATGACCACACCTAGCAGTGGTCCATGTCTAGTTGAAGAAAGATCTTAGATAGGTAGCTAAGCAAGCATTTGGCTAGTTTTTCATTAATGATGAGTTGGAGACTTGCTCTTAACTCATTGTGGTTCATTCCTCCTATTCTTAAATACAAGAAGCATGTTTGTCCAAGGTATTTATGATGTAGATGGCTACCCTTATAGAATTTTGAATAATGTAATAATGAAAGTGGATAGTTATTTAAGAGATATCCAATAAGATTTGGTTTAGTCTCTAATCTTATTATTGTTCTTTAAGATAACAAAGTTTAAAATTTGCAAGTTGGACTTTGTTATGAGTTTTCTAAATTTTTATTATTGGATAAATAATAAACCTTGGATAATAATACAAGGCATGTCTCACTTTATGGCCTAAGTAGGTCACCCAAAGAAACATTTTTATCTAAATTTATATATTTTATTTAGTATATCATGCAAACCATTAAGAATTTGAAGCCAATGTGAAGTCACAATTCATGAGGATTTCTATGTCAATTCTAAATCTATTTAAAAAATTTATCTCATTTTTAAATAGTTGTTAATAAATTATTTATTCCACTTTATAGTATTTTTAAAAAGTAATATTTCTCCATAACACATAAGTGGCACTAGAAATAAGATATTTTTATAATTTCTTAAACATGGATCATTAATTCTAATTTCTAAGGTTCACATTTTTTTGTAATTTTGTGTTGTCATTTCATCTTTTATTTTTTATTAAGGTAAAACGAGTTTTAGAGGGACCCGAAACCCTTATACAAAATGCAGGAATAAAGATAAACAAAGAAGCATATCTACAACTAAATAGGTTTTATAGGGACCTAAAACCTAGAAGTTCAAAACAATCTTAAACAAAAAACTAGAAACCCAACAACAAACCAACAATAAAACAACTAGCAAAAAACAACAAAACAACTAGGAATAGACAACAAAGTTATTGTAACTCTTTGAGGGTATTATCTGCTTCCAACTCTTGCTAATAGGAGCTCTTATGAAGATCAACCAAGCTAAGCAAATCATTCTTGTCTTCTTGGAAAGTCTTCTTCTTTCCCTAGTGTGTGCACTAGGTCCTTTCTGCTCCAAATGGCTCTATTTTCCTTTGGTCTTGTTATCCTTCTTTGTCTTCTCAGCAACAATGGAGACATCAACCACCTTGTCTTCCCTAAGCTCCTTCAACTTCTCAATGAGGATTTGAATACCTTCAACACTATTATGAATAATGCATTAGCTTATTTTGACAACTCTTTCCAGGTTTTTGTCAATTTGCATCATTTTTCTTCCAACCACTTGACCTAGTTCTCATAATCCTCTTTTATAAGACTAACTTCAGTTATAATGGCTTCCAATGCCAGCTGAATCTTGTTATCGTCATCCTTCACATTCACAGAGCCCTTTGCTTCCCTTCTGGCATCAATTTTATTCTATAAAGATCTCAACTTAACATTTATGTGATTCAATTCAAGGAAGAACCATTTTACAAGGCAGAACTGGCCCACAACCCCATCCTTAGCTAAGTCCAAAACACTGTAAATTTCCTTTGTTAGTGTTCAACTGTGGGAAATCCTTGGAAAAGTCTTGAGGAGAATGACCAACATTAGCACTTTTAGGGGTAAGAATGAGGCTTTTACCACTACAACCCACTTGCAGGTTAGCTTTATCATCCACAATACCTTTACTTTTTTCACCCTTCATCCCAATTTCAAAATTTTATCTATTGTTAATCTTTTAATTGAGGTTAATTATAACTTAGAAGCACATTTCCCCATAGCATATAACTTTTTTATATCTACTTTTTTTTGTTGAAATAAGGACATCAATATGGAGAACAATTATATTTTTTTGAAAAAAAAATCATTGTTTGTTACTTTTTCACGTTCAAGAAAATTTGTTGACTAAAAAATAAAAAATATTTAGAATTATACTTTTTGAAAAAACATACTTTTAAGGTTATGTTCATGCCATATATTGTGTTTGGTGAGTTCATTTAATCATAAAAATGTGGCCTAAATCAACAATTTATATCCCACAAAAGGTTAACATATAGAATGGGTGCCACATAGGCACCTTCAATCGAAGGTGTTCATTAGAAGGTCCTCCATATCTTTATGTTAGAAAAAGAAATGATGTAATCTTCAATCAAAGGTCATTTATTCAATTGAAGGTTTGTCACATACTTTATCTAGGTCTTTCATTTGAAAGCCCTTCTAATGAAGAAAAACTTTCATTCAGAGGTGTTTCAATTTTTCCCCTTTGTAGAACTTGTTTTTAAGTGACCCGTACATAAAATAGAACTTTATTCTTATGCGCCTTTTTCAAATATTCAAAAGATCAACAAAATTCTTGATAATAAAACCTCAATTCTACCAAATAAATCCTGATGAAAATATATTTTCATATTTTAAAATAACTTTATTTTATTTAAATTGTTAATTTTTAAAAAATTATTCTAAAACTTTTTTGGGTCACAATCACATGCTTCTACTCAATTAAAATAGTTCTTATGCGCCTTTTTCAAATCTTCAAAAGATCAACAAAATTCTTGATAATAAAACCTCAATTCTAACAAATAAATCCTATGAAAATATATTTTCATATTTTAAAATAACTTTATTTTATTTAAATTGTTAATTTTTTAAAAATTATTCTAAAACTTTTTTGGGTCACAATCACATGCTTCTACTCAATTAAAATAGTTCTATAATTAAAACCGTTTAGTCACATCAAATCAAACTTAATAAATATTTGACTTATTAAAATAGAAAATTTTAAATGATTTAAATTCTAGAAATTAATTAATTTATTTTTTTCTATTATACCTACCATGTGAAATTCTTTAGTGATAAACTTTGGAAATTTTCAAAGCACACAACATGAGAACGTTTTCTCCGATGGCTGATGAATCTGGAGACAAAGTGAACATTTGTATTTTTTCGTAGGATAATCATTGTACCCTAGAAAGAGAGTAGTGACCAACTCATATTTTTAATTTTAAATACTTTTTGTCAAATCCACGTGTCATCTTTATGGAAGGTTTTTTTTGTTTTTTCTTTAATAATATTGACCAACTTCTAGATATTCATGCCTCCTTTAACGCTTTCACATACTACTAAATTTTTATTGACTTTTTTAATTATTTTAATTTCTTTTTTAATGATAAAGTTTAGGTAAATTATCACCATAAATGTACAAACTACGACAATTGAATTAAAGTTAATTAATGTGTAATCTTTATCTTTATGCTTGATATTCAAGCTAATGATGATGATAATTATGAAAAGCGGGCCATTTGCATGTGACAATCAATAACTCATTCTTAATATTATTTCATAAAAAAATTGTGTTTTTAATGATGGCAAATAAGTTTTTTTATAGGTGATATATATATAAAAGTTTAGTCAAAATTATATTATATATGGTAATACTTAACATTCATTACCTCATCAATTTAATTTATAAATTTTATAATATAATTTTTTTTTTGAAAAGTTGATAGTGGATTATAATTTTGTTGATTATAGTTAATATTAGTAGTATTAAAAATTCATTTACAAATATTTAAAGGTAATTTTAATATTATTGTAATAGTAAAAGGATTCGTGTTTATTAAAGAACATTTCTAGTGTCAAGGCTTGTTTGAGGCATACATTTTTATTGGAGTTGTAAAGAAAGTAATTAAGAAAAATGAAGTGATCAATGCATGCTAGTAGAGAATTTTGTAGTGCTTTTAAAATAGATTTGATGTGATTCAAAAGCTTACACACAATCGATATTCTTATGGATTGTGGAAATCTAATCGCATTGATTAAATTTGTTTTTTTTTTTAGTTTAATATGATGCATTTGGTATTTCTCAGGGTTTGAGAGAAGATGAAAGGCAAATAAAATGAACTAGAACCTTACTTAATAAGGCCTCACACAATGAGATCTCATTCAATAGAAAATTCAATCTTCTTATCTTTACAACTACAAATGTTTTTCATGCTTTCATCACAAAATTATGTGTCACCAATAAATTGATTGAATAAACTATTTGTTTTTTGTACTAATGCATTTGATGCAGTAGAATGGAGAAGGTTATATGAATTTGATTTAGTGTACATGAGGGGTTTGCTAATTTGATATAGTTTTCAAAATAACTCTTATCAAATGGAGTAAAAAAAGCACAAAAGTGATAAAAAGGAAAGGAGAATATAAGAGTGAAGGAGCAAAGAAAAAATATTAAAAGGATGAAATAAAATAAATGATGAAAGAGGAAAACTTTGAATGGAAAAAAAAACTCATACTAAATAAAAATTCCACTTAGCATTATCAAAACAAAATGCAAAGCTTTAGATTTTTTGCTAATGTTGGCCCTAGAAGCTCCTTTTTCTCTTAGATATGTTCAATATGGAGACTGAAAAGGGAAGAAAATTTTCATTGGATAAGTTAATCAACTTAGCAAAATGAAGAAAACAAAGATCAATAGATTGGGTGAAGCTAGATGAAGATCTCAATAGCACACTTACATTCATTACTAGTGCAAATAGGATCCCACTAGATTTTCTAAGGGTAAAGGAATATACTCAAAATAATTTAAGCCTCTTGAATAAATAGGATTTGGAGAGGATGAAATTACACCTAAAAAATATGGTGCTCTACCTAAAAAGGGAAAACTTTCGGCCATCATGATATCAAATTAAAAATGATGCAAATAAAGTTTGGGATAGGAGGCTAAAGTCTAAAATATGTTAAAAGGCTTTTTCCAAGTTGAGTGTGAACCAAAAATTCAAAAGGAGGAAATTCTAAAAGGGGGCCCTAGGTTGATGGATAAAGTTGGATTCTAAATCGATGATTGGAAGCCAAATTTTAACCCTCTTAAGCACAAAAATTAAATATGCTAATGTATATTAGGATGTATAACCTGCCTCTAATAATGGAGTGCTTTGGTTCTAGCTAAAATAGGCTATTATCTTGGCACTTTCATAAATGACTAATAAAAATACAATGAAAAATAATTTAGGTTATATACACACATTTGTGTCTACCTAAACCTAGAAAAGTGATACCTATCTTCCACTAAGATCCAAAATAATGAAGGGAGTTAGATATAGAATATTGAAGTTAAGGGGTTATGAGAGTTCTTCCCTGGTTGCTCAAAATATGGTCATATAAAAGAGCAATACCCACAAAAGTTCAAAAAAATTGCTAGCCCTATAAGAAACTAAGGAGCCTCTCTCCAAAAATATGGATCAAAATAAAACCCCATAATCAAAGAATAATCAAGTAAAAATAGAGGTTTGGGAATAAAATCACATGGAAAGTGTGCTTTGTGAGGGAGATATCTAGGAATATAAGGAAAAATATGCCTTTGATATCACCTTGGATCTTTTTGGAATCACAAATATAGTAAGAAAATATCTCCCTAGTGGAGAATACCAAGGAGTGTCACCAACAACCATATCCCTTAGTGATAGAAAAGGATAATGATTTGACTAGTGTGGAGCTCATCAAGTTCCAAATGAAAGAGCAAGGGGATGCAATATTAAGAGAAGAATCAAAATAGGTGCAAGAGGTGAACTTGTTGGAGAAAAGAATAATAAGCCAATTAATCTCTGAAATAGAGAAATCTAATTATAGGAAACAAATGAAAAAAGAAAGGAAAACTAATAAAGAACTATTAATCAAAGAAGGGGGGGCGGAAGGGTAGATGAAAATTAATATGATGTTGAGATCTAGGAAGGGAATACCCCTTCCTAGTTACCAATAAATATCATCATCATGAAATGTTAGGGGCCTTTATATCCCTAAAAAAAGATTCTTGATAAATTGTTGGATATATCACATTTTGGTATATTTATATTACAAGAATGAAATTGAGTAAAAATGACTTGCTAATAGAATAGAATACAAGTGGAAACAATGGAAAAGACACTTTATGGAGTCTCTTGGTGCTTTAGCAGGCCTAAAAATTCTATGGAGATCCTCAACTATCAATATTGAAATCATTGGTCAAGAACATTACTAGATGGTGAGTAAAATTACATGTACCTCTATTAAATTCATTTTTTTCTTGATAAATGTATATGGTCCACTTATATGCACAATTGAAAAAAATGGGAACAAACGAACAAATTTATTGATACTATTTCCTAAGAATTTGTGATTGTCAGTGGTGACTAATACTATCTTGGCTAAATAATACAAAAGAGGGGGTGTTATGAAGATGAATCAATCGAAACTAGTCTTTATAGAAATCATAACAAGAGAAAATATATAGGGTATTAAACCAACAAATGGACTCTTCACTTGGAAAAATTGTTACTTGGGATTTTGTAACATCGCTAAGAGACAAGACCACTTCTCTTTGAAACAGAGTCTATAAAATTTTCTCAAAGGAACTACCCAAAAAATTGAAGACCACTTTTCCATAAGTCATTAGAAAAGAACAAATTGGTTTAATTCTAGGTATATCTATTTTAGATGAGGTGATAACTACTCAAGAGTTTATTCATTTAGTCAACTCTACAAAGAGAAGAAGTTTGCTACTTAAACTTGACATTAAGAAAGCATATGATATGGTGGTCTAGAGGTTCTTGATGAAGGTTATGGAAAAAATTAGGTTTTATAGGAAATGGTTAGATTGGATCTTTAGTTATATACCAATTTTAGGTACTCTATCTTGATGAATGAGAATCCTCAAGTTTCTTTGGATCCTCTAAAGGATTACAACAAGGAGATCTAATATCTCCATTTTTATCGATAATAATAACAAATGCATTGGGGATATCAATTCAAGTGGCTTGTAATAATGGAGAGTGGGAAGGTCTCCAAGTGACCAAGATAGTTAACCCCCTTTCACACCAACCATTTATGGATGACACATTGATCTTTGGAATGTCTATGAGAAAATAAGTAAGGACAATCAAAAGAACTCTAAATAACTACATGATAGCCTCTAGTCAAGAAGTAAATATCACCAAGTTAGATATTTTATTATTCTATATTAGTCAAAGAATACAACAAAGAATAGTGGAAATGTTGGGCTTCAAAATTGGAAGCCTCCCAATCAAATATTCGAGCATTCTTCTCTTTAATGGTTGTTTTTATGTAAAGCTATCTTTATGGAAACTTGCATAAAAAAATTCCACTTAGAAGAGTAGATGACTATCGTGAGAAAGTAGGATACTAATGTTGAGAGCTATCATTTTCACTATACTATTATTTTTAATGTCCTATTTATATATCCCATCCAAAGTGAGACACAAAATTGACCATAACATGTTCTATTTATGACAAGAAATTTCAGATGAGAAAAAGATACCACTAATTATATTGGAATTTATCTATAAACCAAAAGTAGCAAGTGTAATAGGGCTAAGAAATTAGGCTACCCAAAACAAGGCTTTGGGTGTTGAGATGGTATGAAACATCTTCACAAAGCAAAGCTTGAAGTGGGTTAAAATTTTATAATATGGGTTTGGAAAGAAAGAAATTGAAGAATTTTCCAAGATAAAGTGATGTATAATGCTTACTTTTTAAATAAAATGGATACAAAAATAATAGAAGTGGTAAATAGAAAATGATGTCATAGTTAGCAAAATGGAAATGCTTCTCCTCAAGAGGCAATAATATGGTTCAAATTTGGAAAGGAATGAAAGTTCCCCTATTAATGGGGTTGAGTGAGTTAATTCCCCAAACCAAAGAGATGGATTAAAATGGATTCCTCCCCCTCAATGATGGTCAAAGCTAAATTTCTATGGAGCTTCAAAACGAAATATAATAATTTTTGGATCCAATTGTCTAATAAGAGATGATAAGGTAAGGTTGATGAGGTTGCAACCAAAAAAATCAAGAAGGCAACAAACAATAAGGTCAAATACCAATGCTTTGTCCTTGGATTATAAATATGTAATATATATGACATTCATAAACTTGATATTGAGGGAGTCTCAATAGTGATAAGAAATGCTATCAAAAATAGATAATTTGTAAATTAGAAAATTACTAATATTCTCAAATGTGTGTGGCCCCTCCCATATTCATATAAAAAAATTACTATTCAAGATATCTATAGAGAAATAAATGGAAAGGCTAGAATCTTGGCCAATAAAGAAATTGAAATAGATTAGGATTATTTAATCAATAGTAAGGTGGACACATGGCTAAAAATATAAAACAAAATGGAAATCAAACTAATATCGCCAAAATCCCAATCAACCAATGCTATGGTTAGTTGATAAACCCATCTTCAACCATCAATTTATGATGAATAATCATTAAAGGGTGTGCTTCATAAATTTGGGTGCAGGATTTTACTATCACATAACATGGATTTCCCAAGTCTATGCTAAACTAGGTAAATCTATAAAATAGGATTGAGGTTAAATCCAAGGACATGTGAACTCATTTATAATTACAACATGAATCTCTCTAGAATATTAGAAGTGACTCTATTAAATGGGTTCCAAACCCTTTTTTAACCCCAATAACTATCATGGACACGCTTATAATATTGATCCATAGTAGTGACAAATGGTATTCCTTAATGGCATCACTAAGAAATGTTTAAAATGGTCTTTAAAACTAGGAATATATTGCTATTGTAGGCAACACAATGGATTTTAGAAGAGTTCATGTTCTCAAACCATCAATACCATGTGAATTATAATATCTCATCGAGGTTTTCAGTTATTTTACTCAATCTAAGGGAAACAAAAGAAATGTTCAAATTTAGACAAGAGATATCTTGATTAAAATCTAGTTTCTCAAGGGCCTAGATGACATAATTCAAGTGGTTGTGTTTGGTTTAGGACTACCTCCTCTTGACAAAGAACTAGTTATAAACAATGGTACATTTTGAGTGGGTAGTCAAAACCATTCATTTCCACTATATTTCCTCATAATGAAGTGTATAAAAGGAAAAAACAACACAAGGATCAAAAGATTTTAAGTAGGCGATGGGGATCACAGTCACTTCAAAGGAATTTCTTGGATTAGCACACTAATCTTAAACGACTCTAACGATGAGGTGGGAGCATGTAGGACTCTACTCTTGATTTTGGTTTCATAATACATAACTTGTCTCATTTTTATATATCTAGTATCATCGTGGTAATTGATATATTATATAGATTAGTAGGGGAAATTTGTAAACTCATCATTTGTACAATATAAAACTCGTCTTTCTAATTTGCATGCATTAGATGTAAGAAAGAGATATGATTTTATTCAATTTTACAAATAAAAAGGGTGTGATCCCCATAATTTCTATTTACTCATAAAATTAAAATAAAATAATATATCTTTCAATTTCTTTACTATACTTGAAATGATATTATGTAAGTTTATATATAATAAGGATATTATATACTATTTAATATCTTAAGACATACAATAACAAAATTATATAAAGCATAATAATGAGGGATACCTACATACAATGGTATATCTTTATTAATGGTTATCATTATAAATTGATTTACTTTGATCATAATATTTAAAATTATTAGATTAATCTTAATGTGGGTAGCCACTTTCAAATCTCATCCAATCTTGCTATCAATTGAGACTTATGTAACTCACATCACTATATTGTTTGTCTTTATTCTACCAAAGTGGACATCGCAATTTACACCATCATTATAAATTAACCAAAAAAAATTGTCACAATCCCATGCTAAAGATATAAAATATAATTAAAATAAATACAAAATTAATAACATAGATAATTTCTTTATAATTTTTTTTATTATGAAATAAAAAGTGCATGGCAAAGAAATTAATTTAATAAATTATATAATTTTCATGCATTCTTATAAAAAAATGTAATATGAATCATATAACTTCCATATATTCAAATAACTTTAAGGATATAAATAAAAGTACATGTTGATAGAAAATAATTTATTAACATTTAGTGAAAAAATAACACTTGAATTTATTTGTAATTGTGTAAGATGTGTGACTTTATTGAGTGATAGTCATAGTTGTAACGAATTGATGGGTTTGTTTATAATTTATATATTAGCAACCTTTTACTATATTAAGATATAAATGGTCTAAAAATTACATGAAATAAATTATGCACTTGTGTTTTACTTTTTTATGAAATACAAAATTACTATCAATAAAATAATATCTATTATCTCCAAATATTAATCTCTTGAAATAGTACAAATAGTTTAATGAATAAATTAGTTGCATATGATCTCAATATTTTATGGATTGCAAATAAAACACTTAAGTAGGCAAAACAATTTTTTGCATCTTTTTGTAAACAAATTATTTGTTTACATTTGTTAATACATTTATTTGTAACAACTACAAAGAATTGTGTATCACGCATTAAAAATGTTTTCCTTTCATTATGGAATGGATGTTTGAACAAATGTGCATGCATGTAAAATGGAAATGATAGTATATATATATATATATTCTATTATTAAAATTGGTCGACGATTGACCAACAACCATGCTTAGGGTAGTGTGACCTAAATATTTTTGAGGTGTTATATTTTTGGTGATTATGTTATTAAATTTATTTTGGTGTGTGTTATATTTTTGGCTACTACACCTTCTTTGGGATGCTTAGAATGCAACATCTATATAATTAATGATTTAATGAGTCAATCTTGATCTCAATCTTAATGAGATTTTCTCTTCTTTGTCTACTATCATAACGCTTCTCTAGAAAAATCAGACAAAACAAGGTTATCACTTCACTTTAAATGGCATAAAAATATTCTTGATTATTTTGAATCTTTCTATTTTAGCTTTAATCCATCGAGTATTTGATTTATTTAATATTGAATTTAGTTTTAAATTCATATTTTCTCAATTTTGTAATTTTAGCTAAAGTGGGTAATTAAGGTATTCAAATAAAGATTTGGACATTAGAGAAATAAAAAGGATTAATAAGGAAGATAAAAAGATGTATAATAGCATATAATGGGAGGAATCATTACTTTATATGGCATCAAACAAAAATAAAAGCAAACTAATTGATAATACTACAATACACAACGAATTTAAGTAGTCTTGTTATGAAGCCTATTGTTCTTCTTAAACATGTTTTATTTATTAAATTGGGATTATATTTCTTACGTGGAGTGTAATTGAACAAGAAGGAGTTTGTAGTTCTTGTTTAAGAGAGATTTATTAATACAAATAATCATGGTGCTTTTCAACCTAATCTAGAAGTCGATGATGGCCAAGCAGTATTTTTAGTGGGAAACCATGGATAGTAATAATATAATAGCGCGATTGTTGTAGTGGTAGATCTTGCTTTGGAGGATACTATAGTAAAAGTTATTATGGGATCCTATGAAGATTTTGCTGAAGAAAATGATGAGCATCTAAAAGAGAAAGGACAAATCTCTCACAATCCTATTAAAGAATTTGATGAACATAAAAATTTGATGGATATAGAGGACTATTATTATTTTAGGAATGAGATGGAACAATATGTTTATGAATTTTTTTTAAATGAGATAGATCAATGTAATTACACATATCATTTATCTTCAAATGTGTAAGCAGCGTCCAAAGAAGGTTGGCTTCATATCTAAACTAAAATTAAGCTAATGATTGCAAGAAAGTAATTTAATATAGATACATAGAGTTCAAAAAAAGAGATAATGGTTAGAGAATTAAAATAAAAATGGTGGGTGATGAGGTGCCAAAAAAACAAGTAGTCAACTCTCCCTTCAACATGTAACCAATCATCATCCATATACACATAAATTTCTATGGTGTGACTACCTAAACGTACACTACTTATACACAATCTCAAATTAGCATAAATAATCCATTTTCATTTTGAGGCATTAACAAGCAAACATAAAACACATTTACAAACTAGATTGATGACCACTCTTTAAGATGATATATGAAGGAAAAAAACATAAACCAACATTTCATTAATTGAGCTAAAAACTCAATAATTAGTCAATTATTTTTACAAGATTATACACACAATATAAAATTTCAAAGACAACCAAAAGATATCTGCAAAGAAGAAAAACCATGTATATATAGATTGTCAAAAAGAAGCAATCTCAACCATAGATCCAATAAAAGTAATCTAAGGGACCAAATCAATTTGCATGATAACATAAAATAGACATCCCCCTTTAAAGTAACTTGCCTTGTACACCTCATAGAGAGGGGAGGAAGTTTTACATTAAATATTAAAAGGAAACCACATCAAATGATAATTTAAATAACATACATAGTTGCAAAAGAATTTTAATAACATAGGAGATTTAATAAAAATTCAAATATAGTGAGAAAATCCTTACAATAACCAAAGATAATATTTGAGATCAATAATCAAAATAATAATAACACCTTATATATTCTTAAAATACAAGTACTAAAAAGCTGGTTGTTTTATAGTTTTTTAATTAAGTAAAATTAAAGACTTTAATCAAGTGCATAATAAAATGTAGACCCCAAAGTTGAGAGTAGAGTATTTAAAAACTAAATTCATATAGAATATTTTTCTTTGAAATGAAAAATAAAACTTAATATTATATCAAACTAAATACTTCCAAAACATTTTTTTTTTTCAAATAAAATATTTTAATTAATTGCATTAGCAATGCAGTACTCAAACCTAACATTCCCTAATGCATCTTTCAATTTTATGACACCCAAATAAATGACATTGTGATCATGTAAATTGAAAAGTATATAGATTTGAAAGTAAAATCATGAAAAACTTTGAAAAAATGGCCTACGCTCAAACCACAACATCTTCTCACTCTCCTTTGATAATTAAAATAACCAATTTATTCAACTTAATTAAATAAAAAGGAAAAATTGAGTAGTCTTATAGATTCAACGATTTGACTCCGATAACTTATAAGGAAATCATGACTTATGGTTGATAAAAAATCAATAATTTTTTTTAGTGTTTGTATTACATACACCAACACATTACAATTATAATAATGGATTGTCATGACAATCAAGGATTAAAATTTTAAATACATTTAAAAAGTGAACTCACATCTAGAAATGTGTACATAACACCAAAACACGTAAGTCTATGATTTATTTTAATTTGTAAGAATATTTAAGATTAATATTCAACCAAAAAGTTTCCAATAAACTTTGAGCCTTGCGATGGTTGTCTGCGGCCTGTAATAGGCCGCAGGCTCTCCTTTCCTCTGTCTGTGGTGGTTTGTTCGCTGTGAAAGTTCGGTGTGCGGGTTTGTTTGCTATTAGTCTGTGTACGTTGGTGGTGTGTGCGCTTGGTGCTTGGGGTGTGTGTTTTGTTGTGTGTTGGGTTATGTGTGTTGGAGGTTTGTGTTGGGGTGGCTGTGTTAGGGGTGACGGTTTGTGCTAGGGTTTTGGTGTTGGGGGTTTTTCAGTGTTGGGAGTTGTTTGTTGTAGAATGGCAGGGGTTTCTCTTAGCCTGGTGCCTGCTAGTGGGAAGCCATCTCAGGGATTTTCTATGGACATGCATGCACGGGGGTCGGCGTCCTCCTTTGTAGGTGAGAGCTCTAAGCTTAAAAAAGTGAATGGATGTTTGTCGTGGATTCATGATTGTCCTGTCCTGGTTATTTCTCCTTAATCGGTGCAAGAGGATATTTCCTATTGGAGCCAACATGTTTTGATTTGCAAGTTTCTGGGTATTCGAGTTTCTCTCTTGGATTTGGAGTCCTGGATTCAGTGATCCTGGTAGGTTGAAGGGGATTTTGAAATTTTGGTGGCAGTGAATGGCTATTTTATGGTGGACTTTTCTTGCATTTCGGATCAACATCGCGTTTTTGAGGGAGGACCGTATTTTTACAATCATGTTGGTTTGTTCATGAAGCCTTGGCATGGGGGATTTAATGTGGCTGAGGATTTGCCTTCTTGAGTTCCAGTTTGGGTCTGTCTGCCATGGTTGCCATTGGAATTTTGGAGAGAGGATATTTTGCAAAGGATTTCTGCTTTGTTGGGGAAGTCGGCTACCATTGCTCAAAATACTCTCGATAAAAAGGTATTCTCTTATGCTCGTATTTGTGTTGAAATTGACTTAAATAACCCTCTGTCGGATTCTTTAGAAATTTGTCTTGGGTCTACCTCGTGGTTTTAGCAGTTAGATTATGAGTCTCTTCCTTTCCGATGTCATTTTTGTCATGAGTATGGACACCTTCAACGCCAATTTCCTCAAGCATCTAAAGCAACTAGTGCTTCTTTTGCCCCTTCATTAGGGGCTTCGGTGCAGAAGGGGGATAAAGGAAAGGCGCATGTGGCTGAGGGCGAGGCTGATAAGGATGGCTTTATTCCTGTGAAGCCAAAGGCTAAAGGGAGAAAGAGGGCCTTTAAGGATAGATAGATTGTTCAGGAATTCAACCGTTTTGAGCCTTTGGATACTCAGGCCCTAGAGGAGGGACTTCCTGTATAGATTTCCTCTGTAGTCACTGGTATGGATATAGGGTTGGAGCAGGAAATTGTTCATTCAGGGCAGGAGCAAGCACTTGTTGTTAAGGATAACTCTCTGGTTTTGGAGCAAGGGAATTTTGGGCCTCTTGATGCCTTTGCATGTTTACAGGATGATATTTTATTAGCGGATTTAGCTAAGGAGGCATTGCCTTTAGGAAAAGGACGGGGATTGTTTTCTAATCTGGGGGTGAAATAATGACCTCTTAAGAAGGCTCATTTTAAAAATTCCTCTAAAGTTGGTCGCAAGAAGGATATGGAGAAGATTAAATATACTAGGGATTTATTGGTGGAATCTGGAGTTGTTAAGCCCATTGATGCCCACTTCTCTCATCCTTCCTCATGATTTCTCTTTCATGGAATGCAAGGGGGTTGAATAGCACCTCCCGTCATAAGGCTATTCAGGATTTGATTGTGGTTCACTCTCCTAATATATTTTGTGTTCAGGAGACTAAGCTTCGGGTGAACCTCATGCTTCAGTATGCTTCTCGTATTTAGTTTTCTGGTTAGTTTCAGTGTATTGGTTCTCGAGGAAATTTTGGTGGTCTAGCTCTTTTTTGGGATCCACGTAAGGTTGTTCCTCGTTGGTGGATTTCTAGTCATTCCTCTATTTCTATGGTGGCTTCAGTTTTGGAATATGGTGAGACTATTTTGGTCAGTAATGTTTATGCTCTGATTGACATCCGTGGTAAAATGCAGTTGTGGGCCCATATTAGGTATGTTAGGTCATGTGCACCTTATCTACCTTGGATCCTAGCTAGTGATTTCAATGTTGTGTTGTGTTTGGAGGAGAAAAGAGGGGGGTTGCCTAGGCTTGGTCCTGCTTCAGATATTTTTTGATCATTTGTGGATTCTCTTTCTCTTGTTGATGTTAAGCCCAATCTAATGGCATATTCACTTGGAATAATAGACGAAGTGGGCCAGAAGTGATATCTGAGCGGCTTGATTGATTTCTTGTTTCCAGTTTTTGGGTGAGCAACATTGTCATTTGCTCTGAGATTCTAGACTGGTGCGGCTCTGATCATTGGCCAATTAAGTTTACGGCTTCTTCTTTTACTAGCCCAAAGAATCCTCCTTTCAAATTTCAGCTTATGTGGCTTCGAGATTCTTCTTTGTATGATCTTGTTGATTAGTGGTGGCTGGATGGTACCCTTGCTTTCGGTACTGCTATGTATGTTTTGGTTAAGAGGCTGCAACATGTCAAATATCATCTCAAGTGATGGAATAGGTCATCTTTTGGGAATCTTTGGGCCAAGAAAAGGGAGGCACAAGATCGTCTTGTTGTTATCACTCACCAAATTCAAGATTTGGGATATTCAGAGGCTCTAGGTCATGCTGAGTCTCAGGCTCTGAAATTGGTGGAGTGGGAGCTTTGTGAGGAGATTTTTTGGAAAAAAAAAGCTAGGGTAGACTGGCTTCAAGAGGGTGACAGGAATACTGCTTTCTTTCATCATTTTGTGCAATCTCGCCCAAATAAGTGTCATCGTTCTTCTCTGGTTAATTCTGAGGTTCTTTCAATTTCTTCACAATAGGCTTTTTCTAGAGAGGCTCATCAGTTTTACTCTACCTTGTTTACTGAGGATTCACTTCCTACTGAGGCTGAAGAGAATATGGTCCTTGCTTGCATTGCCTCTTTGATCTCTGTTGATTTGAATGCTTCTCTTATTCGTCTAATTACTCTATCTGAAGTGGAGGAAGTGGTGTTTGGGATGAATAAAGGGAAAGCGCCTGGCGCTGATGGATTCCCTGTTGAATTTTTCTAGGAGTTCTGGGATATTGTCAAGTTGGATTTGTTGGAGGTTGTTCGGGAGTCTCTTCATAGCAAGTAGATGCTTCAGGCCCTGAATGCTACTTTTTTGGTTCTCATCCCTAAAAAGGAAGGTGCAGATAGACTTGAGTTCTTTCGTCCCATTGCGCTCTGTAATGTGGTATATAAGATTATTACGAAATTGATTGTTGAGAGGCTTAAATCTTGTCTTCTTGTTGTCATTTCTGAGGAGCAAGGTGGTTTTGTGGTAGGTCGTCAAATTCTTAATGGGGTAGTGGTTGCCTTTGAGGCCATTCATTCTATGGTGACCTCTAAGGATAGGTCTATGTTTATCAAGTTGGATATGGCCAAAGCTTATGATAGAGTTAAATGGAGTTTTTTACATAAGATTTTGTTAGCCTTTCATTTTTCTTCTGATTGGGTGAGTTGGACTATGAGTTGTATTACTTCTTCCTCATTTTCTATTATTGTGAATGTTGAACCTTCAGAGTTGTTTGGTGCTACCAGGGGCCTTCGTCAGGGGGATCCACTCTCCCCTTATTTGTTTATTATAATGGTTGAGGGGCTAGGTTGGTTTCTTAAATTTAGGGTTTCTCAAGGTTTGATTCATGGCTGGCAGTGGGGTGGGGGTTTGCCAATGCTTTCTCATCTTCAGTT
This sequence comes from Sequoia sempervirens, assembly GCA_007258455.2. Classification (NCBI taxonomy): domain Eukaryota; kingdom Viridiplantae; phylum Streptophyta; class Pinopsida; order Cupressales; family Cupressaceae; genus Sequoia; species Sequoia sempervirens. Next base: position 247,347,376 of record VDFB02000013.1, on the reverse strand, counting down.
TGTGGATGATACCTCTCTTATGGGGTTGGCTCGCATTCGGGAAGCTGAGTCCTTTAGGAAAGCTTTGGATATCTACCTTACTGCTTCGGGACAAAAGTTCAATGAGCAGAAGTCTTCTATCTTCTTCTTTAATACTCCTCAAGCTATTCAACGGCAGATTGCAGCCATTTTGCAGTTTCAAATTGGGTCTCTTCCCTTTGTCTATTTGGGTATTCCTCTTGTTGTTGGTCGCCAGGCTAGGTCTTCCTAGCAGATGTTACTTGATAAGCTTCGGCAGAAGGTAACCCATTGGACTCATCGGTAGTTGTCTACAGTTTCTAGAGTGACTCTTCTTAAGTCTGTTATCCAGGCCCTGCCTGTTTACAGATGCTTTGTTCAAGCAAATCCTATGTATTTCCTTAAAGAATTTGATGCTCTTTCATGCCAATTTCTTTGGAGTGGTAACTTGCTCTCTAATAAGTGGAGCCTTGTTAAGTGGGAATCTGTGTGTAGACCAAACAAGAGGGTGGTCTTGGTTTACGTTCTGCTATTTTGAATGGGCAAGTTCTTGCTGCTAAGCTTTACTGGCGTTGGTGTACCAATCAAGATCAGTTATGGGCTTGTATTCTCAATTATAAATATCTTAGGGGTGTTGCTTATTTTGAGTTTCCTCGCTATCCTTTAGAGGGGAGTGGTTCTATGATTTGGAAGACTTTGAAAGCAGGAGCAAATTTGATTGAGAGGGCTCTTTTTTGGATTTTTCATTCAGGGTCACAGGCTCTTTTTTGGTCAGATTCTTGGGATGGTCACCCTCCTATTCTTTCCACTTTTCCTCACCTCCAGTCCCTTTCTGATGTTTTTATTGAGGCTGACTGGGATAATGTTGCACATTATAAGGTTGCTCAACATTGTGGTATAGTTGTATGCTTTCAGTGGAAACATCCTTCTGAGTGGCCTCCTAGGGGGTCTGCGTAGGATAGGAGTGAGCTGGCTTAGCTTCTTGTTGCCCAGGCTTGTAATTCTTTGAGGGGACCTGATATTCTGGCTTGGGATGGCTCCGATTTGTCCGGGAAGTACTCTGTGGCTGCTGGTTATAAGCAGCTTGGTAGGCAGTTATTTGGGGACATTGAAGTCCCTTGGTGGAAGCAAGTTTGGCACAAGTTGGCGTGGCCCAAGTGTAATTTTTTCATGTGGTTGGTTGCTCAAAATTGGTGTCTTACTTGGGATAATTTATGTAAGTAGGGTTTCCAAGTCCCTTCAATGTGTGTTATGCGTCATAACTATGAGGAGAGTGTCTCTCATCTCATCTTCCAATGCTCTTATGCCAGAGAGATTTGGCATATTTGGTGGAGGGTGTGGAATATGCCCTGTTGGCATGTTTCTTCACTGGCTAAGTTTATGGATCGGTGGGGCAGGGCCCCTGTTTCTACTCCCTTTCTTCATGCTGCTTGGGTTCTTGGTCCTTCATTTATTCTCTGGAACATTTGGTTGGAGAGGAATTAGAGGATTTTTCAGGATGTGATGGTGGTGGCCCCACACTTTTGGTGCAAAATTTTGCATTATGTGGGAGAGACTATTGTGGAAAAGTGTGATCTGATTGTACATGTGGCTCCTTGTGATGTTGACTGTTGTAATCGTCTCCATCTTCCTCCTCCGCAAAGACAGCTCATGTAGAACAGATGTCGACATCCTACCCCGAAGGTGAATAGGGAGGGGAGATGGTCTCCTCCTCCTCAAGGCGTCTTGAAAATCAACATGGACGGCTCATCTCGGGGAAACCTGGGTCATGTTGGTATTGGTGGTATTGGTCAAGACAGTTTTGGAGATGTTCAGTTTATCTTCTCTATTTATAAGGGTCTTCATACCAATAATCTTATGGAGGCTCAGGGCATTTTATCAGCCCTGGAACGTGGAATTCAATTGGGATGGAAAAGGATCATATGTGAGTCTGACTCCCAGGTTGTGGTGAACTTGTTGAATAGGCGCCATTTAGAGGATGTTAGCTGGCATTTGGCTTTGATTGTTGATTAGATTCTTCACCTTTGTGCTTCTTTAGAGTCTATTACTTTCACTCATATTCCTAGAGAATGGAATGTTGTTGTTGATTGCTTGGCTAAATGGGCTTATGATGATATTCATGATTGGAGCTTGGTGGATTGGGGTCAGTTACCCCAGGGTTTGTCTCAACAATTGGATCATTTAGTGGAACTTGATAAGGCTATGTGATGCCCTTGCTTTGTACTTCTTCTTGATTCAATAAAATTTTTACCCCTCTTTATTCTAAAGATTAATATTCAATTTATAATAATAACACCTCATAAATCCTTAAAATAAAACTTGATGCAACCAACAAATCACTTAATAAAATTCATCATTATTATAAAAATTTAGAACTTAGAAAATAGGTTCAATGTTAGACTTCATTAGTATTCTTCATTGACTCTACAATTGAAAAATAACCGTTATATCTACTAAAAATTAAAAAAAAAACTTATCTTTTTTGGCAATTTTTGACAATTGTCATAATTTACCATTTTTAGTAATTTTGTATGCATACCCCTTTGACCTCAAAAATTACAAAATATCTTCCTACCACTGTAGTGACACTAATTGTCAACTTAAAATTCAAATTAGAAACATGAGTTCAAAATTATTAAGAAAAAACAAATTTAGAAAATCCTAAAAAAAATTTAAAAGCTTATTTTGAGGCCCCAGATGAAAGAATTTGGTCTTGGAAAAGCTTTGAAACAAGCACCAATCAATTTGAGTTTAGTTAACATTCCAAACAATTCCTCTAGATGCACCTCCTTAAATTGTTTTAGCCCAAATAGACTTCTAAGTCAAAAGTTATGACTCTTGAAAGCCCCTATGTCAAAACTACTAAAGAGATTCTTATTTAAATGTAGTTTTTTATCTATAATTGTGGTTGATGGGGGCAATGCCATTTATTAAATAATAATAACAAAAACCATAGCCATATAATATAAAATCTAAGGACACAAACATTTTAAAGAAAATAATAGTGAAAACATAACATATAGGCCAAACCACAATACCTGGCACACAGGCCAACAAAGCTACACAATCCATAAAATAGATCTCCCTCCATTCATACCCATTTTAACATGGGAACAAAGAAGCAAATTATGTGGATCCAAGTCTTTTTTGATGAATATTTCCTCCTCTTTTATACAATAGTCCATTCTCTTTTATCGCTCCCATCATCAAGCACTGTATGAATAAGTACTCACCTTTTGAATGAGGATGGATTTTGCACCAAAGAACACTCCATTGAAACTCTAGAATACTTGGGTGACATGAAAACAATATCCAACTCCATAGGGTTTGGAGGAGGGACCCTCAATTGTTAAATGATGAGAAAGAACACCTTTTCACTAAGAAGCCTAGCTATGTGGTTTGCATTAAATACTAAGGCAATCAACCATAATGTGGCCCATTTTGTAACACTTCCGACAATGAAATGTCATACCTTCATAGTCCAAAAATTGGGTCCAAGAGAGACCAACTACTTTTAGAATAATGTTAGCATGAAGATCTTTTAGATTTTCTATATCAACTAGCATACAAGTCAAAGTTATCTAAGTAAAATTAAATTTGATTGCATTTGTCATCAAAACTTTCAAATGAATTGGCAATAGCTTCATATTAGGAATTGATCCAAAACTACAATATAATATTTAGCAATTGAACCCAAATAGGCATAACATCAAATGATTCAATAATGGGATTAAAAGTAGGATTCCAAGGTTTTAGCATAAGCAAGTAATGATCCCATGTCCAAAATGATCACAAAGTATAATATCTTGATCTTTGGTAGAATTAAAAAATTATTAAACCCTTATGGGCATGGATAAATCTCCAAATTAATTTGTGTGATGGTTTTCAAGATTAAAAAATCTATTTGTGCAAATATGGAAGGCTAGGCCACAAATTATTAAACCTACCAATTATTTTTTTCTAAGAAATGCTCCTCTCCTTCAATCACTTTCTCTCCAAAAACTAAGATAGTGGAAGATTTAACCTAAGTAAGAAGCTTAATCTTCACCTTGGAAGGATCTTGTAATTTAGTTTTGACAAAATCTAGCTTACCATTCGTAGTCATGACATTCTAGACTACCACATTCACATAAGACTCATGACATGCACTAGTAGAAGGATCTCATGAGATCGTAGATCTTTGAGCTTTTTGTAATTCCTTTGAATGATTCAAAGCTTCAAATCTAGGCATACAAAATCATGAGGGTGGACATTCAAGGATACCATTTTGTAGCTTTTTTATTGAGTAAATTTAAAGACTTTGATCACACATAACATCAAATTCTAACCCTAAAGCTAATCTAGCAAAGTATTAAAAAACTAAAGTCATATAAGATATTTTTCATTAAAATTGAAAAATAAAATACAATTCTATATCAAATTAAATGCTTCTAAAAATGAAAAAGGTTTTTCAAACACAACATTTCACTCAATCTCATTGAAAATGTAGTACTCAAACTTGACCTCCCTTGGTGCATCCTTCAACAAATTTATGGCGTCCAAATGAAGGAAATTGTGATCATGTATTGAAAAAATCATATTTGAAAGCAAAATCATACAAAACTTTGAACAAATGGCCTACACTCAAACCACCTCATATTCTCACCCACTTTTGACAATTAAAATGGATGCTTTAAGTAAATGTTACCTCAATTAAATAATAAGATGGAATTTCTGCCATATAGATTCCAAGATTTGACTTAAAAATTTATCTTTGACATCACAAAAAATATTTTTCAATATTTTTATTACATCAATACATTGCAAATGTTTAATAATTTATTGTCATTATAAACACACATTAAAATTTCAAATACATTCAATAAATAATGATGTATCTAAAAATATATATAAAACTAAAAAACAAATTTATAATTTCTTTAAATTTATAAGAATATATCATTTAATATCATTTTTTACATAATGTCTTCAAATAAATATAATATTATTTGAAAAATACATGTCACAAACAAAATGAATTTATACTTCTTATAGTCAATACTTCAAATATGTCTTGAATAGTTTTTCTATTTGTAATCTTTATTTGAGCTTTATTCAATAATACAAAAAATCTCTTGAATAGTTGATAAAAGTCGAGAGAAAAACTTAATTTTACTTGTACTCCACGTAGGGAACATGATCCTAGAGTTTAACCAAATTGGAGTTTGTGACGGTTGTGTTATCCAGTTGAAAGAATTTTGGTTGAATGTTCTACTTCCTAAATATGTTTTTAAATGGAATATAGGTAATACAGTGAGCGAAAGGCGTCCACATCACAGAAAACGATGGAGTAAGGAATCTTGCAACATGTAATCCCGTTTATGGATAAACCTACGCCAATATTTTACTCATTAAGCGGCCAACAATGTTCTGAGGTACCTAAAAGGGTTTTGGTTTTGTTTTTAAATTCTTTCGTTTTCAAAAAAATTGTTTTTCCGCCATGGATATTCAAGATCCTTTTTCAAACTAGTAATTGAAGATGGTTAACCATAGATTTAATGTAGACTATCTTCCACTCCTTAATATCTCCCAAATTAACATTAATTAACGTGAGAGTGGTGGCCCTTTCAACTGTGTTCTGTGACTCCTGCAGCTGTGTTTTGTAATATTTCTTTGATTCATATTCCAATAAAATAAACTTTAACTTTTGTAAGTGCATTCTCCAAATCAAATAGATTCTATAGAATTGGTAGGTGGTCTTGGCCATGACTCATGGAAGTGTGTTGGGTGGCATCAAAATTAATGCCCAACGTAGTCCAAACGTGCTCGTGAGTCCCACAAGGCTTTTTAGACGGATTGGGGTCCATGAAGGTAGCCTTCCTTTTACCTATTAAACCAAAGGACGGGGAAGGAGGCCGGTCCTTAACGAATCTCGAGAGGCTATCCTTAGCTTGAATATGCCAACCACTCCACACTCCTCTCACCCTATAATTCTATTCATGAAAGTAGGCAACCTCGGGATAAACGATGTAGGAATGGGCACTTGAGACAGTATTCGTTGCAACTCAATACCATGATTGAGGCCACGAGAAAGAAGCAAAAAGGTTGGGAAGTAATGATGCATAGAGAGCTCCGTCTATGTCTATAAGATTTGCCCAGAGTTGCGGCGATTAACAATAAAACAATGGTGACAAGCCCCATGTGGATAAGTGAACAACAATAGTTGACCGCCCCTTGGCAAATTTCCAAGAACCATTCTTCTCCACTCTAAAGGAAAGCGAGAGAGAAGACTACAAGATAGGAGAAGAAGTGGGTTGAAAATCATATCCTAACCCATCCAAACACTCAATAAAGGGAATAGCAAGTTTCCAAAGTTGACTAAAACTCCCAAACCCAATATGAAGGTAATACCTAGTGTTCCACATGATGCGTCTCCTCCAAAAAATCTCACATTTTCTAGATGTCCCCATTTCAAATACTTGGGGACTTAGGGGATTTCCCTCCCATTTCCAAGACACTGTTAGGATTTTGAGGACTTTGAGGTGTCCTTGAGACGTCTAGGGGACTTCTAGTTGTCTCCAAAATGTATAATTCTTATACATTTTTTTATAACTATTTTTTTAAGTACTATATGTATTTCAACGCCCTGCACCTACCTCGCCATTGTCCCACCGCCGTCCCCAAACTTAGGCCCTTGGTCCCCCCGTCCCCACGTCCCCGCGTCCCCCCGTCAAGAAACTCTGTGGAACTATGGTAATAACCAATTCTCATCTAAATATTAATGAATGGATAAACCACATTTAAATAATAAGTAGAGGTTTTAAAAGAGAATTAGAACTCTCATAGTAAATATTTTGAGAAATAAAGGAAGGAAAAGATATCGTCTAGTTCCATTCATTTTAACAGTCAAAAAATACATATCTCCAATATTAGGCGTTAGCCCTCAAAAAAACATAGGATGACTACAATTATATAGAAGTTATATCGATATTAATCTTAGTGAGTTTTAGTCAAAAGACATATTGTATATGAACAAACCTTATGTAATAGACAAAGGAAGATTTCTTTTTTGAACTTAAATTGGTTAGCCAATTTGCTACCCCATTACCTTCCCACCTAGTATGAGAAAATCTAAAATTGATGAAGTTAACAATAATAGTCGTAACTTCCAAAAGGATATTTTAGAGGTCTCAACGAGAAACACTTTTGCAAATCAAACAATTAATTATTAGATTAGGGTCTCCTTCTATGATAGGATTACGAACTCAAGGTCAAATCCCCAATTTAAAACTTAGAATTAAACCTTCTACCTCTACAATGTTATTTGAATTGACACTAGTAAAGTTGGTATCCATGTCAACCACAAAATCTAAATGATCATGTAGAAAAGTAGCACCACCAGATAAACCAAGAATATTTTTAAAGGCATCATCAAAATTAAGTTCAATCCAACACATTGGAAGAGGATGCTAAATATTTGTGCATTTTGATTCATTTTGGCAATGGCTCATCAAAGTGTTTACTAACTTCTAGCTAGTTCTTAATAATAGCAACCTTGGTGGGGTTAGCTTCTTTTGTATTTGTCCTTATTTTGGCATTTTCATAACATAGAGCGAGCATAAACAAGCTCCTCTCAAATTTTATATTTAGACTTTCCTCCCCTTTAAAGATTTTATTATCAAATTGTAACCATATTTTCGAAACCATCATACTTTGAGCCATATGCCACAAATCCTAAAAAATATTAAGTTTAGTAGGGCATTTCCAAGCTACACTTGCTTAATAAGAGGGCCTAAATTGACTCAAGCCATGTTAAAAGATTCTATTTATGAGTTCTAAATTTCTTGTGCATGATCACAAAGAAAAAGGTGATAATTGTTCTCTTCTTCATAAACCTTGCATGGATGTCATCTATTGGATAAAAATAAATGTTTTCTTTTTGAGGTATTCCTAGGTATGAATTTTTTTATGACAAGCTAACTAGAAATATAGATTAGCTTTAGGCCAAGCCTTGTCCTTCCATATCATTTCCTTGGTGAAATTTGGCCTCTAATTTATCCTTATAAATGTATCATCTTGTTATAACCTCCTTGACAATATAGATACCCTTATTGTTTATATTCCAACCCAAGAAATCCTCATGGCCACTCCAAACTATCATGTAGCTAAGAAATAAAGTAGATGGGTTGGAAAAGGCCTCTATAGCAACCTTAAGGAGTTTAGGTAGATTTTTATAGATTTTAAATCTTATATAGATCTCAATATTTTCTTCTTAATAGTATTTAACTTTGACTCCCCAACAATATTTGAAATGGATAGAGTCTCCCATACTTTGGAATATTTCCAAGAGGTTTGTTAGTCAACCAATAATCCTCTTGGAAGGAGGTGAAAGAACCATTCTAGATATCCCACATACTTATTAGGATTAAAGCACCATTTACCTTGCATAATTCATGTATCTCCAACACTTGTATAAAGTGTCCTTAGATGCTTAGGGTGTAATCAAAAATTAAATTATAGTTTCTTAGAATTCTTATGAATATTGGCATTAGTTGTCATATGCATTCACAAAGAAGGTGGAGCACAATGGTGTTGATCATACTTAGTTTGGACTCATTTATTGTACTTTCCTAATTTTAGGCACTAGGATTAAGAAGTACAAAATCTTGTATAACGGATGGAACATGCAGGAGTTAGCCATTCCATTTTGGATCACTATACTTGGGGATATGAGTCATCAAGGGTTATGGTACCAAAGTTACATTTGCAGTTATGTTTACTATTCTAGGGGCCAATTGATTGCATCCATGTGATGTCCATGTGAAATCATTGATGCATTTTCTATTCTCAAAATATGCTATCCAAGGTGGGCTTGGGTTTTTTCCATGATATCATGGTTTTGGTATCCATTATTTTTGTAAACCATTTATGGTTTTGTCCTCTCTTCATGCCTATATATTGTCTTCTCGTGCAAAGTTTTTTCGAAAAGGGTTTCTCCATTTAAATGTTGAGTTTGTATGGTTTGTTGATTTTTTTTATCATTAATGCTTTTATACAATAACATAATAATCTTACGGTAATCCTAATCCAAAGAAAAATATTTGATATTTTGTTTCTCAACAAAACTTATATATAACATGAGATCCATGAAGTTACTTATTCTTAAGAATAAGACTTCAAGAATTTTGATAAAATGTAGGGAATCTCCAAACCAATGTAGCCAAAAGTGCTTTGATTAAAATGCTTCACATATTTAATACCTAGGCCTTCTTATTTGTTATTTAATAATTTATTTCCCATGTGACACAAGAGGGACCTTAAAATAATCCTCAATCCCTTTCTAGAGAAAATTCCTCATAAAAAAGTTAAGTTTAGCAACTGTACTTCTAGGTGTAAGCAATCAAGAGAAAAAAAATAGGAATATCCTAAAAAATAAACTTCGATGTAATCAAGCTAATAGTAGAAAATAGCCATCGCCCTTTCCACCCCTCCAAAATCACACTGAATCTATTTGTTGTGGGGTCCTAGGAAAATTTAGTATTCATCTCAAGGAAAAAGAGGAAATCCCAACTAGGAAAATGGGAAATTATTTTTACCAAAAGAGAGACATCTACAAAGGAAACCTTGCTCTAAGAACTAAATATTCAAGGGAAAAAATACTAGATTTTACTTTGTTCACTTTCTAAATTGATGATTTTCCATAATCTATTAAGAGATCCATTAATTTTTTTACTTCAAAAATAGAAAGATATATAAAGAGCATGGTATCATCCACAAACTATTGATGAGTAATTACAATTCCATAGGATGAATCTCTTAATATTTTAAGAACATATATATTCTCAAGGGAGCTATTGTACCTTCTTAAAGCTTCCTCTACGAAGATGAATAAATAAGGGGATAAGTGGTTCTCTTGACAAAGATTATGAGAGAATCAAAACCCTTTTGTGTAACCATTAACTATTTAACTTAGAAGGATACTCTCCCTCCTTTTATGGTCAAAGCAAAATTTCTCTATGACTCTATTTAGAAATCCCAATTAACCCCATCATAAGCTTTCACAATATTGAGTTTAATAAGCATGACTTTCTTATTACCAATAATAATAAAATTATTACTCATAGAAAATAACTATGCTAATGGTGATTTACATTGCCCTTTTAGAAAACCACCTTACATTCTTTACCAATCAAGGATGGAAGGAATGATTTGAATTTATATGTGATAACCTTATTTATAACAATGTAAATAGTATTGCATACCAAGATATGTCTAAAGTCTTTAGCTCTTTAGGGTTAATTTATATTGGGTATAAGAGACAATAAATTAGAGTTCATAGCTTTTAAGATAAACCTAAACTTCATAGATTCTTGTACCTGACCAAAACAACATCACCTAGAAGATACTAAAAGTGTTGAAAGAAGAAAGTAGGAAAATCATCGAGATTGGGGTTGTTGTCTCCTACTATATCAAAGAGAGTAGTTCTATCTTCAATTTTAGATATCTTCTTCATGAGGAATTTTTTATTTGGGCCCCAACTATAGATGGGATGGATCTAAGGAATAGGTTTTACTTTTCTCTCCTCTCCTTATCTCCCTCACTTAACACATTTCTCCAAAAGAAAACTAGAGAAGCATGTATAGCCTCAAGATTATATTTGATTTAACCCCCTTTAATTTCCAACTTAGAGATGAAATTCCATCGTTTTCTCATTTTATATGGAATATTGAAGAACTTAGTGTTACAATCTCCTTTGTTGATCCATTTAATCTATATTTTTTATTCTGAAATATTTACATATAGATTTCCTCTAGCTATTTAGCAATCTCTTTATCCTCATCTTTTAAGAACTGAGAAATAATAATAACTTGGATACCTTTTTGGGTTTCAACTATTTGTCTCTAGATCATATTTTTTTGGAAGAGGTTTTTGAAGACAAGTCTATTTCACTCACTAATGTAAAGGTTTAAAGCTCTAAGATTTCTATTGAATTATATTTTGGTTCTAAAAAAAGAATGTGGACCCTTTCTAGACAGTAGAGATGAACCTATCTAAGTCCTTATATTCCAACCATATTTTACAAACCTAAAGGGAACCCTTTTGACGAATGCATCATTTTTAAAAGTTAAAGAGATGGGAAAATAATTAGATCTAACCTATAAGAGAACCTTAGTGCATAAATTAACATTAGAGTGCAACCACAAGGAGGAGGTTGGGAATATATTAATTGTTAGCCATAATATTATCTACCCATTTACTTATGGTAGTTTGTATGAATCAAACCCTTTGAGTTTTAACATCCCATAGATCCAGATCTCTTGAAAATAAGATAAAACTGTAATTATGTCCTTGATCTTGGGATCCCACTTTCTTCTTGAAGGACTCAATTTTAGCATTGAAATATCCTACCACAATCCACTTGATCCGTAGATCAACTCTTAAGATAGAATTGATTTGAGACCAACATATTTATTTTTTTGAAATAGAATGAGGGTCATAAACATTCATAATAGAAAAATTAAACTTATAAGAGAGCTAATCTAAATAACCATCCACAAGTCAAATAAGATAATATTTCTAATGGAAACCTCTAGATAGTTCCATAATATAGGAATCCCTCTAGGGGACCCTTTAGCCTCCTTAGTGATAACTTCCCATTTCTTTTGAGAGTAAGAAAGAATCCAAATCTCATTCTTGTTGTCTAACTTAGTTTTTTAAAACATAATATTTATTTTGGATTACATTTATAAGACTCTAACTTATACAATCTATCCTTAAAACATAAAATAAGGGATACTTTATAAATTTTATCATAATTAATTAATTAATTAAATGTATAGCCATAGGGTTATATGGTGAAAGGTTGTGATCTTTTCACTAACACATTAAAATGCTTTAAATATAGGCAATCATAAATCACATTTGATATGGTGGATACACAACAAATACATTGGCATATGTTAGAGGCAAGATTGTATAAGAGACATATTAATACATTGTATATGTATGCAAGGCATTATGGAAAGGAGAAGGATAATATTATTGCAAGTTTCCTTGATAATGAATGATGTTTTGTGGGTTTTTTACTCGAAAGGGTTTCCCCACATATAAATTGTGTAGTGTGTTATCTTTGTGTATTCAATAATTTTTATTTATTTATTGTATTTCATAGTTAATGATTAGTTGCCTAATATCTTATTTTTTGACATGGTATTAGAGCTAATTAGGATATGTTAATCATTTTTATAGAATACAGTTTCTCAATATACATTATGGTAGTTGAACCTAGAAATATACAACTAATAAATTATTGAGTGGGTAAGAGATAAAAAACATTATAATTTAATGAGATATAATATTTATCAATTATTCACCAAAACAAGTAAATAAATCTCAAAATTCATGTTTAGCTCTTGACTTAACTATTATAGGCATGTAAAATAATACCTATTATTTGATATAAAATGTGAAATGTTGGGTTGGTTCAAGCCAACTATTCACAAGCATAAAAGCACTTCACATATATAGATGTATCCATAACATTTCCTAATGTATTCAATTCTTAGAGAGTGTTTTTATAGGTATATTATCAAGATAGAAAATATTGATAAATATTTAAATTAGAAAAAAAAAAAACACATGTAAATGTATAGTGAGGGAAAATTACTAAATGAAAGAAATTGGCATGTATTTGTTATTAGTTTGGGAGAGTATACTTGTTATTGGCATTGCTATCTCATTCTAACTCAATGATAATAGGTGCATGAGTTACACCATTTTTCTCATGTTGGTTGTTGCATATAAGCAAATGTAATGTGGCAAGGCCATGAAAACCCATCAAGTGGGAAATAATGATTCTTTTTTCATTTAAATTTGGCCCTAAATGGTTTTAAGATAGCCAGATAGTGACCTTATGAGAAAGGATGTACCATGAAAAGGGCAACCATAAAGATGAATAACATTGAAAAAAGGGTTAATCACATTCCTATCAAGCTTGACAATCCCTATAAATGATAAGGCAATAATGATTGCTTTAGATTTGATAGTTACATCAATGAGAACAATAATAAAGGTGACCAAGAAGATATCATGGTAATTCAAAGTGAAGCATGAGTCATCTTGAGACAACTCACATGCGCATCATCATGCAAAGGAGAATTCATAAGTTGAGTGGCCTAAGGGGCTAGTTTTCAAGCACTTATAGTCAGTTTAGGCTTGATTAAGAAGCCTACATGGGTGTAACCTAAGCTAAGTGGAGTTTGAAGCCATATGCATGCATTTTGGGGTTGTTTTAGGCCCCAAAATAAATGCTTTTTTGCCTCAAGTATGCCCAACAACATATAGTTTCATGCAAATGGATTGAAGACATCAATTCCAATCAATTTCATGCATATTTGTGAAGATTAGTTCAAGTTTAGTTGGGGGCACACTTCAAGGAGCATACGAAGGAGAAGAGGTCAAAGTCAAAGTGAACTTACTCATCACCAAAGCTTGCATGATTTGCTTCCAGTTTGGAGGGAGTTCCACATCTAGTCAGCTCTCAGCTCGTCATGCATACTCAATATCTTCTATGAGGTTCAAGTGCAGTTAAGATGAAGAGGTTTTGCACAAAGCCAAGCATTCAACTCTTTTTAGAGTTAGTTATTTCCATTATTCTTTTTGCCTTATGCAAAAGAACTTAGAGATTGTAACTCATTTTTGAGAGATTTTTTCATTTACAACTTTTATGTATTTTCAAGTAGTATTTTCAGAATTGTATTAGCAAAAACTCTTATTATTTCAATAAAAGCAACATATTTTCCTTCTCCAAATTCGTGTGTTAAGTGTTTTTGTGGATGATTGATCAAATTTTTATGATTATCAATGTAAAATCATTGAATTATGTCTCATTACAAAAATTTTTATGCTAAAATAAGTAAAACTCATGCAGGTCATAGATTGTGTTATTTCTTTTAGTAGTTATAGTTGTGAAAAAAATCAGTTTTCCTTCAAAAACCTGAAGTACAACCTTCTTATGAAGCACTGTTGTGTGAGCTTGTGAAAATCGAGTTGTGCATAGAGTAAAACTTTTTTTTTGAGAGAAGTTGTGAGTTGAAACAACAGGTATAAAGTCTTAGATTTATGTAGCATCACCTCCTAGGATCAATAATCTCTTCATTTTAGTTTTTCTATTCCTTTTCTTGATTAGGGCAGTAGTTTATAGGAGGTCCATCGAGGGAACCAAACCTCTCTAGAGGTTCATCTTCGCCATAAGCAACCCAAAACTTGAAGATCATCTCATGTTTCACAAGATAGCTAAGTTTCACACTTATCCAAGGTGCATATCCTCATGACAACAATTATCATTCATTGACAAATAAAAACCTTATCAATTGTTTACCTTTAATTTGGAAATTTCCATGGATTCCCCACCTACCCACACCACCCACAAACTCCCCTAGACTTCCCTAACATTCAAATTGATATCCTCTATCCCTAGTTGCACCCATCTGGAAGGGTCTACCCAACTATTGCTCAAAGTATGGAACTTCACTCCATTTGTAATATCCTATTGTAGTTTACTAGGAACTATTTTTTATCTTTGAGCTTAGGTATCATGAGCATACAAAATCCCATTTGTATGAGTGACCATCAACTTCTCAAGAGCCTTTCTCACATCCTTATAATAGGTACTCACCTCTTGAATATTTCAATATAAGGTTACTAACTCCTACATAAAACATACATTTCCATTTATGGCTTCCCTTGCACTCAACACTTTTTGCACCTATTGAGGTAGGGTTGGGCATTTAATCTCCCTATTGTAGATATCAGGGAGGAACAAGTGAAGAATCCATATTCGTAGGTTCTTGTCAAGCACTACTATTGAGATCTTGGTTATAAAATTAACTCTAATGCTTTCCTTTAATAGAAGATGATCAACCTTATTGATTTTGTTTGCATATAGGAGCTCTTTTACAAGCTCTATTACTACTAATTCTTTAGAAATAAAGATGGTTTGGAATTTCATGTTTTCCAATAGCCCATGTTAAAGAGGGTCAAAATTGGCCTTAGTTGTGATGACATGCCCTTTCACAAGTTGTTATAATAGTTGTCACCATAACACCAATCTATAACAAACCACACCAAATTGCATGTACAATAAGACATATCAAAACACACCACATGTTATATCTATATTTCATGTTTAAGACACTTACCATGATTATCTCTACTTGTGGGATATAAATGGTATTTAATTTATCTTAAGGGATATTTGTCACTATGATATAGTACCATGATTCTCATGGGATCAATTTGTATTATACATGCATATTAATCAACAAAGTGGGGTGGGATGGGATAGTTAGGATATTTCACATTTATTAGGGTGTGACAAGTTCAACAATTGTTCTTGTTAATTATGTTTATTTCTTTTTTCCTTGAAACATAACATTCCTAAAGTCTATGATTAAATGTTTAAAAGCATAAATCACTAAACTTGATAAATGATGGTTTGATAAGTGTTTGCATGTTTAGACGGTTATTTTAAAATATGAGCATATTTTGATGAATTATGGTAATTGGAGCATATGAGTGTTTTGGAGGAACTAACCATGCAACAAGGGCAACAAAGAACACATAATCGAAGGATCGTCATAGACCCACAATTACAAGATCAACCACATGAAACTAAAGGATCGAGCACTTGCAACCACAAACGTAGGACACCATGCAATTGTTGGAGCCATAACATGTAGATAACTTTAATAATCAATAATAAATTCCATCATAAAGGATAGGAAGAAATTCCACATTAGTATGTCACAACAATGCAACAAATTTACTTTTATTGCATACATTGTGCCATTTGTTTATGCATGCCAATACTTTTGATTCTCCATTTACTGTTGGAGAATTGTTTTAGGACTCTATTTCTTATAGTTTTCTATTTATATTTTTAAAATAAAACAATCCTCTTTCCATCTTTTGGGAATGAGTTGATATGTGTAATTTAGGTCATTAAGAGTAATTTTTTAAGAACAATTAGGATTAGCCAGTTGAAATCAAGTCTATATATATAGAACGGATTTGTGGGACATATAGTGGTGATTTTTCTAGTACTTTATATTAATTTCTAGGCAATAATCAAAATGAGTTAATGCTGTTTTGATGTGAGTGAATGAAGAATATAAATATTGATTGATAATTCTATGAATTAGAAGAGTACAACAACCCAAACAAGGGCCCACTTAGGGTAATACTATGACTTTGTTGTTGCATTAGTAGATTAGTATCTTGATATATTCAAGTTTAGATCAATAGTTATTTATTTTTTAGTTATTTGTAACTATTACCTGTAGCACTAGTGTTAACCCATAGCACTAGTGTTAACCTGTAACAACAATTGTAGGGTAAATGCTATAAGAAACTTCAATTTTTGAAAGTCTTTTATATGAATTCCTTTTTGAATAAACATGTTCAATTTCCATATACTCAACTATTTAGGAACCCCATAAACCTTTAAGCCGTACATAAAATATCAACATCATCCAAGAAGATACATCCTTGGTTTGATAATTTAAATGTAACCCTCATAATTGGTGAATTTCTTTATAAAAGATAATCTTGATCCATTGAGTTGAGTACATAAGTTAGTTACACCATATTTATTAGCCAATGAAGGGACCATACAAGGTGGTTGAGAAGACATAACTTTGATCAAACCATCCCATGTTTCCTTTAAAGCACCATTTTGTATGGAGTGAAAATTGGTTGATTCCTTGATTGGCCAAATAGTCTATTGCCCCATTAGGTCCCTATAACAATGTGTGAAGGTGATTTGATAAAATGTTTCACTTATTAACATTGCTTCTTCTAGAAGGCTATTCAACCTCCAATTCATACTTGTTCTAGTGCAACATCCATTTATCACTAATATTGAATCATCTTTAACTTCATGTTTT
The DNA here is from genome assembly GCA_007258455.2 of Sequoia sempervirens. Classification (NCBI taxonomy): domain Eukaryota; kingdom Viridiplantae; phylum Streptophyta; class Pinopsida; order Cupressales; family Cupressaceae; genus Sequoia; species Sequoia sempervirens. The sequence goes on along the minus strand of VDFB02000013.1, from coordinate 247,330,454 downwards.
TACACACCCATTGTTTTGGCTAGTTTAAAGCCATTGATTGGTGATTCATATTTTGCCAAGTTGTTGGTGCATGTAATTAGGTTGATGTAACCACCATGTTTAAAGACTTTATAATATTCACACCATTTTGTCTTAGGTTTCCTCTTAAATGATTCTATAGAGTTGCTACAAGATCTATTTTTGTGGAGCAAGGGTCCCATAAGAAGAAAATTATGCTTATGGTAAAATAAAATCTTGTATAGGAAAGTAGGAGCCCCTACTTTTTAGATTTTAGATTTGGGGTGTCTTTGACACAAGGTTGAAAATTTAGCTCACCACTTCCAAAAATTTTCTACCACACTTCATTCATCTACAATTTTTTAAATCTTTGCTTTTATATTTAGCTATCGTTGTTACTAAAACATAATCCTGTGACCACTAGCCTCCTAAAATTTTGGAGCTTACAGTTTCAAGCTTATCCATTCTTAAAAAATACGTGAGACCCCATGCTTATAAAAACTCCTAAAAATTCTTAGTAGCACCCATTGAAATATTTTAGGGAGCCCCCCTTCACGGGACTGCAACCTTAGGGGGGGCTTCCTAAAACTTCTCAGTGAGTCCTACTAAGAATATTTAGGAGTTTTTATAAACAAGTGGACCCATATATTTTTTTAAAATGGGCAACCTCTAAACATGTCTAATGATTATTTTTAGTAATAAGAAATACTAAATCTATAGTTAAATTTACAATAATATAGCTAAATCTAAAAAAATATAGATGAATGACATTTGTTAGCAAAATTTAAGGAAGCTACGGGGGGAAATTTTCATCTTCATTTATCTAGATCTAAATAGTGGGGGCTATTATTTTCTTGCACAAGATTCTAATTTATCTTGTAACATTTTTCTTCTTCTAAAAGGACTCCTTTCTCCACAAAAATAGTTCTTGTAGTAACTCTATATGACTATTTCATTAAAATTCCATCAATTTTTTTTTTTTTTAAAGTTTTTTTTTATTAGATAAAAATTCCATCAAATTTAATTTTATAAAATCTACTTTCTATCTTAGTTTTTCTTTCAATCTTCTTATGTCTTACCTCATAAACTACAAATATTTATTATAAAAGACCACAATAATTTAAAATGTTATTTTAACAAGAATTTGTATTATAAAAAATATAACAATTTGAAACATTATTTCAAATTAGAATCATACAAGAATACACTTTTTGAAATTTAAGAAAAATTAATATATAAATTTATTCTCAATAATATTTATTTTTCTAACTTTTCATTTTGACAAACTTACTACGTACTATACTAATTAATTTTAGAATGCTTGATTTATGTGAAAGTTTACGAGCCAACTTTTTTTTGAAATATTATTTCAAATTAGAATCATACAAGAATACACTTTTTGAAATTTAAGAAAAAATAATATATAAATTTATTCTCAGTAATATTTATTTTTCTAACTTTTCATTTTGACAAACTTACTTGGTATTATACTAATTAATTTTAAAATGTTTGATTTATGTGAAAGTTTACCAACAAACTTTTTTTTCTATCACATTTCACTTATTACTTTTAATCTCTTTGTCGATTGAAAAAATCTAATTTTGAGTTAATAAATAAAATAAATTTTTATAATATCTAGTTAGATTATTATTTTTAAATTATTTTTATGCTTAGGGGAGAAGACCCAGTAGCCGCCAGGGCTAACTTCGCGCAACTGTAGAATTCAAACCGTATGTTGAATCGGAAAAAAAATTTATGGGTTTTTTTTGCACGAGTTAAGTGCTTATAACTAAGGTTTCAGCTTCTGGGCAATTCGATTGAGTGCGGGAGCATTGGATATGCGTGCGGAGGTAAAAAAATCACCTTTTAGAGGGCTGTCCCAGTAGCCGCTTGCTATAATTTCAATCAATTATAGCTGTTTTAGCACTTAAAATCCACTTAAATCAATCACTTTAGCACTTAATGAGCGGCTATTGGTGGTTTTGTAATTAATTATTCAATAACATAAAGTTTTTTAATGGATCAAAGTCAATTTTTTTTGGGGGGTTAAGTGAACATGGAGGTGGCAGTTATTCAATGGCGGGCGGCTACTGGGTCTTGCAGTATAAATTAGAGTAGAAATTATACTAGAAAAAGCGAAATTTTTTAGTATTTTATTTAAGGACAAAGGGCGGGGGATTGCAGTATAAATTAGAGTAGAAAGAGCGAAAATTGCAGTATAAAGTTGCTTGGAAGGCTCGGAGCTTCCAAGTTCCTATCACGGTCACGAGGACACATGATGAGAGGATGCCACGCCGAAGGCCCTCAAGATGATCGTCCGCGTGACGGAAAATTCTAGTAATTACCCGCCGCGTCGATCCCGTCAAATACTGCGGGCCCCACCAACAACCTCATTGATTTTACAGCGGCACCACCGCCGAGTTTACCTCCTCTCTCATGTACGTCATAATTGACAGAATAACCAGAAAACAAATACAGCACTAATTTTTAAACTTTTTTGTCAGCTCAAAATATAAAATAAAAAGATTTTCTCGTTTCCCTCGCTTTAAACCCGACCGGGTTTTGCTTTAAATTCAGCAATTGTCGAGGAATCTGACGGCCCACGTGATCCGTACGAAAAATCAGAGCCGTCCGATGTGTCCAAGTGGAGAATGGTTTAGTGACTGTGTTTATGTAGTGTCATCATGGTTGCGTCTGCAGCAGGCAGATGTGGCGTATTGAAGGAACCTGCAGAATAATTATTCATCGCTGGAACGTAGCAAATCGAATTAATGTTTGTGTATAAGATCGTTGCGGTAATTCAATTATGCACAAACTGGATTCACCGTTCCCAGGTCCTTTAAATGATCTCTGAAATTCCTGAATTCGTAAGTATAGCAACGTGGATCGCTAGATCTGTAAGGCTAGGGTTTGGTTACGTTATGGGCCGTACTTCTTCAACAGGTGCCAATGGCTTGGCTGGATCATGGTCTTTGCCTTCTTAATTTCGGTAATTCACAGAATTTTGGCGATCTCTGCAACTTGCACGGAAAAGTCGCTCAATTTTTTATAAGTCAATAGTTTGTTTGTCAACACCTTTGCGTTCGACAGGTATGCGGTTCGAATCATAGCTCCTCAGACGGTTTTGCCCCTTAAGCCGAAAACCTACCGTTTATTTACGGCAAATTCGGCAATTGCTGTTTCCATTCGTAATGATTCTGCTTCTGCACGGCTCGATGCCCGTTTAATGTATACTTTATTGCAAATTTCTCGGCAATACTTATGAATTCGTCTTTACTGCCTTTCAAAAACTGTACCGAAGCCTGGAATCCTGCGTTCAACAAATTTCCCGTCAATGCCTCCAAATTCTACGGTCACGTAGCGTCATTTCTGTGCAGTGAGTCATTCCGTGGTTGCTGACGTAAAAGTAGTCCTGTAATTTGCCTCAATGCATTGTGATTAAGCTTCTCTTGGTTAAAATCCCTCGGTCGAATCCAAAATTGATGTAAATTTGACGCATTCATGTTCCAAATGAATCCTTTGTGTTGCATTGCTCCTGTGTCCCTTGAACGGGACAAAGCCACTCAGTCAGTTAACGGAACAAAATTTTCCAAAATCCCCGCGCCAGTGGAGGCTACTGGATCCAACAAGCCGCAGAAATATTCTTCGAGCACGTCACTTAACAGAAATACATCAGTTGTCGCTGATCCAGCCCCTACTAATAACGCGAGCCGGGCTGAGGAGATCTCTGTTACTGAGCAGAACGGAGGAAGGTCACCTTCTGTGCGGCCGAAGGCTACAGAAGGCGCTTGTAAAGCCTCTAACGAGGCTAACAATGTGACCACTGGCATAGCGGGGATCGTGTACAAATGGGTGAATTATGGCAAAGGATGGAAGTCCCGTTGGTTTGTTCTGCAGAACGGTGTGCTGTCCTATTACAAAATACATGGCCGGGATAAGATTGCTGTCAGTCAAGAGACAGAGAAAGGCGTTCGCCTTATTGGAGAGGAGTCTTTAAAGATCGTGAGGAAGCCCAAGCACGCTCGTGCTCGTTCAAAGCAGAGAAAGCCGTTTGGAAAGATTCATCTCAAGGTAATTTCAAGCCGTAAGATTTTTGCTTTGAAATTGGTAGAGGTTTGTGAACGTAATAATTGCTGTTAAATTTTGTGTTTTTCGTTTTTTTGGAACTTGCTATATTGGAAAATGCAGAGTGAAATAAGGGATATGAGAGATTTGGTCAAATAGAATATGAACTGCTTGATAAAAACTCACAGAATAGGGGAAAACTGAGTCGAACACGATAAATTGTGAGTTTCAAAGTGATTTGAACTCAGTAATTTGTGAATGTCAGATACATCGATTTATGAGTGGACCCCAAAAAAATTAATTTAATTTCTAACTCACAACAGTTGTCTTTTTCTATTAATAGTTTCCAGTATGCCTCAAATGCCTCAAATAATTTAGTTAAATTAGCCTTGGGGATTGATGATGAAGCCGTTACTTTATCGTCTGAAGAAGGATGCAAATGGGAAAAATGCTTGTTCACGCCAAGGAGCACTGTAAAACGCTCTAGACGGAGACGTTAAATAGACCGCCGATGGCTTCAAATATAGGTTAGTCCTAGACTTTCATTACATTACTTGGAGCGCGGATCTAGTTCGACGCTATCCTTTTTGGATATTCTTGTTTTTTGTAATTTTAGATTCAATTTGCCTTCTTACCATCGAAACAAAATCCAGAAGTTTGTCTGAAATTATTAAGTTGTTCTACAATTCTGTCGTATACTCTTGAGCAGAGTGAGGATTGTAAACAGTGGACTGCAGCAGTAGACTGCCGTTCCCTTTCCTTACCATTTCTTTTTTCTAAAATAGGTTTGTTGTAGAAGTCAATTTAGACATTTTCTATTGCACCAGGAATTCTACCGCCCAAATTCTCCTACACGTTTTTGACAAGAATGTATTTTTGTCCCTGCTCAGGGTTTGGATTTCTAGAGATTTTTTCATTTTTTGAAATAATGATGCAATGGGATAAATGTTATGGATTGTTCTTCTCTCTTACAACATGATTGGCAGCCACTTATTGTTTATTGATTAGGTTCATCACATTCTCATGTTTAACTTTCTAGTACTCTGCACAGTCATGTTTTTCGTAATCTAGGGTAAACTAACAGAAAGTCTCTTTCCTGTTATTACAGGATTATACAACTATCTGTACTTCAGAATAAATATCTACAGACAAGATATAATTTTAAATAGAAGATCATTTCATATTGAAATCTTGAAAATAAATGAAAAAAGAATAAAATGACGAAACAATAAAATAACATCAAAAAAATAAATCAAGTCAACATGCTATGTTGTTGTTGAGATCCTCTGCCTGGAAAACCATGACTGCTGGGAGAAGCAATGAGCCAATTAGTGCGTCTGAATTTGAGGTTGAAAAAATGAGTCTGAAGGGGAAGGTTGAGATAAAAGAATTGCCCCAATGATAGTCAAGCAGGCTAATGCCTATATTGGGTTACTAATCTGAATAATGAATAAGAGCTTGAAAAAAACTTAGAATTATTCTGAAGAGACAACAAAACCTGCCACGGATCTCAAAATACTCTTGGCACCTATTTACAAAGTGCTTCTCTGGTTAAGGTTAATTATTGCAAAGTGTACAAATTCACTGGTGTCTGGAAATATAATGCTCTGATTTCCTGAGAAGCTGATAATAACTTTTTCAATTATTCAATGGCAGTTGAGTATATTCATTATAATACTCTGATTTCCTGAGAAGCTGATAATAACTTTTACAATTATTCACTGGCAGTTGAGTATATTCATTTAAGACAAATAATCTTGACATCCTAATTGCATGTTAGAGAGATAAAATTAATAATTCTGACCTCAGTGATACCTCCTAAAAATTGATAAGTTGTTGTGCATGTTACCAAGTTGTTGACAGTCTTGATGAGGGCAGTTTAAGAGAAACCACATACCCCTTTAAACATGTATGTACTTTTCATTCACATAAGAAATACAAGCAACACTGTCAGCATGCACTAGTGTTAACAACACATCATGTAGTTGAATGCATAACTGTGGTATCAGATATTTTAATTTTATTGCCATCATCTTCAATACCAGTTAGTAAATATTACGTTCTTTTAATTGAGAGTGTCTTCAACAATTATGTACATCTATATACTTAGTGGCGCAAAATATTATATTGTATGTTTCAATATATTAGTGAAGAAAATAAACTTTTGACAAAAAAGTTATCCAGAAAAGCAACATGCAGGTGAAGTAAAGTCACAACATTGCAATGTCAATTTGCAGGTGCTATCTATATTATGTTTACGCATTGAAATAGTTAGTAATTGTCTTTTACTCCAAAATTGTTGCATGTTTATTTATCTACAATGCATATTGTGTGTAATTATTTCAGTTCTTTCTCAATGGAACTTTGATCGTACCAAACTGTAATTAGATTTTTAATTATATAATGCTGCTTGTCTAAATTGCTTTTTAGCTTTGACTGTTGTTGCTACTTTGCCAAAAAGTCCTTTCCTTTGAGTTCTTTCTGTTATTTTGTAATTAGAGTCTTAAGAATATGATGACAAGAGTTTGACAGCACATTTATTTGGAGTATCATCACCTCCAGTGAGAGGAGGTATAATTCACATTTCACTACCCTTACCCCAAGAGTCATGAGAATAGCACATGAGGATCAGGTAGACCAGGAATTGGAGCACCTAAAGAAAGTATATTTTTTTGAATAGTTATCAGAGTAAGTAGATCAATAAGGCATTGACAAAAGAAAGAGAAAGACAGGGCATATAATTTTCTGGGGAGGATGGGCATTGAATTGTTTTTACAGCATATTAGGAAAGGGGCTTTCACATAAGCTGGCAAAATTTGAAAGGAAGCATGATACTGATTCAGCATTTCTTTTAAAACAAACAATCAAAAGATTGGATCCTCCAAGGATGAGGTGGACAGGATATTTGGGAGCAGGTTTTACTGCATTGAATGTATGGATTGAGACATGGCTTACATAGGGAAAATTGGAAGAATGGTCAGAGCTACAGTAGAGGAATAAAATGCAGACATAAGGATAAACTGCACCACTAAATCAGCTTTGGTGGAATGCTTGGACAAAACTTTGCACCACATCATTTTTAGAATTTCAAGGCTCTTTTTTATGGGAATAACTAATAAGTAATAACTATATGAGGAGGTAGATTGATGAATAACCAGGGACTAGTTTTAAGTCAAACTTTATATTCCTTGATCAACAAGCTCTCCAGTTAGTTTCTTTAGTTAGTTAAATATAAGCAGTTAACTCTCAGTGACTAATTAATTAACTAACTACTGTATCTTGATTTATTGATTTTCAGTGCGTGCAATCAGTTGCATGGGGACTTTGTTTTATTGGCACCCATCCCCATTAGTTCACTTTAATGTTATTATTTTTTCATAGAGAGGGGTATGCAATGTAAATAGGGTTAGGGTTTCCAATGGTTTGTTTGTTGGGCTATGTTCACAAGGAGTGCAGTTTTATATTTCTTTTATGTCACACACTTTATTTTCTCTCCTGATGATGGGCTGTTTATAGGCCCAAAAGATAAAGATATCTGGTTTCTTTGTAGCATAGGTGTCTCCAGAAGCATTTCATAACAATACTATATATTTTTCCTTATTATGGAATTAGTTAGTCATTGGATTTGTGTGTAGATGACTGGCATTCACTATGAACTTTTTTGGTTTTTATCTTGAAATTATACTTTAACAACTTAGTAGGCATGTCCGTTTGTGAAAAAAGATTAGAAAAGCATTGTTTTGGTTGACAATTTTAAGCTTCCACACTATATAATAATTTAAAAACAATTTTTTTTTTGGATAGAAAGTGGGTAAAAAAGAAAACAATATCACTGATGCAGTGGCTTTCCTTCAAGGTCGGTCATCACAATGAGAATGATGAAAGATAACAGATCCATCGCTCTTCAAATGGATAACTTAGTAACAATTACATGAAGGTAGGACAAATTTCATTCTAACTATTAGCTATAATTAATAGTCCTTGCAGGCATAGTAATGGAGAAAATAATTGATTAGTAATGCAAGTCCCATGTACCCAAACTATTAATTAATAATCATTTATGCATTTTATTCTAACTATTAGCTATAATTAATAGTCCTTGCAGGCATAGTAATGGAGAAAATAATTGATTGGTAATGCAAGTCCCATGTACCCAAACTATTAATTAAAAATCATTTATCCTCTTAAGTCTATATGTAATGGGTCTTCAAGTGTGAACAGGTCTTCAAGTATGTTCTAAATCAAGACCATTGTCCATGTTTAAATTGTCTGGTTTTTTAATGGTTTAACAGCTTCTCAGATGGTGCTTCGTCAGATGAATCTCTCTAGCAACAAATTAAGAATCTTTTGCCAAAGCTGATTCATCCACCATATTCAACCTAATACCTGATTTGTGCTCCCATAAACTGGTTTGGTCCGATCTCCCTCCCTCTCCTATATATGGTCATCTGCTTGAGCAATGAATCAGATAACCTACTACTTTGCCTAGGATTGATGGGATCCTTGTTGATTTTAGCAGTCTTGAGAGTTTTGTGAGGAAGAAATGTTTTCCGGTGTTTAACTTTTCTTAGAATCTTAGCAGTTTTATTTGATATCCTTTTAATCTAGGGAATTCACCATCACTGTTTTTTTTATTGAAATTCCATTTTGGGAAATATGTGGTCAATATAAATCCATGGATGTCAAATGATGCCCACAAGTCACAAGGCGTATATCTGTTTCAAATGGTATGTTGGTCAACAGTTGCAAGAAAACTTAGGACTTTTATCTTCTAAACTAGTTTTCTCTATGATCATGGTGTTTGATTTTTTGGCATGTGGCTCTGTACTCCAGGGATATTCAATTGTTGCTATCTACTGTTTTTTTCACTTGGTGCTTTATATTTTACATAAGGTAGTTCTACTGTTTATGATGTTATATTTTTCTTATATGAATACAATTTTACTTGAAGAATAAAGTTGCAAATAATTTTTTTCTAATTTGCCTCGGGAACAAGTCAAGGTGATAAAATAGCAATAATGGGATTTCTTTATGTTTTGTTAAAGTCTTAAGTCCAAATATATAGAAATGTTTACCTTTTCCATGAGGATAATGTGTCTGATAGCAAATTATGGCAGATGAAACTGTTTTTCTACCAAGGAAGCATAATTTATCACATAACTAATCCTCCATTTTGTAACAATTGGTTGTGAAGAAATTGGGAGCCTGAAAGATCAGACATAGTGTTGATACTGTCCATTAGTTGTAATAATTGAGAATTTTCTCTCTGATGGTTGCTTTTTATTTACGGAAATAAATGACAATTTTTGTCTCTGACTGGTGCTGTACTCAACTTAATGAGATTCTTAGGCACGTCACCTGCAAATGCTTCTGTTGTTGGACTTGGGGGCCTGTATGCTGGCTTGTGGGGTGCATATTATTGATGTGGCATCTGCGAAAAATTCCTGTTATTGTGGGTCTGAACATTGTTTTGTGGGATATATTTATTGATTGAAGAGTCGCCACCTGTAAGCGCTCCTCTTATTTGGGCTATATAATTTGCCAGTGTTGATGGAGTGAGATTCTCAAGGGTGTGTAAATTCTCGTGTTATTGGGGCTCTGTAAACTTTTACTGTGGATATGTATTGATATGAGAAATTGAAGTACATAAAGTAAATTATCCTGTTATTGGGGTGTTGTAATTTGTCGTATGAATATGAGATGGATGGTTTCTGTAAATTGTCCTGTTGTTGAGGTTTGTTAATCTTCATGTAATTGATTAGTTGATTGATATTGATATGGATATATTTTATTGATTTGGTATGTGATTTTGTTTTGGGACACGTGACAAAGATGAATTTTGTTCAAGTTTCAAATTAATGATGCTCTATTTTTGGTAAATGTCAAGGAATTGATATCTTAGATCTGGTCTGGTGATGGTCTTCCCCTGTCCTAGATCTGTTGGTGGTCTTGCCTTGTATTTTAGTGTTGTATGCAGGTATCATGGTAGGGTGATTCACAACACTTACAATCTTCCTCATAAAATACCAGAGTATCTTTTAAATATTGTTGTTTCACAAAGCAAGGAGTCACATCTGAAGATTCATCATCATTATTTATAAATTAACTAACCATTTTATCATCATAAAAATTGGGGATTTCTGTGAACTCACAAATATATTTTTGGGAGGATCCGACAAGAATGGAGGGACAGGGGACCTATAGATATTAGGAATTCTGGCTCATGCTTCTGGAGAATCCTCACTATCTACAGGGTATTGTGTATAGCATTCCATAGCTGAAAATTCTGGGCAGGGCAGGATGGAGGTGAGGCTGAATCTCAAAATTGCCTTTTCTATTTGGAAAATTTGCATGGCATCTATATTGGGAACACAAGATTTATATTTCTTTCAAGTAAAATCCTACCACTATTCAAAGATATGTAGTTTTTATTTGCTTCCAAGTTCTATGGTCCAAAATGTTAAGTTTCTGTGTTTCAATGCTGAAATTTTTGGAATGCTTGAAGATAATGTGCACATTTTAGTATCTTTTGAAGTCATCATGTCTTGTATAAACTCTCCTTATGTAACTGCGTAAACAGATTTTCATGGTCCCAATGGTCCCTCATTAGCTTCTTCTATTCTGGCAGAACAGCATTCTTTACAGGTAATGGAGACCAACCAACATTTTATAAGGTCCAGACTTAATTGATTCTCATTCTGATGTGTCTGGTGGGCTGGGAACAATGCCATTTTGCAAGAGTTGTCATCTTCTGGAATATTTTACAGCATCCTATATCTACCACAATATTATAAAATCTTTTTAGGCTAATCTTCAAGTGACAATCAAACACATGACTGATGTTTCCATAATCAAAAGAAACCAGCTTATTAAAAGTCAAATTCTTCTGAACCTGCTTCAAGAAGGTAGAATGAAAGCATCTTCTTTTCTAAACGTCATTATCCCATCTTCATTGACAGTGTTTCTAAGAGCAATCTAGTGCTAGGGAGATTAATTCTTTGCAGGTGTCAATATTGAATATTCTTATTGTTGACTTGTAGACTAGATTCAGTTGTAACTTTGTAAGCTAAAAACACATTGTAGGGATAAAAAACTGGTTATTTGATTTAAGTTGGCATTAGGTTTGAGAGTCAAAAATCGTTAATCATAGTCACTTCTAATCTTGTGATTGATGCCATCAGGGTAGTGCGTATTATTCTGAATTATTTGCTCATTGAAATTCCACAAGAATAGTAGCAAAAGATAGACTTGGTTTCTTCCTCAGATTGTGTTCCTTAGTTAAAACAGCCGATGAGTTACCTTTTCTCAAGATCTCTACCAAATTTATCTTATCCTGAGAGAAGCATTCCTTGCAAAGTACTTTGAAATGGTTAAATCTCACTATTTGTGATATGAAGTCGCTCTTTTCTCTTTCTCAGACTGCTCAACATCATCTTGATGAGGATCAAGGAGAATCAGAACCAGCTTATGTTATTACATTGGCTGCTGAGAACAGATTCAAAAGCTTCCAAACAAATTTGACAGATTAAAAGAATTGTCAAACTGATTTTAATTCTCATTACCAAATCAAGAAGTGATGGAGGTGATGACAACACAATAATGATGGAAAATAATCTGTATTTATTCTGTCTGCCAGATCCTTGGGCACCGCATATTAAGTTTAGCGGAAGGTGGAAGCACCTCCTTAGGTTTTGTGCCTGTAATTTATCTTTTTTGTTTGGGCTTCATTGTGTAAGGCCATCTGGTGTTGTCTTTGTAGGATTATAATTATTGCTTCTATGCATTTGCTTTACCTTGATGTGCATATACAGCCGTAGTCTGAATGGCACCTAGTAGCTATTAGTTATGGCATCAGGCTTCTGTAAAATCATGGCCAGTGTGATTTAGTGTCTGCTACTGTAGTATTTTTGTATACCAGAACTAATCTGACTTGGGTAAAATCTGACCAGAATGATCGGCCTTTGCAACCTTATGTCATGTGCGGCATTTAACTATGTACATCAATTTTTCAATAGAATAAAAAATCCCCACTTCCATACCCAAACCAAAACATCAACAACAACAAAAATGCTGCCAAACGTGAGTTTTTTATGAATAGAGTAATGAGCTAGAAACTTAACAAAAATCACCATTTTGATTGTTGACATTTGCATAAGAAAGATATCATAGGTTTCTTCTAAAACATGTATGCTAGTCCAATGAGTTCAATCGAGTGTTTATTGAAATTGTTGTTGGCACTTAAATGGACAAGCTATTGAACTCGGGTTGACTGTCAACCCAAAACTTTGGCCTAAATAACACCATTAATGCAGTATATATCCTGAAGAGTTTTTTTTAATAAATTTTTGAACATTATTCTTTTGATCTAATGTCCTTTTACATTAAATGAAACTAAAGAATGCATGTGTATGAAGAGGATGATTTGGCATGGAAGACAAACAATAACATCTATTTTATTTGATACCAGTGTTCCACGGAGTTTCCTGGCGGGGGGATGTAGGGACGGGTATTGGGTACGGGGGACCAAGGGCCTAAGTTTGGGGACGGCGGGGGGTGGTGTTGATATGCATATAGTACTTGAAAAACTAGTTATAAAAAGATGTATAAGAATTACATTTCAAATGAAATTTTGACAAATTAGTAAAATAGCAAAATTGCAAATACTAAAATTTTAAATACTTGAATACTAAATAAAATTTGAAAATGTCAAATTGGAGATTTCTATTATATCGAAAATATCATAAAGATGATTACAATGAGTAGCATGATATCAAAATAAGTATAAAATGTCAAAATGTAGTGAAGGGAGGCCTCTAATTATCCCAAACTCCTCATCATTGGAACTACTGGACTCCTCATGGTCAAGCTTTGCCAAACTAATACCAACCAGCCTTGCATTTGAAGTCGTAGCATCCTCATCAATCTGTGTGGCTCCTTTGGCTCTACATTCCATCGTGCTATTGGACTCTCTTTGTTCACAAGTGTTTTGCGGTCAATGAGACGCAAAGCACAATTTATAGCCACAAGCTTCTTTGCTCTCCTAGAGGTAATTTTGTTCCTCTTAAGAGAGTGGATGAAGCTATAAGTAGACCGGTTCCTCTCAGTAGTTGAAGAACTAGAAACTTGAGATAACAATCGGATGGCTAGAGTGGTAGTCAAAGATCGCGATCCATGGCAAGTCCACCACAAAATTGGGTCCTCTTGTGTCATAGTTGCCATATCCATCTTGGCCGCATCAAAATAACCCCTAGGAGTGGCAAATTTGGTCCACTTAGTGCGAATTGTGCTGGCATCTATAGGATCATACATCTTCTCAATAGCCTTGAAGAATCTTGCCTTCACCTTCGCATCCTATATCGGTGAAACTCTACCAAGCCTAGTCTTGTACCACTTAGGATTCAATGCATAGGTAGCCATGTGCAAGGGAGTGTTGAGCTTCTCCCATCTCTGATGAATGATTGGCTAAATGTGCTCATTGTAGAATGCTAATGTGGGGTCCTCTCACACGACAACCCTCATCTGGTCAAGCATAGAATCAATGCACTCATACACCTCTCCAAGGTTAGGTGCATCTGCATCCCCATATTTGATAACCTGGAAAACTAGAGCAATGATGGAGACTATATATTTGGCATCACTCCAAAACAAATCACTCTTCATTGTATCCTTCACCCTCCTCCCCTGCTCTATCCTGGACTCAACCCACCTATTCCAATCTATTGTCATAACCATGAGTTGCAATGTCTCTTGCAACTCAATCATTCTCTCCAAGAGAATGAAATAGGATACATATCTGGTCTCAGTAGGTTTCAAGAACTCCTCTTTAGAGAAACTCCTGAAGAGTGCATGTGAAGTGTGGTGGTTGCAAATAAACATATGCACATCTCTAGCATCATTGACCATTGCTTTGATCCAATCAATCTTCCCGATGTCCTTGAGTGCATTGTTCATGGCATGCACACAACATGGAGTCCACCAAATATGTCTGTAAGCTGCCTTAACAAGTTTCCTTGTAGCTTTGCACACATGTGTTGCATCTGTCACTACTGGGACCACATTTTGTGGACCGACCTCCTCAATAGCGTCCTTGAGGACCTACAATTGAAAGTCAGCATCTTTGCGATGCCATGAACAATCAATTTCCTTAAGAAAGTATGGGCCTTGTGTACATGTAACCATGATATTAATGAGTGGATGATGGCTAATGTTCGTCCACCCATCCACGACTATATTGCATCCATTCTTCACTCAATATTCCTTCATCTTCTCCCTCAACAATTTGATCTTGGAATAGTTCTTATCCAAGATCGTGGTCCTCAATTTTGTCTCACTTGGTGGCACATATGATGGTCCTCCCCTTGCCACCATTGACATCATATCCCTATAATAAGGAGATCGAGCTACATGAAATGGGATGCCATTGGCAAAGAAGAACTTGCCAATGGCACCATCTATCTCATCCTTCAGTTGCACATTAAACAAATCAGCTATGGGGTTACTTTGAGTATGCAATTTGCATTTCCCCCTACCCTCTCTTGCATGGGCACTAGAAGAAGAACCTGGCGTCACTCCTCTCGTTTGCAAAGTATGACTAGAACTCTGTGGCTGGCTCTATTGAACATGTGCCCTATGAAACAAAGTAGTAGGCATAGGTGTAGTTACACTATCATTAGGAACACCCCATAGCTTATTTATCTCAACTATGTATTTGAGGTTTGCCGGTTGTGCCAAAAATGAACATGTCTCCACACCTTTTCCTCAAATAAAAAGGTGTGCATTAACTCTAGTAATGCTGCCATACCATTCTATATCACAAAAGTGGCACTTCCACCTCCTTGTGCCACCAGATGTCCTTGGCTTGCTTGGTAATTTTGTTGCAAACTATTTGGGAGGAGATTTATGATCAAAAGGACCCCTAGCATACGGTGCCAGTAATGCGGAAGGGCACTCTATAGTACTTGCTTCACTTGTCATGGAACTAGTTTGGACTTTAGGCTCAACCCCATGGCACCCCCCTCAGCCTCAGGTTCATATTCAAAGTCAGGTTCACTATGAGCTTGAATCTCTACCTCATCCTCACTCATGTCATGAGAGCTCATTGGGACACTGCAATAAACAATATAAATTCTGTAAGCGTAGTTTCAACCTAGTTTAACAAATTTGAAAATAAAATTTAAAATTTGATGTTGAATCTTGATGACAAAATGAAAAATGAACAATGAACATTGAAATGGAAATATGAATACGCATTTGCAGCCATGTTTATGAAATTATGATTACAATTTAAGATTCAACATCAAATTAGGTTTTGAATATGAAACTAAAAACTTAGGAAAAAAAAACAAAAAAAAAATTGAAAAATCTTCAAAAAACAGCCATAGAAACCTACCTTGTGCTTGAAAGTTCCTTCTAAGTTGATGTAGAATCCTCCTCTTTTTCTTCTTGCTCCTTCTCACCCCTCTTGCACTTGTAACACCTCAATTTCACTCTTTCACTCACTCTTTTCATTGTTTTCTCTCCTCTTCACCTAGCTGTTGCAAAACATAAAAAACCAAATGTGAGAAAAATAGAAGCTTTGAGAGTGTTTTGTAGAGGTTAGAAGCAATGAAGGAGTCCCACTTGCCTTTAGGGCTTGTCCCATGGCACAAAATTCGAAGAATTAAAAAGAACTTTAAAAAAACCAACTTTTTCATTTCCCAAGCCAGGAGACTTCTGGATGTCCTTGGGATGCTCTAGGGACGCTTAGGTGTCCTTGAGATGTCTCGAAGACATCTAGCTGTCCTCGGTGTCTCCTCGACGTCCCCTGCATTATGGTGGCAGTGGAGTTACGGCAGGGGGACGTCCCCGACCTGTCCTCACGTCCTGGAGACATCCCCGTACCGGAAACATGAGTATTGGGGGTGGGGGACGTGTCCCCGTGGAACACTATTTAATATGTTTGAGGTATTTTAAGGTGCAACAGTAATTGAATTAGTTTTGAAAATGTGGTGCATGAGGTTGAAAAATTTCAATAGCCCTTTTAATCACCCAAGGCAAAAATTTCTATCAATGCTTAAGATGGAGTGGATTGTTTCATTCTCCATTACAGCCTTGCTTTTTCTGGTGTTCTAGATTAGTATATATAACTCTAGGTTTGATGGCGATTTGGGATTTTTGGGTAAACAAATTTTCTAATAACTCCATGATTTAATTATTGTGTTATTTTGGTCACCTTGATTTTTGGACATGGACGGCAATGCTTGCTTAGTCTTCTCATAAACAGCTTAGATCCTATCTCTAAAACATTCTGAAAATTCTTCATGATTTAGGGATAACATAGTTGTATTTTCTTTGTAAGTGGTCTCTGTTCACTTGACAAGTTAAATATTGTTTTACAATGATATCTATCCTTTGTAGAATGAAACCTCATGGAACAATGTATTCTTGCATACTCCCAAGTATTAGGAATACCTTACAAAACTGATTTCTGAACCGGCTTTGAATAATTGCTTTTCCATTTTTAATTTTTTTATCTATCTTTATTGTCATTCATTTATGGTAATGGTTGACACATTATCATTTTGAGAGATGCTAACTGCATGCATTGTTTTGGCAGGTGTCTTCTATCAGAGAGAGTAAGTCAGACGATAAAAGGTTCTCAATTTTTACTGGGACAAAGACACTTCATCTACGGACTGAAGCCAGAGAAGACAGAGCTGCATGGATTGAGGCGTTGTTAGCTTCAAAAGATCTTTTTCTTCGAGGCTTGACAAAAAGCCTCTTGCTACCGATTGAAGATATTTCTGTTTCCACGGAGAAGCTCAGGCACCGCTTGTTGCAGGAAGGGTTGAATGAAGAAGCAATAGAAGAGTGTGAGCAGATTATGATCTCTGAATTTTCTGAGTTGCAAAACCAGCTGAAGATTCTCCAACAGAAACAATTCCATCTGATTGACATGCTGAGGCAATTAGAGGTAAAAGAATATGCATATAATGAGATTTTAGTGTTACATCTAACTAACTTGTTTGAATGAAAGGACTACATTATTGGTTATCTTGTGAGAAAAATAGTGGCAATGTAAACAAGAGTAGCAAAACTTTGTTCAACTTTTATATTATGTATCTATGCATAAAAGAACCTGTCCTTGTATTTGACCTTTTATTTTCAAAGAAAGACAAAGGGCTCTTACTCACGTGACTTTTACTCTTCTTTCATGCCGAGCACTCAAGTGCAAACTAATTAAACTCCTATGCTAAAGATATTTAATACTAAAAAATATAATATAACTGCTTTAAGGTAGAACCGTAGACCACAATATGTTTAATGACCATTTGTCTTAACATTTCCTTAATCCTTTTCTTTAATAAAGACACTTTATTAAGAAATTGAAAGGTAGCAAGGTATGTGGATTTCTACACTAAAATTCTTAGGAAAGTGTTGTGCAAATTTCAATCTTATAAACATTACAGAAAGAAGAAACACATATAAACATAAATTAAACAATATACCATAACACATGTGTACATGGGAAAACCTTTTCAAGAGAAAAAACCTACACTCCAAAGCAGCCCAATGTATTATTCAGTAAACAACACAGTTACAATACAATTGTAAAGCAAGCCTTCAGAGGAGTATCACCAACTAGAGATTTGGAGGAATTCTAACAGCTTAATAATATCTATACTTATAGAACTCTACACTCAATCTTCATGTCAAGTACTTGTCGATGTGTTTTTCGTGACCGCACCAAACAGCGGAACAAAGTTTCCCAACGGATACCCTATTCCCTCTTGAACAAAGTATTCAACATGCTAAGATTGCGAGTAAGATCATGTTTTCAACTCCAAGGTTCCTTTAATGCGAATGGGCTCAGTTTGGTTGATGTGTTTTGCTGTGTTCTTACGAGGGGACTTACGCAATTGTTCAGGGTTCTTGCAGTTAACAGTCGGTGTATGCTTTGAAAGGGATTCTTGCGTGTATGATTTGGCAATGTAGCTTGTTCTCCTAAAAACTAATCAGAAATGTGTGGAAAATAAAAGACTATAGGGCCTAAGAAACTTATATTCTACTCTAAATGCAGGATATGTGGGGCTTCGTTTCAATAGACTTCAACCAAATTTCACCTAGCCTCACGTCGGACAGCCTCAGTAAAATCGGTGCAATCTTCAAAGGGATAGCAAAGGATGTTCAAATTGTAATTTAACATACATACACCATCAAAACAACGCATATAGGTATACAAATCACAATTGAAGTTAAACTCAAGATGATCTCCCGTGGACCATGCAAGGCGAACTTATCATCAACAAGCCGCTAGTGGTATGGAATAAAATGAAGCTATCTCAATAAAACACCACATATCAAAGTAAACTACTTGCATGAAAATTACGCTACTTGGATACGAAAGGAAGAAGAGACCTTGCTAGCTATTCATGACAAGACGAATTCCACCATCAATGAAAAGATCTATTATCATGAAAAGTGTTACACAACAATCTCCACAAAAGTTTTCAAAGGGAAAACTTTCTTTCTTCTCCACACTATGCAAAATGTCTACAATGCTCTACTCTCTAGTCTCTAGCTCTAATGCAAATGTCCAATCTCTAATGTCTACTGTGTTACAAATGAGGGGGACTCCCCCTTTATATAGCTAGCCAAGTCCTGGAACTCTAACACCGTGACTGACGGTTCATGCCGTGCACAAGATTTTCTCCAAGCAATTAAGGAATCCTGCGTGCTCTGGATCAAGCTGGAGAAAGTAGAGGTGTTCTCAAAGTCATCCTATATGAAGGTCTTCACCTCTGAAAAGAAAGGCACCAGCCTACCCCTCAAATTATCTGCAGTCACCTCATTTGGATTCAACCGCCCAACAAATATGGCCTTGAAGGTATTCTGGACTCCATCAATAATGTGGCCATAGCCTTAGGCCTCTAGTTAAGATACTCTGCACATGTGGTGAGAGAAACACGTCGGTGATTGGCAGAAGAATACCATCTAGAAAAGTCATACACCTTCATTCTCACGAATAACCTCCATCAATGACAACGCCAAAAGACATGTCTCAATTCCCCAAGACAACTGAATAACCTTGCTGATAAACAAAACATCTCCAGGCACGGTAACCCGCCTCCATCCTTGCCAAAATACTAGAGGCCTGCTCAAGCAAAAACAAGGTCACTCCATAAACACCGGTCTCGGCCACGAACTCCACCTTGTGCCTGTCTCACCAATACCCATCTTTCCCAACTCCATCAATCCACTGATTGATTGTCTAGGTATCTCTGCTGGAGGTTCTATCACTGGGATGTCCTGCCCTCGAGAATGAGACAACTGCTGTACATATCCAATTAAGGCCTTGTGTTTTCTTTTCAACTTCTTATACTTCCCCTCCTTCTTGAATAACCTATCTTTGGGGAGGTAGGAGTTATCACACTCCTCTACAATCTGCGCACCAGTGGGGTGTCCCAAATCCAAAGTTCTGACCACATAATTCTCAGGCACTGCTTCATTTCGGTCACAATCAACTTGAGGCACGGCAACGTGAAAATGAGAACCATCCTGCCGGTGGATATCCGAAAATTTTCACTTTCTTCCTTACTGTGGAAGTGCCCAGTCCCTGCAAAATTCTTCCATCTCAAGCTGCCGGATCAAGCTCCTCTTGAGGCTTCTTCTCATTCTATCCTTAAACCATCGGAGCGTCACTCTTTGTATATCAAAGGCAACATTCTTGTGCCTCTACTTCTCGAACTTTTCAGCTTCTTCAGCATTACGGCGAGCTCATCTTCCTCAAGTGGTGAGGTGTCTCACGAAATTATATCATCATCATCGTTCTGGCGCCTCCTAACTCACTGGCACAGGCGGTCGATGTGGTCCCTCATCATCCTGCTGATCATCCCTAGTAGGCGCGTTGACGCTCTGGCCAACCGACTCTCTCCGTGGAGGCTGAACAATATCCTGTACTACTTGCACCTGATTCAGTGCATTCCTCTGATCAGCAAACAAAGAGACCTCCTGTATACTTGGAGAACGTGTCTCCAATGGTGTGGGCATTTCAACCGCAACTCGTGGAGGCTCTGGCTGAGTAGGCTCCTGTCGAACTAGCTCTTTCTTTCTAGATAGGACCTCGTATAATACATTTCTTTTTGCGGTAGTGGAACATTCACTGTGATCTCCCACATCATATTGTAGTCAAGACAGTTGACCTACTTTTGCAACTTTGTTTGCTCGCCTATCAACCCATGCTCTAATTTGGTACTAAGGCCACGAATCAGTATCTAATCAAGCAATCTCGAGTTCGGCCAATACGGAGGAACAGGGAGTGGAAATATCTCTAACTTCTTTGCATAATCGGATGCACCCAACATCCATATCACCGTTCACAGTACGGAACCATTTTCCTTCCCTCCTAAATCAAAATAACCAAACAGCAAAGAGAACATCCTTTTCATGCTTCAATCTCATCAATTTGCGTATTTTAATAATCATAATGGTGGCCTTATGTTAAACTCCTCCCCATGATGCCATTTGATGTTGTGATGTGGGTATAAAATGTTGGTGGTGTGGTATGAAATGATAGTGAAGTTCCTCTCAGCTTCTCTAAACTTTTTATTGATTTTCATTTTGTTGAGGACACCTCATCAGGAGTTGCCTGACAAGCCCCAAATTCAATTCCCCCTTCTTTTTCTTTGGATCTATCAAAAGGCAAGCAATTGCCCTGAATATTTCCTAACATCAATATTCTATCAAATTTGGGTACTTAGGCGACCTATATGCGATGAAAAACCTTGCAGCCTAATATAAAAGCCTCGAGCATATAAGCAGCTATACAGCACCAGGTAATTCTTGGGTACTCGAGATGCAGCGATGCAGCTCACAAAACAATCTCGTGATGTACATGGTGAAGGAATCGTTGACACGCTTGTAGTGAGTTGTGCTCGCCAAATGTAACTGTGGACATGCATCATATATTTTAAACTGGTGGGAGCCACAACCGACAGGTTCCTTGTAAGAGATCCCTCTGTACTTCGTCATACGTGCCAACATATAGATGATGTAAGAGCTCATGTAAAATATCTTCGTTCTCTTCAAGCTCAGGAGCTGCTCGTGCAAATTGTCACTGATCATCTCGGCCCAATTGACATAATCCTTCCCTTCTAGCACGAGATTGATGTAGTAAAACATCCAAGGCTCGAAAATGAATGACTGTGGACAACCACCAACTCTGCTCAGCATCATGATGAGATCACAATATTCTTGCTTCAAGTCATCCGCTATGATCTGCTTGGGCAACTTAAATACGAGAAGGCTTGGGAGTACTCATCGGTGGTGTTGGTCGTCTCGTGCATCGCTCAAAGTAAAGCATACTGTCCGTTATTTCGCTCTCTGGATTTGTAATCAGCCGCCCATGTCTGGGATCCAGAAAGGCTTCACCAATAAGCGGCGGGAGTAAGGTTAAGCCTAGCACTTAGCCATCTGGTGACATGATGATCATGATCCTTCTAAGCCAATAATTAGCGCTCCATTATCAGCTCGAATATATTTGAATGGGCTGGTGAAACCCGGTGCACTCTCCGTCCGCTTGAACAATGTTATGCGAAGTAGTCGAGTCGATGACTTCGATGCTGACGTACGGCTGTGAAAGGTCGGGTTAATAGACCCAAGTTGGTGTCTGTCAGCTTGCCCAGCTTTGAAATGAATTTTGACTATGGCATGAATGTTTTACTCAACTTCTTGATCACAGCTTGCCTGGATGCACCATTGTCCTTGCTAGTCGCCCTTGCCTCAGCCATCTGCAAACAACAAACACTCATCAGCAATTTAAAAAAAATAAAATATTGTGTAGGGGCTGCAGTCGACTTCAAGAAGTTGCAATAACTTTTCTCATTTGCAAACCTTAGCTTCTTCTCTTGAACTTCAACACTTAGAAAAATTTCCAAGTAAGCTTGAGTGACTTCACTACTCTTCGGCAACTTGAACTTCCATAAATTTGTATTTTTTCACCAGCAATCAGCAAGTAGTAAGTTCGCACTTTTACAATTCTCAACAATATCCTCTCAAGGGGTCCTTACTAATACTGGTAACTCGAGACTTCAACAACGAAACAAGCCTTAGCCACAACACTAGCAAACTCGCACCTCCTCTAACCAGCAAGTGCGCACTTCTTAAGTTCTTTGACTTCAGATTTTCAAGGCGTCCTTCTTCAGCAGATTTGAATACTTTCAGCAACTTCTAAGTGCGCCTCTCCAAAAGCCTCAATCCTCAGCAACTTTGAACTTCAACAACCCCACTCTTCAGCAAAATTTCGAACTCTCCAAGCTTCAACAACACTCAGTCTTCAACAACTTACTCAGAGCAAGTCGTCTTCTTCAACTGTGAGAAGCAAGTGAGAGACTTCTTCATTTTATAGCCAAAATTCGAATTCTAGAAGAAGCCAATTATAGCCAGTGCATTAAACTTCCACTACACCACTTCAAAAATTCGAATTCTCCCTCTCTGGTATTTCTGACACTTGTTTCTCGACGTCAGGAATCTTATTCTTCTAGAAGTTCAACTTTGACTGGCATCTTTGAATTTATTTTCGAAAAATTTAATTTAAATCCATCTTTTTAATTCACCAGTCGGAGCTTTATCACCTGAATTTCGAATTTAACTCTTCATCATCTCTGGAAAATTTATCTTCGAAGAATTCAATCAAAATCATCTAGGCAATTCCAACTTGAATTCATCATTCAGAGAAATTTATTCTGAAAACACATTTTATTCATCTGCCTTAGAAAATTTTAAATTCTCCCCTTAGGAAAAATTCACAATTTGAGCACCGATTAAATTCTTCATTGAAAAAGTGTTGGCGAAGTGCGGAAGACTTGGAAATCCATCTATCGCCGCCGAAATGGCGGTACCCCGGAGGGTGCACGAATACTTGAATCACTTGGGTACCCAGCAGTGGAGTTCATTTGATTTTGATTTTGGACAACAGAAAATATTATCCTGTCAGATTAAATTCATTCTTCGCCTGTGATCATCCTGTGTTGCTTTGACTTGAGAAATTTGAATCATCTGCATTATCATCCATCTCTGACTTCACCACTGAGAAAATTTGCTCGTGCTCCACAAAGGAAAATTCACCACCCTGAGCTTCTAGGCGTATTTTCTAAGGGAGAAAATATTTTTGCCTTAGAAACTTTTAAATCATCTTACTCATCGTTGCCTGGGAGAAAAACATCAACTTCACTCAGAAAAATTTCCCTGAGGACGTCTAGCACATTTTATTTCTCACTCACTTCACACTCTAGGCGCATAACATACTTGGCATTTTATTTCCACCACCTTGGAATATTTTCCAACACATTTCACCCTAGGCGCATACCACTTGAAGAGGGGATTTAAAAATCACGCCTTAGCATATTATCTTCAATACTTACCACCTCACACATATCACTTCACCACACCTTAGAAAATTTCTCCAATACTTACCACCTTTGGCGCATTTGAGGCTTGAAGAGGGAAAACGCCTAGCATTCACCACCTTTTACCATGCTTTGAAGTATCTCTTACCTCACTTACCACCTTACATTCACTTTTTACACCTCAATCTAGGCGCATTTAGACATGCAAGAGGGATGACCTTTCGACTTCTCATTTCTTGTCTCCACATGCTTGTTTTGGGCGCATTTAGGAGGGTGAGGAGGACGAATTTCCTTGACTTGTTGACTTGCTTCCACCTTGAGCGCATTTTCATGTAGGTGAAGGATAAGAACTTTGACTCGTTTGACCTCTTTGCCTTTTGGGCGCATTTCGACATGTCTAGTGGATGAAACTTATAACAACGCCCTTGGAGTGACCCTTCACCTTCCATTTTTGTCTTGACATGCATGCATTTGGGCGCATTTTGCCTATGGAGGAGGACGAAGTTGTTTGACCACTTTGACTCTTGCAATTTGGGCGCATTTTGCCCCTTGAGGAGGAAGGGCGCATTTGGAGGGGGGTGGCGGATATCTAGACTTAGAAAAATTTTCAAATTCCCTTCAATTTCCCTTGGGCGCATTTTGCCATGCCTACTGGATAAAATTCATTGACTTTTCTTTGACTTTTTAGCACCTTGGGCGCATTTTCCCCTTGATGAAGGATGAACTTCATACTTAGAATTTTTTTGTGCCTCCACATCAACTGGGCGCATTTGAGCCAGTCTACTGGTGGGGGTGAGACTTAATTTTCGTTTAGCTAGCCTTCATACCACCACTGTTACCAAATAAGCCCTACGAATTTGCATCTACGAGCCCTAGAATGATTAGAAATTTTGGACCTTTGCATCCTCATGACCCTTATTGTCATAATAAACACGCCATTTCAATCACCACTGCTATTTTAGCCAGCCCATTTAAGGTGGTTTACTATAAATAGTAATTGCTTGTTTCTGATAGCTCTACTGCTCCGATTAACTTGAAATTTGAATGAGGCGCTCCTCACCACGTGACCTGACTGTCGATATCAATGCATGCACTTGACTTGCTATTTTTAGCCAGTTTTCAAATTGACTTACTATAAATAAGTAAGTACTTTCTGTTGACTTGAAATTTACCGTGAGATAACTTTGAAGAATGATCATGATGGTTACACCGGTTTCGAAAATTCTGACTTTTACGCCTCTTTTTGGGTCGGTGAAACCCTAATTAGCTCTACATCGTATCAATTGATCTTTGTTTTCGCCGTTTACGTGGCATTCACGTTGCTTCGTGATTCTAAAGCTACTTTGGGAAGCGGGCTGGCAGGACACACACCACTTCTAAAAATAGTAAGTTCCTTACTAAGTGATTATCTTCATTTGCATGTCACACCCGCGCTGAAATACCAAAACCATCGAGAATCATCAGGCATGCAAAACCACGACATACAAACCTAAATAGCAACTGAAGACTGCATTTTGAAAGTTGTCGTCTCGTTTTGCATGTTATATCGTTGCGAAGGTCTCAAAAAACCCAGAAGGAATATCCAGACATGCAAAGAAAAACTCTGCATCTGAACCCTGAAATTTGTCTCGGAAGCCGGACTGCTAAAAATAGTAAGTTGTCCGTTTTCGCTCCAATTTTGCACACGAGCAGCTTGATGTGCTCTGAATGCAGTGTGATTGTCGGAATTTCAAAAATGTTGACAGATTGCCTGTAATTTCACACTTGCTAAAAATAGTAAGTACCTCGGAACCTGATGAAAATTTTGCTGGGAGCCTGCTGGAAGCATACTAACAACAATGTTAAGCTCAATTTTCAATTTATTCACCCTATTCAACCTTGGATTGACCGGGAAAAATGAAACCCTAATTTTCAGACTTGGTCAATTTCATGCTTAAACTTATTGATGGGCGCAACCCTCGAAAGGCGGACATCAGAAAAAGACAGAGTGAGAGAGAGAGAGAGAAAAACCCAAGCCAAAAGACCAGAATGGAGCAAAATTTAGGGGGTACCCATCTTGAATGGGGCGATGTGTGAAAAGGTCACAACAGTACTTAATATATAAGAGGTACAATAAATATATGAAACCATCAAATACTAATTAGAAAATGTGAGTTAAAACCACCTTTTCAAATCCCAAATCTCAAGATGAGTCTATAGGCAAAAAGTAATACATTAAAAGTAATATATTCTTTTCACCTGTCATAACTTTGTTATAATTCACTCATCAATTTGGTCGTTCCATTGTCTCCAATCAAAGTTGCCTTATGATGTGTCATAATGCACATCATAAGTTGGTCAACAAGTGTAACTCTCCCTTACAGCTCTTTTATGTGTTCAACACGTTTTTACATTTTTTATGCAAATATTTGGAGGCCATAACTTTTGATTTGGGAGGCCAATTGGGCCCCTATTTTTAAAAGTTGTAGAGCTCGAAGAGACCTACACAATAGCCACCCCTTTAGCGATGCCAAACAGGGTGGAATATTTATCTTGTCCAAAAACCAACTCTATAGTCCAGAAATTGAGTTTTTTAATTTTATAACCCAAAAATTGCACTTTTTGTAACTTTATCAATAGGAGCATGGTTGAGACACCTTTCCTAACAGAAATGACATTTTCTTCCGTAGAGTCTGAAATTCTACAAATGGCATACTTAGTCTTAAATGTTGTTATTCTCCAATGTATAAAGGCTATAGCATTTGCAGAATTAGTCATAACCGATGGTTTTGACTCTTGAGTAGAATGTAGGAGGAGCACTTTTATTTACAAAAGTTTTTTAACTTTTTTTGTTTATTATTGCTTGTTGGTCCTACTCTTGAGAATTTTCCAAGTTCTAATCAGAGTACAAGAAGACTTAATGTATACAAGACTCATCACATTTCTTACTTTACTTCATGCGGTTATAAGCTGGAAAAAGTTAAAACTAAAATTGACTGGAAGAAAGAAGAGGTTTATAATATATTGGATTGGAATTTCCTTCAAACTACTTAACTACAAACTAGCTTTTAGTTTTCATGAGTGGGATATTCTGGAAGTTCATAGTATCATCTTTATCAAGGAAGAAAGCTGATTAACAGAAGTTAATTGGTCAGCAGTAAGCAAATTCAAAATAGAAATCCGTTGACATATTAAGAATCTGGCAAATGCTAATTAATCATGATTGACATCGGTGTTTAGGTTGGAGCAACCCATGTAGACAATGTTACAGAAATTTAATGCCAATGCAGAAAATAGAAATACTAAATAATGGGAGGGTTAGAAGATTGGCGAATTGGGATTCACTTTAGAAATAGGATATACTACTAATTGAAATTCAGTTCTTCATGTGAGTATCCTAGAAACCTGTCTAGGGAATTTCCAGGGCAGCACGTGAGATTTTATGTCCTTGCCTTTTATATGAACTTCCTTAAAGCTTATCACTGTGCAATCAAAGATTTTTCACACAAATCGAAAATGTGTATGAATGGACATCTACAGTTATGCACTTTTCAGCAAATAATGTTCAGATATGATTCAAATGATTTTTTTTCTTGAAAGGTAACTACTACTAGAAAAGGAAATAAGAAAAATGAAAATGAAAAAATTTAGATATTGTGGCAAATAGTAGCTGAGTACTTGTCAGTGTGATTGACAAACAAGCCCACCAAGAGCTTTAGAGAATGTCCTTGAATGTTGTCTTCTTACTTTGCAACTTCCTGAGTTGCGTCCTTATTAGATTGGATTTTAAATGGAGCAATGTCTGATCCTGAAGCTTGGTGGCAAAAATTATGTCTGCTCGTAAGCAAGATCCTTCTTTAAACACAAAATCTTAGGATGGCTTATGACCTGTTGAGGGCTGGTAGTCGAAGCATGTCTGAACAAATCTGGTGTTTCAGATTCTTGTTGTGTTTGAGTGGGAAAGATGAAACAATTTGTCATGTTTTTTGGGATGTTTGGCTCCCAAGATTTTTCGGGTGTGGCTACAGGATGAAGTTTGCTTGCTTTCATTACACCTCTATTGTGGAGAGATTCTTTGCTAGGAGGCTAGAGGATGCCAAGGATAGTTGAAGGACTTTATAGAATGCTATTGCTTCTGTGTGGAAGATGAGATGTATAGCAATTTATCTGGAGGGCAGTTCCCCAATTAGCTTAGAGAAGTTTTAACTCTTTTAAGTAAACTTAGCTTTACTTGTTAAAATTAAGTCTGGTGCTTTTGTTGACAATTTGCCAGATCGGGCTTAGGTTCAGGTGCTCTTGTTTAGAAGGTTTACAAAGTTGGTATCATTTTCAGAAGGCACACAGTCACTTGATTATCTCTTTGATTTCTTGGAAACAAAATTCATATAACCTACAAGTTATCCCTTTAACTAGAAAGTCCTAATTGGTTTATTTTCATAAAATAATAAATATATAACAGAAAATTCATAATGTCAGAAATTTTATATCATAGGTATTCAAATAATTAATTTCTGTTGCAATCTGTCCCTGAATGACTGAAGACACTCGCTGAATAATCTTCTTAGTAAGGGTTATCTTTCTTGGCTGAGTTGGCATCAAAGAGCTCTTTCTGCTTGGTGATGACTGGATTGATCTAGGTGGGATTTCAGTTTGAACACATTCTAATCTTCTATACATTGAAAATCCTTACTAAACTAAGTTCATTCTAGGCATGTTTTTTGATATGATCCTGATATTGCGATTCTAGATATCTTCTACCTGCATGATATTTGCTGATGGTATATTTATACAGCCCTGGTCAAGTGTTTTGTATTTTGGACTGAAAGTTGGAAGGATCAACCATGAATCTTTGTTCACCACTATGCTAAAGGGTGTGAGCTCGTCTTGGAATAATGTGGCTATGATGGCTTTGCTGACCCAAACTTCTATCGTCTATGTCAGTGTTAGCTACAAGGCATTTGAGGGTTAATATAGTAGGCTCAAGAGATAATTGTGGTGGTTGATGTGTAAAGCTACACGACCTCTTGTAGAAACAAGATAAATATCTTCTATTAAAAAAATGGGAGAAGAAAGATAAGGTTTTTCAAGAATTTCCAGATAGACAGTAATATATCCCTCAATTCTTAAAAACCAACATACCTAATATTGACATGTTCTTTAGTATCTTCCTTTCAAATATAGTATGTCCTGCCACTACTATCTTCACGAGGGATGGGCCCAAGGGTGGTCAGTGTTAATGCATAGCTGGTGAGAGCATAATTTTGTTTTGGTAAATTGGGAAGCTAAGTCTGACCAATGTTGCTTTTGATAGTTTGGATGATAAATAGGGTTTTCAGATTCTGCAAGAAATGTTTTGGGAAGATTGTGAACTTGGGGCTTAGATTGTGGAAGGAGCATATCATGATTATCTATAGGGAGAAGGAAAGCCTATGGAAATATTCACAGGCTGCACATGTGAAGAAGCTTTAAAGCACACAGAAAGGTGTGGGGACTGAGCTACACAGAGGAGCACAGAGCTGGATAAGAGGCAACATAACCCCACATTCCTCAAGTATTGGAAGAAAATCTGAGTATTATCAATCTCTGTGTAATCAACTATAATTTTGAAGGCATCATCTGGAGGTAGGCTTAGTACTACAGGAGTCTCAATCTATCATTAGAGGCTGTTGTATTACTTGGTGAAGATGAGGAAACTATCTTGAATGATACGGCTTAAAGTCTGCTAGATTAAGTAAAGATATTAATGATACAGTTTTGGATTCTATTTGAGGATTGGATGAATAGAAGCATAGTTGGAAAACTCGGACTCGGCAAAAACTCGGCAGACCCAAAATTTGCGACTTGGCAAAAACTCGACAACTTAAAAAAATGCTTAAATTTCTTTAAAAACACTTTTTTTTTTTTTGCAAAATTCAAAGACAAAATATATCCAACGAGTCCATAAATAAGTACAAAAGTGTTTTCTATGAAATTTGATTCATTTGAATACAAATTGAGTACAAAATCGTATTATCATGCAAAACCTTGATACTGGCAACTATTATGAATTTATGATGATTGTCTTTGAAAATCATCATCATAATTCATAAATTGCATATTACAACATTTGACATCTTCCTTTATCCTAGTGTAGTGAAAACTTGGGGAGAGGTTCTAATCTTTGCACACTGTTGTTGTCTAGTGAAAACTTGAGGAGAAGTTCTAATTAAATGATATTATGATAGTGATAAAGATAATTGTCTAAGTTGTTGATTCTTGTCTCCACTCCCAAATCCTCTCATTGCAATCAGATTTCTTTTATGAGAAGAGATCCCAATAATTACTGGGGGTCTAGGAGTGGAGATCTCAATGGGGTCAAGGGGTGATGCCCCACAATCAATGGGGTCTAGGGGTGGTGCCCCTTGTGGGGGGTTTGGGGGCAATGCCCCCATCAAGGTTGAGGGGCAGTGCCCCTTGTGGGGTCCAGTGGCAACGCTCCTAGCAGGGTTGAGGGGCAGTGCTCCTCGTGGGGCCTAGGGGCAACGCTCCTAGCAAGGTCGAGGGACAACGCTCCTAGCAAGGTTGAGGGGCAGCGCCCTTCGTGGGGGTCTAGGGGAAATGCCCCCAATGGGGTCAAGGGGAAACTCCCCTCATGGGGGTCTAGGGGCAACTCACCTCATGGGGGTCTAGGGGCAACTCACCTCATGGGGGTCTAGGGGCAACGCCCCCAATAAGGTTGAGGGGTGAGGTTTGGGGGCAACGTCCCCAACGTGCTCCCTGTCGGGATACAGGTCAGGGTCGAGGGCGGAGCCCCGCCATCAAGCCCAAATTAAGGCCTTTGAAACCACATAAAACTTCTTGTCACACAACATTTCACAATTTTATCACTTAAGGGAGAAATTAGGTATTGGGCACTTTTTAATGAAAAATATTTGCTCTCCAAGTGCTATGTGAGGAAGTGTGAGCTGCATTCATGCATTTATAGGGAAAAATCGTGAGTTTTTTGACTATTTTTTTCGTTTTTTTTTGTATTTCGCATTTTTGATGTATCTGGCAAGTTTTTTTGTCAAGTTTAATTTTTCTTTTGTTATGATGCCTTTTTTGCCATGGCAGCCTGATGTATGCATTCACGGTAAGTTTTTGCCATAGACTTGCCGAGTTTTTGGGCAAGTTTATCTAGGGAGTACTCTCAGGCCAGAAAACTTGGCGAGTTTTTCAAGACTCACCGAGTTTTCGGTGTGTCTGCTAACTATGAGTAGAAGCATAGATTCAATACCTAATGCCTAATCTACTATAACAAGAGAATCTTGAAACCTTCTGGCTGTTGGTACAATGTCACTATCACATCTGTACCAATTTCTGCAGTAGCTCCAGGGGTTTGATACCCCAATTTGTTGAAGTGGGCCTGAAGAATTATATAATAAGTCTAGTAGGATAGATGAGGAAAATAATTTTTATTAATGATCAACATGAATGTTCATTGCTTTTGGACCCTGCTATAAGAAAGCCTTTCTGATGAGGCAAAACCTACAAGATAATAATTTTTTTATCTCTTTTATGTTGCCATCTTATACTTGAGCTCTCTAGATTGCACCATCTTCCTGTCTGTAATAACAAGCATTTTTGCTGTGGAAAGAATTAGTAGTGTAAATATACATTAGCGTACCAATGGTTGTAGAATTCATGGCTTTTTCTGTAAAGTTATAGAGTTCAATATGTTGTCTGTTATTGCAATTTTCTTCTTTTGTGAGTTAATTTAGTATTTACTTTTCATGTGCACCTCTTCATCACTGCTAATGGCATCTACGATAATAGGTTTGAAAGTTCAATTTTTGCCTCTTTTTTTTTGGGATGCAATGAGCAGACATCTTACTGGGGGATGCATTCTGCTGCTGTAAAATAATCTGTAAACATAACAATCACATTCCCTTAAGGCATAGGACATATCGGATTTATATGTGTAATTACTATGCCCTTATAATTTTCTGGCATTTTATATTACTATGCCCTTCTAACTTTCTGGTGGTTTGCACATTTAAGTTGAGAAAGATTATAAATAGCATGGCGATTCCTTACCAAACATTTAAGTCCGAAAATATTAAGTTTGGAGCTTCTGTTGATAAGTA
The DNA here is from genome assembly GCA_007258455.2 of Sequoia sempervirens. Lineage (NCBI taxonomy): Eukaryota > Viridiplantae > Streptophyta > Pinopsida > Cupressales > Cupressaceae > Sequoia > Sequoia sempervirens. The sequence continues at coordinate 247,298,923 of VDFB02000013.1, read as the reverse complement.
TCCAAATGTATGTGTCACAAATCCTTGTGATTCTTTGGTAGTATGATTATTGAAAGTCATGAAGCACTGCTGTAACATAGACATGCTTCTACTAAATACTATTCTACATATATGTGTATGATGGTAACAGCTTTTTGCATAATTTTTTTTTATGCAGGCAGAAAAAGTAGAGCTTGAAACCACTGTTGTGGATGAAAGCCAGTATAATGCAAGGGTGCGAGATGTATCTAGTGGTTCTGGGAATGGAAGGTATAGTGGTAAGTGGCTTACATATTGCTTGAAACACCTCCCTATTTCTACATTGATTTTCCTTATATAATAGTGAAAATCTTAAAGATATTATATTCGACAACATCAATTTGAAGTTTCTTATGTGTACAGGCTTTGAGAACAAGAACTTTTCTTTATTGTCTTTAATTTTATAAATGACAAGATTATTTTTGTCAAAAAATTCAAATAGAAATTTGATTAATGCTCATATTCATTGATTCAAAAATGTCCGTGTTGGCTGTGGTAGACAATAGCTTTTTTAGACATATTCTGTGTACTGTTATTAAATAGTAAAATACACTTCTAAGCTAAGTTGCCATTCTCCGTATGGACACAAGTTAAGGGTTTGGGTACCCCGTACCCCTATGGCATTTTTTTCTTCTTTGGGTATGGGTGTGGGTTCGTGTATATATATATACCTCATAATTTGCAAAAAGTAAATACTTATAAATTCACAATATGATAATTCAGTGATTTGTTAAATGTCAATACAAAATATTTTAATTTTGCACTTCGTTGAGAGCATCAACTTCAACATTTAGTTCAAATTCATTTGAATCACAATCAGCTGTAGTGCCACTCACACTTGCCATGTCATATGCATAAGCTGCGTCATCTATAAAGACTTCAGCAAGCAGTGCAATTGTATTGTCTAAGTCGGCACATTTAGGAGTTAGATCCCAATTCCTTGTCACCCCCTCATTCTACTAAAGTCCCTTCTATGACAAGAGTCACAAGCTGGAGTGCACAAAGACCAAATCGGTTGCTTAACTAAATGGATAAAGGAGTACGCACTCCTATTCCACTAAGTTGAAGGAGAATTTGCAACTTGTTGAATTTGCATACAATATTTACAATTACAAAACATAAATTATAATATATAGCAGTGGAATTTTTTGAGAAAGTTAAAAGATAAAAATATGCATACTTGAGAGAATTTTCATTGCAAGAGGTTGTAAGCAAATAAAGCCTTGGCCATTTATGTACCACCATTCATGAGCGTTTTTCTTTTATTTTTCTCAAAGACTGCAAACATTATGATTCTTTAAAGATATGAAGTGGCCAAATTCATTCAAGATAACACTATGTTTATCGACATCCGAGAATACTATTTTGAATGCAGTTTTTGTACTAGGAGCAACTTTTTCATATATAGTATCTCTAAGCTATAATATTTCATAGACAAAGCAAATGCTAGGAGATGCAAGGGTGCAGTCATGTTGTTCCAACGGTCAACAATGATCTTTTACATCTTTTTGAGAAATGCTTCTATGTGTTCATGTTCGTGGCTTCAATTATGGTTCTTATTTTTTCAACTGTGGAGTCCATTGAAGAGCACACGCTTATATTGAGAGGGGGGTGGAGAGGGGTGCAATTTTAAACTTTTAAAAATTGAATAATCAAAACTTGATAGTGCTAATAAACCATAAACAAAATGACCACAAGTTTTACATGGAAAACCCTTTCGGGTAAAAACCATGGCAAATTATTTGCTTATATAAATAAGTAGGCACCAACCTACAGAAGACACCAATCTTCGATTACAAAAGTGAGACCAACTCATAGCTGACCACCAACCCAGTACATAAAAAATTGATGGGCACCAACCTACACACTTACAGGTATAATATCTTTTTAATGAAAGACGAATATAAGCAAACCCCTTCTTTAAGTCAGCTTCTTCAAAACTGAACTTTATCTCTGCACTTATCTTGTCCAATTCTGCCCCTTACACCATTTTTCTCCTTCTAATAGCGGCCTGCAATCTCATGTCTGCTGCGTTGCTTCTTTTTCACTCACCCCTTTTTCTATCCAAAAATATAGCATAAATCTCCTTCTATAAAATTAAACCTACGAGGCACTTTCTAATTTTTGCATGCATCAGTTATTGCATGCTATCTTTCTTTTTGCATGCTGGCATTGCTTTTTTATGCTGGTGCTGCTTTTTCTTTTTTGCATGCTTTTTTTTTCCTTTTTGCATGCAATTATCCAATGCCACGTTTCATGCAATTATCCAACTCCACGTTTTATGCAATCACTCATTTATTCAACTCCACCTTTCATGCAATATATCGTTGCATGTTTACTTTGACATCAACGACAATATTCTAACAATCTCCCCCTTTGTCATTGATGGCAACTTCAAATTTTCTAAATTGCTCCCCGTGTCTCACAGCTCCCCCTATCTTCAATTCTCCCCGTTTGACATCAATGGCAAAGGAATTATTTACTGTTCACCATTCATTCTCTTCAAAGTGAGAAATTTGCTTCTGTCACCCGTCATATGTCTTGAACAGCCACTATCAATGTACCATTGATTGCCTTCATTTTGTGCATGTAGGGCTGTTTGAACAATCATAGAATTTTCTTTTTCTTCTGCTTTCTTCTTTCTCCAAACTTTTGAATTTTATTTCTTTTTATTTTGTTTAGGAGGCTCTGCAAAATTACTTCTACAAACCTCTGCAGTATGACCAAAATTATTGCATTTGTAGCATATGACATTAAAATTCATTAAAGGGAAAAAAGAATTCAGATTCCTATTCATGAAACCTTGATTTTTGTTCTTGTTCCATGCAAGATTATTTCTAGGATATTCTGCATAATCTCTAGCTCAAGGACTGAAATTATTTTTTGCATGTACCCTACATTCCATAGCCTTGTGACCAAAATGACTGCATGAAAAACAATAGCCATAAAAAAGTTATAAAACCTGGTTCTTTGAGCTTTCCTGAATGGAAGAGATTTTCTGAAGACAGTATTTCTAACTTCAGAATATGAGCTTGCCTTCTGACTTTCTTTTACCATGTTTCCTTCACTTTTGAGACTATCCACATAGCTTTTCTGTTTTTCTTCATTTGTTTTAGCTGCATTGAAACTTTGACCTTCTTCATATCCAAGGCCACTTTTATCAAATGTAGACTTTTGAGAATTGATGATCTTGTTCAAAGTTTCTGCATTCTTTTCGTTCTTCAAATACCTGTTTGCTTGAGCCACAACTTTGTCCAATTGCTTCCTTAGAGAAACAATTTCAGACTCTAGTTGTTCACAGTTTTGTTCTTTCATCTTCAATTGATTTCTCACTTCTTCCTCAATTCTTTTGGCCTCTTCAATCTGAATTTTCAGATCTACAATTTTCTTTTCAGCTTCCTCAAAAGTTTGTGATGCTTTATCCTTTGATTCATTGTCTTCTTGAAGCTGTACTTTCAGTTTTGAATTTTTTCTTTTAAGATTTTCAATCTCATTATAGGCAAAGAAAAGCTCTTCTTCAAGATCTACACCTTCATCTTCTTCATTAGTCTTATTTTTTGAATCTTCCTTTTGATCATCTTTTTCTTCTTTTGCCATAAAGAGTATTTCTTCTTTTTCACTTGAAGACTCTCCATCACTGTCTTCTGATGAGCTGATGTAATCTTTGGTATAAAGACTCTTTTTTGGTTTTTGAAAATTCCCTTTCTTCTCTTGATAACCCTTCTTATCTTGATAACCCTTCTTGTAGTATTGGGGTTTTTTCTCATTATCGCTGCCCTCACTCTTTGCATATGGACATTTGGAAGCAAAATGTCCTACTTTTCCGCAACTGAAGCACTTGAAAGTTAACTTTCCTTTGTATTTCCCCGATCCCTTCTTTAGTCTTCTCATGAAGTGAGCTTCTTCTTCATCTGAATCATCATTGTCACTTGGTTCATGCTCCTTATTTTTTCCTTTTCTTGAAGCTTTGAAGGTTGCCTCCTTTTTGGATGTGTGGTCAACGGTTCTCATCTTATAGTTAGATAGAATCCCATGCAACTCATCTTTCGTTAGATTGTCAAGATCTCTCATTTTTCAACTTATCCCACATTTCTTGTGCAGATTTGCAATGCATCACCTTCAATGAAGTCATATTTAGACAACCCACAAAGAATAGCATTCTTGGCCTTGGCATTACATTCACTAAGCTTCTTTCCAACAGCATTAGTTGGAGAAGTTGCAGGAGTTGTATAACCATCAACAACGGATTGCCAAATACCAAAACCTAGAGCACTCAAATATGTTTCCATTCTTATGCTCCAAAATGGGTAATTCGTTCCATCAAGCAAAGGTGCTCTATTTGAGGAGAAACCATATCCATCATGACCAGCCATGTGTGCTTCTCAAGATCTAGGTTAATCAGTATAAGAGCAATTTTATGTGGAAAACCATAAGCAAAACTGAATAATCAAAACTTGATAGTGCAAATAAACCATAAGCAAAATGAACACGAGTTTTACGTGGAAAACCCTTTCGGGAAAAAAGTACGGCAAAATATTTGCTTTTATGAATAAGTAGGCACCAACCTACAAAAGATACCAATCTTTGATTACAAAGTGAGCACCAACTCACAGTTGAGCACCAACCCAATACATCAAAAAATGATAGGCAATCACACTTACCGGTAGAATATCTTTTTAATGAAAAACGAATATCAGCAAACCCCTTCTTTAAATCAACTTCTTTAAAATTGAATTTTATCTCTGCACTTATCTTCTTGTCCAATTCTGCCCCTTACACCATTTTTCTCCTAATGGCGGCTTGCAATCTCATGTCTGTTGCATTGCTTTTTTTTCACTCACCCCTTTTTCTATCTAAAAATATAGAATTAATCTCCTTTTATAAAATTAAACTAGTGTTACCCCAAGTTTCCGGGATGGGGACAACGGGATGGGTCCCCAAGTTTCCGGATTTTGAGGCCAAATTTGGGAACGGCGGGGGGATGGCTATATAAAATATAGGGAAAATTTAAAATATATAGGGAAATTTTAAATATTCATATGATAACATGGATAAGGCATGCATAATATACATTATAGAACCTTAACATATAACATTTGTGTTCAACATTATTTGTCAATAAACTAAGTGTCTTTCCTGTATGTTGAATTATCATTTGTTAATTGTTAGTGATACTGATAATTGTCAAAAAAGAACACAACAGTTAAATTAAACAGTCTTATTGTATTTTCTGTGATACTGGTACATACTGGAAAAATACTTATGCTATACCAGTTAATGAGAGGATTTGTCTAGCTATAGGTATGGATTATGGAAGACCAAATGTAAACTGCAATGAACAAGGATAGGATATCCTACTGCGTTGACATCCTTATTGGAATTACTAATGAAAAAAATTCAGAACTTGAAGTGAAGAAAGTTGTTTAGTTTAGCTATTTAACTATAGAACATTTATGCCTAACACATAATTGCACTTGCATATAATAAAGCATCATAAGTATGGTATGTGATCTTGAAATTTAGCACTGACTTTTGAACTAGATGCCACAATCAATATTGAATAATTGTATCAGTTACACTTATCCAAAGTTTAAAGACAACAAGTAGTGGCACCAATTTATTTCATGGGTGGACATAATTAAGTTCACACTCCCTTGCTATGAAAATGTGTTTTTTTTGTTTCGACCATGCTTTGATGCAGGGGATGATTGACCATCTTGGGGACGGCTAGGGGACTTCTAAGATGGCTGACCATCCCAGGGACGACCAGGGGACTCCTAGAATCCCCTGGCCGTCTTGGGGACCGGTCAGCCGTCCCTCATCCAGTCAACAGCGTCCCCCCGTTTTAGGGACAGTTCCCTATTTTTTGGCAGAAAAGGGGATGGTCCCCTGCCATCCCCCAGCTGTGCCCCTGTACCTAGGATGTCCCGGGGATAGGGACCAGGCATTTTGGGGGGGGGGCCGCGTCCCCGGGTTTCCCTGAATTAAACCTATAAGGCATTTTTAATTTTTGCATGCATCAGTTATTGCATGCTATCTTTCTTTTTGCATTCTTTTTTTTCATGCATAAGGGGCGTTGCTTTTTTCTGCTGGTGCTACTTTTTTTTCGCCGGCGCTGCTTTTTTTTTGCATGCTTTTCTTTTCCTTTTTGCATGCAATTATCCAACTCCATGTTTCATGCAATCACTCATTTATTCAACTCCACCTTTCATGCAATATATCGTTGCACGTTTCCTTTGACATCAATGAAAATATTCTAACATCCATGCTATCATCATTTTCACCCAAACATAGGCGATCTATATTAGCATACCTAATCATGTTGATGATGGGCTTAGTGAAGTTCAAGTTATATTCCACAAGAGCCTACCACCCATCATCTGGGATCAATGCTTTGACTTTTTGGGCTCTCTTTGTATTTGATTGCCTCCATAAATTTCAAAGAGTGTTGATGACCATAGTGCTCATGCCTCTAGCACTTTCACAAGTTGTCTCAAGATGATTGTGTGTGATGCAAATCGAGTCTTGGCAACCTAATATGGTGTAAAAAGTAAAACAAAAAAAAATTTTACATTAAAAATTAAAAAAATTACAAATATACTAAAAACTAAAATTACTTTCAACATCTCCAAGTTGGAGAAGGTCTTGAAGATGGCTTGTGACATTGTCACAAATGTTTGAATCTCCTTGGCCTGTGCGTAGATTTCTTTGACCCACTCGATCTGTGAGCCAATCTTTGCAATATTAAGTCGAGTAAGTGGACAACACATGGTGTCCAAAAAATGTCCATATGTACCCTCCACTGTTGAACTAGTTGTCCTACAATATTTAGTGTTGTCTATTAGGATTTGGACATACCATCTCAATGTGAGATGGCGACTGTATGAGGATATTGGCAATGAAAGTTGCACCCTTCACTTGCCCCCTCACAATCTACTATTTTCAAAAATATTGTCCCTTTAGGGGATATTGTAATTACAGTAATTAGTTGTCTATTTCTGCAATCTTTCCATCCATCAGAAATAATGGACACTTCTATGTCATGTCTTGTATCTTTGATTGCTCTCAATAATGTCTTTATGGAAGCTTTCTCTTTGGCCAATAAGGCGGTGTGCACCTTTTCATACTTAGGACTAATGTAATTAGTAGGTGCATTGGTAATTGTTGTTATCATATGTCATTAATATGGTGATTTAACAAGGTTGAAAGGAAGCTCATTGCCATAAATGCAATGAGCAATGCTCTCATTTGCAACCTCCCTTGCCTCATTTCTGAAGGTCTTTTTCAATGGGCCTCTCTTATTAAAAAGAAATGGGGTATTCTCTTCGTAGGAAGATGACAATGGCATGAAACAATGTAGACCAATTAGTTGTGTTTAGCTAGTAGGAGGTTTTTGCGATCCTTTCTTGGAAAGAGGATGTACTCTTTCATTTAATCTATTACTTACCATGTTGGTGTCCTCTTGTTTGATATATCCCATTATTTGTTGTTTTGGCAACTTTTTTTTTGGCCCGAGATAAATTCTTATTCCTAAGCTCTAGTAATAGTGATCTTTCGCTTGACTATATGAGTTCTATACTCATTCCCACATTGGCTACAACGCCAACTATAACTCTTACCACTAGGAAGTTGTTCGATCATGGTTGTATGTTGTCAAAGAAGTGACAGTGCATCAAATTTAAATGAGCTCTCTACATATGGGGAAATTGAACTAGAACTATGAGCTATTCTAAATGAACATGATAGAACAAAAAAAATACAAATTTACAACACTACAACTTAAAAAATAAAATAAAATTGGCATTATAACCCTTGTATTATGTATAGAAGGTTCAAAAAAATATTCAGAAACTTAAAAAAAATTTGATTTTTTTTTGAAATATTATGAACTTTTTTCTTCAAAACGTGAAAAATTACAAGATTCATTTGATAGATAAATCTTCCTTATATAACTCTTTCTCTCCTATTGGTGTGGGTTGTTCTCTCTTTTAGCCTTCACCTTTGAAAAGAATTGCAGCAACTTTAAAAAAACAATGGTAGCTTGCAGGCAAATATGCTGTTTTACTCACTTGTGTTTGTGAAATGAGACAAAAGATGTTAAGAGCCCTTACTTCAGGGTGAAATTATGTATTTAGGAGTTTTTTTATTTATAAAAATGTTAAAAAAATAATATTTTTTTAAAAACAATTTTGGATGGGCAGTTCATAGGTTTGCTTGGGTCCGGCCTAGGTTCCCTGTGGGTCCTTCATATGGAACCTAGGGTGTACCAGAATATTCATAAATTGAACCAATGAAATTCCATCTGCTACAAATAATAGGAGCTTTTGAACCTATCTTGATCTTAACTATTTTTTTGTGATGGAGAGAAAATTGTGTAAGGGATTGCTCCTTTTTGGATACCCATTCTTTTTGAAGTAGATAGAAACATATTTTAGATCACGATTCTAGGGAAGTACTATTTGATCATCCTTGCCAATGTCTAGTCTTTATTGTTATGCTATTTCTATGGAAACATCTCTGGTCTAGATATCGATTTTTTTTTTCGGTAATCTTTTTAATATCTTTTGCTTCATTTTTTGTATGCTTGATATCAATTTATTTTTTTCGGTAACCATTTACCTTTGCTTCATTTTTTTTATGCTTAATAGTAACTTCATACTTTTTTTGTTTGCCTCCTCAGTGTTGTGCCCAATGACTAATATAAGAACTGTGGTATACAGTTTTTATTGATTGTGAGGAGCAGACCCTGGGAAAACCCAGAGCTGTCTTGGCCCTGAAGCAGACTCAGATGGGTATGCAGGGGGGTTAAGCAAAACCTGGCAACATAGCTTGTAAGCTATCAAATGGCCTAAAGAATCCATTAACAAAAATTCTAATTCTAATTTTTCTTTTATTTCTTCATATTGACAAACCATTCCACTTCTGAAACTCTATCTTCGCCTAGAATTTGGCATGGTTAACTTGTTAGCATCCAATCTGTGCTACCATAACAGTTTTCAAACTTAAAATCACCCTCCTGCTAAATACTAATGACAATGTAATCCAGACTAGTCTATCTAACCTAGACTAGTTTGGTGTGAAAACTTAAACTGCCAAATACTAATGACAATGTAATCCAGACTGGTCCATCTAACCTAGTCTAGTTTGGTATGGAACCTTAACCCTAAATTGACAAATGTTTTTACAGGTCTATACAGTCTACAAAAAGAGGTGCAATTATTAGTAACTGTCTACATAAAGATCAAATGTACTTATCATTGTACGTATGAAGAGAAGCACCTTAGAAATTGAAGACATTTTTTGAGGCCAAAATATTGTTCGTTGGATAAGTGGGTTCAACTATGTGAAGTCACATATAAAGATATAACACATAGAATAGAGGGAGGTGTGGCATGAATGGCTAAGTTGGTCATTGAGATTGTAAAGAACTACTAGTTATGATATGACAATATGACTATGAAATTCCATAAAGAAATCTAGTGAAAACTTCAATAAGTTGTCGTCAAGGAAGGCAACACTCCAAAAACCAGAGAAAAAATCACATTCAATAAGTATGAAAATTAAAAAGAAAAGAGAAAAGGAATTAATGACCTAAGAGGGACTACCCCTACATCCTATTATGTATGTGTCTGCATGATTGGCTGTGTACAATTAACAAGTTAAACATTCCATCCTCGTATCCTTATTGTAAAATGGCTCAGTGTGATTGGCTGTGTACAATGAACAAGATAACATTTCAGCCCTGCATCCTTATTATAGCATGGTACAGTATGATGGTCTGTGTATAATGATTAAGTTGAACGTTCACTTGTGAATAATGAAGGTATAATGAAATGGAAGATGTGATGTCCAGCATTTAAAATATACTTGCCAGTTTAGTTTCTTACCTGACTGTTTGGTAATAAGCAGTATTACCCAGAAGCATGGTTTAATCACTGTCAAAGAAGATATTTAGGATAGTATGTTGAGAGAAAACAGATTATATGACAGTTGAAGGTTGTAAGCCATTGAAAATAAATAAGAAGCTGCTGTTGTAAGACCTTGGTAATGCAATTTTGAATCTTAAATACTTTGTTTGGTTGTACAAGAATCTTGTTTTACTCATTGTACCTGGTTTAGGAAACCTTGCAAATGCAATGGTGGTGCATTTTTCTAAGATATTCTGTATTAGATTCAGGACACTACCTTCATCCTATTGGTATAATTAATGAAACATGAAGAATGTGCTTATAATATATCTGATAGATCGGTTTATTAAATAGAAAACACCCCCCAGCCCTCTCTCCTTGCAAATGCATTTGCTTTCTTTGAGTTTGGATTTTGAATCTCAATAGAAGTACACTAAATTTTTTGTAATCTTATGTACTTACACTAAAAATGATGTTTCAGAAGGGACAGCGACAGAGTCTGATGAAGAAAATGAAAGCCAGGATGGGGTAGATGGTGAAACAGATGAAGATGTTGACACATTTTTTGATACAAAGGATTATTTATCCTCAGAGTCTCTAAGAAGCACAAGTCCTGGGTATGCACGACTATCAACAGATTCGCATGAAGATGTGTTGGATGATAAGGAGTTCCGTCACTCTTATTCTGTAAATGGGAGAGATGCAGACATGGAAAGGATTGGTCTTGATTATCCTTGTGTAGAAAGACGCACTAAATTGCCTGAACCTAAGGAAAAGGAGAAAGCAGTTGGTCTGTGGTCAATTATAAAAGAAAATATTGGAAAGGATCTCTCTGGGGTTTGTCTTCCAGTGTACTTTAATGAGCCACTTTCTTCCTTGCAAAAATGCTTTGAAGATTTGGAATATTCATACCTGATTGATCGAGCATCTGAATGGGGAAAACGGGTAAAACTTTTTGGCTTTTTACGCTATAAGATTTACAGGCCTTTTGACTCATATTTTGTATAATATTCAGGCTATTTATTTTTATCAGACATAAGTCACATATAGCTCTAGCCCACTCTTCAGCATGATTTGTGATCTCTTTAAAGTTTTTTTAATAAGCAAAGTTGTGGAATTTATTATTTGAATGCCTGTTCTACTGTTTTTTAGCATACACAATATGCTAACTGTCAAAATTTTCTCATCTCTTGAATGAGGGTTCATGTGAAACATAAGTGCAATCTGCCATATTTTTAATCCTTGATTTTCTTCTTGAATTTCATATTTGTGATTTGCACAATCTAGGTAGCCAGATTAACTTGCTATACAAAAAATTAGCACCCTTATGCTATAGATTACACATGATGAATCTTGAAAGGAATGTAAATATGTGTATTGATTGTTGATCTTATTTATCTTGTCACTATGCCATAGTAACAAGGAGAAGCTACTGTCGAGGTATTTTTCTTTTCTTTTTTAGTCAGTAAAACATTATACTAATTGATAATGTAGTTAACAAATGCAGCCAATTGAGAGAGTTCATCTGAATAGCATAAGCTGTTTTGACTGGATGGACTAATAACAGTCAAGAAATATATATCAGAGAAATGCTGGCTAAATCATTATGCACCTAAATTTGAAGAATACCTATATACCTTATACAGACAGAACATACTAGAATTGATATTACTAACAAAAAAGACTCACAAAATAAAGATAGAGAGTTGCTATAGGGAATCTGGCTCTCACCGTCTACAAACTCTGCCTATAAGGAGACTCTCTAGCATGCCATGCCAATTTATGAATACTGAGACTGCTGATGATTTAGTCCTCCCATTGAAGTGATTACCTGTCTCATTCTTGAATGAAAAGTGATGAAATAGTTGCTAAAAAGTCGCATGGGTACTCAATTTGTGCTTAAGGATGATAATCTTCTTTCAATTGTAAGTTTTAGCTTTGGATGAGAAGCAAACATCAAAGCTAGCAGCGGTGTTGAAGACAAGATATTTCATAGAAAATTCCCATGAGATATTTTTGCTGATCAGGAGTAGCTATGATTCCACTTAATACAGCTGCAATTTCCCTGTAAAAAATTAACTATCTTTGATGCCTATTAGCTGAATAAATCATTTGTTTCCCTGGAAGATCACTGTACATACATTGTGATCTGCTTCATATATAGCAAAGGTTTGTATTATGAAGTGAGGGAAGCTTTAATGCCATAGTGGCTATTGGAAGTCATTTCATTGTGGCCAATATTGACTTAGGAGATAACATAGTCTCTGAGAGTGGGAAGTTGCTCCAATTTGTCAAAGCCATGGAATCTAATGTCTTATCTGGCTTAAGAGAGATATCGCCTTGATACAGTTAACTTCAATTATGGAGGCTGATCTTGAAGAGTCATATTATGTTTAGGCATCGTTGAGATGGAATATGCGAGAGGAGAGTGTTTGGAGCTTGTTTGCTATCAGCAAGGAATTATGTTGTTAAAATAGCATTGGGCCTCTTGATAAGCATTTGAAATATTGTCCAGTACAGTCCCATCTCAGAGATAATGGTGATTCTACAAAGAATTTTACATTTGATTATAGACTCATGAATTATCTGGTGTAACTGTTACCTTTACATATTGGGATTTTTCTTCGTTAGCTTTCCTCCACCGCAATTCTGCAAATTTTTGCAATAGAGAAATTTCCTGAGATAAATTCTGCAGATTTAAGAAAATTTCTAACATGATGTTAATTATACGTGAAATTCAGCCGTGTTTGCCAAAAATCAGAGAAAATAATTCCAAGGAAGTATTAATCCATTTTTTTAAGCTCTGTTTTAGCAACTTGAGCTTACAAGCAAGATGAAACAAGTTATAACCTTAGACAGAAATAATCCTCTTTCACCATTTTTTAATATTAGGGGGAGATGGGGCAATCAAATATTGTGATATTTGAAAGATGATTTGTATTGTGAAGGTCTAATGTGATATCCAGCTGAATTGACCAACAACCTGAGACTATAAGATCATGTACATAAGCAGAAGTCTGCCGTGAAAGTTCCAGCCAATCACTAGAGAGGAGTAAATAATTGGCTGTAATATCCTGACAGACTCGTGTTCACACACACCGAGTGGACTTTGTAATATAGTTCAACTACAGATACCAATTCTTGCTACACCGAGTAGATTCTTCCTGATAAAACTCTACATAAATAAAATTGTTGACTATTTTAGCTATAATAGTATTGGACTTGTGACCTTATGACTTCTCTGAAAGAGGCGAAACATTATTATACCAAAATGAGAGGCAATGCTGGAGATAAAGCAATCTATCTTTTAATTAAATCCTAGAAAATGAGTTTCAGTGCCAAAGGATGAATATATAGAGGTTATAAAGATGTCTTTGTTGATATCACAAGAAGTAAAGTGACGAAAAACAATTCCATGATAGACAGGATTTCAATAGGTTAACTTAATGGGATTTCAAATGATAGTGATGCCCTCAGATTAATAATTAGGGTCTTCTTTATTATGACTGCTAGAGAGCCATATTTACAAAAAGAAGATACTAGCTCTACAATAGAAAATTTGGTTTCCTGAAGAAGAAGGTTAGCCTTCTGCCAATGTTCCTTGATTTTTGAATCTCGCTGATAAGTTCTGTTTAGAGATCTCTAATGTTCCAAGAGAGAAGCTTTCCTTAGATTTATATAACATCATTTTTTGTGATTCAACTGTGTGCTAATATTGAGTAATTATAAAAGCTCTATATTTCATGCGTAGTGGTTCACAAGAGCCCATCTCTCATGATATCATGATGATATTGAATGGTCCAAATGGCAGTCATTCCATCTAGGTGATGGTTATTGAGGTGAAGTACAATTTCTTCCTGGCAGGCTACCCAATACCACTCTTTCTCAAGCACATTTTAAATTGGAGTTCCCCCACAATCAAGTCTGCTTTGCTTGCTACCTCATTTGCAAAAACCTTATGCAAGTATTGAGCCATAGTGAGTATTCGTTGTGGATCTTTCGTTTCTAACCATTTTGTGTTTTAGTGCATCATTATGTAATATCACTATTTGCCATTTGGTGATCAGCTGTATGCTAATCATAATTAATTGGAGATGGGAGACACCTTGGGGACTTGGATGGGGACACCATTTTTTAAAAACATAGTATAAGGATACATCGAGATGGTGGGAGAGAAAAAATAAATCAACATATATAAGTTATAACTACCATCTATCTATTTATATATATATATTTCAGAATTTGTTTAAAAGTGTTAACATATAGCATATAGTTTGTTAGCACAAGCTCTTTCCATGGAGTATCCTTGAATCAATTGTTAAAATCTCTGTGCATGTAAGACATAGGCTTCGTTATTGTTTTCTCTGTTTCACTAGCCACCACTTTGGGCTTTGATTATCAACTTTTCTGCTACAAAAAATTTGTAAGTTTCCATGCAAAAAATAGACAAATATATGTTTGTTAGTGTTTTTATTTAGTCTTTTAGCTCTTGTCAACCATTTATTAGCATTTGAAGAAAATATTGATTTAATTTATATTTTTGTATGATATGTCTAGGGAAATTCTACGTGAAGTTTCCTAATTTTTAAGGGATGCTTCCTGGAGACATATAGATGTTAAGAAATGCTACTTTAACACTCCTAGTATATGGGGACATCCCTATATGTGTCCCCAAGATGGAAATGCATTTCTAATACGGGAGATGAGTGCCAGAGGTTAGAGTATGAGTCTTTAAGTAACTATTGTCTTAATATTGAGTTGATTATCATGACCCACATTTCATAACTCATCAATGGTTCAAAAGTATTCCTCTTGTGACGTTGAATGGTCCACTTGGGACAGATTTATATCTGGGTGATGCTTGTAGGGGTTAAGCTCTGGAATTTTCAGGAGGCCACCCATTACTGTGCTTTAACCCACAATTAGACCTGTTAGCTTGCTGCAACATTTCTACATGATTATACTATAATGCTCTATGCAATGGAATTTTTCCCTTCTCTGCAAAAGCCTGCCTCAATATTTTATATTTATCTGTAGTTCATGATGTCTTTGAGACATCGGGATTTCATAAGATAACTTTTTTGCTTTCAATTTCTTCCTAGAATTGGGTTGCGAAGTTGTTTTTGGGCATCTAATTACATCGTTTAATGTGATTGTTTTTCCTGCAAGCTGTAGCTTTCCCGGAATGGCCACGAGTGATGAAGTCAAGGTTTAAGATTCAACAGGCAGAGTAGTTTTAAGTAGCAAAACAAAGCAATCAGCATTAGTATCCACAAGAAGGGTAGCAGAAGAAAGGAGATGATTAGTAGATAGATTGGATTAAGAGGAAGCAAAGGATTGGTTTTAGGTTCTGTATTGTTCTCCTCTGAGACCAATAATTCAGAATGATTGTTGACTGGTAGACAAATTGAAGGTGAAGAATTGGAATGCTTTGTGTTTCTGCTGTAGGCTTTAAATGGTTTGGAGGGTTCTGGTACTTGCATAGCAGCTTATACTGCTTTGGAGGAGGGGTAGGAGAACTTTCTGCAGTAGATGAAGTGCTGGTAGCCAGTTAAGAACAAGATTGTGTAATGACCTCTCTTAAATTAAACCAAAATCCAGAGCCCATCTTTTCCAGTAGGTCTTGGGAATTTTACACTAAGGAAACAAGATCCAGGGCTAAATTGTTTGATACAGTGTCCTGACTCCAGAGTGAAATTAAATTTGAAAAATATGGGATTATTCCATTGCTTGAATACTCTTTGACAGTAAGATTAAAAGAGAATGCATATTGAAGGAGTATGTGGATGCTGAAGGCCTGCTAATTGTTTGTCAAAATACTAGGAATAATTCCTAAGGATTATTAAGGCAAGTGGGATACACATCAACTGTTTGGTGTAATGTATGAATAAATGGCACTCAGTGTGAATATTAAGCTCAGCCATCTAGTCAAGACATGAATTACTGCAAGGAAAAAGGAAGTGCACAACCAACAATCATGTTAGTGTTAATTAAATTTATAAAATGTGATTATAATTAAAGTTTACCAATCAAGGGGCATTTGAAGGGTTATGACTGTTGGAGGAAGACTCTATTTTAGAGAGACCAAGCAAGGAGGAGGCATCATGGAGGAGGACTCTAGTCCTTTGCTATTGTAACTACTGTAATTGCCAGTCCCGTTGATCTATTTTTGGTGATTTGTGGACATTAATATATTTTATTTCTTTCTTTCTTTCTAATTTAAGAATTGTAAATCTTCCAGATGGACCCTCAGATTTAGAATAGAATCAACCTTCTTATAGCAACCATTTGCTATCCTGGAAGAGTACAAGTTTTGATTGCTGTGGAGCTTTAGTGCTGCTGCAGAAATTCTCTGATAGGTTGCAGGAGTTCATATGCTACAGTTGATTAACAAGAGGAGGGAGTTGCTAGGGTGAGGTCATATCTTCCAAGAAGCAGAGTGAGCCAGAAAAACAAGAGTTGGAGTATTTACTGCGAGATAAATAACTGAAAAATAGAGATAGATATGATTATGATGCTGCTATATACAACTGAAGTCTCCTTTATTTGGAAGGACAAAGCTGAAATTAGGGTCGATTGAATTCTGTGTGCCTGTAAAACTTTATCCTTGCCTGTGTAAGAAAAAGGCTCTGCAATTCTAATTTCATTTGGCCCTATAGGATGTATGTGTAAATGTGTGTTTCTATGTATCTGAATGTATTTTATCTTATTATTTGATGCAAGTTAGCCTTCCTTATTCACTTCCATTGGTCCTCTTGGTTCTTGGTGAGGCGATGTGGTTTCACTTGGTGGGTAAGGCCCATGTGGTTAATCACATAAGCTTGTTATATTTTGTTAGAAATCTCTCAGAATTTTAATGGCTTAAATTTTAAACATTATCTCAGTATGATACACCATGTATATTATATAACCCTAACAAAGTTTACAACAAAGAACACAGCAGAAAGTATGCACAGATTGCAGAACATTACACGATAGAATGAAGCATTGATGCAAATTTGCAATAACTGAATGTACATACTCTTCATTAACATAGGTCTTTAATATTTAGAGGGTACAGATGTGTGCTGCAATGAATTGGGCGAAGTGTATATTGATGGTTACAAGAAATAATGCTATGAGAGTGGTTCTTGATATAGAGGAAATTCTCTCCAATTTTTACAGACGAATCATAATCATCATGTAGCTACCAAGATGAACTATGAAATAGTTAAATCTAGCAGATGCATATCACAAATAGTAGAGTCCCAAGATTTTGATGTAATCCAAATGTTGAGTGAGAACGAAGAAGATTTGGATAACCTAAGACTGAAACTCATGCAGACTGAAATGTGTTTTGATACCAAAAGTATCCTCATATGAAGATTTAAGGTCTAGAAGTTGACGGGCTACATGCAGATGATCCTGTGTGGGCATGAGGGTTGGATGCAGGGCATATAACTTGGTTGCATGCAGAAGAATTGCTGAATGTAAAGCAGCTGGGTGTTCTCCTTTCTTAAGAATGTAATCTATGGCAGGCAGCAAAGGAGGATGAGGAGATGCATTTCAGAGCTAGAGGAATCTCGATTAAGATCAGTATCTGCCATTAGCTGAAGGAGGAGTTGAGTGAAAAGATACACATGGAGTTCATCAATGAATTTCTTGGTGGCTGAATTTAGAGAGGTGGTAACAGGCTTGACATGGTGCAATTTGTTATCATATGGATGTGATCGCTAGAGAGCTAAGTAGGGCGGTGAGATGTTGGTCAAAATTTCCCCACTAATGGAACCTGCTATGTAAGTGCTATGGTTTTCAAAATACTATCTTCATTGTAGGCCTTTTGCTAGCCATTTGAAGAGTACATGATGCATTGTGGTTAGGATGGCAACTATCAAGTAGAGATGGTAGCAAAGGAGAATTATCATTCCCCTTTGTTGTGGAGATGTCATTTGGTTGTGTAATGTGCTAGCATCTGCCACATCAATTGGAGTTGAAATTCATATTCTTTTTGTTGCTGGTCATGGAGTTCTCATGCAAGGATATGGACCAAGTTGGGGTTTTGGATCATCCTTGAGAGATGAAACAAAATGAACTTATCCCTTGTTCCTCTTGTTTTGCAGATCACTTGGTTTCCCTCATGGACTGAGGATTTCAAGGTCGTAATAAACTACCAGTATAGTTCATGTTTTATCACTTAAAGATGTGGAAAGTAACCACTTTATTCCTGAGAGATGAAACAGAAGGAACTTATCTCTTGTTCCTTTTGTTTTGCAGATGTAAATTGACTTTTTTATTGTTCTGTACACCATAAAGTGGTAAATGCTAAGGAGGTGGATAAAGAGAAATCCCCCCTTAAACAGACCCTATAAAGTGTTTTGCATGTCCCTTTGGTTTCCCTTACGGACTCAGGATTCCAAGGTAGTAATAAACTACCAGTACTGTTCACGTTTTATCACTTAAATATGTGAAAAGTTAGCTGACAGGTTATTTGAATTTACATTTTCCTTCTCTATATTGGTTGGATGCCATATGTTTTATCCTTCAGCATGCTAGACCAACCTTAATGCACCTTGAACACCTAAGGCTATTTTCTAATTATTTTAATTCTTATGCTATTCAAGCTTAAAATACTCTTTATCTTCCTTTTGATTTAATTCTTATTCTGCAGTTGAATTCGTTGATCTGAAAATTGGGTCAAACTAAGCTGGACCAGCAGGGTAAAGGAGAATGACTTCCGTCAAGAAGGTTACACATGACTTGGAAAGATGAAACGAACACAAAAACCTACACGACTTGGAAAGATGAAACCAACAATAAAACCATTGTGTTACGATGCAACCATGGCTGCTGTAAACATATAAGGGGGTGTTTGAGGTGATCCAATGCATCTCAGAAGTCTCCAAAACAAGTTGCAGACTTTATTCTAAGTGGAAAACAAAAAATGATAAATTTGATGCTTGTCACAGGCAGTGAAAGCATCATATACCGCAGAAAATGCAAATGCCCTGGTGAATGTGCAAACACCCCTCTGGCAGAAGTGGTGAATTTGCTTTTGTCAAGATGGTGAGTGGTATTTGAATGGTTTTGGAATTTGAATCAACCCTTTTCACATTGTGTTTGAGGTGATCCAATGCATCTCAGAAGTCTCCGAAACAAGTTGCAGACTTCTATTCTAAGTGGAAAACAAAAAAGATAAATTTGATGCTTGTCACAGGCAGTGAAAGTGTCATATACCACAGCAAAAATGCAAATGCCCTGGTGAATGTGCAAACACCCCTCTGGCAGAAGTGGTGAATTTGCTTTTGTCAAGATGGCGAGTTGTCAAGATGGTGAGTGGTATTTGAATGGTTTTGGAATTTGAATCAACCCTTTTTACATTTGTTCTTCCATTTTGGCATAATGGGAGGATAGAAGAGTGTCATAGTGCAAAAACACAAATGGAGGGGGGTTGGTTCTCCATGTGAACTTTATTTTTAATGTTCAAAGTGTGATTGTAAGTGAAATGACAGTTTCTGAGTTCTAGGGTTTCATAGCCAAATTGTAGGAGTTTGTAAATATTGTAATGGCACCATTTAGCTTTGAAGGCATTGTAACATCTGTATAATTGACTGAGATAGTGGGATGATGAGAAAAATGCTCACTTTTGCAAGAGTTTTCAACTTTTTACCTTCTAAGGTTTCCCCAGGTTTTCTTGTTGTTGCTGTCATGTTTGTGTGTGTTCCTTGCAAGTTCATTCTCTGATTTTGATGTTTCTTTTATATTATTAATTATATCATGTTGAAAGTTTGATACTGTTGATTGCATCCATAAAGGGTGTGTAATAATTTATGGAAGTTTGTTTGTAGGGTTAACAAGGTGATATCCATTGTTGGTGAACACTAGGAGGCTATCTCCAGTGTTTTACAGATCACTCTTGCATGCTTTACAAATAGGAATGGCTTTTGAAACCCAAATTAGAATAACATGTAGCTTTATGTATTCTTTAGTTAGCATTTGTTGAAGTAGTAATTTTTTTTTTCATAGTATGTTTTCTAAAGATAGTAGCTTTCTTTTTTCTTTCCTTGTTGCTTGTTTATAGAAGACGACTATTTAATTTTAAATATTGTTTAAAAATTAATGTTGGGATTATTGCGAAGAGAAGGGCATATCTGCTTTGCTGGTTGTCACTATGCTTTGTCATTACTTCTGCAAGGAGAGTTAGTCAACTTAGTTTAATGCTCTCTCATGTTTAAAAACTGAAAGGTAAATTTCAGCTGATTCTGATTTTAAGGTTATCATATCAGGCAAAGAGAAAACATGCCACAGTATCTATAGCAGAGGGAGAAAATCATTGAATGCAATGTGGGTAGATTTTTTCTGGAATGTCAAATCTGTTTTTTTCTTGACCAAGTTTTCCTGGTTTTATGCTCTAGAGAAACAGCTTGATGCGAATCCTGAATGTAGCGGCATTTGCGGTTTCTGGATACGCTTCTACTGAAGGTCGACATTGCAAGCCATTCAATCCACTTTTGGGGGAGACATATGAGGCTGATTATCCTGATAAAGGGCTTCGCTTTTTTTCTGAAAAGGCGAGGACTTAATTCTGTATTTTAGCATATAATTTTATTACAAATCTACTACTATATGAATTGTTAGCCATTAACTTATCCTCTGTCTGAATGGGTAATTGTTCATTACAGAAGCCTAAGTTTGAAGACGGCAGCTATATGAATTTTAAATGTGTCTTTTTTATAGGCAGGTGCTGTCATAATTGCCAATAATGTCTCGGTAATTTTAAGATTAATATTTTCCTACTTACAGGTCAGTCACCATCCCATGATTGTGGCATGCCACTGTGAAGGTAGAGGATGGGAGTTTTGGGGGGATAGTAATTTAAAAGGAAAGTTTTGGGGCCGTTCAATCCAGCTTGATCCTGTTGGAGTTCTTTCACTTAAATTTGATGATGGAGAGACTTTTCAGTGGAGTAAGGTAACATATTAAATAGAACAGGGTTTTTAAAAAAAAAATCTGTATTGAGTACGAGCATATATATTCAATCTTCATCTGATTGCAGGTAACAACATCCATTTATAATGTTATTTTGGGGAAACTGTATTGCGATCACTATGGAACAATGCGCATACAGGGAAGTGGTGAATACTCTTGTAAGCTAAAATTCAAGGAGCAATCTATTATTGATCGTAACCCACACCAGGTCATCATCATTATGTTCTTTTTCTACTTATTTTCTTCGTGGTTATCTTTTAATGCCTAAAATGACACGTAACTTGAAATGTGTGTTTTCAGTGAATGAGATTATTATTCCATTGCATGTCTGTATTTCTTGTTTTTTTTCTAGATTATTATTTTTCCTTAGTTACTTTATTTCTGACATATTTCATGGCACAATTGTTGTGATTGTTTGTTAGGTGCAAGGGTTTGTTCAAGATAGGAGCGGGAACAAGGTAGCTACATTAATAGGAAAATGGGACGACAGTATGCATTTTGTTCTTGGTGATGTGACAACAAAGCCAAAAGGATATGACCCAATGGCTGAAGCTTGCTTACTGTGGAAACGGAACAAGTCTTCTAGTAATAACAGCAGATACAACTTAACGCCCTTTGCAATAGCACTTAATGAATTAACACCAGATCTTAAGGTAAATACCAAATTCAAGTTATGTATTCCAAAATTGTGTTTTTTGAGGCATTTTTCTTTCCTCTGATTTTCATGCTTTTTTTCAGCAAAAGCTTCCACCAACTGACTCAAGGCTAAGGCCAGATCAACGGCATCTAGAAAATGGTGAATATGATTTGGCAAATGTAGAAAAGTTGAGGCTGGAACAGTCCCAACGACAGGTAGATTATTTCAGTTCACTTTTTCCAGAAAAACAAAAGCAATTTGTTCAAATCAATCTTGTATTCTAATAATTTTTGGACATATGCAGTCAAGGAAACTCCAAGAAAGAGGATGGCAGCCACGGTGGTTCCGAAAAGAGAAAGGAAAGGATACATATGAGTATATCGGTGGGTACTGGGAGGCCAGAGATCAAAGTAAATGGGAAGGATTTCCTGATATATTTGGTCAGACAGTTTCTGAGACTCCAATTGATTGAAATGAGTTTTCTTGCATTGGAGGCCAGAGATCAAAGTAAATGGGAAGGATTTCCTGATATATTTGGTCAGACAGTTTCTGAGATTCCAATTGATTGAAATGAGTTTTCTTGCATTGGAGGCACAACACTACCCATGTTCATTACAGGTCAAAATTCAAATTGACTAATCAAGTATTTTTTATGTAGCCGAGGAAACAGCTTTATGGGAAATAAGAAACATTTCAGGTACTTAGAACGATTAATTATGCTGGTTGGCTCAGGTTTCTTGCAATCAGACCGCTCTTGTATCATTCTTTCCGTAGTCCTCCAAGTTGGAGCAATGATTTCCTGTCTGTGACAAAGATCTAAATTCTAAAAGTTGGCTTGATGCCAATATCTTCTTTTCAGTTGCAGAAGAATAATATGACTACATATAATTTTACAATTTTTGAAATATGCAGGAGCGCAGATATGCAAATGTTAGATATAGGTTATACTCTGGAATATGTTTATACGAGTGAAAGCTGTTTATAGGATTAGCCATTATTCAATTCAATCTGGGCTTGTGGAACAGATGACATTATTATTGACAGGGGGAGCCAGTAACAAAAAGAAAAGTTCCTTGAGGTGTACTTGTATATTTACCGGTCTCTTATTATTTGAACATTTCAAGCAATGCTGCTGAAACACAGATTTAAGTTGGCATAATTTAAAATTCTCCCCATTTTAACAAGAATTTTTAGGCTTCTATACATGTTTGATAACTTTGAATTAGGAGAATTTGGGTTCATCAAATCATAGCCATTTCTGGGCACTCTGGACAATTGGTAACCACCAATCCAAATTACATAAATTATGTTATTACTGGTTAGAATATTTGATTCTTTACTTGTGATGACATTATTATTGACAGGGGGAGCCAGTAACAAAAAGAAAAGTTCCTTGAGGTGTACTTGTATATTTACCGGTCTCTTATTATTTGAACATTTCAAGCAATGCTACTGAAACACAGATTTAAGTTAGCATAATTTAAAATTCTCCCCATTTTAACAAGAATTTTTAGGCTTCTATACATGTTTGATAACTTTGAATTAGGAGAATTTGGGTTCATCAAATCATAGCCATTTCTGGGCTCTCTGGACAATTGGTAACCACCAATCCAAATTACATAAATTATGTTATTACTGGTTAGAATATTTGATTCTTTACTTGTAGCCAAAATTTGACATCCAATTTCTAGGGTAGTGTTGATGCCCATTTTTAATTGATTGTTTGCATGTTGGAATATAAACCTGTGTTTAACTTTATTTACAACGAGACAATGTTCCAGTTTAGGTATCAGTTGGACTTTTTTCCCAGGCGTCTTTCTGATATCCATGAACTTGTATGCATAATCATGTACGGGGATTATTTGATTTCATTTGGTCTTGTGATAGACTGTCATGGAAAATGTATGCTCCTATGGTGAAAATAAAAGAGCTACTGTTAACAGAATCTGTGAATTGAATAACTCTTCTGAAACTTAACAAAAAGTAAATGCTCTCACGATCATCTGACATTATATTTTGTGTCTGCTCAGTTTGTGGTGGGGACGTAAATTATATTCTTCCCCACATAATTACTTGTTGGAATACTTTGTAATAGCCTTAAATTTCATCTTTACCCCAGCTAGTTACATGACAATTTAATGACAGAAAATAGATTTTGGCGAAGTCAATTGTATATGTATATCCATAGTTCAGATATTGTGTGTATGAATATAATGTGTTCACATCTGTGTGTATGCACATTTGAGTATGCGTATATATTATTACCTCTAATTAAATTTATTTTCGTTATCTAGAGGGTGTACGTAAGATTATGTTAAAGACTTTATCTGGGAACAGTATTCTTCATCCTGGAATGCTGAAAACAGGCAATGGCCTGCATAGTTCCAGGTCTGCTTTGTATTCTTCTATACATTCTGAACTTTCGTTTTTCATACCGGTTTCACCTCCTTAATTCCCTTCTTTATAATGTATATATTAGTACCTCTAATTAAACTTATTTTCGTTATCTAGAGGGTGTACGTAATATTATGTTTCCTTATCTGGGAACAGTATTCTTCATCCTGGAATGCTGAAAACAGGCAATGGCCTGCATAGTTCCAGGTCTGCTTTGTATTCTTCTATACATTCTGAACTTTCATTTTTCGTACCGGTTTCACCTCTTTAATTCCCTTCTTTATAATTTGCCCCTGTTATTAGGCTATTATTCTTGGACGTTGTACTACACTTTCATTGACCTATTCATTTGTTGTTAATTTAATGTTGTTTTCAAGTACTGTACATAGTGTTGATGCTAATTTTATGGTGCTCTGGACTGATACTTCGCAGACCTGGTTGCTGCTTTTTTTTTTCTTAGTTGTAATCTCTGATTTGTTTAATATTTATATTATATCTATCAGAGAGTAGTGTTCAATGTTCTCATTGTTAACCATAAGTGGACGATTTCTGCTTGATTGTGAATGGATGGTTTTTATTCTAGAAGGTTTAATTTTATTTTAACTTTTATCAATAGTTTTGTTTGCAATGACGTCCCCAAAGAGACGTTTTTTATTTACAAGGGTTACAATTGGGATGTAATATTTTTATGATGGTAATTATACGATGCCCACATTACTAGGGAATTGTTCATTTACATTCTTGTTCAAAGGTCGGCTATCTCTGCATAGCAGCATTTGGGAGGTATGTTTTACATGCTCATCGTTGTTGAGTCACATTTTCAGAGGCTGTTTGCTTGGGTAGTGAATTTGTGTCAACGTAGTTGATGGATTCTCAATTTTCATTTTAGTATGAAAACAAATAGAAAATTTGAAGGTTTTAAAATGACTGTTTTTGGATTTTCTGTGCTCCACTTTGCCTAAGAAATAATAACCAAGAGATTAAATTGAGCCAACATAAATCTCTTCTATTTGTATGTTGGCTATACACATTGTCTACTACAGTGGTAGTAGAAGATTTCAAAATTGATTTAATATCAGCTTCTCTTTTGAGCTGGGTTTAACCAATTTGGACTACCTTGAAATCGGGTTTATTTTCTTAATTTTTTTCCTTGGAAGTTTTTAAGTATTTGGCAGCGGGCTTGCGTTCTTGGGTTGGTTTGTAAAGTACAATGAAAACGAGGGACTTGGATTACAAGTACAATTGCATCGAATTCAAAAGAGAAGTACAAAGGAAGATTGTGTATCGAAGAAAAAATATGTGAAAGGAAACCATATTCCTTATTGCTTTATAAATCTTATCATATGTATAAACATTTCTATGAAGTTGCTTCTTATTTACCTTGAAAAAGATACAAAATAAATAATAAAAAACAAAATTTTAGGTATAGAGTATTGTGGAAGTAAAGCTTTTTGCTGAACATTGATTAAAGATATATCTTGTGAAAGATTCAAGTATCTTTGATCTTTATAAGCTATGAATGTTGGGGTATAGGTAAATGAGGCTTTAAGAAGGTAAAAAGTATTGAGCCCTAATCTTATTGTAAGAAGAGCATCTAAAAATGTAAGGACTTCCAATTTCAAATTTCATTCAACAAATTTGACAAATTTGATGCACCTAAGGAATATGGAGGTTGATCTGTATGTGGGGGCTGCAAACATCCTAGTTTCAAAGGGGCCCTTAAATTGCAGGGCAATTAAAGCTTAATATAACTTAGGAGGTAGCATGATTCCATCCTCGAAAGTAAAAATATGTATGGTAGTATTGTTGAAGTTTTGAGGGAGGAGGTTTTTGATGCTTTACCAATTTGAATTGTAGGTAGGCTTTATAGATTTCATATTTGATGCCCCAATCTTCATTAGAAAAAGATCAAGTTCGTCGATTAAAAAATTATGTACATGAATATGCACATCCATGCCTACAAGGCTTAGATCATAAGCCTTAACATGCTGGCTAGATTAGATCACACATTGTGTTAGTTGCATAGATGATTTTAATGCTTGATGTGTGTATATGAAGAAATTAACATATTGATAATTCATCTAAAGTCGATACCATAATTATTGAAAAAAGCTAAGTAAAAGAACAATTTTTTTTTATGCTAATTCAATAAGAAATAATGTTAAATAGGAATAGCTCTAACAATTTCAAAACAATAAGAATAAACAACACATAACACAAAGACAAATCACAAAATATACCATACAAAAACTCTTTTGAGAAAAATCTAACTTCAATAGAGCACTTGTCACATCATTCTCAATATCTAAATTACAATACAATTTTAGATTATCAATAATCCTTTTGATAGAAACATTCAACCTCTATGTGGAGAAAATTTGATAGTATAATCCCTACAATAGCCCAATTTGAGTGCCCAAATTGGTCTTCCCAATTTTATTGACTCGTGAAAAACTACTAATTGAGGACATAATGTAATTCACAAGATTAAATATTTCACCCATCAAACTTGAGTACTCTTAATTGGTCCATTCAAATCTTACAAGACGCTTTTACATATGCTATCATTGTCGGTTAACAGTTTTTTCCACATTTTTAAAGTCCACTTTGTAGTTCCTTTTACATGCTTTTACATGTTAGCTTTTCTTACACATTGCATAATCGCATACATGTGGTTACACTCCTTTGATCCATAAACTTAGGGTAGCTATGTTGTAGTCTAGTACACAACTTTTGGTTGGATTTTAAATGAGATTGCTTCTCAACTATCTTTGGATGAATTTTACCACCAATAGTGGCTGCTATGACATGTAGTAAAGGAATTTATACATAAACATCTCAAATATGTTTAAAAAACTTGAATCACACACATGAATATGCAACAAAAGTACACTTTGGAGAATCTCTCAATTGATAGAAAATTCTATGAAGAGTGAGTTACATTCCTCATGCTACTAATCCACAGTTGTATATGTCACATTGGCTCGATGAGCTTACAATCATACTCACATATTGTCTAAAAATGAATATGCTTGTAAATCCTCTTACAATTGTGTAGAATTGAGGACAATATCTTTGGCATAGGATTTGTTGTCCACACTTGCAACAATAGAAAAAATGTTGCATTAGCGCCAATGGCTCAACATTTTTCCCTTTGCTAAAATGGGATGCTTGTAACTACTAACCCACACTTGTAATAACATGCTTTCATGTCTTCAACACCCTCTACCTCTACCACTTGGTCATAACTTCCCCAATCAGTTATGATGGCCATGGCTATCTTAGCTAGCCAATCAACATCTATTTGGCTTGTGAATTCCATAATCCTCGCAAAACCTTAGAAATTTATTTGAGATGTATTCACCACTCTATTTGTTCTTTGATTCTTTGATATAATGTTCACTTTTCTTCTCAACAAGAGCTTTGAATTAACAAAAAAGCTCAACACTTCATTCTTATGTTTTAAAAAATAAACCCATGTTATTTTGGTGTAGTCATCAATGAATGTTAATAAATATATTCATCCACAGATTGAAGGTGTTTTCTTTGGTCCACACAAATTTGAATGGACATCTCTAATGGTGCCTTTTCTTTGATTGATTTGCTTGTTGCAAATGATTTTCAATATTGCTTTTTCAAAATGCACCCTTCACATACTCTTTTTGGATTTTTATTAGTGGCAAACCAAGTTTACCATGCTTTTCCCATGTAGTAAATTTTTAGACATCCAAAATTAAATGTCCAAATCATAGATGCCAAAGCCAATTCTCATCTTTTATTTTAGTTTGAAAGATTGTTCGACTTCTGTAGTTTTTTTTGAACTATTTGTGGATTCATTGAGGGGTGTGCTTGAGCAAATTCCGCCCTCAAATATGGTTTCAACCTAAGGGGGTATGTTCTATTTTTGGTCATTTGGACTTTTGCAATGAGTTGATTTCTTGAAAATTTGTCTAAATTTATACATTCTTTATTAAAAAAAATCCTTATATCCCTTTTGAACTGCCCATTGCTCATCAAATTGTGTTTTAGACCAAGAACAAAGTAGATATTTGAAATAAACATTTTTTTTGAATTGAAAATAGTTCACATTATATATAAAATGTATTAGAGATACATATTAGAATGTATTTCCATGTCATGGCATCTATTTGTCAAATACTAGTTGTCCCACTATATAGACCACACATGGTCTCAATAAAAATTATAACCATAATAGTAGTAACCAAAACTATAGTAAATATTCCATTCCGTGTTTAGGTCATGCAAGGCCTTGTCACCATAACTATATAAAATATGCCATGCAAGGCCATTTTTAACATAAGACATTAGAAATACTTAACTATATTACATACTAGCTACCATAATTATGAACTAATTGATAGAAATGATCAATAATTACAACTCTCATTGTGTACATCCATATTGTTCCATTCAAGTGGTGGATCTATCTCAGTATACCTCCCCACTAGAATTCATGTTTAGTAAGCCACTTAGGGAGACTGTTTTCCCAACTCAACAATATGGACTTAACCTTGGACAGTTTAGCACCAGATGCCTTACAAAATAGGTTCAACTTCTACATTAAGTTATCAAAACTATCTTCTTCAAGTTTCACAAAGAGGGTAGTATCATCTGCAAATTGAATATTTAAAAGGTCTTCTTTATTAGGAAGGGATATACCTTTAACCTTAGGGCTCAAAATTGAATCTCTTAGAAGGTAATAAATTTCATCAGAAACAATAAAAAATAGGGCAAGGACAAGGGGACAATCTTGTCTTATAGATCTTTGTAGACAAAATTGTTTAGACAAAGAGCCACTAACATCCACTTGGGCCACATCAACAATGCATTGACCATCTAACAAAAGAATTTTGGGAAACTAAAGGCTTCAAGTGTCATCATTAAAAAGGGTCATTCCACTCTATCATATGCCTTTTCAAAGTCAAGTAAGAGCATTCCAGTGTTTTGGGTAGTGGACTTTGCCTATTCCATGGCCTCCTAGCTTGTGAGAAGGTTTTCCAAAATATATCTTCCTTTAATGAATCCCATTTGGGTGCTTCTAATAAAAGAAGGAAGGATGTCAACTATTCTTAATGCTATAATTTTTGCAAGAATCTTATAAGATACATTGAATAAAGTGATGGGCCTCCAATTCTTTACCAGTGATTTATCTCCTTCCTTGGATAGTAATTTAATTATTCCTTTGTTAATATTGGTACCTAAAGAACCTTTATTTGTAGCTTTAGTATAAACTTGTAGTAAATCATCACTTATCCACTCAAGAGGCTCTTTGTAAAATTCTACAGGTAATCCATCAGCTCCTAGGGATTTATCATTATTTAGCTCCTATGTAGCCTCTACAATTTCCTCCTTTGAGACTTGCTTTACCAACATTTCATAATTTTGCTTAGATATCTTTTTAGGTGTTACATTTTTGTAGAAATTCCTAGCATTGTGTCCTACTTGATTATCTTCAGAAGTAAACAATTCCTTGTAATATTGATAGAACTAATTTTTAACCTCATCAAGGTCACTTAGAAGTGTATCAACAACCCATTCATTACCAATTTTTTATTTTGTACTTTTCTCCTTGATGTATCTAAAAAATAACATAGACCCTTTATCCCCATTATATAATTGGTTCATTTTTGCTCTCACGCTTGAACCTTGGGTTTTTTGTTCGTAAACTTCTTAGTTAATTATTAGTAGAGATTAAGTCCTCATTCAACCCTAAATTAGATGGGTCATTCTATAATTCAAATTCTAAATTTAATAATTTTTGTTGCAAATCATTTTCATTTTTTTCTGCTATCCTTTGCTCTATTTTTCCCAATCATCTAGAATATAGTGGTCCAATTTTTAACATTAGTGTTCCACTTATCTATAGTTGATTTTTCTTTTAACATCCACTTGTTAATTTCTCTAAGAGTAAAAATAGCCTCATTATAGTCTTCATCTTTGAGTAAGGAGGTGTTTAAGATGAATTTGTTATCCTTTTTATGATCTTTAGGTTTCTCATTGATCACAAGGACCTTAATAGTGACGGGGTGGTGGTCAGATAAGGAGTTAGGATAAATTTTCACCTTGCTACCAACATCAGTTTGGTCAAATATGAAAAAGTCTCTATTAACATAGAACCTGGGTAAAAGCACAATAGTGTGTCATACTTTCGGTCAAATAAATAGTTCCGAGTGAACTATTTTCGACCGGAAGATATTCAGCCGACTGGATTTCGGCCAAAAACACACGGCACCGATGTGGTAGGTACCTATTCAATCGAACAGGTTTTGGCCGAAAGCCACTCGACCGAATATGTGCGACCAAAAACGTGAAAATAGTGAGCGTATTTGGTATTTATAGCTTAAAAATATTGAGTAATTTTCGACCGAGTATGTTTTGGTCGAAACATGCTCGACTGAAACATACTCAGCTGAGCATGTCTAGTTGGCATCCTAGTTGGCATCCTACTTGGCAGCCAACTCACCTTTTTTCAGAATTTTCTGAAACATTCAACTTTGGTAGAGTATTTCTCCAGTCAATGATTTTTCTGCAAAAAAGAAAAATACCCTTTTGTAGAGCTTGAAGTGGTGAATCAAAATATATAATTTTTTTTAATATTTTGATTAGTTTTTAATATATTTTATTTTAAAATAATGCAAGTAGGTTGTTAAAATTAAAAAAGAGGTTGATTAGAAATTAAAAAAAATAGTAAAACATATTAATTTTTTTAAAACTTATATGGGGCACAAGAGGAGAGAGTCTTCTTCAAAAGGATATAATTTTTTTTTTGAAAATGATAAAAAAATTGACGATAGTTGATGTCCCGTGAAAACTGTCAAATTTTGATAGGTTTGACTTTAAAATGTTATTACGAGAAAAATATACATCAAAATTTGACTTTTTTTTCCATGCACAAGATATAGAAGTTACCTATTTGGAGAAAAAAAAATTAGGGGGAAATGAAGTTTTTTTCAATTTGTTTCTTGACATCCCATGAAGTCACTCTTTTATGAAATTTTCAGCATTCCAAAATATGTCCTTAAATTGATAAAAACATAATGAAAACAATTTTTTTTTAAAAATAAAAAATTACAGGAATAAACTTCATCAAAAGTTCTACATTTCATTAGTTTACACCATTTTGAAATTCACAACATAAAGACCACTTTTATGTGGTCGAAGTTCAATTTTTTTTTTTGCTGTTGGCCGATTCCTTTATAAAGTGTGACAAGTTTATGCTTTTTGTAACGCCCCGCCAAGGAACCCCATAGGACAACATAAAACATGACTAAATAATGAAACATTTTTTTATTATTATTATAAGAAATAACAATGACTACTTAATATAACATAACACACAATCTAACTCTAGGTCCTCTAAGGTTCCATGACTACACTACTAACATAACTACAAACCTGAATAACAAGATGTCATGATTCATTTAACAAGCAAGGTTCATTTTAAAGCTTCACACTAGAATGATTATGCATAACATATCAACAAATAATCAACATCAAGTACATTTCTAACTAACCACATTTACAAGATGCATTACATCATAGTATCCATTACAAAAGAGAGTTCATCAATAACAGTTGCATCATTACAATGATTACAACAAGGCTTCCCAAAGTACATGTGGGAAGAATACATCAAAATACAATAAATAGTACATCTGATTTACAATCCAATACAAAAGCATGAAGGACTGTCTTCATGAACTGGATCATGAATTAGAATCTGCTACACAAGGTACAACCTCCACGCACACGAACAAGCAACAAGGAGACCCAATGGAGGAAAAAGCACCAACCTCCCGACCATGTGGAACCGTAAGGTCCACCCCCGTGCTAGGAGATAACATAAGGTCCCACTACAACAAACAGTCAAGAAGACAACAAACTAACATAAATAAGGCTTTACATGACTCCAACACAACACTACCATAACATTAACATCACACAAAACACATACAATCCTTCCAGAGGCACATATACAACAAAAGGGGAGCACATAACTAGGGAATGCTAGACTGCAATAGGGAAGAGTGTCATTGCATGGTCCTAGCATGAGTTACCTTGATAGTCTCTCACTAGACGCCAACCCCATAAGGTGACACATGCGGAACCAACATTCCTTTTGTGAGGATAAAGAAGTTGATATTGCCAACCAGACTTTCTCAACCCATCCTTAGCCTAAACAAGCACTACAGACATGGGTGAGACATCCAATTATCTTGTTTAATGTGAAATCTACCCTACCCCCTAATTCATTAATTAGGTTATCACTAAATTAAGAAACTCCCAAATGGGTTACGCTAGACACCACTTAGGGTTTTGAACCCCATTGAGAGCCACTCCTACTTGCAACTAGGAAACCCTACAAATCAAGCAAGACAATTACCATCTTGCATACACATCAAATTGACATGAATCCAAAAATAGTGCAAGGCATGAATCATCTCACACACATATCATAATCACAAGGATCTATACAAAATGCAAGGCATTGAAGTTCTTGCACACTATTCAAAACATTAACAACCACTTCCAAGTGCAATAAACATAGAATCCAAACATACAAGATACTCCTTCCTAACCTTTGGAAGCCAACTTAACAACTAGCACAAAGACTGCCACTTTTAAACGATTACCAAAATCTTCCCAATATCAAAATCCAACACCATATTCAATACAAGTACTCAATAAACAATACATCTATGAAGAAATTATTTTCACATTGCATAAAACTCATTACTCAACCATTTATTTCACCTAATTGGGTCTTTTTCCTCAATTATGATTAAGCTAAATAACTAATTACAAGGTACATTTACTAGTCAATTATGAAAGACTCAACATTCATTACATAATAAAAGATAATCTAATTCCAAAACAAATCTTTCACCTATCTAAATATAAACAAATCAATTTTTCCTTAGATAATCTCTCAACTTGCTTATCTAACTTAAACAGTTAACCACATAAACAAAAATATTATTTTGCTATAACCATATTATGTGCATGTTATCACCTGAAATTGCACCCTGTTGAACCTGATGTTCAACACCTCAGTGTAACATGGGAAGACCTCTAAAGCTGTGGGTCACTTGGAGACAGAGGTCAACCTCCGGAGAAGGCCGACTTCCTTTGGTATCACCTAAACTACTGATTCTGTAAAGGAAAAGGGAGAAGGATTGCATAAAAATAAAACTAAACGCTATGGTGATACACCGAATTGATAAGAGCAATGGAATACTTAGGTTACACTTGAAAATTGACAATGAACATAAGATTACTCATCAAACTCTATAAGCTTTGCATTAATGTATCACAAACAGGTTTCATTCACACCCTTTTTCAAGAGAGGAAAATATTTTTCACAGACTAGAATCTATATGTGATTATGAAAACACAGTTTGTGATTTGTATAATGATACTTTTGCAAAAGAAGGCATGAAAACAAAGGATAAAGTTATAAAGGAATAGAAGAAATTCACAAAATAACTTGATCATTAACCTGAAATGCACAACACTTTGCAAGAACAAGATGGTAATATGAAACCTCAACAGTGACCAAGGTAAACTCTGTATACTATGCTCCAAAATGAGTTACAGAAGTTTGCTAATCTGAGAAAGGACTGCAAAAGTCACAAACTTTCGAAAAGCATAAGGAGAACTCCTTTACAAAGAGGCAAAAATTCCATATGTACAAAAAGTGTCGGCCCCTAGGGCTTACAAAAATATCAACCTCTAGAAAAGATCTGAAATTAATGCTGCATTCAAGTGTATCCTTGCTGTCCATGTCGGTGTGAAGGATCGCCCTCAGGAGAAGCCTTCAGATCTTATGTAATACTTGCATTTACTTTCGGCTTCCGTTTCCATCCTTGAACCTCCTTGAAGGGCCGCTTTAAATGCTCTAAAGCATTAACATTAATGCCAATCCCCCCTAGAAGCAACATTAGATATTACCTATTGTCAGACCTCCACACCATTGCTTTGCTGAGCTGCTCCATTGCTTTTGACCTCAGAGCAGATCCATGTTGCTTACATTCTGTTGATCTTCTTTTCAGGGGGAGTCAAACAATCAAATGGACAGTGGTTTGCCTTTAGCTCCTTTTGATTGGTTGAACTCGTGCCACGCAAGATCCCGGGCGGTCAAAATTAGCTCAGACTGAATCGCATGTCGGTGAGACACTTACCGTGTCTCCCCGATGCGATTATATTCTACAGCAGCATCGACCTAACACGTGACGGTCGACAAGAGTTCATAGTGAGCGGCCAGAGTCCTATTGATATCCACAGTGGTCGCCGAGACAATCGTTATCGATCAGAGGTCATAGCGAGTTCCCATCGGTCACACTGATAGCCCTTTTCTATTGGAAAATCTCTCGCTATCGGCAAGACTCCCCATCGTCGGCAAGACTTCATGTCGAATGCAACCTCTCAGCGATGAGTCCTACCGCAGTCACACATCTATCGGCCAGACTCTACTCTCTCGGAAGGACTTCATATCGATCCCTTCATCCTTCTTTCAAGGAGACCACCACTGGGTCGGCCAGACATCATGGCGGGCAACCAAAGTTATAGCGATATTCCCTTTCATCGCCGAGACAATCACACTCGACAGGACATCATGTCGAGCTCCTCACATTACACCGAAGGCACAAAACATGTCGGCTCCTCTATTCCGCCCCGAGCTCACTTCACTTCGGCAAGACCCCACTTGGTCGGTGAGACCTTTCGCTGAGCTCAAAACACTATGCCAAAGGGGGAAACCCTCAGCATGACTAACAACCATCGGCGAGACATCTTGGCGATGGCACCTCTTTTCACTGAGATCTCATCTCTTTGGCCAGACCTTATGCCGGAGGCATAACCTTTCACCGAGATATTATTGGGTCAGCAAGACCCTTCATCGAAGCCACCTGTTTCGGCGAGAGCTCATATCAGTTGGGAAGACTTTGCTCGGTTGGTGAGACCTTTCGCTGAGCTCCTTTCCTTCGCCGACGCCGCTTCACTTCGGTGAGACCTCACATCGGTGAGACCTTTCAGCGAAGCCCCCATATACACTGAAGGAATTGCGCTTCGGCGAGACCTTACTGGGTCGGCAAGACCTCATGCTGATGACACCTCCCTTCGCCGAGACCCTACCCCTTTGGCAGGACCTCTCCCCGATGCCGACTGCTTTGGCGAGATCACCAACGGTCACCAGGACATCATGCCGAAGCCTTCCTCTCTCGGTAAGCTCGACCCCTCTTTTGGGGAGACCACCACTTGTCGGCGAGACATCTTGGCGAGCCCAAAACCTTTTGGCGAGAGCTCCATTTATCGGTGAGACTGCAGTTGAACTGCAAGACGTTACGCCGAACACAGATGTCTTGGCGACTTGATTGAGCGTGTAAGTAAAAATCGAGCAACATTTCTGGTGACCTTTGCTGGATGTTTTCCTCTAAACCTGGAAACCAGTAGCCAAACTTGTCCATTGGGCTCAGAGTCACTTAGTAAAAACCTCAGAACAGACCGAGAGTAGTTCGCACATGGCTGCAACTCACTCGAGACCCATGAAGCAGATCAGGACACTGGAACTTGCTGAAACTGGAGAAACTGAAGTGAAAATATTTACTGTGCTGGAACAACACTTAGGGAATGAAACAACAACTAAACTAAAGTGCAGAAGAACTTATTGAAAGCATAAAAACTATCTTAATATGTACAATAATAAATCATGCCTCAAAACAACGTTTGAGGTGAATCCCATTAACTGGGATTGGTAACCTTTCTCCATCCATGTTTGATAACTGGAATGCATTATGCTCCTTACATTCAGTAACAACAAAAGGGCCTGCCTAGAAATGGTCAAATTTTGTATGTTTGCCTGTACCACTCTTTAGCACATCCCACTTGAGAACAATATCCCCTTCCTTGAAAACTTTGGCTGTAGCTTTTTTATCAAATGTTTTCTTCGTTTGAAGCTGATGATACTCCAAATTTTTCATTGCCTTATCTCTTGATTCTTCAAGCTCCATAAATTTTGCATATCTCACGGACATTGGGTCCTACTCTTCATACATCTCCAACTGGTGAACAATGTCTAGAGTTGGAAGCTCTACAAATAGAGGTAATCTAGCTTCTTTACCATAAACGAGTACATATGGAGAATTACCAACAAATCTCTTGGGGGTTATTCTATCTGCCCAAAGTGTAGATTTCAATGTGGTATGCCAAATTCTTTGATTCTCTTCCATAGTACTCTTAATGATTCTGATCAAGTTTTTATTTGTACTTTCAGCTAATCCATTACCTTATGGGTAATAATTGGAGGAAGTATTCAAATGAATTCTGTGTTTAACAACCCAATCTGTAACTCTTAATCCAATGAATGCAAGAGCATTATTTGAAATGATGGAAGCAGGAACTCCAAATCTGGTGACTATATCTTCGTAAAAACTCAAAAATGAAGATTCATTTGCTTCTTTCAAAGCTACTGCCTCTGTCCACCATGTGAAATAGTCTGTAGCAGTAAGCAACCACTTGTAACTAGCACTAGATGGTGGATTAATTGTTCCAATAAATTCAATGCCCCATCCAATGAAGGGCTGCTGTACCTGAATTGGATGTAAAGGCATGGCAAGCAACTTTTCCTTTCCCGCGAACAAAGCACACTTCATACACCTCCTTGACCATGCATATGCATCTTTAAACAAGCTGGGCCAGTAGTAACTATCTCTCATAATTTTCCAAGCAATTTTCCTTGGAGAAAAGTTCCCTCCTGAAACTCCATCATGAAACTCATGAAGTACTCTTTCTGTTTGATCAGTATTAATACACCTCAACAAAACACCATTCAGATCTTTCCTAAAAAAAATGTTATCAATGAGGACATAGGGAATTGACTGCAATTTGAAGTATCTTCGTTTTGCTCTGTCTAGACTTGGTGGACATTCACCAGTACGAAGAAAGTGGGTCATTTCTTGAACCAAACCTGCTGTTAATGTAGGTGCAACACCTTGAACATTTTGAGGCTGATCAGTATTAGCTAAAACGTCACCAGTTTTTGATTTTTGCTCATCTTCAGAAGTGGAGTCAAGCTATTCACAAAGTCCTCTACCCCTGACAAGTTTTGTGATGTGGATGCTGACATCAAATTCCATTACTTTTGTGATCCACCCTGCTCTTTTCTCACCTAGATCTTTGTTCAACAAAAACTCCTCCACACTTGGGTGTGCAACCAAAATATGAATTTTATTGTTTGAAACTAGAGGCTTAAACTTTTTTAGGCTTATGATCATAGCGAGAAAATGCTTCTCAACAAATGTATATTTCTCTTCATAATCAACAAGTACTTGACTAAAGAAAGCTATTGGCTACTCTAAATTATCCCCTTTTTTTGAACTAGCATAGCAGAGATTGAACTAACGCTGCCAAAAGCATATAAGAAGTCTTTAAAGAAATATGGATTTACTAGTGTTGGAGCTGATGCTAAAGCTTCCTTGATTTCTTCAAAATTGTGTTTTTCTTCTTTAGTCCAATTGAAAACTGCATTCTTTTTGAGCATGGTAGTCAAGGGCTATAATAAATTTGCAACATCGGGAATGAACCTTCTTAAAAATTTGATCCTCCCTAAAAAACTCTGCAATCATTTCTTATGATTGGGTAATGGCAGTTCGAGTATAGCCTTAACTCTTTCAGGATCAATGGTAACTCTGTCTTTTGATACTATATGGCCTAACAGTTTACCCTCATGAACTGCAAAAATACTCTTTCTTGGATTGAGAGATATTCCATATTCTCTGCATTTTTCAAAAACTTGCTTGAGATGTGACAAGTGCTCATTTGCATTCTTTGAATATACAGTTATGTCATCTAAGTAAACCAACAAAAATTTATGTATTAAACTCTGAAATGCCATATCCATGGCACGCTGAAAGGTGGCACTAGCATTAGATAAACCAAAAAGCATTCTCTTGTAGGCCATAGTGCCCCATTTTTTTGTAAATGCTATTTTATACTGATCCTCTTTGACTATAATCTGGTTATAATCGGAATACCTATCCAAAAGAGAAAATCTCTCTGAACTTGCAACAACTTGGAGAATTTGTTCCATAGACGGTAAGGGGTAATGATCCTTTAGAGATGCTCTGTTAAGATCTCTAAAATCCACACATAATCTTATCTCACCGTTCTTTTTTCTAACCAGAACAAGGTTAGAAACCCAGGATGTATGTTTAATTGGAAATACGATACCCCCCTCAACTAACTTGGTCAACTCTTTGATCATTAAAGGTTCAAGCTTGGGGTTCAATGGTCTTTGTTTTTGTCTAACAGGCTTGGCATCAGGTTCTAACTCAATTGTATGTTGTGCAATATGAGGATCAAACCCTCTTAAATCAAAATATTGCCAAGCAAAACATCATGGTACTCTTGGCATAAAGCAATAAAAGCTTTCTTATCTTCAGCTGAACAGATTTTGCCTAATTTGAGAAGCTTACCTTTAAAGATTTCCACTTCTTCATAATGATCCTCTTTCACTTGAATGACGACTTTGTTCTTCTTAAGCTGATCATCAGAATTGAATATGGATTCCAAGGTAACCAGTCCTTTGGGAAGTTTATTTGTCTTCAGCTGTATCACTTGATCATTATACTACTATTTGATCTTTTCTTGGTTTACTACAGAAAATTGATCTTCTTGGAGCAGAAAGGTTAAAATATGTTCATCATTTTCAAATACCTGCCAGTTAATGTTGTTATCAAGAATTGATGGCCTGATAACTACCTTGACATACTACTGTATTTTATCCTTTTTAATATTGCCCGGGATATAAAACTGTACTCCAATTGCTGCAAGTCTATTAGCATGCTTATTCTAATTGCATGGAACTGAAATTAGATTGAAGACATTAAATTCTTCAATTATATTCCATACTCTGTTTCTGTAAGAATTCAAAGCATCATTCTTGGCAACATTCAGACCTCTAACCTGATTAACTATCAATTCACTATCTCCATAGACTTTCAAACAACCAATTCCTCTTTTCCTTGCCCACTCAAGGCCTTGAATGAGTCCTTCATACTCAACACTGTTGTTAGAACATGCAAAAGCAAAATGAAAGGCTAAAAAATACTTATCACCTAGTGGAGAAATCAACATTGCACCTCCACCTGCCCCATTTTTGCTTCTGGACCCATCAAAAAACATTTCCCAGAGTTCACTTTGCTGTTGCAACAATTGATCTGTACTTTTTTCAAGGTTTGGAACCTCTGCATCAGGTTCAAGCATCACATAATTACCCATACCCGCATCCTGAATAAGGTCTTTAGGATTGTCCAACACATTTTCAACTACCCATTCATGTAGCAGCATATCAGGAACAACTTCTGCTTGAAGTTCTTGAGCGGTAGCCAACTCACTGTCAGTAAAAATGACACAATTTGTGTCTGCACAGTAGGAACAACATTGATAGAACTTGGGTTATACGGCTCAATATGATCTTTAGCCAAATTTTCAGATTTAATGGTAACTTTGGTTCCATATCTAGTTCTAAACAACATACGTGACCAATCAGCTAACACATAGCTACCTATCTTAGTTGTAAAGTCTCTTGAGAGACACAAAGAAAAGAAAGGTGGGAGATCTATAACACATATGTCCTGAGGAACTGAAAAATTCGGGCAAGCATGAAGGGTAAGACTCAAATCTTTGATAACACCTAATGTATTAACATAAGTACCATCCAATTGAATCACTCATTTCTCTAAAGGCTGGTACTTTAGTCCAAGCTTGTCAACAATTTGCTTTGGCATTACTGAGCTACTAGCTCCACTGTCTACCATACAGTTATGAACTAACTTATCACCTATGATTACATACACATAAAATGGAGGTGGTTTGACTTCTTTTCTTGCCTCTTTGATAAGCTGTTTATCCTTTTCTTGAGGATTATTTGTCAATACAGTTCTGACTTGACCTATTGGAGACTCAGATTCATCAGACACTTTAAAATTTGACAAAGCTGAGTGTAACATATCTTTTTGACCTAGGATAGCTAATGAATCCCACATAGACATCGTTACATTTATCTTTTTCATACTATCAAGAATATTAAAGGGTACACCTGGGTTTACTTTATGATGTACCTTTATGCCAGCATGATCAACTTGCAAGTGTGGTTGCTCCTTAACTGGGAGTTGTTGATTTCTTTGCAAACCATGAGTCACTTGAGATGTAGATGGTTCTGCAACTATTGCTTTTCCTTTACCAACTGCTTGATCAAGCTCAAAATATTTTTTCTTTGCCCTTGTGTTAGTTGCTACTGGAGAATTATCTACATTTAATCCACAAAATTCCTCACTTTGCCAATTAAGTAAGGTAGTATCATTGGTAGGCTGATCTTGGTGTTGTGGAGATGCATCATTGAATTCATTCTGCTGTGAAC
This sequence comes from Sequoia sempervirens, assembly GCA_007258455.2. Lineage (NCBI taxonomy): Eukaryota > Viridiplantae > Streptophyta > Pinopsida > Cupressales > Cupressaceae > Sequoia > Sequoia sempervirens. Next base: position 247,258,563 of record VDFB02000013.1, on the reverse strand, counting down.
TCGAGGCATTCTGTACCATAAGTGCCTGATTAATGAGTCCATTTGAGCAAGTGACCTGATTGTGAGGCTGGTTACAAGGGTAGCACCACTCATAATATGCTGCTAGGTTATTTTGAATGGGGACAAGATCCTTAACTGCACTAACAGGTGCTAGAGCATAAACCTGAAAAGGTCTAGTGTTTACACTCTGTCTTGGGCCGTGATAGTTGCCTTGATAAGCCTATCTATTACCTTGATACTGCTATTGCTGACCTAAATTCTGATGTTGATAGGGCCTGTTATATGCTTGCTGCTTCTCCAAGGTCACAAGATTATTTCCAAAAGTCTGTAATAAACTTTTGATCTCCTGTAGCTCATTTGAAGATCTTGAAACAACAGTTTCTTGAGTTATGGCAGCTGGAACAGGTGGCAAGGGTATAAAATGTGGTATTTGCAAAGGGATATTCGAATGAATATCTAGAAATATAGGCGTTGGTGGCCTAGGAGCAAGTTTACCAGCTTGTATTAGGCTATTTTAAGCTCTGATGGCTATTTCAAATGCATCTGGTAGATAAACAACCCCCATTGATTGTATCATAACGACTATATCGTTGTTAAGGGCCTTGAAAAATACAAAAATGCATATTCTCGAGGTGGTCTCACTGTTGTAGGAATTCTATCCAAGGTTCTTTGAAATCTGAAATTGAAATCATTCATTTGCTCCTGAGGAGCCCTCTTAAGCATAGTTAATTGTTCCAACAAAGAAAAATTATCAGACCTATCCTGAAACTTCCTATGTAATTTGTCACCCAATTCATCCCAAGTGGCAACTAAACCTACTCCAAGACTCCTGAACCATTGTAATTCTCTTCCTTTGAATGATGCTGCAAGAAGTCTTACAGCTACGTCTTCTTGTGTAATGTAGTGCACACCACATAAGAAAGCCACATCTCGTATATGCTCAATCGGGGTAGTTTGGTCTTCTCCAATGAAAGTTGGCAAGCTTTTCAAAGCTGCCATTGGAATATCATTGTGCTGTGTCAAATTTAATGGACTACCTCCATTAAATGACACAAAAGGCTAATTTCTGGGAGCAACTATTAGAGGTGGATTTAGATTTGTAAAAACTGCAGCTGATGAACTTGCTGCAACAACAGAATTTGAAAATATATAACTAACAAAAGTAGTTGGACTGCTTACAGGAGACCTTTCTGTTCCAAGGCTAGGTGAGGCTGAACGATTCTCAAATTTTTTTTTAGATGGTCTTCCTCTCCTTCTTGATGGTGAAAACACAACTTCTAGTCTAACACCAAGTGGTGTAGACTGTACTCTCTTAGAAGGAGGTGCCCCTTTTGTTGCTCTGCCTTGTCTTCTGGGTGGTGACAACTGCAAATATTCAAAAGGAACCGAGCTGCTCCTTGTCTGAACTCTTCTCATAAATTGTAAAAGCACTGATTTTGAAGTTCTTTCTCTTTATGGAGTCACCAAGTATGCAAGAATGACTTCTGTAAAGTCTGAACTTGCTGGTTGCATACCAAACCAACAGTATAATGTGGAAGTTGTCCCACCGGGCGTGCCAAAAATTGTTATCACTTGAAATTGCACCCTATTGAACCTAATGTTCAACACCTCAGTGTAACATGAGAAGACCTCTAAAGCTGTGGGTCACTTGTAGAAAGAGGTCAACCTCCAGAGAAGGCCGACTTCCTTTGGTATCACCTAAACTACTGATTCTGTAAAGGAAAAGGGAGGAGTGCATAAAAATAAAACTAAATGCTATGGTGATACACCAACCTGATAAGAGCAATGGAATACTTAGGTTAGACTTGAAAATTGAAAATGAACATAAGATTACCCATCAAACTCTATAAGCTTTTCATTAATGTATCACAAACAGGTTTCATTCACACACTTTTTCAAGAGAGGAAAAGATTTTTCATAGACTAGAATCTATATGTGATTATGTAAACACAGTTTGTGATTTGTATAATGATACTTTTGCAAAAGAAGGCATGGAAACAAAGGATAAAGTTATAAAGGAATAGAAGAAATTCACAAAATAACTTGATCATTAACATGAAATGCACAACACTTTGCAAGAACAAGATGGTAATTTGAAACCTCAACAGTGACCAAGGTAAACTCTGTATACTATGCTCCAAAACGAGTTACAAAAGTTTGCTAATTTGAAAAAGGACTGCAAAAGTCACAAACTTTCGAAAAGCATAAGGAGAACTCCTTTACAAAGAGGTAAAAATTCCATATATACAAAAAGTGTCGGCCCCTAGGGCTTACAAAAATATCAGCCTCTAGAAAAGATCTGCCCTTAGATCTTTTAAAAGAAATTAATGCTGCATTCAAGTGTATCCCTGCTGTCCATGTCAGTGTGAAGGATCGCCCTCAGGAGAATCCTTAAGATCTTATGTAATACTTGCATTTACTTCCGGCCTCTATGTCCATCCTCGAACCTCCTTGAAGGGCCACTTTGAATGCTCTAAAGCATTAACATTAATGCCGATCCCCCCTAGAAGCAGCATTAGATATTACCTGTTGTCAGACCTCCACACCATTGCTTCGCTGAGCTGCTCCATCGCTTTTGACCTCAGAGCAGATCCATGTTACTTACATTCTATTGATCTTCTTTTTAGGGGGAGTCAAACAGTCAAATGGATAGTGGTTCACCTTTAGCTCCTTCTGATTGGTTGAACTTGTGCCACACAAGATCCCAGGTGGTCAAATGTCGCTCAGACTGAATCGCATGTCGGTGAGACACTTACCATGTCTCCTTGATGCGATTATACTCTATAGCAGCATCGACCTAACACGCGACGGTCAGCAAGAGTTCATAGCGAGTGGCCAGAGTCCTATTGATATCCACAGTGGTCGCTGAGATAATCGCTATCGATCAGAGGTTATAGCGAGTTCCCATCGGTCACATTGATATCCCTTTTCTATTGGAAAATCTATGACTATCGGCAAGACTCCCCATCGTCAGCAAGAATTCATGTTGAATGCAACCTATCGGCGATGAGTCCTACCGTAGTCACACATCTATCGGCGAGACTCTACTCTCTCGGCGGGACCTCATATCGATCCCTTCATCCTTCTTTCAGGGAGACCACCACTGCGTCGGCCAGACATCATGGCGGGCAGCCAAAGTTATAGTGATATTCCCTTTCATCGCCGAGACAAAACTGGGGAGTTAACAAGCTATCGAATCAAGTAAAGTCAAATTCCTACATTTTTATATAGCGACTAACTAGTGAGGTGCAAAGAAAACAACAAACTCTACATGGTGAAGCTAACTAACACAATCCAAGAGTAATAGTCTTGCACTTTAAAATTTCATGATAGTAAACATGCATGCAAAATGCATTCACGTAGGAAATGTATAGAAAAGGATACAAAAGAGACATACCTAGACTCGACTCCTAAACATGTTGTACAACATGATGCTTATCAAGTCTTGATAGTAAGTGTAGAGTGCAACATCATCGATACCTTCCTTCTCCTACTGTGTTATGCTTGCTTCTTGTTCATAGCAGTAAAAGGGTCGAAAGCATTCCATAATGGTTCTTCATTGCATTTACATGCATTGAGAAGAATAGGAGGCCATGCGAGCAACGTTTAGAGCTCCACCAATCAATTCATCGGTTCCATTGATCCCCCTTAAGAAACCATTGAGGATCGACTATATTTATCAATAACTTCTATGCTAGCCGATGAAAAGAAACCCAAATGGAAAGAGCATAGAATACACGAGTAGGTGAATAGAATAACATCCCACAAAAGGTAGGCATGATAAGTACTAAATCAAGGAAGTAAGGCACTAGAGGGAACCCATGAAATGTCTTCAGGAGAAGACAAAACAACAGGAATGCCACTGGGAGATTTGATGCCATGCTGTAGTGTATTCACAAGTGAATCCCCGACCAAAAAGACCACTAATTTACAAGCTGGGCCTCTGAACTATTTTGCAAAAAATATCACTAGGCAAAAAGAATCCTATCCCTTCTTGATTTCTGCTACCTAAAACCATACAAGGTAGGTGAATCGTTTTACCAAAAATATCCTCTGACCCTCTCAAGAAAACTTTCCCATGCACCTTTATGGATGCTTCATGTTTTAAATGTCAAGAATTGTGCATGCTCATGCACAAGGCCAAATATTTCATGAATCTTCCCCAGAAACCAAAAATCAATCCTTGATGAAAATCTCTCCAAAGATAATTATTTACAAAGAGAAGGCTCTTTTCTTTTCGAAAACCCCCAAAATATAATAAAATCTCTAGAATCCCAAAAAGCATTCCATGCAAGTTTCATTTTTAGAAAATAGTTAATTTCATTAATGGTTTATAACTGCCAGTACTAAATTTAGATTTGTAATAGAAGAAACCTGCTTTTTCATCTATCACCTTATTTTCTTTCTATTTATTACTTATAACCTCCACTGGAATTTTTATTTTATTTTAATATTACATTATAACTATGATTTATTTATTATATTATTATCTATTCATTTTATTTTCTTATTAACTATTATTATATACATTTACATTTATATTTATTTGTCACAACACCTTTTATATAATAACTTATTCTAATGTATTAAATAACCCAAAGAACATTTATCAAACATCATGAAAGGGTGAATCATGGAGGGGCACTGCACTTTTACCCTCCTATGAAGTCTACAATACATTCTTTTGTTTCCCTTCTAATAATTACACCATGTAATTTACTAAATGTTCTTATTTTCTTTCTTCAATCCTTCAAGAGGAGCAAAGAGATTGAGCTTGTCCTTCATCTTATATCAAAAGAACTTTTCATTTCCTTTCCATTCCATGTCAACACCTCCAATATTATCCTCATTGTTTTCAATCATGTTGAAATCCCCCTACTAACTATGAAATCTCTTGAAGGCCATACAACCACTTCCATAGATGAATTTTGTCTGTATGGTTATTGGGGGAATATATAGAGCATAAACCAAATTTCCTATTATCTTTTTTATAATAATCCAATTTTTTGTATTGCATGAAGATATTCTAGAGTCCACAAATTGAGTCCATTTCTTAAATAGTAGGATGATAGAGCCTCATCTACCTTTGTCATGATTAGTATAGAAAGGAGTGGCTTCTTTCCATATGAAATGAAGGGTTGTTTCAAGATAAAAAATTCATAGCCTTAAATTCTTTCAAAAAAACATCTTTGTTCTTTATGTTACACCCCAATTGTGTACTTACTATTTACTATTACTATGTAGGGTAAATGTGAATGTAACTTGAATTCTGAAGGTGAATAAATTGTGCTTGCACTTTGTTATCAATGAATTATGAATAAATGTTATGTCATTTAATGATATGTGAAGAAATGCATATATGGGAAATGAATGGTTATTGAATTGATATTCTAACTATGGAGATGTATTATGTCTAATGCATATTTTGTTGAACAATTGACTGTTGTGGGAATGTGTTAGTGGTTGTAGGTATATGTTCAATTCCTCTAGGCCGAGGGGAAGTATCACTTAGGAGAAGATCTTGGTCGGGTAACCAGTAACGTAACCTATCTAAGCTTACACACACACTCACAGTAGTATGGTTGAGTCAAGTTATTATGTTGGGAGTTGGTAAGTCATCCTTAGTTTGATGTGTCTGCATTAGTAAGGGTGATGTTTATTTGTTTGAGCTTGTGAGTACTTCCCTTTATTACTAAGCTTGTATTGATAAGTTAAACACACGTGAAATGTATGTATATGTACACACATGCATGTCGATGATAGACCATATGCATGAAGGAACACACACATGAGGTTACATAGGTAGACATACTTATGCACACTTATGAATGGGTTGCTTATACACATGGAACTATCAAATTGACCTTACAACATGTATATGTATATGTATAGATATATCACACGTAGGTACCTATCAGTATGATAGAAATTGCGTATGTTCTTGGTGTGCAATCAAATGTGTATATATATATGATATATACATACATCCATATGTATACATGTATCGATACACACATATGTTTAGCAAACAGACATGCCCATACAAATGTATCAATATATGTGTACACATACATATACATGCACATAGAGGAATATATATGTACACAATCGATGTAATTATTATTATTACGTGAATGTTAACTTATTTGTATTCATTTGAATATCGAATGCATACATACTTTATTGACATAAGATATATATAAATATACATATACATATATATGTGTGTTGATATACATATATATATGTATATGTAAGTATATGAATATATATTTAAATATGATTATATGCTTGGAGATCAATTAACTTGTGCTATGCTTGGAGGCCGATTTATTTAAGCATAGGACAATTGTATATAACATATATAAAGCATGTTAAAGGCCGAATATTATACTTATGGGTAATGAGTTAAGATCGATAAATATATATATATATATATATATATATATATATATGGTATGCAATACACAACAGTTAAGTCAATATGGAGAATTTGACTTAGTCAATGTTTTGAGGTAAAACATCTTTTAATTAGCAAACATCAATTACTTGAGATGCTTTATCATATATTGATAGATTAAATACCAACAACACTGTAAAGTGAAACACATGATAATGGGATAAGTAATAGCAAGGTAAGGAAATGGTCAAAGCTGATTTATGAGACAAAGTGACTCATTATTCTTTATTCTATACTGAGCATAGACTTAGTTGACTATATGCAGATGTTACATTTTAAATATTGATTGATTCAATAAGTAAAAGTCACGCCAAACTATGGGGAGATAGCTGCTTACTTGGCGCCACATTAAGAAGTTCTTAATGATGTAGAAGTCCATTTTGGGAACAATTCGAATGCCACCATTTGATCATGTGCAGGCTGAAATAGTCTTAATTTGTTGTCAACCATAGAGGTCGATTTATAAAATTTATGCTGAGTACACTCTTTGCTTGTTCGCCACCTTTTAGCTGAGTTGAGTGAGTCAACTTGCATGGATTCTGCTATCAATTTATGTGCCTTTTCTGTAGGCTATGTAGTCTCTTTTCTACTGTATAAATAAAGAGGTAGAGCTCTCATTTGGGATGCATTCCTTTTGCATTCTATTCCATTCCACTCTGCATTTTCTAATATGTAATATTCTGCTGTATTCTGAGTGAGCTTAGAGTATTTTGTGAGATAATTTCATCAATTTGGGAGAAGCATCCTATTCATTTGTGAGAGGGGTTTTATTGAGGCATTGCATGTGAGGTCAAGTGAAGCTAGTTGCTATTTTGGAAGGTTGTACAACAACAGTCAATTGGACAAGAGTATTATAGGCATGAGGATAATCTTCCTTTATTTTTCTTTGTTTATAAAAGATTGATTCTTGAGTGTTTAATTGATCTATTGAGATTACTTGCATTAGGGAAATATAGCATTTGCATTGAAAGGAAAATAGAAGTTGTTTATGTTGTTTTGTGAAGTGCTTGCAATTACTCCATGATAGGAGGAACTATTTTTCATAGGTATTATTATACTAGATATGATTAAATGAGGGTAGCTTAAGGGTTACTCATAGCTAAGTTGTTTGATTATACTAGATAGCTAGTGGGTTACTTCTGGGATTGTGTGTCCATTGACGGGAGGGAACTTTTATATATTCTTTAAGAGTAGAAATACCCTAGAATATTTAAGATAATGATAGGTGAATTTTGGGGTTAAAGATTGCCTATGGGAGGGATTACTTGTGCATAGATTATAGTGGCCTTAATTCAAAATGAGCTTAAGTAAGTGTAAGTGAATAAAATGACCTTCACTCGAAGTACAAAGTGAGAAACTTTGGCCAAAGTAGTGTGATTTCCTTTGGCTCCACTGTTAGTTCACCGTGTCCATGTAGTGCATACTAGTTCCAGATTGTAGGTTTACAAGTTCTAGTCATGTAGGGAACAACACTAAGCTTGGTGTGGCTGTCGTACGTGGTTACTCCACCAATCTCTTTGTCGAAGGGTAGGGCCATCTATCATATTCTATATGTGTGAGGGATCGCATATGAGTCCGTAGTTGGCAAAAAAGTACTTGAGTGATGCTTCTCCTTAGTAGGCGACATAAGACCAAGGTTTTGAAAGGCGGATCCTAGACCATCTATATCTATTGCTTTGAAGCTCGATTGAGCTATGTATGTATTTGTACGCATTCTTGGAATATTTTTATTTGTGAAATTATTATATTAAAATGGAATACTTGTATATTGTTATGGCATCTATGTTCATTTTTTCTCAATAAAGTAATTTTTTTTATTGCAATGGCTTGTTACATAGTTTATTTACTCGCAAAGTGAAAAATTAGGAAAAATTACTTCAGTAAACTGTTGGCATGTTACATGTGGTATCAGAGCTACCAGGTTTAACTCTGAAACCTATGAGCTCATCATACTTTCTGTCCAACGTTATATAATGTTTGGAAATTCTTGTGCTAGGATGGTGCATCTCAGGTTAATGGATAGAAAGTCTGTAATCAGAAATGAGCACTACCTCAAGGCCAAGAAGGAAAGAGAATCCATTACTAGCAAAATTGAGGGTACTACTACGAGAATGCCATCTAGTTAAGTGACACTGAAACATTCAGTCACACACTTTCTCGAATCAGTGATGTGAAGAGAAAGATGAAGATGGAGGCCAAGTACAACTACCTACCTTCCATCTCACTAGAGAATTCTGAGTCATTATCACTTTCTAGGGATATGCCCTCAGAAGGAAGTGTTAGTCCAGGGCATTTATATTTAGAGACCCTAGAGTTCTTCCAATGACAAAAGTAATTGTAATTTCCTCGAGTAATGAGTTTGAGGGTTTTGTACCTCACAATTATGTATTGGATGATGAATTCGAAGGCTATTATCCATTCTAGGATAGGTATGAACAAATGAGAGATGAGCAACAATCTCAATCTGTAGGATATACTCCATTAAGTTATGTGTCAGAGAGTGAATTAGAGGGATACTCTCCACTCGACTATCTGAATAGTCACTCCATGTAATCAAAAGGATATTGAAATCCTTGAAAAATGAATAAAATCACGTGTTTATTGAAAGCGTGTGCTTAAGTCTTATGTGGAATTCCTTATGTGCGGTTGATAACTCATTTTAATGTTTTCCATAAGATAGTTGATAACATGATTAAATCTAAATGGATAACCATTTAGGTAAAATACGTTCTTGTGAAGGTGGTGAGGACACAAACCAATCCTAGCGGAAGCCAATAATTTGGGCAAGGACCAGTAGGAGTTGAAGCTAGACTAGATCAAATCTTAGCAAGGTTGGAAAACCTTGAACAAGAAAGGGTAAAGGATAGGGTTGAGAAGGAAGTTCCCAATAATGAGCATGATGGAGAAAACACTTCTCACAAACATGATCAAACCCATGATCATGAGAGAGAAATCACCTTCTTTATCTAAGGAAACAAATAAGAAGCGTATGGATTTTGAACTTTCTAGAGCTATGAAGAAAATTACCCCACCCAAGTTTGAGGGAAGTTCCAACAGAGATGAAGTTGAGGCTTAGTTAGTCCAAATGGAGAAGTATTTTGAGATTCAAAATTATACTGAGGTCACCAAAGCAGCATGGAGCAGATACTAGTTAGCAGGAGAAGCCTCTAACTAGTGGATGAATAAAAAGATGGAACTCAATATTAACTCATGGAAACTGACGTGGAGTGAATTTGTTGAGATTTTTCATAAGAGATGGTTCCACAACTCTATTTTGACAAGAAACTCACAATTTTTTAGAGTTTGAGACAAGGTAATATGATGGTCAATGAGTATTGGGAGAAGTTTACCCGTCTGCTTCGTTATGTTCCTATGTATCAGAAAGATGAATGCTTTCGTATAAGAAAGTTTATCATGGGACTTAACAGTCAGATTAGAGGAGAGGTGGATGTGCATGGTCCAACAACTATGGATCTTTTGTATGAGAAAGCGGTTGAATAGGAGCAAAAGCTCATGGCTATCTCCACCCGTTAGGAAAACAAAGACCATAAGAAGATTGTGGGAGTTCAAGATAAACCAACTCCGAAGAAGGTGGAAATTGTGCAAAATGTACCCAAGAAAGCGGAAAAAGGATCTTGTAATGGTGGAAAATAATCTAAAATGGAACACAAGAGGAATGGTTCTAGTGGTGGGAATACCAACAATGCTGGTGGAAACACTAGTAAATCTAGAGAACCTGCAAGGAAGAGAGGGTCGATCACTAGATGCTTTACATGTGGAGGAGACGACTATGCTAGAGAATGTCCCAATAAGTCTTCCGAGTCACGATCTTATGGTAATACACTACCTACCCAACAAATGATGTTCCAAAAAAAGATACATGCAATTGTGGATGATTGCTAGGTGGAGTATCAAGTGACTCCAATTGAAACTATATGTATCTTGTTTGACTTACCCATTTTTGCACTTATAGATACTAGTGCAAATGAGAATTTCATTTCACATAGAGTAGCTAAGAAGTTATCTAGAAAGGTTGGATACATGTCAACATCTTGGGATGTAGAGTATGCAAACCAAACAAGAGAAAAGGTGGAACAATGTTTGTTTGAAGCTAGGATAGAGCTACCTTGTTTTTGTACATAAGTGAACTTGTATGTCATGCCTTTAGGATCCTATGATGTTATCTTAGGTATGAATTGGCTATGGAGACATAGGGCTAAGGTAGATTTCCATGCTAAAACTATTAAATTCCTAGATGATCTTGGTAACCAAGTAAAGTTTCAAGGGATACCTAGAGAGGTCAAAATTCGTCAAATCTCTACAATGCAACTATTAAGGGATAAGAAGAAAGGGTGCAAACTCTTTGCAATCAATATAGAAGAACTTTATGAGAACCTTGAAAAATTTGGGTCACAAAACTTCCAAGAGATGGAAGAGGGTGAAATGGATGAAACACGAATGTTGAATATGGAGAGGTATCCTATACTGAGGAATTTTTTGGATGTGTTTCCAGATGAGTTGCCTGGGTTGCCATCGAAAAGGATATTTGACTTATCTATAGATATAGTTCTAGGGTCTAGATCTATTTCCAAGGTACCATATAGGATGACAAAAACTGAGCTAATGGAGCTTAAGGCATAGTTGGATGAACTGTTGTCAAAGGGGTTGATAAGACCAAGTTTGTCACGTTGGGGAGCACCAGTCATCTTTGTGAAAAAGAAGGATGGTACTTTGCATTTGCGCATTGATTATCACATGCTTAACAAAGCTACGGTAAAGAACAAGTATCTGTTGCCATTCATTGATGATCTTTCTGATCAAGTGAGTGGAGCTGTTGTATTTTCCAAGATTGATCTAAGATCTAGATATCATCAGTTGGGGATTAAGGATGAAGACATCTGTAAGACCACATTTAGAAATTGATATGGACACTACGAGTTTATAGTTTTACCCATTGGTTTAATGAATGCACCTGCAACATTTATGAACCTGATAAATAGTGTATTTAGGGACTGCCTAGATAAATTTGTCTTGGTCTTTCTAGATGAAATCCTGATTTATTCTAAGAATGAGGAAGATCATTGCAAAAATTTGGATATAGTTAGGTACAACATTTAAGAGAACATAAGTTGTATGGTAAACTCTCTAAGTGTACCTTCTTTCAAAGAAGAGTACACTATGTCGGGCATGTGATCTCAGAAGATGGAAATTCTGTAGATCTAGCTAAGATAAAGGAAGTGTTAGAATGGCCAGTACCCAAGAATGTATCTAAGGTAAGGAGTTTCATGGGTCTAGCAAGGTATTATAGAAAGTTTTTTGCAAACTTCAAAATTTCCTTTCTAATTAGTTCTTTGCAGAGGAAAGGGAATAAATTTGAATGGATAGAGAAGTGTCAAGAAGCCTTTGAGTTACTCAAAGAGAAATTGACTATTGCACTGATCTTCAAAGTACCAGATCTTGAAGGTAACTTTACTGTTATCACAGATGCATCTAGGGAGGGCTTAGGAGGTGTGTTAATGCAAGATGAGCAAGTAATTTCTCTCAAATCAAGGAAGCTAGAACCTTATGAGAAAAATTATGCATTGTATGATTTGGAGTTAGCATCCATGGTTCATTCATTGCAAATGTGGAGGCATTATTTGTTGGGGAAACCCTTTGAGATGAAAATTGATCATCACGGGTTGAAGTATTTATTCACTCAACTTAATCTGAATGCTAGGAAGAGAAGATGGTTAGAGTTAATAGCTGATTATGACTTCAACATTAGTGAACACATCATATTGCTTCAATAGTGATGATTCAAGCCGACTTTAAAGGTCAAGTGTTGTAGAAATGTGAAGAGAATGAGTACTATTTTCAAGTCAAGCAAGCACTCACTAGAAATCCACAAGATTCTAGGTATGAAGGTTTTCATTTTGAACCTAATGGATTACTTAGTTATAAGGGGAAAATATATGTACCTGATGTAGATGAGTTAAGGAATTTGGTATGGAAAGAAGTACATGAAGCACCATACTTTGGACACCTTGGTGTGAAAAAAATGATGGCAAATGTGAAGTTGTTATACTTTTGGAAGGGGATGAAAGGAGATGTTGCTAGATTTGTAGCTAGGTTTTTTGAATGTCAAAGGGTGAAAGCGGAGCATCATCATCTTGTGGGCTTATTATACCCACATGATATACCAGAGAGGAAGTGGCAAGTCATAAGTTTGGACTTTGTGCAAGGATTTCCCATGTAAATAAATAAGCACAATGCCATTCTTGTGGTGGTAGATAAGCTTACCAAAGTAGAAAATTTCATACCCCAAAATCTAACTGACGAAACACCTATCATAGCAAGGAAATTTGTGCAAGAAGTGTTTAGGTTGCATGGGATTCTTGAGAAGATTATCTCCGATAGGGAAGTACAAGTCACTTTTAGGTCTTGGAAAACCTTGTTTTCTACACTAGGGACTCAATTGAATATTAGCTCAACATATCATCCAGAAACAAATGGACAAATTGAAAGGGTGAATCAAGTATTGGAAGACCTACTTAGAATGTATTGCATGGATCAAAAGTACAAGTGGGAAGACTACTTGCCTTTAGTGGAGTTTTCTTACAACAATTCTTACCATTCAACGATAAAGATGGATCCTTTCGAAGCATTATATGGTTGAAAGTGTCGAACTCCTATAAGTTGGGATAAACTTGAGGATAGAGTGAGTCTTGGGCCAGAAATGTTGGTTGAAATGGAGGAGCAAGCTAATATTGTTAAGAAAAGGTTGGCTGAAGCTAACGACAAACATAAAATCTATGCTGATGCTAAAAGAGTGCCCTGTGTTTTTTTCGTAGGTGAGAAGGTGTTGTTGAGAGTGAAACCTCACAAAAGCTCCATTAAGTTTGGAAAGTTTTCTAAGTTATCCCTGCACTTGTAGGACCTTTTGAAATTCTCGAGGAAGTGAATTCGGTAGGTTACTGAATTATGTTGCCACTAGCTGTTGCCAGAATGCATAATGTATTTTATGTGTCCTACCTTAAGAAGTATATACCAGGTGATAATCATGTGATTGATTGGAATGATTTATAGGTACAAGACCCCAGAGTGGTAACTCTCAAGCCCGTCAAGGTGCTCGGAACATGTAAGCTTCGCTTGCATAACAGAGAAGTCTTGCAATGCAAAGTCTAGTGGGACTAGTATATAGAAGAATCAACCACTTGGGAAGACTATGTTGCGATTAAAAAAAAGTTTCCTCATGTTTTAGATGCATTTGAGTGTACTTGAAAAATAATATGTTGTTTGTGTTGGCATATGGCTTGGGGAGATTGTTGGAATATGGCTTCTAGTGTTGTCATTGATGGCAACCTAAGTCATCCCTCTAGTCCACAAACCAGAATTTGCTCATATCGATAGGAAATGTAGTAAACAGTATTTTACCGGCAGAGAGTATGAAGAACAGGGTATTTGGTTAGTATATCGATCTATATGCTTCACCGGATCATCATTTTGAGTTGTGGATCTTTGAGAGAATTTTTTAAGCATCTATACTATCTTGTTGTTAAGTTTTGTGATGTTGCATTAATCAGTGTATGTGTTAGGAGATTCGGTTGGATGCTTTGGCATGATGTTTTTCTGTTTATTTTCTCATTGTGGCTGACTTAGTGAATGTTGCATGTCGCAGATGTATAAGGAGTACTTGATTAACTATTTCTTGTGTTTTTTTATTTTGTTTTGGGTCGTAGCTATAGTCTATTTGAATTGTGTGGGTGCACATCAAAGATTGCTCATGATTTGAGCCGACATGTGAAGAATATTTTGTATTTCATATTTTTGTTGAAGTCGACTTGAAGCAATGAAATCTTTGTTAGTAGGTATATATATGAGATTGGTAATTTATTTTGGTGCGAGAAGAAAGTGTGGAAGAGTGTGTTGGTGTGTGAAGAGTAGAGTAGTCGCATATGTGTGAATAGCAATAGATCGGTTGAGAAAATTTTGCTTGTGCAGAAGAAGATTGTTGAGCAGTGAATTAAGGTAGAGTAGAGCGAAGTGTAGAGTTTGTTAGAGGATCTAGAATCTGATCAATGAGCTTAAATGAAACTATATTTTGGCATATGCAGATGCTATCTTTTCAGTTCAACCTTTTTTTGTAATCACAAACATTTTGTAAGGAAGTGAGCCTTCCATATTTTGAGTAGTGAGCTCTAGGAAGTGTGCTTGAATGCATGTTCATTCCCTTTTATTCATACTTTTAACAAAGTATAATTGTGGATTAATCTCCACCGTGGTTTTTCCCCTAACAGGGTTTCCACGTAAAAATATTGGTGTTATGGTGCTTTTATTATCTTGTTCATGTGCTTGCATCTTTATTTCTGTTTATGTGCTGTAAATGGTTTAAGGTCTGAAATTAAAGTTTAGATTTGCTGAAACACTGATTCACCCCCCCTCGCAGTGTTCACTGAGTCCAAAAATTGGTATCATAGCCAAGTTCCTCTTCAAAAAGTTTAACAACTTGAGGTGGATCTTGAATTGCAATGGACTTTGGCGGTCTTCAACAACAGCTTATGGTGGCACCCGATGATCTTGATCAGTCTAAAGCAGAAGTCATGGAATTAAAAGAAAATCTTGTGGATGCTGAGAAATTCATTCAATCATTGAAGGATAAAATCAATGAGTCAAAAGAAAAGAGGAAGGAAATTTGTGATTAGCTGAAGTAGAATGAGAATAAAAGCTTGGAAGATGTTCACCTGAATCACACCCTAAAAGAAATAACTGAAGAATGTGAAAAGCTTGCTAGGGAAAATGCTACTCTAAAGCTTGAAATGGAATATATGGAAATGAAGCTAACGAAGGAGATTGAAGTAAGGAAGAAGAATGAGGAGAATCTGGCCTAGTCTTTAAAAGAAAAATCCGAAGAATGCAACAGAGTAAATAGTGGATTCATTCAGATGGAAATTGAACTGCAACAATCCATAAATAATGAACAAGAGCTTGAAAGAAAAATAGTTATTCTCAAAGATGAACTCACTATTGCAAATGAGTATAAAGAGAAGTTTAGAACTAGTTCTGCTAAGCTTGATGAGTTGACTAAAGGAAAAAAGGATGTAAATGATAAGCAAGGTCTTGGATATGAGAAGGAAGAAAGCTCCAGATCTAAACATAAGGATTCTAGACAAATAAATAAGATGAACAAAGGAAAAAGGTATTCGGTAAGACAACCCAATGCTTAGAAGCTCAATGGTTACTACTTTTCTTGCGATAAATTTGGTCATATGGCTTCTCAGTGTAGAAGTAAAATAAATTCAAGCAGTCCATCATTTCCCGGTCAGTGTTTTAGTTGTAATAAGTTTGGTCATAAGTCAATTGAATGCAGAGGCATGTATGTCAGTGTAAGGAATGTTAAATGCTATACCTATGGAAAATTTGGGCATATTGCTAATCAGTGCAAATCAAAGGGGAATCAATGGAATGAATGGTCTAGACAAAGAAATCCGGTGTGTTACAATCGCACCAGATTTGGTCACATTGCAAGATTCTGCAGGAACAAAAACATGGATAGAAGAGGTTTAGTATACAAGGGAAAAATCTCATGAAAATATGAAAAAGAAAAATGGAAAGTGACTGTGGAAGAGATTCGAGATCAAATGAAGAAAACATGGGTAAGGAAGAGTGACTCTGATGAAGGAAATAAGTTCGCACTAGAATCTTCTTTTGGTAATTCCTCCATAAATTGATCTCAGGCCATTGGCCTAGGGGGAGTCTTTCAAGAAAAATCCTTTGTTCCCCTGTCAGTAGCTGGCACCGTATTGCAGGAAATTATCAGTAGTTGTGATAAAAGTTTGCAAATGCATTAGTGATCTCTTATGTAGAAACATGAGAAGTAGAAGAAATGGTTGAATGCATTAGAGGGGCTAGGCCTTTGAGCCTCATGATAGGAAAGAGGAAGAAGTAATTCTACATTTGAAGGAGCAGTTTAGGCTGTCCCTTACCTAACTAAAAAAGAAAATGAATGAGTTAAGGCAATGCATTAATTCAACTAATAGAATTTACAACTATTGTCTTTGGTGGTCTCATGTTGTTGGGAGGTATAAGGAAAAACTAGAGCAGATTGAAGCTGATTTGATCAAAATTGGTCAAGATTATAGTATGTTTTAGGACTAGGATGGAGCAGTCAAGAAAAAGATTCAAGA
This sequence comes from Sequoia sempervirens, assembly GCA_007258455.2. NCBI lineage: Eukaryota > Viridiplantae > Streptophyta > Pinopsida > Cupressales > Cupressaceae > Sequoia > Sequoia sempervirens. The sequence continues at coordinate 247,241,937 of VDFB02000013.1, read as the reverse complement.
ATTGCAGTCTAAGCATGCAAAAGTCCAATTTATGAAAAACAATCTTGTGGACACCTTTTGGAAAGTCAAGGATCTAATTGAATGCAGGTTGGACCAGCTAATTGAGGTCTTGAGGAAAGGAGAAAAACCAGAAGAAGAAATTACAATCCTGGAATCTCTCGTTCAAATTATTAATAAGACATCTGAGAATAACAACATGATCTTAATCATTGGGATTTCTGTAGAAGCATGGAAGAAATTTCTTCCTAGTATGAAAGATAAGTACAAGTTAATTTTCTAACTTAAGTAGCAGTTGTACTTCAAATTTTGAATTTTTGAAAGGGGGAGAGAGCTTAGTGAAGAATATATTTGTCATTGATGTCAAAAGGGGAGGAGAGCAAGTAAAAATGCTTTATCATTCTAAGGGAGAGTTTGAGTTTTGAAATTTTGAATTCTAACACTTAGTCATTTTTCACTAAGTGTTGCCATCAATGCCAAAGGGGAAGATTGTTGGCATATGGATTGGGGAGATTTTTGGCATATGGATTCTAGTGTTGTCATTGATGTCAACCTAAGTCATCCCTCCGGTTTGTAGATCAGAATTTTCTCATACTGACAGGAAATGTAGTAAACAGTATTTTACCGACAGCGAGTATGAAGAACAGGGTATTCAGTCAGTATATCGATCTGTATGCTTCACCGGATCATCATTTTGAGTTCTGGATCTCTGAGAGAATTTGTTAAGCATCTATACTATCTTGTTAAGTTTTCTGATGTTGCATTAATCAGTGTATGAGTTAGTGACAGGCTGTCATCAGGTCCTAACACTTTAGTGAATAAACAAATCAATATATCGACCAGGTAGTGTCCAATGACTGTATGCAATATAGGACATCTAAACATCTCTCTTAAGAACTAATCTACTGAATAAAAATTCTAATCTAAGGTGGACTCTAATCTAGAAAGCAATAAATCATCTATCTAGAAAGCAGGAAAATAACTCAAATCAGAAAACAAAAAACTAAGAATTTGAAAAGCATCACCATTAAACTAGAAAGCATGGAAACGGTTAACCTAAAGAATGCGTAAATTGTTGAAGAAGTAAAGCATGTAAATAAATTAGGAAACATTTATCTAATGTGGAAAATCACAAGCCAACTACTAATCATAAAACCATTAATCAAAATCAACTGAAGAAAGGTGCTTCAGACACTCAAATGCTAAGCTCAAAAGCTACAGACTCAGTTACAACCTATAGGCTTGAAACTAAAAGTATAACATGTACTAATGAAAATAAAATGAAAATGCAACTTTTATTCTATTAAAGGAAGATGCAGAACAATAAACAAATACTTATCTATCTATCTATCTCTAACCCTCGAGTGGCCAGCTCGTGGGTGTATCTATTGCTATTTCAGATCACATGCACTAGAAAAATATCTCTGTTACTTCATTCCACAGATGCATCCATATTATATAGTAATTCAAAGAGTGGCAGGAAAACTCATATTCGTATGGTATTTTTTACTTAAAAGACAAATTGATAGCATAACGATAATCTTCTTCTCATTATTTGTAACAGTTACATAGTTATATGAAAAATGACTAACAAAAATCCTATTTTTCAGTTGATCAATTCTTTCAACAGATTTCCCATAGTAAAAGGGAATTAAAAGCCCATGATATACAATATTAAAGAGGCTTCGCATGAGCCATAAGTCTTTGAAATTGAAAAATAACAGAATTATAAAGACTTGGGAAAAATGTTTGCTCCTAGAATTCTGGCGCCCGCTCGCTGGTTTTCAAAAATATGAGACCCGCATTCATTTCCCTTCTGATTGGAATGGTGAATGGCGGTGGAGTTGACCTATGAAATACTCAAGACTAAACCATTAAATTAGCATAAGTTAGTTTAATTTAATCAACTCCAAGAAATAATTTTGTACGATTATTCATAGAAAGGAAAACAATTATTTTGTAACCAATTGGCAGAGTAATTTGGGCTAGAAGGTTTATATTTATATATTGAGGCCATTATGTTGATGAGGTTATTTTTACCTCATCATTTCCTCCCCTTCCTAATTTTGAGCAGGTCCTCCTGCTCTCTAATATTCCCCCTATCCATCATTTCTCCTATTCATTTCTTCATACTTAGCACTAAGATCATACTCATCATTTGCTTCTGTGTCCAATATGTCTGGGTTCCTGGAGAATCCCTGATGAAAAGTTAACCCTTTGTTTCCATCTGGAAAAACTGTCTTCACTTTGGTCCAGGTTGGTGTACACTGAAGGTGGTGGGGAAAGAAGCAAGGGAGGTCTGTACCTCATACCAATCCAATTGGTCTTTAAATCCTCCAAAATTTTGATCAAATTTGATGCTCTTCCGTAGGACCATCTAATATTGAGAGGCGAAATCATTTCCCTCTTTTTGAGATGCATTGGAAGAGGGGTATACCTTTCTTCACATGCATGCCATGTTGGTCCTATTAAATTTGGCCCCTGTTCTTGAAAGTGATCATGACACACCCTGAGATTGTTATCATATTTGATTTGTGCTTCCTGTTTACTTTTGACACCCAAAAACTATTTCTTGGAAGAGAGAGGCTTCATATGAGGGTATCTTATTTGCAATCCTACAGTCTTTTCTGCCTGAGCGTACTCTCTTGATCTATCTTTCTAGTGAAGTTGGTTTCTCATAGTGGAAAGGAATGATCTTAGCTCTACTTCCCCCACAAAGAAGTTAATAAAGAAATCTGTATACTTTTCTAAGAGCAGATGGTGAACAAAGAACTCACACAACAAATTTTGTTGTTCAGGGAGTGACTCAACAAATAATTTTATAAATTCTTTGTCATTAGGGTCATGTGGCTGGCTTTGGAAAATTCTTTTCAATTTCAATCTTAAAAGATACTCATTAAGAAACATGGAGTACAACCTAGATGGTCTTCTACAGGCTAATAGCAATTCACCAATTTCACAGGCATCCTGCTTAGCCCTATATGCATGATGAAAATATTCTTTTAACATGACTAACTCCCTCTTTAACCTATTGTTTTCAAATTCTACATCTTTCAAGAGGTAACAATGCTCTATCCATTTCATAAGCATTAGGGGAATACATACCTAGAACTAATCTATAACAATAGGTTCAGTTTGTGTCCCTTTTGATTCCATAAATGGTTGAGTATCACTCTCCTATAAAATTTGTTCTAGCTCCACAATTTTACTCACAGAGGCATTCAACTCAGTTTCCTATCGATTCTTTTCTTCTTCAAAGGCATTGAATAATTGCATGAAATTATTTTTCAAATCTTGAATACATTTTTCTTTTTCACACAGAGCATCCTGATTCTACTTACCCTGTTGATTCCATTGCTGGATTTGGAATTGCAACTGCTCAATAAGCTTGTCTTTTTCCTCCATTTGTGTAGTTAATTTTGCAATTTCCTGATTCCTTTTATGGAAAATGATGATGTACACCTCCATTTCTTCTTTCTTTTGATTAATTTGTGCTTCGTCATCCTATAGCCTGGCCCTTAACCTTTCAATTTTTTTCTTTAGTTTTTCTAATTCCTCATTTCTTTGACTGGGTTCTTCGTCCCCTGTGTCCACAGAGAAGGATTCGTGAGGGATTTCTTCATCAAGATGAGGTACATATTCCTCTTTGTTGTCTTTAGGGAGGGATGAGTGAGGCACTTCTTCCACTTTTTCATCAATATGGGGTGCATTTTCTGTTCCAGTGCTCTCAGGAAGCACTTCTTCTACTTCTTTTGTATTCTCAATATTAGGCATACTTCCTTCTTTAGTTTCTTCAAGTAAGGAGGAGCAAGGAATTTCTCCATTAGTATGAGGTTTGTCTTCTTCTTCATTGATATCCACAAAGAAAGATGCATGAGGAGTTTCGTAAGGCACTCTTTCCACAAATTCAAGTATACTATCCAACTTGTCAAGGAAGGACGAGAATCCTCCTATAGGTTCATCTTTGTACTATTCTAAGTGCGGCGATTGTGCTTTCTCCCCTTCCTACTCTTTAGGTGATAGGGTTACTTTGTCCTCTTCCCTGGGAATTTCCTCCTCTTGCTTTCCTGCTTCATCACTTTCCTCATTATTAGGTGGACTGTCAATTTCTACCACCTTTACTGGATTCCTGGCCTTTTTCCTTTTTGAAGTACTACTTATATCTTGGGGTTTGATTTCACTGACTCCCAAAGATAACCATTTAGTCCTTCATAGAGGAGGGGTTATTTGAAAAACAAATTTACCTCATTTATTTTTCTTTTGAGGGGGTTCCTCATCTTCTCCAGAATGCGCAATTCCCACCTCCTCTTCTTGTCGCGGGGTTTGTAATTCATCTGGCAAGGATTCCGGTGCATCACATCTGGGAGCTGTGGAGGTATATTGGGACTCAGGGGTGCCTAATTCCTCTGAGGAGGGTTCTTCTATAGACTGCTCCTTTTGTTTAGAGGATTCCCCTTCCTCACGTGACCTCCCCGGTTCTTCATTTTAAAATTTCCATAGGAACCTTTGCCACTTATTCTTTGGCTTATTGTAGAAATGATATTTACATATTAACTGTATCAAACCATGATGTTTAAGGGGCCCCATCCCAATTTTATACTTTTCTATCATAGAGGTGACTGAATGGCAGAGAAAGGCTAGTAGATTTACCCTAAGATTAGGGTCCTCAATGTTGTGGCAAAAATGAGTTAGCAGGCAGAAATGGGGTCCCACTACTGTATTCATGTGTCCCTCACAAGTGAAATATTTTATAATCCAAGTTGCATCAGACCTCCAGGGTTTTGGAATAAACATTCTATGAATTCCCTTATTTTGCCCCCTGGTGGTTATGGTCAGTACAGGTTGGGGTTCCCCTTCCCTATGGAAAAAATCTATTAACTTTTGATAAGGGATGTGGGTATTTTCATTCAAATGAATCCCTTTATTTTCAAGACTAGAAATATGAGCAAGGACTTTCGTACTTACTCGGAATGGTTTTCCGATAACCACAGTCTTCCCATCTGCAAAATTCTCAACGAATTCCTTCACCAGCTACTTTGTGTGCCCTTTGAATTGTTTCATGAAGTCTATCCATCCAACCCTTTGAAATAAAGCGGCTATATTGCTTAATGCCAACAATGGCACTACAAAATTTGGCTCAAAATTTTTCTTATTGCCTCCCATCTCCTTTGCTTCCCAGTGAAATTGTTTAGAACTCTGGAATGCTTGCCTCTCTAAATTACAGATGGAGAAAGAGTTCTGTGTCAATATACTCGATAGGGAAAGGATTAATTATCAACTTTCTTGTCACCTTACTGTATCATTAAGATGACCTTCCATAGGGAATTACAATAGCTATTGTACTCACCAATTGTATAAAAGGGGCACAAGTTTCAAAATTACAAGCGGAACAAATCATGCCAATTAATTAACGTTTATTCAAAATAAATACTAACCCTTCTAATAAATAAATTCGCACATACCTTAGGTCTTGTCGTTAGATCAAAAGTCACTTACTTGTGCTGATGTAATTGGATAGTCGCATGGTTGGTGAAGGTGGTGACGGATAATAATGGCATAGATGGGATGGTTGGGGTGATGGTGGAAATTTTTATTATGAAAAAAAGGTGTTTGTTGTCACCTAGAATTGCACCCTGTGCAAAGTTTACAAGAAATTGAGCATTCTAGAGCAACATGGGATCACTCCAAGGCTGTGGGTCACCTATGGTTGAAGTTAACCTCCGGAGAAGGCCAACTTCCTTTGGGTATCACCTAAAGTATTGATTCTTTGACAGAAAAAGGGGAAGAGATGCATAAAATGGAAAAAACTAAACCTATGGTGATACACCGTATTAATGAGAAATCATGAAATGAACACAGGAAGAACATACACTTGAAAGCCTAATTGCTATTCTCAAATCAAATTCTCTCAGACTTAATGCTTTAGTCCTAACAAGTTTGGCCCACACATACATCTTGGGAAGGAAAGATCAATTTCACGACCTTAAGATACAAATGCAGAAATGCGAAAACCAAGTTATAGACTTGCATGCGCAAAAGAAAGATACAAAAATAAGAATCAATACCAATATGAACATGAAATTTCAAGGTAAACTCTATGTTGTATTCAGGATTCTAGTTGAGTTACAGAAAACATACATTGACTAAGAGAGCTCCTGCTTGGTCGGCAAGATGTCCTGCCGACCCCATCTTCATTCTGTTCAAGCTCTTCTTTTCCTTCGCTGAGACTCTCACTGGTTGGGAAGAGGTTGTGTCGAAGGCACTTCAGCTTTGGCAAGTACATGCCTCGTTTCACTTCGGCAAGACTCCCGCCGAGGAATGAACCCTCAGCCGACTTCCTTGCTTTCGGCCTGACTCTCGCCGGTCAGGAAGAAGTCTTCCTGAGCCCCTTGTGCTACGCCAAAAGCTCTCCGTTGTCAGTGAGACCCCTCCTTATCGCCGGAACATCTCGATGAAAGTTTTGTTACACCAAAGGCTCTTTGAGTCGGGGTGACACTCCCGTCTCGACAAGACATTTCACCGAGGACCTTTCCTTTGGCCGAAACCGCTTTTTCTTTCCTTCTTGGAGGCTCCACTGCTCTGTGAGACTCTTGCCGATAACACCTTGTATGTCGCCAGGACTTTTCGTTGTCGAAAGGACCTCCGGGTGACATCCTCAACTATTGGTGAGACCTCTTGAGTTCTAGTGGAGCCTCCTTCCGATCGGCAAGACTTCTTCACTCGTCGAGACTCTATAATGAGCCCTTGACTTTTTTCGAGCTTTTGCCGAGCTTCATTCAGTTCGGGGAGACATTGTGAAATCGCTGAGACATCTCAATGATATCACCTAGTCATACCAAAGGCACTCTTCAATTTACGCCGGGGAGACTTTGTTGGCCAGACTTGTCTCGAGACTTGCTTCTTTTGATTATCAGGGAGACCTTGTGACCTCGACAAGACTTCCTAGTGAAGCTTGCTTGCTTTGCCGAGATATTTTGACTTCGGCGAGACACAATGCGTTCGTCGAGACCTTTTGTTGAACAAAACAACCTCTGCCGAACTGAAACTCGTTGTTGCCAAAAATCCATCTAATGTCTTGCCGACAGGGACCATATGCTAACCCCACTCGCTGTGACACTCCTGGGGTCTCGGCGACTATGCCCTTAAAATATTTTCATGTTGAATCTGAATAAGGAATGCTTCCCAACTGAGCTCTCTATGACCTAGCATCAGATTGATGACTTTTCCCTAGGCAAAATGCTTGATTTGGCCTTCTCGAACCTGTTAAACATAATTTGTCTTGCCTATTGAGCCAGAGGGTAAAAATTTAGGCAACAATTCTAGCAACCTTTGCTGGATGTTTGCCTGCTAAAAATGAGAACCAGTGACTAGGCGTATCCATTGGGCATTGAGTCATTAGAAGGCTCATAAAACAAACAAAATAACAGTCTTGCACATGGCTACAACCTCATGAGATTTATAGGACACAACAGGTTGCCCAAAATGGCAAGACAGAGGAAACAAAAGAGAAAAACACACTGTGCTGAAACAACACTTATGGAAAACATAAAGCCTAAACTATTATGTACAATAGAGGCACTTATCAGGCTTGAAAACAGGGCTTAAGGTGTATCCCATTGACTGGGATAGGAAGCATTTCACCTTCTATTGTAGCTAGTTGATATGCATTGCGCTCCTTACAGCCTGTGATAATAAATGGTCCAGTCCACATATTATCGAACTTGGTGTGATGGCCTAGTATGCTTTTAAGAACATCCCATTTGAGTATGAGGTCTCCCTCCTTAAAAGACTTTGCTGTAGCCCTTTTGTTGAATGTATTCTTTGTCTGGCGCTGATGATATTCTAAAGATTTCATTGCTTTGTCCCTTGATTCTTCGAGCTCCATGAGTTTTGCATACCTTACTGACATTGGGTCCTGCTCCTCAAACATCTCCAACTGGCAGACAATATCAAGAGCCGGAAGCTCCACGGATAGTGGCAATCTTGCCTCTTTACCATAGACCAACATATATGGTGAGTTACCAACATACCTCTTAGGGGTCACTCTGTCTGCCCAAAGTGCATTCTTTAAACTACTGGGCCGGGTCCTTTGGTTGTCTTCTATGGTTATTTTAATAATTCTGATGAGTTTTTTATTCGTGCTCTCAGCTAGGCCATTACCTTGAGGGTAATAATTTGAAGATGTGTTCAAATGAATGCCATGCTTGATGGCCCAGTCGGTTACCCTTAGACCCGTGAATGCATTATCGAACATGATGGAGTCAGGTACTCCAAACCTAGTGACTATATCTTCATAGAAGTTCAACACTGAGGATTCCTTTGCTTCCTTCAATGCAACCGCTTCTTTCCACCTCGTAAAATAGTCAGTGGCTGTAAGTACCCATTTGTGACCAGCACTGGAAGGTGGATTTATTGGTCCAATAAAATTGATGCCCCATCTCATGAAGGGCTACTCCACTTGAATTGGATGCAGTGGCATAGCAGACAACTTTTCCTTTCCTAAAAACAAAGCGCATTTGATACACTTCTTTGCCCAAGAGTAAGCATCCTTGAACAAGCTGGGCCAATAGTAACCAGCTCTCATGATTTTCTAGGCAATAGTTCTAGGAGCAAAGTGACCTCCTGTAGCTCCATCATGAAACTCATGAAGTACCTTTTCAATTTGGTCACTATGAATGCATCTTAATAGGATACCATTCAAATCCTTTTTAAAAAGAACATTGCCCATCAACACATATGGTATGGATTGTAGTCTAAAGTATCTTCTTTTGGCTCTGTTCAGACCTAATGGGCATTGACTAGTTTGTAAAAATTGGGTCATATCTTGGACCCAATTAGTTATCCCTATGGGCACATCATCTTGAGCATTCTGAGGATCATTTGAATTGGCAAGCACAACATCCTTTTCTAGTTCACTTTCACTACTCGACCTTGAAGCAAGCTATTCACAAAGGCCTTTGCCTCTAACTAGTTTGGTGACGCTGATATCTACATCATACTCCATGACCTTAGTGATCCACCCTGCTCTTTTTTCATTCAGATCCTTATTCAATAAGAATTCTTTCACACTTGAGTGTGCCACCATGATATGAATTCTATTATGAGAGACCAAAGGTTTGAATTTCTTAAGGCTTCTGATCATAGCAAGAACGTGCCTCTCCACAAAGGAGTATTTTTGTTCATAGTCGATCAAACCTTGACTGAAAAAGGCTATTGGTTGCTCTAGATTCTCTTGATTTTTTTAAACCAATATTGTAGAAATGTTACTCATGCTACCATAAGCATACATATAAAAATATTTGGAAAAATTGGGATTTACCAGCGTGGGAGCTGCTGCTAAGGCCTCCTTGACCTTTTCAAAACTATTCTTGGAATCCCTTGTCCAACTAAAGACTATATTTTTCTTTAACATGGTTGTTAGAGGTTGTAGTAGGTTCACCACATCTAGAATGAACCCTCTCAGAAAGTTGATCTATCCCAAAAAGCTTTGTAGACCCTTCTTGTGATTAGGTAGCGGCAACTCAAGTATGGCTTTGACTCTCTCCGGATCAATAGTAATTCCTTGCTTTGACACTATGTGTCCTAATAATTTCCCTTCATGAACATCAAAGATACTCTTCTTTGGATTGAGAGAGATACCAAACTCTCTGCATTTTTCAAAAACTTGCCTAAGATGTGACACATGTTCATTAGCATTCTTGGAATATACTGTGATATCATCTAGGTAAATTAGTATAATCTTGTTGATCAAATTTTGAAACGCCATGTCCATGGCTCTCTGAAATGTGGCACCGGCATTGGACAAACCAAAAGGCATCCTTTTGTATTCCATGGTATCCCATTTAGTTGTAAAAGCAGTCTTAAACTGATCTTCCTCCTTGACCAACACCTGATTATATCCCGAAAAACCATCTAGTAAGGAGAACCTTTTAGAACCAACAACCTCTTGTAAGATTTGTTCCATGGAGGGCAGTGGTAGTGGTCTTTTAGAGAGGATCGGTTAAGATCCCTGAAGTCTACACAGAGCCTTATCTCACCACTTTTCTTTCTAACCGGTACCAGATTAGAAACCCATGAAGTGTGCTTGATAGGGAAGACAATACCCCCCTCAACTAGTTTAGTCAGCTCCTTAATCATTAGGGGTTCAAGTTTAGGATTCAAGGGCCTTTGTTTCTGCCTTACTGGCTTGGCGTTAGGTTCCAATTCAATTGTATGCTGAGCAATATGGGGGTCAAATCCTTTCAAATTTGAATACTCCCAAGCAAAGACATCATGAAACTCTTGCAACAAAGTAACAAAAGCTTGTTTATCTTCAGGTGAACATATTTTTCCTATTTTAAGGAGCTTACCCTTGAAAATCTCCAGCTCTTCATAGTGCTCCTATTTGATTTGTAAGCCAGCTTTACCCCTTTTGAGCTGATCATCAATACTAAAAATTGATTCTAAGGTAACCAGGCCTTTGGGAAATTTGTTTGTCTCCAGCTGTATGACTTGATCACCATATTGTTGCTTGAGTTTTGCTTGATTCACCATGGAGAACTGATCTTCCTCAAGCAGGAAAGAAAGGATCTGCTCATCACTGTCAAAGACTTGCCAGTGGATGTTGTTGTCAGGGATTGAGGGTCTAACTACAACCTTCACATACTGCTGCACCTTCTCTTTTCTGATGTCATTTGGAATATCAAATTGTGCTCCAATGGCTACGAGCCTGTCAGCATGCTTGTTCTGATTTTTTGGGATGGACACTAAGTTAAAGGGATCAAAATCTTCGAGCATGTTCCACACTCTGTTTCTATAAGACTTCAGTGTGTCATTTTTAGCCACATTTAGGCCCCTCACTTGATTAACAACTAATTCACTATCTCCATGTTCTTTCAAGTGGGTTATTCCTCTTTTTCTTTCCCATTCTAAACCTTGAACCAGGCTCATATTCAACAATGTTGTTAGAGCATGTGAAAGCAAAACAAAAAGCAACATAGTACTTATCACCTTGTGGAGATACCAGCATTTCCCCTCCTCTAGTGCCATTTTTGCTTATCATACCATCAAAATACATTTCCCATAGTCCATTTAGTGGTTGCAACAACTGATCCGCATCTTTCTCCAAGTTTGGAATCTCTGTATCAGGCTCAAGAATGACATAGTTGCCCATACCAGCATCTTGAATGAGGTCTACACGACTATCCAATACATTTTTGACCACCCATTCATGCAGCAGCACGTCAGGAACAACTTCTAATTGGAGTTCTTGAGTAGTAGCTAGTTCATTGTCAGTAAAAACAACACAATTTGCATTTACAGTAGAAGGAGCAGCATTGACGGGGCTTGGGTAATAAGGCTCAATATGGTCTTTGGCCAATCTTTCAGACTTGATGGTAGCTTTAGTCCCATATCTCATTCTAAATAGCATATGTGACCAATCAGCTGACACATAATCGCCTATCTTGGCTGTAAAGTCTCTAGATAAACACAAAGAAAAGAAAGGTGGAAGGTCTATGACACATATGTCTTGAGGGACTGAAAAATTTGGACAAGCATGGAGAGTAAGGTTTAAATCTTTGATAATACTCAAAGTGTTAACCGAAGTGCCATCTAATTGAATCACTCCCTTCTCTAAAGGTTGGTATTTTAGTCCAAGTTTGTCAGCAATCTATTTTGGCATGACGGAGCTGCTAGCTCCACTATCTACCATACAGTTATGGACTAATTTATCACCAATAATTATTGACACGTAAAAGGGAGGTGGCTTAACTCTTTTTTCATTCTCTATGCTAGGCTGCTGATCATTTCCCTGAGAATCATTTGTTAACATGACTATAACTTGACCTATTGAGGGCTTAGATTCATCAGATATTTTCAAACTTGATAGGGTTGATTGTAACATATCCTTTTGACTGGGGATGACTAAAGAATCCCACATAGACATGGTTACATTTGTCCTTCTCATGCTATCAAGAATGTTAAAAGGTGTAATTGGATTTTTATTGTGTACCTTTATGCTAGTATGATTAGCTTGTAAGCGTGGCTGCTCCTTGTCTGGGAATTGCTGATCTCTTTGCCAACCACTAGTCACTCGAGAGGTAGATGGTTCCCCAGCTGTTGCCCTTCCTTTGTCAGCTACTTGATCAAGCTCAAATGCTCTCTTCTTTGCTCTGGTATTGGCTGCAACTGGAGATCTATCCTCATTCAACCCATAGAATTCTTGACCTTGCCAATGAAGTAGGGTTGTATCATTGTTGAATTGGTCCTGATGTTGTGAAGATGCATCATTGCATGCACTCTGCTGCGAACTTGAAGCATTTTGTACCATCAGTGCTTGATTGATGAGTCCATTTGAACAAGTGGCTTGATTATGAGGCTAGTTACAAGGGTAGCACCACTCATAATCAGCTGCTAAGTTGTTTTGAGTGGGAACCAAGTCCCTGGCTGCACTAATAGGTGATGGAGCATAGGCCTGAAAAGGCCTTGTGTTCACACTCTGTCTTGGGCCCTGATAATTGCCCTGCTACTGTTGTCTATTCCCTTGGAATTGCTATTGCTGGCCTTGAAAAGCCTGACTTGAGGCCTGATTTTGCTGTTGATAAGGCCTGGAATAGGTCTGTTACTTTTCCAAGTTCACCAACTTGTTGCCAAAAGTCTGTAAAAGAGTTTTGATCTCTTGTAATTCATTTGATGAGCTTGAAGCAATGCTTTCTTACTTGTCAATGGTTGGAACAACAACTAGTAGCATTGGTAGAGCTAGTAGAGGTGTGAAAGGAGGTATTTGCAAAGGGATGTTTACATGAATTTCTGGAAATATTGGCATTGGTGGCCTGGAAGCAAGTTTACCAGCTTGTATTAAGTTGTTTTCAGCTTTGATAGCTATTTCAAAGGCATCTGGTAAAGACACTCCCCCATTGACTGTATCATGATAGCTATATCGATGTTCAAGGCTCTCAAAAAGTATAGGAATGCATACTCAGGAGGGGGGCTCACCGTTGCAGGGATTCTATCCCAAGTTCTTTGAAATTTGAAGTTGAAGTCGTCCATCTGCTCTTGCGGAACCCTCTTAATTGCAGTCAGTTGATCCAATAGAGACAAGTTGTCAGACTTGTCTTGGAATTACTTGTGCAATTTTTCTCCAAAGTCATCCCATGTTGCAATTGAACTGACTGGTAGGCTCCTGTACCACTACATGGCTCTTCCTTTCAGTGAAGCAGCTAGCAATCTCACTGCAATGTCCTCTTGCGTTATGTGGTGGACTCCGCATAACGAAGCCACATCTCTTATGTGCTCAATGGGAGTGGTTTGATCTTCTCCCATGAAAATTGGCAGTCTCTTCAAGGCTGCCATTGGAATATCATTATGTTGCGCCAAGTTCAAAGGACTCCCTCCATTGAAAGTAACAAAAGGTTGATTCCTTGGAGCGGCCATTGAAGGTATCTGATGTGGATTTATTGGTGCAACAAACTGAGACCTTACAGGTGGAGGAGTGGACTGGGTTCTTCTAGAATAGATAGTTGTTGCTCCTCTCTTCTCTGCTCCTCTGCTTTTCCTTCTTGGTGGTGACAACTGCAAATATTCAAATGAACCCGAACTGCCTCTAGTCTGAACCTTTCTCATAAACTATAGAAGGTGTGGATTTCTGGAGTTCTTCATCGTTGTGGAGTCACCAAGTATGCCAAAGGACTTCTATAAAGTCTAAAATTCACTGGTCGCATACTAAACTAGTAGTTAAAACAAATTCTTGTCCCACCAGGCGTGCCAAAAACTATTGTCACCTAGAATTGCACCCTGTGCAAAGTTTACAAGAAACTGAGCATTCTAGAGCAACATGGGATCACTCCAAGGCTGTGGGTCACCTATGGTTGAAGTGAACCTCTGGAGAAAGCCGGCTTCCTTTGGGTATCATCTAAACTATTGATTCTTTGACAGAAAAAGGGGAAGAGATGCATAAAATGGAAAAAACTCAACCTATGGTGATACACCGTATTAATGAGAAATCATGAAATGAACACAGGAAGAACATACAATTGAAATCCTAATTGCTATTCTCAAATCAAATTCTCTCAGACTTAATGCTTTAGTCCTAACAGGTTTGGCCCACACATACACCTTGGGAAGGAAAGATCAATTTCACGACCTTAAGATACAAATACATAAATGCGAAAACTAAGTTATAGACTTGCATGTGCAAAAGAAAGATACATAAATAAGAATCAATACCAATATGAACATGAAATTTCAAGGTAAACTCTATGTTGTATTCAGGATTCGAGTTGAGTTACAGAAAACATACATTGACTAAGAAAGGATTGATTGAAAATCACTAACTCTTCAGGGTGTGTAATCAGAACCCTCTTCAAAAAAGGCAAAAAATGCCTTATATACAGACTGATATCGACCCATTAGGGCTTACAAAAATATCCTTATTTGGAAAAAGAGCTATCTCATATCTTTTGATCAAAATTAATGCTGAAGCCCCTGCGTGTCCATGACAGTGAAGAGTCATCTTCGAGGAAGCCTTCTTTAGATATCTTCAGCTATTGCATTCATTCCGATCCTGTCGTCGTGTTTGATTGAGCTACTTCAGTTGCACCTTGAATGCTTTGAGCCTGCAACAGATACATGTCGCTCTTCATCCTTTTGATGCCCCTTAGACTACCATGTCTAGCCCTCAGACCTCTCCAATTGGCTGAGTGAACTACACGTAGACTCCCGGTGGTCAAATTCCTCAGTTGAATCGTATCTCGGTGAGACACTAGAAGTGTCTCATCGAGGTGATCAAACCCCTTTGCAAGCATCGGCAACACATGGAGCCATCGCTAAAAGCTCCCAGCGAGGCCAAAAAATCATATCGACGCTACTGGAGCCATCGGCAAGACATCGTTCATCGCCAAGAGATCAGTGGGTTAATGAGTCAGGCGGAGATCCTTTGCTGTCGCTGAGACCACGTGATATCCGTAAGACATCCTGTCGAAAGCCCCACAATCATACCGATTCCTCTTCTATTATATCGACATTTGCCTTTGTCACCAAGACACACTCCATTGCTAAGACTCCATATCAAAGTTTCCCTATTTGCCGAAAGTTCACTCCGAGTTCAGAGAGCTCCTGCTTGGTTGGCAAGATGTCCTGTCGACCCCATCTTCATTTTGTTCGAGCTCTTCTTTTCCTTCGCTAAGACTCCCACCGGTCGGGAAGAGGTTGTGCCGAAGGCACTTCAGCTTTGGTGAGTACACGCCTTGTTTCACTTTGGCAAGACTCCTACCGAGGAATGAACCCTCGGCCTACTTCCTTGCTTTTAGCCTGACTCCCTTCGGTCGGGAAGAAGTCTTCCTAAGCCCCTTGTGCTATGATGAAAGCTCTCCGTTGTCAGTGAGACCCCTCCTTATTGCTGGAACATCTCGGCGAAAGTTTCGTTACACCGAAGGCTCTTTGAGTCAGGGTGACACTCCCGTCTCGGCAAGAAATTTCACTGAGGACCTTTCCTTTGGCTGAAACCGCTTTTTCTTTCCTTCTTGGAGGCTCCACTGCTCGGTGAGACTCCTACCGATAACACCTTGTATGTCGCCAGGAATTTTCGTTGTCGGCAGGACCTCTGGGTGACATCCTCAACTGTTGGCAAGACCTCCTGAGTTCTGGTGGGGCCTCCTTCTGATCGGCAAGACTTCTTCACTCACTGAGACTCTATAACGAGCCCTTGAATTTTTCTGAGCTTCATTCAGTTCGGGGAGACATTGTGAAATCACTGAGACATCTCAGCAATATCACCTAGTCATACCGAAGGTGCTGTTCACTTTATGCTGGGGAGACTTTGTTAGCCAAACCTGTCTCGAGACTTGCTTCTTTTGATTATCAGGGAGACCCTGTAACCTCGGCGAGACTTCCTAGCGAAGCTCGCTTGCTTTGCCAAGATCTTTTAACTTTGGCGGGACACGATGCGTTCGCCGAGACCTTTTGTCGAACAAAACAACCTCTGCTGAATTGAAACTTGTTGTCGCCAAAACTCCATCCGATGTCTTGCCAACAGGGACCATATGCTAACCCCACTCACCGTGACACTCCTGGGGTCTCAACGACTATGCCCTTAAAATATTTTCATGTTGAATCTGAACAAGGCATGCTTCCCAACTGAGCTCCCTGTGACCTAGCATCAGATTGATGACCTTTGCCCTAGGCAGAATGCCTGATTTGGCATTCTCGAACCTGTTAAACACAATTTGTCTTGCCTATTGAGCCATAGGGTAAAAATTTAGGCAACAGTGTCATAATAATCTTATTTATTATGGAAATATTTGACGTGATATGGTGGAGTAATCATAAGGGAGCGGATCTCGAAGCGGCATTAAAGAATGGGCATCTACATAACTTAGGAAAAATAAGAGAAACTTTGAAAAATAAAATTTTATACAAAAATCAGAACATTATCGAGTAATGTGACCGAAGTAGAGAAGAAGAGAGTTTTGGAAATATTTAGAAAGATGTCATCGGAACAGAGTAACCAAATTGAGGATTCTGGAGCATTGCTGAAAGATGCAGTTGGAGCAACAACCAAAATTTCTAGAGCATGATTGAAAGATGCAGCTGAAGCAACCACCAAAATTTCTGGAGCATCATTGAAAGATGCAGCCAGAGCAACAACCAAAATTTTTGGAGCATCCAAGCATCATTCCAGAGCATCACTGAAAAGATGTGGCTGGAAGAGAAACTACAAAATTCTGGAGCATCACTAAAAATATGCAGCTAGAAGAGAAACATCAGAATTCTGGAGCATTGCTGAAAATATGCAACCAGAAGGAAGAAGATTGTGACACTTTGGCCTTGACTCCCCAAAGCACCATTGGATGATGCATCAGAATGCAGGATAATGATAAGAAGTGGAACTAGTCTGATGTAAGGACTCAAGAGTATCACAACAACAATTCCGGAGGATTCCAGAGCATCTCAACAAGGTGCGCCAGAATTGGGTTCACCAAAAAATGAAGTCCTGCATTATGTAAACAAAACTTTAGCCAAGTCCAAATGATGGATTTGATGAGAAAATTAAAGAAAATTTCTGAAATATATATATATATATATATTTGTCTTATTTACTTGACAACTATATTGACCTTGCTACAACAGATTCAATGTAGTTGATTTCTCCTTGTGTTTCTACCATTTTTGTAAACTCCTCTTTGTTAATAGGTTTATGGTAAATGCGTAATCAATTCCCATTAACCAGAAGAGTTCGGGTGTCACCATCAATTGGTTTTAACTGGACTGAACCATTAGAAAACACTACAAAAATATCATATGGTCCAAGCCAGTGTGTCCTAAGTTTCCCTTGATGGTCCTTGTATTTGGAATTGAACAACAATGCCCAATCCCTAGTATGGAATTCTTTCTCTTTGATATGTTTGTCATGCCAGACCTTACATTGTTGCTAGATCAATTCAGTTTGATGGACAACATCCAGACGAAGCTCGTCTAGTTCACTAAGTTGTAAGACTCTCAATTTGAGCTTTTTTAAGATCCAAGCCCAATTCCATGGCCGTCCTAAGGGTTTAGAGCTCGAATTCAATGGGAAAGAGGGGCTTCTTCCCAAAGACTAACTCATAGGGGCTATATCCAGTGGTTGACTTCTAGGTCATGTTGTAGGCCCATATAGCTTCTGGTAGTTTCCTAGCCCAATCTTTCCTTCCCGATGAAATTGTTTTTGTCAAAATATTTTCCAGTTCCCTGTTTGTGACCTCAACTTGTCTATTTTCCTACAGGTTAGGGTGAAGACTTCTTGTGACTTACTTGGAAATAATTTGTGAATGTCAATACGACTTTAGACATAAAATGGGGGCCTTGGTCTGTAACAATTGTTCTTAGGGCCCTGAATCTAAGAAAGATTCTGTTATAAAGAAAGTCAACTACCTGCTCTTCCCTAGCAACACATAGTGCTTGTACTTCTGCCCACTTAGTCATGTAGTCGATACATACAAAATATACTCTTTTCCTTGTGAAAGGGGGTCTATAGGGCCAATAAAATCTATTCCCCATTTCTCAAATGGTTCAAAAGGACTACCTGAGGCTACATGGGCATTTCATTGGATGCGGTTGGTATTCCTATCCTTTGGCATTCATCATACCTACAGACGTACTTCTTGATATCCTTATGCATTGAAGGCCAATAGTATCCTACTCTTAGGATCTTATGAGTTGTCCTTTTAGTAGAATAATGCCCTCTAGAAGGGTCATCATGACCGACCCTAAGGATACTATAGGTCTCATTTTCCCTAACACACTATCACAAAACCATATCGGGTCCACACCGAAACAAGATTCTGTTAATCCATTTAAAATGGGCACTCTCTTTGATGAGGCATTTCTTTTGTTTTTCCGAGAAGTGAGGTGGTACTTCTGTGGTGTCTAAGTAATTCACAATATCAGCAAACCAAGGAGTTTTAGTGGAGATGGTGAACAAATTTTCATCTAGGAATTCATCTTGTATTGGGGCACAATCGCCATCATGTTTAATCTAGGATAAGAAGTCTACGACTACGTTGGACTTCCCTGGTTTGTCAACAATTGTCACATTAAACTCTTGGAGGAGTAACCACCTAATTATCCTTGCATTTACCACTGATTTATTCATGAGATATTTGATGGCTGCATGGTCTGTGTGCACTGTAACTTTCTATCTAGTGACATAATGTCTAAATTTATTAATGGCATGCACTAAAGCCAATAATTCCTTCTCTTTTGTGGTGTAATTCTTCTTTGTTGATGTCAAATTTTTGCTGATAAAATATATAGCATTATTCCCTCTATTCTTATCTTCTTTCCCAAGAACTGCTCCAATGGCGTCATCAGACGCGTCGACATAAATGTGAAATGATAGGTTCCAGTTAGGTCCTCGAAGGACAGGGGCAGAGGTGAGTTTCTCTTTAATAATTTCAAATGAGGACTGACACTCATGTGTCCAAATGAAGTCAACATTTTTCTGAAGGAGAGAAAACATTGGGGCTACAATTTTGCTAAAGTTTTCTATGAATCTTCAGTAGTATCCAACATGCCCTAAGAAACTCTTGACATCAATTTGAGTCTTCAGAATCTCAAGTTGTTGTATGAATTCAATTTTCTTGGGGCCAACCTTAATCCCTTCGGCTGAAATATGATGTCCTAGCACTATTCCTTGTTCCACCATGATTAAGCATTTCTCGTGACTGAGGGATAACCGATGATCCTCACACTACTTTAACATCATGTCTAGATTTGTGAGAGCTTCATCGAAAGTTGAACCATATATAGTGAAATCATCCATATAGACTTCCACACACTCATTTACCAACTCAACATATATAGCCAGGATGGCCCTCTGAAAGATGGCAGGTGCATTACATAGCCCAAAGGGAAGAACCCTATATGCAAATGTTTCTGAAGGGCAAGTAAAGGTAATATTATCTTGGTCTTTCGTTGCTACCTGTATCTGGTTGTATCCACTAAATCTGTCCAAGAATGAAAAATATTTTCTCCCAGCCAAGTTATCCAACACTTGGTCCATGAATGGCAGGGGAAAATAATATCTGCATATTTCTTTGTTAATCTCCCTATAATCTACACACACTCTCCACTTCCCATTCTTCTTTGGAACTACAACCAAGGGTGACACCCACTTGCTGTTAGAAATTGGGTAGATGAATCCTACTTGCAAGATTTTCTCAATCTCAGTTTTAATGATGTATTTAAGAGCAAGATTGAGTCTCCATTGTGGTTAGTGAATAGATCGAACATCCTCAGTATATATATGGTGTGTAAGCACACTAAGATGTATTCCTTTCATATCTTTATAATCCTAGGAGAACGCTTTAGATCTATTCACCACGGTATCAAACAGTCTTTGTTCTTCCATCTTAGTCAACCAACTATTGATGTTCAAGGTTTTGCCTATACCAACATAATGGTTTTGACTCCAGGATAATTGGATGTGACAGTGTGAATGGGCCTTGCCACTGTGTTAAGTGGATAGTTGTGCGGTATAGTTTTATGAAGCCTAGCAACATCTACAAAGAAATGGCAAGTTTTTGGAACTAAGTTCATCAAAGGGCAAGGAAATCCAATGAACTTAACATCATCAAATTCTACTTGATCTATGTTGATTGGGTGTCCTAGGATTTCTTCTACGTCTGACATCTCTTCACTGCTAGAGTCTATTGCAATACTTTCCACGTCGTTCTCTAATTCATCCTCTAATTCTTCACCGTGTTGTTTAATGACTACCATGGCCAGTGAAGCCATGTTTTCCTATCTAGTAGGACTTTCTGGTTCATAAATCCATACTTTATTGTGTTCGACAGGCTTGGCAGGAGGATACAAAAACAACTGTTTGCTATTGGTTCCATGGGAGATTGTCATTCCTCCTTCCCTACAATCAATTTTGGCTGCAACCGTAGTCAACCATGGTCACCCCAAAATTATTGGATAACTGTGTTTGGGCGTAAGGATTTCAATTATCTAGAAATCCACTGGATATTCCCATCCATCTACTTTAACAAGAATTTTTTCAATGATGCCCTTGGGAATAGCTATGGATTGGTTTGCCATTTGTAGGATTGTAGTTGTGGGACGTAGATCAGTGAGTCCCAATTTTTCCATCACATCGATAGTCATTACATTAATGGCTGCTTCAAGGTCCACCAAGCGTTGGGTATTGCTACCCCATTAACTATTACTGTTATAAGTGGACTTCCTGGGTCATTATACTTTGGAGCAGTGAATGTTCCAGCTAACAAATAAGCTAGGTACACATTGATATGAATAGTGTTGATTCGTTTTGGCTTCCTCCCTGGGCTTTTGATGCATAACTGCTTAATCAACTGGTTTAACTCAAGGATATCTTTAATTGCTTGTAACAAGGGAACTTCATTCTACAATCGTTTAATTTCCTGTATCAGTGCAGTTTCCATAGGTGATGTTGTTTTTGAAGCATCTTTCACAGGAATTGGTTTCAATCGCTCCTGAAAAGGGGCTTTGGTTTTGTCTTTAGTCGTGAAAATTTTCAAAGATTTAGTTGGAGACTAACCCTCCTCCTCCTGAGGTAGGTCAAAATCTCCTGCTGAAGATGGTGGGTCGGTTTCATGTTGTGTAGTGTCTAGGGTTTGTTCTATGGGCACAAGTGTTATTGTTGTTTCCTTAGCAGACTTCTGGATAGGTACATCTATGATTTCTTCGATAGTCAGCTGCAAAAATGTTTTACTGGATCTCAACTGTAGGTTTCCACAGTGTATTGCATTTTTTCGGGTGACATTGTCCTATTCAGTGGAATACACTAGAGTATTTGAACAATTGTTCTTTGGATTAGGGACTAGTTACGTCAGAAGTGGTGGTTGGTTAACTTGTTCAGTTTGTTGAGTGTTCTGGGGAGGTGGTAAGAGAGTCTATTGGGTAGGCATCCTCCTGGGACCAAAATAGAACTGATGTTGGGGTTGATTCCATTGAGGAATGGAATTTTGAGGTTACCACTACTATTGAGACTAGTTGGGCCACTCAGGATTACCCCAAGATTGGTTTGTCCAGTCCGATGGTCACCAAGGATAGTTCCGCTCTTAGTAGCAAATCAATAGAAAAATAAAATACACGCTTAGGCGGTAGCTCAGTCAACTCTTCAGGAAAAAAAATCCTCAAATTATTTTAGAATGGGATAATCATTAATTGATGATTTTGTCTCATCAAGGTCCTTGACTTTTATTGCATAAATAGTGCATCCCTTTCGGCCTGCCTTCTTTAACTGCATGGCAGAGACTTGCCTGAGCTCCAGAGGCCTTTTTACACCACAAATCTCCACATGGTTTCCTTGATCATCAAGACACCTTATTGATTTATCTTCGCAATCCACAAGTGCCTTATGTTTAGAGAGCCGATTTATCCCTAAAATTACATCATAAGATCCCAATGGTGCTACATACAAATTAACTTGCGTCTTGAGACTGGGGAGTTCAAGTTCACTGCAAAACAGGCATTGCTCTACCTTCCTCTCTACTCGGTTCCCATCCTAAACTTTCCATGAATTTTCCATATAGCTTGGTCTAACTGATAATTTAGATACAACATGAAGATCCACAAAACTGTCAGTGGCACCAGTATCAATCAAAATAGAAACAATACATCCAAAAAGTTTACCCAAAAGCTAGATAGGAGTGGCCTAATAATCTGCTTGGCGATTGTCAACCGCTGCATGGATATGATGTTGATTCCTATTATTTTGTTTGTTAACCCTCTAAGGGCACATACTGGTGTAATGCTCACCACCACAAGTATAACAACCTTCACGAGGTGCTTTAGGCCTGTCAGAAAAATCCATCCTGTTATTGTCATTCTTCTTATTGAAACTAGCCCTCTTATTATTATTCTAGTTTCCATCATTATGGTTTTGAGGTCTACCACCCCTTTTTAAATTTCTGATTTGCCTACTATTATTTACTTGGTTACCTTGATTGCTCTGATTGCCTTGGTTATTATTACCTTGGTGATTTCCTTGGGACTTTGTTGAAAAATGAGGTGTTTTGTTAGCTTAATACTCTGTAAAACTTTAATATTGCTGATCTAAGTAAGCTTTTTATTTGTTACATAGATTCTTTGTGGGTGATTATCTTGATTAATTCATTTTACTGTTGTAGAATGAAGAGATAAGTTGATAGAAGAACTAGATAGGATATTAGGAAGATTACACAAGATATAACATGGAGAAACCCTTTCAAGAAAAAAATCCACCAAGAATTATTCTATTATTCAATCTCTGAATTACAATAGCTCCAATTCTTGCTTGAGAATGCTTCTTCTGTCTTTTACCAATCTTCTTCATCCATGGTAGTAGGTCTGTGCATGTCCACCTCATTTCCAATTTGAGGTCTAAGCCCTAGAATGAATTTCCGAATTTGAAAACTCTCTTCAACTTGAATGAGATATAGAGACAATATGCAACCTTGTAATCTCCAAATGGTGATAATTACAATGCACAATCTCAAGCCCTAAGAAAGGTATGGCATATTGCTTCAAGTTGAGTTATTCTGTCAAGACTAAAGCTTACAACTTGCGCTTCATGCATTTGGGCATCCCAAACTGAAGCTACAACTTATCCTTCACTTTGGTGATAATTCCAAAGCTCTTCCTCAAAGTTGGCGCCCATAAGTAATCCTACTTAACTAAGCCTTCAGAAATATCTTATCATGTAAGAGAGGTAAATCCAAGAAAGCATCTTGGGTGCCCAAGTTGGCTCCAAGTGATTTCTAGTTAACTGAAACATTTACTCAACACCATTCATGCAAGAATGGTCATCCCTTGTTAACTGGAGGTAGTCCATGTTATATGTCATACAAATCAATGTTATTAGCCATGCATTCCAAGTTAACTAAAGTTAACTAACATACAATTGAAACTAACTGAAGACAAAACCATAACTAAACTAAACTAAACTAAACTAAACTAATGAACTAAACTAAACTAAACTGAACTGAACTTCAAGCATGCAAACATCAAATCCTAACTCCTAGGATCTTTACATGCATTCAGAAGTGTTAACTGTTACTCCGTATAATTAATTGAACACAAGATGAGTACCGCCTTACCATGTGGGTGCCCCATGTGCCCCTATTAATTAGGAACTCACAATGGACACCCTCACATGCTCCTTACATTTAGAATTAATTACAAATGTCAGTAATCATGATTATTTCATCAAATATTAATCTCATCCTAATCTTAGTGTTGTTGAACACATTCCAAGAATCTAGGAGATACATGAAATAATTAATGTTTAGGATTTGCAATTAAATGGAATCCTATTTCCAAAATTCTCCCACTTGACATTATACATTGCAATTATTCTAAACAAGGAATAATAAATTTAAATCAAGTATAGGACTCAAGGCCAATGGCCTTCCTACACCATGAGAACTTATCTGTAGGAATTGGCTTTGTAAGATAATCTGCAACAT
Organism: Sequoia sempervirens; assembly: GCA_007258455.2. Taxonomy (NCBI): domain Eukaryota; kingdom Viridiplantae; phylum Streptophyta; class Pinopsida; order Cupressales; family Cupressaceae; genus Sequoia; species Sequoia sempervirens. The sequence continues at coordinate 247,217,995 of VDFB02000013.1, read as the reverse complement.
TAATCAAAGTGTCAACTTTTTCAATTAATACTTTCCCACTCTCAACCATTTCTCGTACAAAGTGATACTGAACAACTACATGTTTAGTACGAGCATGATACATAGGATTTTTGGCTAAACAAATAACACTCTGAATATCACATTCAAGCCTAACTTGCTTGCAATTAAAACCAATACTTGACCTAAGTCTCTATAACCAAATTGCCTCTTTAGAAGCATGTGTGGCAGCCATGTACTCTGCTTCTGTGGTGGACAAAGCAACCGTGGGCTGCCTCTTACTCATCCAACTAGCCGCAGCTCCAAACAAAGTATACAGATAACTGTATGCAACCTAAAATGGTCACCTAGACTTTGGGCCCCATTTATTTAATTTGTCAACATCAACTTTCTGAATCAATGATTGTCGCATTTTCAAATCAAATTTCTTAATCAATTCATAACTATTTCAAATGTTTCAATTTTCCCTAAGGTTTGAATGCTTCATTAATTTTATTTAATCAAAAGAAATAAATCCCTTTTAATAAATAAAATAATGTTATTTAATTGAAGTTAATATTACTTAAATAAAATGATGCTATTTAATTAAATCTATTTTTAATTAAATAATTTTATTTTATTTTATTAATATTCATTTCTAAATTACATAATCTTATTTTATTTTATTAAAAGAGATATTATCATCTTAAATTAAATAAAATAAATGAAATATCCTCTCAAGAATATCCTGTGATGAAAAAAAGGAAACAAATCAGTTAAAAGGGAAATAAACTAAAAAAAGAATTCCAATCAAGATTTGTTTCTATTTTTCTATTTATCCCACATTGCTTTTGAATTTGCCTTCAATTCCACTTTTGCCTATAAAATGAGCCCTCTCATTCTCATTTCAAAAGGATCACGAATTTTTACATCGGACTTATGCTACAAATTTTCTTGAATTTTATCATTTGAGATTACACATTAGTTTGATTTTATAAGCATCTTAGTTTTAGAGCATATAGTTTAATATTACATTTTAGCTTAATCTTCATAGTAGATTAATTTGCAAAATAATTCATTTATGGCATTGCATGTAGATCAATTTTCATTTCAATAAATTAGTTTTGTTTATTGCATTTTACAGTCATTTAGATTAGTTTTCATTGTTGCATTGCAAGAACATGATTCATGGAGATTGGCATTCTTGCTTCTCCTCTTTGAATCTCTCGTTCTGAGACTGTATTTGTAGGGGTAACTGGGTCAATCTGAGGGCCACAATATCAATCCCTGCTCTTCTCGGATAGAGAGGTGTGAATTGATTTGCAAGGACTCATTATTGAGTATCCTTGCATGCAAGGATTCACAGAAGTATAACATATTTTCAGTTATACAATAACCACTTGTCGACATCCGAGTATCCAGATCTCCTGCCCAATCTGAATCAACAAACCCCTGTATGCCCAATGATCTATTCATAATATCAATATTATTAGAACCATGATAAACTAAATAGTAGTATGAAGTCCCTCGTAAATATCTAAATACCCTCTTAACATAAGTCCAATGTTCTTTACTAGGGTTAGACATAAACCTACTAAGAACTCCCACTGCTTGTGCTATATCTGGTCTCATACAACCATTGCATACATTAAACTACCAATTGCACTAGCATACGAAATTTTAGACATTTCCTCAAAATCAAAATCAGATTTAGGACTCATATCTAAACTTAAATTTGTGCCAATTGGTAAAGGAATATTAACCGGTTTACTGTCCTGCATGTTAAATCTTTTCAAAATAGTATCAACATAATTACTCTGACGTAAGCAAAGCTTTCTATTACCTCTATCTCTACTGATCTCCATACCGAAGATATATTTTGTAGCCCCTAGATCTTTCATCTCAAATGTGCTCGAGAGTTGTGCTTTCAATTCTTTGATCATTACCTTATTTTTAGCAATAAACAACATGTCATCAACATACAAGATAATAATTAAAAGCTGATCATCAATAGTTTTTATATAAACACAATGATCTTCCTCACTCCTAACATAACCAATTTTTAATGCAAAAGCATCAAAATTTTGGTACCACATTCTGGGTGACTGTTTCAATCCATATAAAGATCTCTTTAACCTGCAAACCAATTCTTCTTTTCCTTTTACAATAAAACCTTTAGGTTGCTTCATATAAATCTCCTCATCAAGATTCCCATGCAAAAAAGCAGTTTTAACATCCATTTGCTCAATTTCAAAATCATAAGCAACAACAATAGATAAGAAGAATCTAATAGAAGTTAATTTAGCAACAGGAGAGAAGATTCAATTAAAGTCAACTCCCTCTCTGGGAGTAGCCCTTAGCTACTAATCTAGCCTTGTACATTTCGAGATTACCATTTGTACCAATCTTCTTTTTAAAGATCCATTTACAACCAATGGCCTTTCTATCTTTGGGAAAACTCTCAAGATCCCATGTGTCACAAGTATCCAAGGATTCCATTTGCTCATGCATAGCTTGTGGCCAAAGCTTGTTCTCGTCTGAGGGCAAAGCTTCCCTATAAGAACTGGGTTCATCATTAGTACTCATTAAAGCAAAAATACAATGGAAATTAGGTGGGCTATACCTATCAACGAGATTTCATTTTCTTGTGGATCTTCTCAAAGGAGTTTCTTCTTGTTCCTCAATATGCTCATCTTGAGCCTCTATTTTAGAAGAACTCTCTAAACTCTCTTCTTGCAATTCATCCACTTCTTCAACATGTGCATCTTGTTGCTTCTCAGTATTTGTTTCAAAATGCACTATTTGAGAAGTATCCTTTTCCTTTGGTTGTTCTTCTCTTGAATAAGCTCTAAATTCCCTGAAAATAACATCTCTAGATAAAGAAATTTTTCTTGTTAGTGGATTCCAAATCTTGTAACCTTTTATATTTTCACCAAAACCTATGAATATCCATTTATGTGCTTTAGGATCCAATTTAGATCACTTTTCTTGAGGCACATGAACAAAATCCTCACAACCAAAGATCCTTAAATGTGCAACACTAGGTTTCTTACCTAGCCACATCTCATAAGGAGTTTTATCTTCAATAGATGAACTAGGGGATCTATTGATTAAATAACAAGATGTACATACCGCTTCAGCCCATAAGGATCGTTCAAGCTTAGCACTACTTAACATACTCCTAGCTCTTTCCATTAAGGTTCGGTTCATCCTTTTTGCTACTCCATTTTGTTGAGGTGTATATGGAGTAGTTTTCTATCTCACTATTCCTGCATGCTTACAATAATCATCAAATTCCTTAGAACAATACTCACCACCATTATCTAATCTCAACACTTTTATCTTATGATCTGATTGTTTCTCAACCAAAGCCTTAAATTCCTTAAACTTATTAAACACATCAGATTTGTTATGCATAAAATATATCCGAGTGTATCTTGAGACATCATCAATAAATGTGACATAGTATCTAGATTTTCCAATAGAGTCAATATCCACGTGACCCATTACATTTGAGTGAATAATCTCTAATAATCTTTTAGCTCTATTTGTACCACTAGGAAATTTAGATCTTGATATCTTTCCAAACACAGTGCTCACAAAAGTCATTTTTGCCAATATTATAATTAGGAATACCGTCAACCAAATTTTTATTAAGAATGGTCCTAAGACCTTTTTCACCTATATGGCCCAATCTATGGTGCCATAGCATACATGTATTTTTAGCTTCAGTTACATTTGATAAAATATTTACATTGGAGGTATTCAGCTTAAACAAAGTCCCAATCCGAGATCCTTTAGCAACCACCATATTCCCTTTCACCAATCTACAACCACCTTTGTCAAATGTCACATGCATTCCAGAATCTTTAAACTTAGAGACAGAAAGTAGATTCCTTGCAAGTCTTGGAATATGTAAAATATCATTAAGGGTCTTAACACTACCATCACTGAAACACAATTTTACCTCTCCTTTTCCAACAACCTTTGTTGTGTTGTTGTCTCCAAAGAAGACACCTCCTCCATCATATGCAATATACTTAGAGAACCACTCCTTTCTAGGAGTCATATGATAGGAGCAACCTGAATCAAGAAGCCAAGAGTTATCAACAATAGTATTAGAAGAAATGACTAATGCATCATTACTGTCATCAAATTTTTCTGTAGAAGCATTAGTACTCTTCTTCTTGCTCTTACAATCCTTTTTGATATGTCTAGGTTTTCCACAATTCCAATACTCTACTTTACTCTTACCAGGGGTTTTTGACCATCCTTTAGACTTACCCTTTCCTTTCTTGTCTGATTTAGATTCCTTCTCTTTAGGCCTACCTCTTACAAACAAGGCATCTTGGAAGTCAATTTTAGATTTCCTGCTCATCTCCTCTGATATAAGAGTAGGAATGATGTTGTCCATCTTTGGATCTGCATGATTACCACTAATTACAACCATTAGATTTTCCCAAGAATCTAGTAAAGAGCAAAGCAATAAAATGCACTTATCCTCATCCTCAAGCTTTACATCTACATATGCTAACTGATTGAGAATTAAATTGAAAGCATTTAAATGTTGTGCTATTGAATCACCATCTTTCATTTTCAATGAATATAATTGCCTTTTCAGATACAACTTATTTGTTAGACTCTTTTTTTGATAAATGTCTCCTATTCTTTTCCACAATTTATATGGACTAGTTTCCACTGAAACATTTAAAATAACAACATCAACAAGACACAATCTAATTGTTCATCTTTACTTTTTATCTAACTTAGCCCAATCTTCATCTGACATAGTTGTACGTGTCTTAGTCTCATTATTAACCACTAACCATTGATCTCTTTCTTCAAGAAGATCTTCCATTTTTAATTTCCACATTTCATAGTTAGAACCATTGAACCTTTCAATATCTAACCTTGAATTCATTGTAACAAAAAACTTAATTCCAAAATTAGAAAATTACTAAAATAATAAGAGCTCCTACTAAGCCAATGAATCCTTCAAACTTTAAGAGAAAGGCATCCCAATACTCTACCCAACCTCAGCTTTGATACCAAATGTTGAAAAATGAGGTGTTTTCTTAGCTTAATACTCTCTAAAACTTTAATATTGCTGATCTAAGTAAGCTTTTTCTTTGTTACATATATTCTTTGTGGGCGATTATCTTGATTAATTCATTTTATTGTTGTAGAATGAAGAGAGAAGTTGATAGAAGAACTAGATAGGATATTAGAAAGATTACACAAGATATAGCGTGGAGAAACCCTTTTAGGAAAAAAATCCACCAAGAATTATTCTATTATTCAATCTCTGAATTACAATAGCTCCAATTCTTGCTTGAGAATGCTTCTTCTATCTTTTACCAATATTCTTCATCCATGGTAGCAGGTCTGTGCATGTCCACCTCATTTCCAATTTGAGGCCTAAGCCCTAGAATGAATTTTTGAATTTGAAACCTCTCATCATGCTGGTACTGAGGTACGTATTTAAGCGAGTGAGATAATTTCTCCCAATAGTGTGTCACCGTCATTCCTCCTTGAATGAGCACCTGAAATTCTATCATTTTCTTGTCAAAGTAGGACCGTGGAAGCCACCTCTTCCTAAAAGTCTGCAAGAATTGTTCCCATGTTACCTTACCAGAAAAAAACTACTTATCATCCCTTTCATTTTCCCACCATGTGGCAGCTTCACCTATGAGCTGGTAGGATCCCCATTCCACCTTAGTCTCCTCAGACAGGTTTCGAAGGGAAAAGTACCTTTCCATTTCAATAATCCATGTTTCTGCCCCATCCCCAAAGGATTTACAATCAAACTTGGGTGGCACAACCTTCTTGAGGTCTTTACCCAATTCTTCAGCTACCTTCGTTAGCTTACTTTGATTCTTTTCATTTTCAGGGTTTTCTCCATTTGGTTCATTTATGTTGTTTTCACTTTCACCAAGATTAGACCTTGTTGGCCCAGTCTATCTTTCTTGTTCAAGGTTATTAATCCTGGTCTCTTGCCAACTTAATATGGCCAAAATCTGATCCAACTTATCATTGGGATCACCACGAGATCCCCCTCCCCATTCTTGCTGATAATATCTACCCTCCATTAGGGTTACCTTGGCAAAAGATAACATCGAGCATAATTAGGCATAGGTCCTAGAGTTGAACATTGCTACTCTGATACCAAAATGTATTGCTCGAAAGATGATGTTCATTAAACCACTTGTGTTGCCAAAATCTCATTAGATTTCAAGTAAAGTAAAAGTAAAGGATGCATAGATCAAGAGTTTCCCATAAGAGCTCAAAGCAAGAATAGTAATAAATTTCATTTCATGTATCCAAAAGAAGTACATTGCATCTACAACAAGGATCCTTTACATTGATACACATGTATATGTCAATAGCATCTCAATGAGTTTCCATAAATTCATTCATATTTAAATTTCATCAACAACTTTCAATTAATACATCTATTTCAATGTTACATCAAAATCTTTCATTCAATACATTTATTTCAATGTTGCAATAATGAATGTTAAATAAAGTTGATTTTACAAGTGGGCTAAATAAGCCTTTCAGAAATAATACATGAATATATCTATAACACAAGAAACTCTGAACCTCAACCGTCGTGACACCACTGGTCTTCTTGCAAGTTGGGGCCAAGAGTGTGATTAAGGTGCCTTTTCCACCCAACCACGATGTACAAGTCTTCCTTGGGTTTCTTCCTGACTCGAAGAAATCCATGGCCCTGCATGAGGATCCTAGCAACCTAAAACAACAAAGTAGGAGGGAACCCTCGATGAGAGCCTGATGCCTATATGCATTCCTAACATGAGAATAACATATTTCATGCATACAGGAGGTGGCAGAGACCTACATACATTTATTTCTAGGATTTTGTTTCCATTTGTTTCAATGGTACATGTGCTTGGCCAAGCATAAATAAAATAAATGATAGTTTTAGAAAAGGTAAAACTATTGTCTTTGTGGGTCCACCTTCAACATCCTGTCCCAGAAGTTTCTCAGAAGAATAGTAAATAATGCATTTTCCATCCATAGTTTCATTCAATTTAAGACATTTCTACTTTCAAGAAATTCCATCACAATTCAATGTACACACAAAGTTTCCCAAATAGCTTTTCATAAACACACTCTATTTGAGAGATATTTCCATACAATTTATATTGAAAGTCACAAAGCAATCTAAAAATCAATCTTTTTTAAAGAGCATGCTTAAACTCACAAGTTCAATTTTTCTATTTAAACAATTTGATCAATATAAGTAATTTTATAAGTTGAAAAAAAAGAAAACTACTCTATTCAACCTTATAAGTATGGGTAAAATCACAGTTTACAATTTACTTTCCTATTTAATAGGAGTATGTCTACACTTTTATGAAAAAAGAATAATAAGTTAAATTTAAAGAAAAGAAAATAATTTTCACTCACTTTTACTCTGAGTGACATAATTCAGGTTGGCAACTCATCACTCTCCTAGTGGAGATAAAACCAATAATATCATCTAATTAGAGTGCAATAATATATTTATATATCTACATTTTTGTGTTATATTAAAGAATTCACTAAATTAAAAAAAAAATATCTATAGAATATAATCGTTAACTAATAAAATATCTATCTTCAGCTCTTTATAAAATCTTATATATATATAAATATTTCATTACATTTTACATTGGTGAATGGTAAATCATACAGTGCACCATTATCCAGAAATAAAAACAATTTTAGAAAAAATAAGACAATATAGATATGTATTCATTTCTTTTTTTCATCCTACTGTGGTAACAGAGATTTATATTTATATTTTTGTAGGTATATTTTTATAAGTTACAAAGCACTTCACATATATATATATATATATATATATATATATATATTGTAGCATTCCGGATATAGATATTTTATTCACCAGATTTACATTTTTGTATGCACATATTTCCTACTACAAATAGAGTTATATGTATTTATATAAATGTATATACATGTGTACATATATATATATATATAGTACATCAAATTAAGTTTAAGATATAAAGTTTATTACCCAAATCTATGTATATTTATATACATAATATATATTTAAATATATTACATACATACATATACATAAATTGTGTTTACAGTGAATCTCATAATCCTTACGCATACAGTGAATCTCATAATCCCTACACATATTTGATGGTATCCATGCCATTTAAAAGAAAATAAGTTTGAGTCTAGTGGGGAGGCCGACGCCTCTCCCCATAGGGAAGGCGCTGCTTGTGAGGGGGAAGCGCCACCTCCACAGGCCATAGCCTATGGATGCGTTGTCCCTCCATAGTGCAACCCCCTTCCCACCATGGGGCGTGGTCATATAATCAACACTCTATAACTTGCTGTTTCATTAAATCACAAACTCAAAAGAAAGGTAATTCAGTCCATGGCTACGTTACCAGTATCTTATAGAAATTGGATATACATACATACATACACACACACACACATATATATATATTTATATTTCAATTTTAGAATATATGTATAAAGATTTTATAATCTGAAAATAGGACTATGGACAAAGATTTGCTAAAGAAAATAAACCCCAATCTGGTAACAGAGCAGTTGTGAAATTTTTTACAAATGCATATAAAAGAATGGGAAATTTCCACCAAATTTCTCAGTTTTGCAAACAACTTCACACAAAATACTCTTGAAATTCAATCTTTCAGCAATACTAATATTTTCAAACACTTGGGAATTAAATTCATGGAAAGAGAATTTAAAACTTGGATATTTCACTCCGAGCTATAGCTGCTCTCCAGTCAAATCTTCTCTTTGCTTCTTCTGGAATTTGTTTTCTGAAAGAGTTCCTTCTTCTCCTCTCCTTTTACTAACTCCTTTTGCTTATTAATTCAAAATCCTTCTGAAACTTTTGATAAAAATAAGCATTTTCTTGGCAGCCATTAGAGCTAATTTGCATAACATATTTTCAAGAACCGTTCTCTCACGGGAATTCTTTTTTTCCCTTAATAAAGTTTTCTTTTTCCCCTTTCTAAACCTAATCTTGAAAATAATAGATTTTTAAAATATAAATAAGATACAGCTTACCTTTTTACCTTTCCTATTCTCAGATGAAAATATAAAATAATTTTCAATTTCAGTTGCAAATAAATCCCCTTTTCGAGAATATCTACCCCAAAACTCATTCTAAATTACAATGATAAATATTTATCCAGTAATTAAATAATTACCTTCTAATTATAAGTTAATTTATTATCTTAAGAATTAACACAAGTTAGAAGAAGAATAGAATACTTACTTAGATTTTTATCATGCATAGAAATTTAAATCAAAATCTATAATTAATTATTTTACTTTATTATGCTTATATTTCACTATTTATTTAATTTGACTAATCATTATTTAATTTGCAAATAATCAAAACAATCAAACTAAAATTGTCATTCCTAAATGCAATCTACATGAATCTAAGTTCTCGTGTGTGATCGAGAGGTCATCTTGCTTTATCCTGTCAAGAAGCTAACCTCCTCTCCTTAATCACACCCTTGGTCTTCGACCATCTGCATCTCAAGTGCACTTAGGCACACAACAATAAACTAAATTAGTATCCCGTAAAGATATGAATCAAAACAATATAGTACATTAATTCAAATGTTTCTATTCTATTTTGCTTCATTTTCAAAGTAAAACACATTCAATACCATTCAACTTTTCATAGTTTAAGCAAACATTTTCATATATCACCACACCAAAACATCATAGTATTCATTATTAATCTACCACATGCATTAGATCATATAAAAAAATCCACACAAAACCAAAAGCAACTTGCATAAGAGTTTGAGACGTGACACCTTTGAGGAATAAGGTCTTTAAAATATCGAGGCTTATAACTTCCCCACCACAACGTTTGGACAAGAAGATAAACCTATCTAGGTAATCCTCTAAACTTTCATCCTCATTTTTCCTTGTTTTGAATAGTTGTTCTTTCCTATCACTCACCCTACAGTAACTCTGATATTTCTCCAAAAAGACATTCTCCATTTCATCCCAGGAGGTTATTGACTAATAAGCTAATCCCATAAACCAACACATAGATGAGTCTTTCAGAGTGGAAGGGAAAAGCTTTAGTTTCTGATTATCATTCTTGTAGTCATAGGTTTGACACAAGACTTTGAATTCAAATAGGAACTGATCAGGGTCCTTAGTGGACAAACCTCGAAAGGTTGGTAAGAAGGCCGGCGAGATATTTTTCATTGTCTTCTCGTCAGCTGCATCAATAGCAATATGATAAGTGAATGTGCGTGGTGGAGGGTTATCATTGTTGTGGTTATTGTTAGCGTTTCTATGGTCATCCATGGTGTTGGAGGGGATGTGATCCTCTTCCAAAATTTGCTCAGAGTCATGAGGTTCAAAGGTTTGCGAAAGAATATGCTCCTCGACCACTATTCATTCTCTTTCCAGAGTATGTGGGAAGGTCTCAAGTTGACCTTGATCGGTCAATTCCATAGCAAGTTCTTGGTCTGAGTTTCCTTCTTCTTCGTTTATTGTTGGTACATCAACTGGGGGGTTTTTGGTATGAATCTCCCATGGGGGCCTCATTTCCTGACCATGCAAAAAAGAAGCCAAAGAATTGTTCTTATCCCTAAGAGAGGTATTCAAGATATCTCCTACTAACACTAGAAAAAAGGGTCCCCGACAACGGCACCTAAAAGTGACAGGCTGTCATTAGGTCCTAACACTTTAGTGACTAAACACATCAATATATCGACCAGGCAGTGTCCAATGACTATATGCAATAGAGGACATCTCAACTTCTCTCTTAAGCACTAATCTACTGAATAAAAACTCTAATATAAAGGGGCCTCTAATCTAGAAAGCAATAAATCATCTATCTAGAAAGCATGAAAATAACTCAAATCAAAAGAAATAAAACTAAGAATCTAAAAAGCATCACCATTAAACTAGAAAGCATGGAAACAATTAACCTAAAGAATGCGTAAATTGCTAAAGAAGTAAAGCATGTAAATAAATTAGGAAACATTTATCTAATGCGGAAAATCACAAGCCAACTACTAATCATAAAACCATTAATCAAAATCAACCGAAGAAAGGTGCTCCAGACACTCAAATGCTAAGCTCAAAAGCTATGGACTCAATTACAACCTGTAGGCTTAACACTAACAGTATAACATGTAATAATGAAAATAAAATGCAAATGCAACTTTTATTCTATCAAAGGTAGATGTAAACAAGAAACAAATACTTATCTATCTATCTCTAACCCTCGAGTGGCCAGCTCGTGGGTGTATCTACTGCTACTTCAAATCACATGCATTGGAAAAATATCTTTGTTACTTCATTCCACAGATGCATCCATATTATACAGTAATTCAAAGAGTGGTAGGAAAACTCATATTTGTATGGTAGTTTTTACTAAAAAGACAAATTGACAGCATAACAATAATCTTCTTCTCATTATTTGTAATAGTTACATACTTATATGAAAAACGACTAACAAAAATCCTATTTTTTAGTCAATCAAGTCTTTCAATAGATTTCCCATAGTAAAAGGGACTTAAAAGCCCATGATATACTATATTAAAGAGGCTTCTCATGAGCCATAAAGTCTTTGAAAATTAAAAATAACATAATTATAAAGACTCGGGAAAAATGTGTGCTCCTAGAATTTTGGCGCCCACTCACTGGTTTTCAAAAGTATGAGACACACATTCATTTCCCTTCTGACTGGAATGGTGAATGGCAGTGGAGTTGACCTGTGAAATACTCAAGACTAAACCATTAAATCAACATAAGTTAGTTTAATTTAATCAACTCCAAGAAATAAGTTTGTACGATTATTCATAAAAAGGAAAGAAATTATTTTTTCTAAAGGTAATCAATTGGCAGAGTAATTTGGGCTGGAAGGTTTATATTTGTATATTGAGGCCATTATGATGATGAGATTATTTTTACCTCACCAGTTAGGAGATCCGGTTGGATGCTTTGGTAGGATGTTTTTCTGTTTATTTGCTCATTGTGGCCGACCTAGTGAGTGTCACATGTCGCATATGTATAAGGAGTAACTGATTAATTGTTTCTTGTGTTGGCTATTTTGTTTTGGGTCGTAGCTATAGTCTAGCTGAATTGTGTGGGTGTGCATCAAAGATTGCTCATGATTTGAGCTGACATATGAAGAATATTTTGTATTTCATATTTTTACTGAAGCCGACTTGAAGTGATGAAATCTTTGTTAGCGGGTATATATATGAGATCAATAATTCATTTTGGTGTGAGAAGAAAGTGTGGAAGAGTGTGTTGGTGTGTGAAGAGCAGAGTAGTTGCATATGTGTGAATAGCAGCAGATCAGTTGAGCGAATTTTGCTTGTGCAGAAGAAGATTGTTGAGCAGTGAATTAAGGTAGAGTAGAGCGAAGTGCAGAGTTTGTCAGAGGATCTAGAATCTAATCAATGAGATTAACTGGAACTGTATTTTGGCATATGTAGATTCTATCCTTTTAGTTCAACCTTTTGTTGTAATCACAAATATTTTGTAAGACAGTGAGCCTTCCATATTTTGAGCAGTGAGCTCTAGGAAGTGTGCCTGAATGCATGTGCATTCCCTTTTATTCATACTTTTAATAGAGTATAAATGTGGATTAATCTCCACCGTGGTTTTTCTCCTAACAAGGTTTCCACATAAAAATATTGGTGTTATGGTGCTTTGATTATCTTGTTCATGTGCTTGCATCTTTATTTCTGTTTATGTGTTGTAAATGGTTTAAGGTCTGTAATTAAAGTTTAGATTTGCTGAAACACTGATTCACCCCCCCTCTCAGTGTTCCCTGAGTCCAACAATTTGTATGTTTGTTTTATGTTGCTACATAAAATCATCGAGGATGGTGATTCAAAAGGGGGGGAGTATGTTACACCCCAATTATGTACTTACTATTTACTATTAATATGTAGGGTAAATGTAAATGTAACTTGAATTTTGAAGGTGAATAAATTATACTTGCACTTTGTTATCAATGAATTATGAATAAATGTTCTCATTTAATGATATGTGAATAAATGCATATATAGGAAATGAATGGTTATTGAATTGATATTCTAACTATGGAGATGTATTATGTGTAATGCATATTTTTTTGAATAGTTGACTACCATGGGAATGTGTTAGTGGATGCAGGTATATGTTCAATTCCTCTAGGGGGAGGGGAAGTATCACTCAGGAGAATATCATGGTCGGGTAACCAGTAACGTAACCTATCTAAGCTTACACACACACACTCACAGTAGTATGGTTGAGTCGAGTTTTTATGTTGGGAGTTGGTAAGTCATCCTTATTTTGATCTTTCTACATTAGTAGGGGTCTTGATTACTACTGAGTGCATTATTGGGTGATGTTTATCTGTTTGAGCTTGTGAGTTCTTCCCTTTATTATTAAGCTTGTATTGATAAGTTAAACACACATGGATTGTATATATATGTACATACATTCATGTCAATGATAGACCATACACATGAAGGAACACGTACATGAGGGTGCATAGGTAGACGTACCTATGCATGCTTATGAATGGGTTGCTTATACACATGGAACTATCAAATGGACCTTACAACATGTATATGCATATGTATAGATATATCACAAGTAGGTACCTATCAGTACGATAGTAATTGCATATGTGCTTGGTGTGCAATCAAATGTGTATATATATATATATATATGATATATACATATATCCATATGTATACATGTATCAATACACACATATGTTTGGAAAATGGACATGCCCATACGAATGTATCAATATATGTACAGATACATATACATGCACATAGAGGAATATATATGTAAATGTATGTACACAATCAATGTAATTATTATTATTATGTGAATGTTAACTTGTTTGTATTCATTTGTATACATACTTTATTGGCATAAGATATATATAAATATATATTAACATATATATACATATATATGTGTGTGTGTGTGTGTGTGTGTGTTGATATACACATAAATATATATGTATATGTAAGTATACAAATATATATTTAAATATGATTATATGCTTGGAGATCAATTAACTTGTGCTATTCTTGGAGGCCAATTTATTTAAGTAAGCATAGTCTAATTGTATATAACATATACAAAGCATGTTAATGGCCAAATATTATACTTATTTGTAATGAGTTAAGATCGATATATATGGTATGTAATACACAACAGTTAAGTCGATATGGAGAATTTGACATAGCCGATGCTTTGAGGTAAAACATATTTGACTTAGTAAACAACAATTACTTGAGATGATTTATCATATATCAATGGATTAAATACCAACAACGTTGTAAAGTGAAACACATGAGAATAGGATGAGTAACATCAAAGTAAGGAAATGGTCAAAGCTGATTTATGAGATAAAGCGACTCATCATTCTTTATTTTCTACTGAGCATAGAATTAGTCAATTATATGCAGATGCTACATTTTAAATGTTGATTGATTCAATAAGTAAAATCCACACCAAACTGTAGGGAGATGGCTGCTTGCTTGGTGCCATATTAAGAAGTTCTTAATGTTGTAGATGTCCATTATGGGAAAAATTTGAATGTCACCATTTGATCATGTGAAAATTGAAAGTCTTAATTTGCTGTCAACCATAGAGGTGGAGCTGTGGCATTTATGCTGAGTACACTCTTTGCTTGTTCGCCACCTTTTAGCTAAGTTGAGTGAGTCAACTTGCATGAATTCTGCTATCAATTTACATGCCTTTTCTGTATGCTATGTAGTTTCTTTTCTGTTGTATAAATAGAGAGGTAGAGCTCTCATTTGGGACACACTCCTTTTGCATTATATTCCATTCCATTTTTCATTTTCTAGTCTGCAATATTCTGCTGTATTCTGAGTGAGCTTAGAGTATTTTGTGAGAGAATTTCATCAATTTGAGAGAAGTATCCCATTCATTTGCGAGAGGGGTTTTATTGAGGCATTGCTTGTGAGGTCAAGTGAAGCTAGTTTCTATTATTGGAAGGATATGCAATAGTAGTCAATTGGACAACCATGTTATAGGCATGAGGATAATCTTTCTTTATTTGTCTTTGTTTATAAAAGATTGATTCTTGAGTGTTTAATTGATCTATTGAGATTACTTGCATTAGGGAAATATAACATTTGCTTTGAAAGGAAAATAGAAGTTGTTTATGCAGTTTTTTGAAGTGACTGTAATTACTCCATGATAGGAGGAAATATTTTTCATAGGTATTATTATACTAGATATGATTAAACGAGGGTAGCTTAAGGGCTACTCATAGCTAAGTTGTTTGATTATACTAGATAGCTAGTGGGTTACTTCTGGGATTGTGTGTCCATTGAAGGGATGGAAATTTAATATCTACTTTAAGAGTAGAAATACCCTAGAATATGTAAGATAATGATAGGTGAATTATTGGGTTAAAGATTTCCCATGGGAGGAATTACCTATGCATAGATTATAGTGGCCTTAAGTCAAAACGAGCTTAAGTGTAAGTGAATAAAATGACCTTCACTCGAAATACTGAGTGATAACACTTTGGCCAAACTAGTGTGATTTCCTTTGGCTCCACTATTAGTTCACCATGTCCATGTAGTGCATGCTAGTTCTAGATTGTAGAGTTACAAGTTCTAGTCATGTAGGGAACAACACTAAGCTTAGTTTGGTTGTCATACGAGGTTACTCCACCAATATCTTCGTCAAAGGGTAGGGCCATATATCATATGCTAGATGTATGAGGGACCGCATATGAGTTCATGGTTGGTGGAAAAGCACTTGAGTGATGCTTCTCCTCCTCAATAGGTGACAAAATACTAAGGTTTTGAAAGGTGGATCTTGTACCATCTATATCTATTGCTTTGAATCTTGGTTGAGCTATGTATGTACTTGTATGAATTCTTGGAATATTGTAATTTGTGAAATTATTATATTGAAATGGAATCCTTGTTGTATATTGTTATTGCATCTATGTTCATTTGTTCTCAATAAAGTAAAGAATTTTTTTATTGCAATGGCTTGTTACATAGTTTATTTACTTGCAAAGTGAAAACTTAGGAAAAATTACTTTAGTGAACGGTTGGCATGTTACACTTAATATAGTTCAAGTATCCCCTAACTAAATATTTCTTGTCACAAACTCAAGTCCCCTAATATTCTAGTTGGTGCAATTAAGTATCATAGGTAATTATGTTATAAGAATAATCTTTAGACTTCCTAAATTTATCAAAGCATTTAGGGATTCCATCTTTCTTACCTTTCCTCTTTGAGCAGGATTCAATTTCTCCTCTGATCCTTTGCCTTTTCTTCTTATCAATTTTAATCCATCCATTTACAATAGGGAGAGTTCCATCATCTCTTGGTAACTCATTATCACTACGGAAGGGAGAAGTTTCATGAGTAGGGAAAACACTCCTTTCTTTGAACTCCTCATTAGTCAAGAACCCTGTAACCCCTACTAGTTCCTCATTCTTATTCCATTACCTCTTTTCCTCATTATTGGCCATAGCAATCCTATGCTTAATATTGTCTAAGACCAACTTCTGTGCATTTTCTTGTGCCCAGGGTTAGAATTAGGCACAACAAGCATGTTGGGTCCATTCTTATTATCTAGTGGGTTTTACACAACTTTTGTATCAAATTGTTTTGTAGGTTACTATTTTATTCACTCTAGTCTCACTACCATCATTTACATTGCTAACTTTATTAATACTAGAGACTATAGTTTTGACATTAGAGCCATTCCTCTGATTAGTTGACCTCCATTTTTGTCAATAGGGTTAAGATTGGACAACCCTAAGTTCAAATTATTTTCTATCATCATAATGGATTCATTTATATCTTTCATAATGGCATCATTATTGTTACTAGAAATTAAATTTTTCACCCTAGGAAGATTAGCATCCAACTATGTTGTTTCAAGCACCTTATTTTCATAATTATTTTTAGGGTTGTTTCTAGACAACCCTATTTTTCCCTTGTTTATCCTCATGGTAGATTCTATGTTTTTAACATTAGGGTTTTCAACATTCTATTTTTCTTTTTCTTTTTCTTTAACATTAGGGTCGTATTCTTTTGGATGAAATCTAGGGTCTCCCATTTTTATTAGAAAATTTAGGTCAATTTTCCCTTAAATTTCCTTTCTTTTTGCACAAAAAATATGTATTTAAACCCTCTAGAATCTCAATATTACAGGATAAAATATTCCCCCAATATCTACTCCAATTTCATCCAGGATATCCACCTATGAAATAAAGAAACCAACAATCTTACATCCATGTGTAAGAACATGGCTATGGATTCTTCTATTGTTAACATTTTTCCAATTAGGGAAATCATTTGTGGTAAAAAATACCAAGGCTAAGGAGGTACATCTTTAATTTTTACCCATATAGGGTAGGAGAGTTCCAACACCTCCTCGTTTAAGATTTTGAGAGACTAGACAATAGCCCTAAATATTGAACCCCCTACATTCAAAATTTGTTTCAAAATTTCTCTTTCTTGCATGTTATGATTTTGAAAAATAAAAAAAAAATCCATTTTGGATCATTCGATAGAATGAAAAATGAAGCCCTAGTTTTTTTCTCCAAACATTAACCATCAATTCATCTAAAAATTTTCAACCAAGTATTTTGTTATGATTAAGAGCTGCAAAGAAGATTGTAACGTTTTTAAGTTTTTTCTCTTCCTTATCCATTGCATAAATCATGTCAAAGTTAGGAATGGAGATAAGTCTCCTAGGGTTGACAAGAGGGGACTTACCAGTTTCTCCTCCAACTAGTTGATCTCCATTGATGCCTCCATCTTCTACCACATTGAACCTTGCAGTTTCTAAAATTTCTCTTTGCTATCCTCTGAAACAATATCCCTAAATGACTTGGATTTCATATTAAATTCATCATTAATTGTTCTTTCCCTTTCGGCCCATTGGGAGGCTCACTCTTTTCCAACCCACCGCCTTCCATAAAGGCTCAAGTATGACCAGGCATCAGAACCTAGGCATTTTACCACACAACAAAATAGAGGGAATAGAAAATGCAAACATGGCAAGAAATACAAATTTGAAAATTAAGAAATATAAACCATTCACACACATATCTAATCTAATGAGGACAAAACCATAGAAAAAAGGAGCATACCTGAGGAAGAGAGCACATCCAACCATCAATAGTGAAATATCGTTAGATCTTCACAAGAGTTGTAGAGCGTCTCTTCCCCCAATCCTCTATGGGGTAATTAGGTGGTCCCAAAATATTTTTTTTCGACCTTGCTTAGAATATTAATGTTTCCTTTTCCCATGATTTACACTTTGTTGTCAATGCCCAATGTAATATCTTATTTTACTATCTCATCTATACTAGAAAACATTTCTAGATTTTCTGTCATGTGTTTACTACATCATGAGTCTAAAAACCATACATATTTTTTATTTTCTCGTGCAACATTACATGCTAAAAACATGCCACTTTGGTTTTGATTTTCTTTGTAAAGTTCGCTTTTTCCTTGCTAAAATCAATTTTTATATTTCTACATTCAATTGAATAATGACTATATTTTTATAATAATGGCATTAAAATAGATATTTTCCATACCTTTTAATATTGAGAGTGATTTTGACTTGGTTTTTGACTGGTACCTCTTCCATTTGAATTTGTTGGGTTGGTTCTTCCACCTCTATATGAATTTATTCCTCTCCCTTTTCCTCTACCATGACTAACTAAAACATGCACTTTGAACACATGCTCCAAGGATGAGTTTTATGACCAACTTATCATATGCTCATGAGAAATAAGAGATGCATGAAAGTCATCTATTGGTAATTGTAAGAACTTTTTTGTCTCTTCTATGACCACAACAATGAATTCAAACCTTGTGGGTAAACTCCTTAAAATATTTTTAAATATTCTTCTATCTTTAAGGGTCTTACCATGAGATTTAATTTGATTAATTGATCCACTAACTTGAGTGAAAAATGAATCTAGTGGTTCAAAGTCCTTCATATACATGGTTTCAAAATCCCTTCTTAGTATTTACAACTTAACAATTTTTACCTTGGCCATTCCTTGGTATGTTGTTTGGAGGATATCCTATGCTTGTTTGGACTTTTTTGTTACTGCAATCTTGGGAAAAATTCTCCGATGAATTGCTTGAAATATCTAAAAAAATAGTTTTGAAGTCCTTGTTGAGATTTATAGACAAAATTGAGCAATTAAGATTAACCAATTATAATATGAATTCCAGATAAAATAAAAATGAATTTAGATAGAAAATATAGATTTAATGTGGTTCACCCAATGTGGGATACATCCACAGAAATAACCCTCCAATAATTTATTATATCCAACACAATATAAACTACATACACTCGCAACACTCTCCATAGCTATGTTTCCTCTCACATTTTCCTCCTAAACCCATAACACAACCTATTGCTATGTGTCCATACACATTCTCATGCCTTGAATTTTGACCTTCCACATTCCCAACCAATCACGAAAATAGTCTATTTTTGGCAGTTACAAAACAATTAGTTTCTAGAATTTACAAAATTATTTTTCAAATAGCTTGAATTTATTGAAAAAAACTTATTAAAATAAAATATTAATTCAGAGCACAACAAGCTCCATAGACCAACAATATCCCACTTGGAGACTGATCAAGATCCACACCAAACCATCTTCCACTTGGAGACTGATCATGTAGCATTGTTGCACCTACAACTCCCATTGAATTGGCATGCCTAGACATCAATTGTTTCTTATTGCCACCATTATCATTCTTGAAGACCAACATAAGTGATGAGGAAATAAAATTCTTCCATGTTATTTCCATTGTGAACATATCTACAGGATTTTTACTTGTATGAATTTTCTCCAACTTCAACTGATCATCCTCCAAAATTGACTAGATGAAGTGGTACCTTAGCTATATGTGTTTTGTTTTAGAATGTAGAGCATAATTCTTGTAAAGATGAATGAAACTTTGGCTATCTATGTATAAAAAGTTATTAGCCTGTTGCTTTCCAATTCCTTTAGAAAATATTGCATCCAACTACATATTCTACTTTTGTGGTTGATAGAGCAACAAATTTATGCAACCTCAAAATCTATCTATCTGTTGCTCCTCCTACATTAAAAACATGTAGTACTACACCTTGTATCTATGCCACTTGCCATAGTAAAATCAACATATCCTTGTAGAGCAGTGTTTGATCCTCCAAAACATAAATGTTTTGTTGTTGTACCTCTCAAATACTTGAGAATCCTTTTAATAACATTCCAATGTTCCATTCTGGGATTGCTCATATACTTGCTCACAAATCCATCATCTGCAATATCTATCATTGTGCATACTATGACGTACATTAAACTACCAATAGAAAAAAATATGAAACCTCAGACATTTTTTATTCCTCCTCTTTTTTCTTTGGACACATGTCCTTAGTCAATTTAAAATGACTAGGCAAAGGTGTATTTACAACTTTTGCGTTTTCCATATTAAACCATTTCAATACCTTCTCAACATATTCACTTTGAGACAGAGTTAACTTTCTATTTTTCTTGTCCCATGAAATCCTCATACCAATGATTTGTTTGGCTGCACCTAAATGATTCATAGCAAAAGACTGCTAAGTTTTTCTTAAGTTCATTAATATGCTACATGTTAGACCCTACAACAAGCATGTCATCAACATATAATAATAGGATAATATAACTACCATTATCCAACCTTTTAAAATACACACAATGGTCAGAATGACATTTGCTATCAACCATAAAACTATCAAATTTCAAATACCATTGTTGAGGTGCTTGTTTTAGGCCATGCACGATATTATTTAATTTGCATAGTAAATCCTCCTTACCTCTAACCTCACATCCCTATGGTTGTTGCATATAGATTTCTTCTTCTATATCTCCATAGAGAAACATTGTTTTCACATCTAACTGTTCTAGATGGAAGTCTTTTGTAGCCAAAATACTTAGAACAATTATGATTGAAGTCATTTTTACAACTGAAGAAAATATTTCATCAAAGTCAATACCTTTCTTTTGTGCAAAACCTTTACCACGAGTTTGGCCTTAAATATTTTCTTACCTCCTTTTAGCCTATAAACCCATTTGTTTGGAAAAACTATTTTTCCTGTAGGTAATTTGACTAAATCCCAAGTTTGATTTTGTAGTAAGGAATCCATCTCCTTTTCCATTTGTTGCTCTCACTATTCCTTGGCATCCACCTACATAGCTTCTTTATATCCTTTTAGTTCAATAGTATTAGTTAGTAAAATAAAATATAAAGGATAAATTTTTTCGGGAGGTCTACTTATCCTTGTAGGATGTCTAACATGTGCAAGAGTTTGTGGTATTTCTTGTTGTTGCTAAGCACTAGGTACTAATAGAATATTACTTTATGGAATATCATCCAACACCACATATTCTCTTTTTGGCTACACCTGTTTCTTTTCTTGTAGTTGTTCCTTATACATAACCTTCTCATTGAATATAACATCCCTTCTTCTAATAACTTTTCGATTATAAAAATCCCATAATAAATAACCAAATCCATCTATTCCATATCCAACAAAGGTACATTTCTTAGATTTAGTTTCTAGCTTGGTTCTATTGTCAATATTAATGTGTGCAAAAGCTTCACAATTGAAGGTTTTTAGAAAAAAATAACTCACCTTCTTACCTATCCATGTATCATTTGGAATACCACAACCTAAAGGGACATAAGGCCTTTTTTAAATTAAATAAACAATAGTATTTACAGCCTCTGGCTATAAATGTTAAGGCAACCCAACATGCAACCTCATGCTCCTTGCATGCTCCATTATTGTCTTGTTCATTCTCTCACCCACGCCCTTTTCTTGTGGAGTTCCTGGAACTGTTTTATGCCTATAAATTCTATTGAATGAATAGTAATCTTCAAAATCTTTTTTGCAATACTTGCCTCCATTATTAGACTTGAGATAGTTTAACTTTTTCATTGTCTCATTTTCAACCAAGCTTTTCCTTTTTTTACAAATTTCAACATTTGATTTCTATTTTATGAAATATACCCATGTTTTCCTAGGTACATCATTAATAAATGTGATATAATAATGAGATTCACCAAGAGAAGATACCTGAGATGGTCCCCATACATTTGTATGCACAATATCTAGTTTCTCACTCTTCTTTTGTTTCCATCTTTGAGAAATATCACTCTCATTTGCATTTCATAAACACAACTCTCACAAAAATCAATGTTAATATATTTCAAACTTGACAATAATTTCTTACAATGAAGAATTTTCACATCATTCTCACTCATATTCCCAAGTCTATGATGCCACAATGTTGTTTCTGCACTCACTACAAGTATTCATGTAACTATTGTTGTTTCTGCAGTAACTATTGTAGCTGTTTCTACAACAAATTTTCTTGTTGCAGTTTTTCTTACAACTAATGTAGAAGGAATAATATTACCAGTACACAAATATAAAGTGCCTACTTTCACACCTTTAGCTACTACTAAAGCACCTTTAGTAACCTTCCAAATTTTATCTATAAATGTAACTATGCAGCCTTCATCTCCCAACTATCCTGCTAAAATTAAATTCCTACCCAGCTTTGGAATGTGCCTTACCTCTTGTAGCAAAAATTTCCACTTTACAATTTAATTTTTAATCTTCCCTTTTCTTTAAGGAAGCTAAGGTAGAGGAACAACTTCCTACACTAATATTGAGTGGAGGGTTATGCAAAATGTTTTTAGATCTGAACAATTTTTTGTATTCATAATAGTTTACAAAATTGATCGTGCTAATTAGTCTTACAGAGTTACAAACCTTCCAAAAAATGGAATGGATCTATATGCTATTTATAGGCCTTGCAAGGAACCCTTTACATAGTTTTTAACAATATTAGATCATAAAAATAAAATAATACAAAATGTGTCTCAGTCTTGTTTCAACTTTATTTT
Organism: Sequoia sempervirens; assembly: GCA_007258455.2. Lineage (NCBI taxonomy): Eukaryota > Viridiplantae > Streptophyta > Pinopsida > Cupressales > Cupressaceae > Sequoia > Sequoia sempervirens. Next base: position 247,195,012 of record VDFB02000013.1, on the reverse strand, counting down.
CTCTTTTATTTCCTTTGATGCAACATTATGGTTCTCTTTCATAAGGTACTTCAATCCTGGTTTGCAAAACAACCACTGATTCGCTTGGATCAACTCCTCTTTCTTGATCTTCACTTTTCCATCTTTTATCTTTTAAAAAATTTCCTCAGAGACCTCTAGTGTAATGGATACCTGCATATACACATTATGTTGTGAGTCTTCTATTAGACTTAGTAAGTGCCATCCTAGTGCCTTGATATTTTTCTACATTTCTAGATTTCCATAGATGCCACAAGATTTCAATAGTTAGAATTAGCCAAAATAAATTAGGAGCCTTTCCAATTTTACTAATTTTCCCCAAGAGTATATCTTTTATTTTTTTTTCTTTTCTTTCCCCCCACCTGAACAAGTCAATTTGAAACAATTTCCACACTTCCTTAGTATAAAAATAGTCAAAGAACAAATGATATATAGATTTAGTTTTTTTGCACACATCACAAATAGAAGCATTAATTTTAGGGTCAAATACCGACAACTTTTGCAGCAACAACATCCACTTGAAACGTGCTCTTTTAGGCTCTAAAACATTACCCCAAATGCTGGTGAATATCTTTTCCCATTGTCTTTGATTCAGGCTTAGGTTCCAATTTCTATTAAGGTGATCAACCAAGTTAGGGGGGTTAGCTATAGTTTTATAGATTTATTTTGCTTTTAGTTTGGTTAATTCTTTATCTTTCAGCCACATTAGATCTTGACTGTTGTTTAATGCACCAGGAGTTAAGTGATTTGGATTAAAGTTGTGATTCCTTAGTCTTTCATAAGTTATTTTTTGGGTTTGAGGGAGATTAAAATCCTATTTTAAGGTTTCCCAACCGATCAACCCACCAGTCTCAAAGATGCTATTGACCAGTGAGATACCTTTTTTATTCCAATCTTTAGCTAAGCATCCTTGAAGGAGTGCCAAAGGATTGTTATTGTGGTAGATATTCCACTAGACAGATCTATTGAAAATGTTCTTATTTAATTCAATGTCAATTGGAAATTTGGAGAGTATTTTTTCTTTACATATTTCCTAGGCTTTCCAAAATCTCCTGAAAACACTAGACCCCATTGGGGACATTGGGAACTTTCCAAACAAGAGATCGAAGATAGGGAAATTCTTCCAAGATTTTTCATGACTGGGCACCCCATTGATGATATTGTTTCTAACTAGAACCTTCTAAGGTTCATCCCCCACTAAACTTTTGCAAATCCATTTGGAAAAAAGGGAAATCCCTTGCATCTTGAGATCCTTTACCCTAAACCTAATTTTTTCTTTTCTAAACAACACCTTGCAAGGAGGCTAGAGAAAATTGCAAGAGCCTAATTCGGAGGAAAGTGACAAAGGAAATGGCAGACAAGTTAAGTAAACCATTGTGTAAAGAAGAGATCAAAAACACAATCCTCTCAATTTATAATGACAAGGAACCTAGGGTGGATGGGCTGCTACTAGAGTTATGAACAATTACAAAAATTTAAACAAAAATAAACATAAATAATATTCATACCACAACACAGTGATTTACATGGGGAAAACCCTTTCGAGAGAAAAACCCTACACTCCAAAAGTTGCCCAATATATTATTAAAAATCAACAAGATTACAATATATTTGCAAAGTAAGATTTCTCATAGGAATATCACCAACTTGAGATCTGGAGGAAACTTAACAACTATAATACTTTTGTGCACAACCTCCATCTCATGTACTTAATATATAGGAGATACAATACATGAAATTGTCAAACTGTATTACAAAACCATGATCTAAAACTACCTAAAAAGTGGTGTCCATCCTTATCTCCAATAATAGATGTAGGTATAATGTGTCTAAACACATATATCACCACATGTAACTCTCCTTTTATAGCTCATTTATGTGTCCAACACGTTTTTACATCTCCCATTTCAGGAGACCCAACTTTTAGAGGTGATAACTTTTGATCCGGGTGTCTGATTGATGAATTGTTTGATCCATAAAAAAAATCATGAAATGATCTATCAATCTATAATTAGATATACTGGTTATGACCACTTTCAAGCCCAAAAAATTCCTCTAATGCCTTTAAAATGGACTTTAAAACATTGAAAAATGAAAACTTTAATATCTTCAAATCTAGACATGAACTTGTGATGAAACTTTACGAGCATGCTTATTTAACCAATCCAAAGCTTTGGGAAAATTATTCATTAATTCATGTTGAAATATAAACTTATTATAAATAGTAACCTCATGTAATGACAATGTTGAGACACTATTTTCCTAATATTTCTAATAATCTGATAGGGTTAATTATCACCCAAATATACTAGTCCAAAATCTCCTTGGACATAATCAAGAAAATAATTTCTATGCGGCGTGGATGCCCCTAAATCTAGTACCCATGAACTATCAACATTATCTAAGGAAATAATTAAAGCATCATCATTTGATTTACTTACAACATTTGCTTCTTTGTTATTATCTTGCTACTTATCTCCTCTGCTTTTTTGAGATCAACAATCTTTCTTCAAGTGACTTGTTTTTCCACAGTACCAACAATCCTTCCTTCCTCTAAATTGAGACCTTCTTTTCTTCAATCTCCCTAGTGACTTCCCATGACCTCTAGAGCTTTTCCCTCTCTCATTTGATCTTCCCTTTTCCTCTACATTCAAAACATTACTTGACGTACTTGAAGACTCACTTGTGCTCTTCCTTCAAATCTCCTCAAATAGAATCACACTGAAATCATCAAACTTTAATGTATTTGAACAAGAAACAACCATAACCAAGCTATTCCAACTTTTTGGTAAAGAACATAAAATCAAGAGAGCTCAAAATTCTTCATTAAAGCTAACATTTATAGAAAAATGACTAGTAATTCTATTAAATTCATTTAAATGGTCTATTCCAAATCCTCCTTCAACCATTTTCATACTAAATAATTGCTTCATTAAGAATACCTTATTTGAAGGTGAGGGTTTTTTGTAAAATTTTTCCAATGTTTGCATCAATTCATTTGTTTTTTTCACTTTAGATATATTAAATGCCACATATAGTGTCGAGCACAACCGAATACTTCTTAGTGCCTTTCTATCTAGAATTTTTCGTTCTTCATTTGACATTATTGGCAGTTTCTTTGCTTTTTCCTGCAATGGCTGCTATAAATCTTTCTGATACAAATAATCTTTCATCTACATTTTCCATAATTGATAATTCTAGTCGCTAATATTTTGACCTTCAATTTTCCTTCATTAGACATTGCTCCCACTCAAGCTTGAATCTCTCTTGCCAAACGACTAAACAACACCACTCTGATACCAATTATTGGGATTTATAGGCAAGATGGATCAATTAATATTAACTAACTATAATGCAGATGACATAAATAAAACAAAAATAAATTTACACAGAAAATAAAAATTTAACATGGTTCACCTAATGTGGGCTACATCCACATAAAAAACTGTCCAATATTTTATTATATCCAACAAAATACAAACTAAATATACTTGCAACACTCTCCATATCTACATTTCCTCTCACATTTTTATCCTAAACCCGAAACACAACCTATTGCCATGTCTTCTATGCCCTGCACACACACCCCCATTTAAACGAGGATCCCCCTTTTTTCTTCTGCTTAGTTTTATCACTTTTTGCATTTTAGGTTAGTGTGCTTTAGGTTAGTTTTTCTTTTTGGATAGGTTCTTGTGTGATTTAAAGTTCTGGTTGCATTAGAGGTTTGATATTTAAAATTTTGTAGAGATTTGATGGTCAGTTGAACCCTCCCAAATTTTTGTAGTATCTAGTAACCCTCGATTTTCTGCAAAATTCAAGAGACCTTTTTTCTGTAAAAGTTTCATTTGCACAAATTTGACCTCGACTAGGTTAAGATTGAGCAATGGTCAATTTTTTGCAAGGTTGAAGGGGATGCAATTTTTCGTAAAGTCTAATGAGTCATTTATACAGTTGAGTGCTCGCCACCATGTCTTATGGAACATTAATGAGGTTTGATGGCCCAGTGTATTTAAGTGTTGTGAGACCAATTTCAAATCATTTGTAGTCATTTGAGAATTAAATCAACTTTGTGGGGATTTGTGCGACCCAATTTCATCTCTCACCATAATTTTTAGAGTCTCTTAAGCGCCTCTTCTCATATTTTAATTGAGTTTCTAGGTTTTTCATTTGCCGTCATTCCTATTTTTGATTGGTCGACTTGATAAATTAATGAGTTCTAAACATTTAATATATTTTAATGATTGACTTCTTTGGTAAATATTCTTGAACACATCAACCCTTCTTGTATTGATGTTTGAATTAGTATAAATCTAAGATTTTTTATTAGTTTTATATTTAGATGTTGCAAGTGGAAGGTTTCTCATGGGCTAGGGTTTGGTTCTTTGTTGTGAAATTTGGTGCATTGGTGTTCCTCAGGGTTTAAAAATATTAAAATTTTAGGGCACTCTCTACATTGGTTGTTTTGAATCTAAGTCTTGTGAAATCAGTACTGTCATTTTCACATAGTGAGTTGTCATTTGGAAGCTAGGGTTTTAATTTTGTGTAGTGCATGGAGTCGTAGTTCGAGTCTTTTGGAGATCTCGAAGGTCATTTTACCCACATTTTCTATCCTCATCTTTTTTTAAGATTTAAATATTTTATTTTTATCGCAAAATGTGTACTCTAAATATGTGGGTTTTCAATGCATGCTCATTTTTTCATAAAATGAATTTTCCCATTGTTTTCTAAAAGTTTGTAGAGATTCATTGATGCACAGATTTAGTGGTATTTCGACCTTATCCGCACACCCTTGTATTTTCGCAATTGATCTTAAAAATTTTATTTTCTTCATAAGGTCTCCCTAAAATCATTTAGGTTTTATGGTTATCCAACCTAAAATCATTTTTTCTCAAGGTCAAGGGCATGTACATTTTTTGCAAAGTTGGACTTGTGCCAATTTTCCACAAAAATAAGTTTACAGAGATTTCAGGCTTACTCAACTTTGTCTGTGTCTCCTTGGGTTTTCCCACATAGTTTTCTTTGCGAAGTTCAACACACTCTAATTTTCCACAAAGGTTCTGATATGATCATTTTTTCTGCAAAAAGGATTCTCATGGAGTTATGCAACAGAAAATTTTCTGCAAGGTTATGTCTTAGTTAAATTTTTGCAAGGATGGTAACCAATGACCTTTGGTTGGGATTATATCAAAACTCTGTAAAGTTTAGGAGGTTGTGGGTGATCCCACAATACTGGTTTACAATTTTTGGCCAAATTGGATATTGAACTAATTTTTTCTAACTAAATCTTCACTTTCAGGCACCTATAGTGGCTAAACCGTGAGGAATTTGAAGATGATGCAAACTAGTGATTTGTGACATTTTGTCTATAGATTCTAAATATATATTTTTCATTTTTTTTTAATCAAATTGCACTTCTTTTTCCATCTCCTTTGAAAACTAGTTTTTTTTCAGTAAACACCATTTTTAAGGAGTGATGCTCACTGTATACAACATAAATTTTTTTCCATGAAGGATAAAATTCTATTTTTTTCGAATTTAGATTTGTAACTACGATATCTAGCACTTTAATTTGGTTTCATAGTGTTTTTATTGAATATTTTTTCCTCAATCAAGTTTCGAAGTCAAACCAATTACAATTCAGACATAGGTTGGCCGTATACAACATAACTTTTTTTGTATGTATCAAAATTCATTTTTTTTGTTGGATCAAGGACTTCAATATCTAGTGCATTGATATTTTTCAAATTTTTTTTGATAATCTGCTATTTTTCCACATGTGCAGAACAAAGAGCTTGATTTTTGATGAAAAACCTATGTTTAATCAAACTAAAAAAAAATACATAATAAAACCAAAACATATTAAAATTATATTCGTTGGATAGATCGTTCTGAGGACTACCATCATCCAGTTGGGTGTGTGAAGTCTCCTCCATTTTCATCCTCAACTCGAGCTTTGAAGTGCAAAATTATGGAGAAATTTGGTGCCAAAGGGGGAGAAGGGGGAGAAGGGGGGTTCAAATGATCCTAGGTTCGCTCGAACGCCCCTTCCCCCCTTTTTACTAAGTTTTCCTTTGTTTTTCATTCTAAGAAATGTGGAATATGGTGGGACCCAACATTAAATAGGTTCACTTGAAGGGGGGTTTGAGTGAACCCCCTTTGGGTTCGCTCGAACCAAAAGTTCATTCGAACCCCCAAAAACCAAAATTTTCTCCATGGGGGTGATTTTTGCAATTTTCCTTCCTCACTGGAATCGTAAACCAATTTTGTGGGTTTACCCTTGTGCTTTTTTGTAAAAAAATGATTGCTTGAGTTTTTTCACAAGGTCTCCCTGCTTTGAAACTGTGCAATGAAATGATATAAGTTAAAGTTGGTTATCATTATAAAATAATTTTTGTTATCACTTCTAGGGGTATTAGATGGTATGTGTGCATAGTAATGTTAAAATTTATGATCATTTAGGAGGATCCATTTAAGGAGTTTTTTTTCATATTTAATGATGAATTGTCAATTTTCTTATTAATAGTTTGTACTTCAGGTTTCATGGATAGAACCGTCAAGATGAAGAACAAATTCAAAGGTGTGGATCCTCCTACCAGAATTACCTCTACTTGGAGTATTGTTGGGGATACCAACATGGGACATATTGATATCAAGGATTTTAGAGAAAGGATCTTTGGGGCCAACCCTACTGAGTTGGCCTAAAAAATAGTTCAAAGTGAGATATCAACCCATTGGATTCCCTACTACTATAAAATTTCCAAAGTTGATAATGGAAAGTAGGGAACACTATCATAAGGACTCGAGAAAGATCAAAACTATTGATGGGAGAGTATTAGTATATCTTTCTGCTATCTCTATGTCACAAACTTTTGGTATCCCATCTTTCTCCACCATGTCTCTAATCACCAGAGAACAAGCCACAAGATTATTTGATGAGGATCCAAAGGAATGTATGAAATTAGTAAATGAGATGTGGATGAAGCACCCCAGAGCTTCTGCTAATAAGTTTCCAAAAATATTATACATAAGTGACTTCATTACTAAAGTCAATGGCTTGGTTTCTCTCTTGAGTAAGGTGATGGGAATTAGCTCAACGTACACATTTGAGAGTTGGATGTTTTAATATGTTGAGGAAAATTTGAGAGGGATCAAAAGGTTCCCTTGGTCCCAAATAATCAGTGAACATCCACCACTAGTTCTTCATAGTTAAGAAAATTGGGATTTTCTTCACGACTTCTTATAGAGTATATATCCTTGCATCCAACTTTAGATATAAAGGTTTGACATGCTTGGGTCTTGTTGGTACTGGCCAAAATTAGCATAAGGTTTATGATTGTTACCCTTAACTCCAAATACAAAATGCTAAAAACCATTAAAAGAGGGTATATGATTCTTTTGTAATGTTTACAGTTTGAACTTTGCAAGGGGACATGAACAGAAGACTCAGATGCTCAAGAGATTTGGGTATTGGTTTATCTAGTTCCCAAAATTCACTTATTTCAGAATTTAAGATTTCTTAGGGGATCTATATAGACTTCCAAAGTATCCTAATGACAAAATTATAATCTTGGAAATGACATGGAAGCTCTACATTGCCAACCAATTGTTGAAAGGTAAGCATAGAGTAGGAGAGCCTTATCCCTTGACACTTGGAAGAGGATTGTATGATTTCCTCTCAACTCAATCAACTGAGTACTCAGATGTGGAGACACATGCATTTGTCTTCAAATTCCACAATTGAAGAAATTTTTTTGACCCCTATGGTAAAATCAAGAAACTAGTAGGTTGGTAATATGGGCACAAATTAAATATTGAGGACTTCCAAAGAAATTATAAAATGATGTGGAGGTCAGGAAAAGGACCTACTCTAGAGCCATTGTGGAGTACATCAAGAATCTTCATCTCTTTGTAATTATTTATCAAGTACAAGATGACAAGGTATTGTAGGAGGATGAATACAATGGAGTGGTGGATCCACCAATTCCACTTTTAGATTAGATAGAGAAAGAAATAATTGATATTGATGTAATAATGAGACCAGTTCTGAGGAGAACTAAGAGATGAGTAGAGGCCCAAACCTTTTCTCTCACGGATCGGGGGGTTGAATTAAGCTATGATAAGATTAAGGAAGAACATGACTTTTCTGATGAAGAGGAACATGTTGATGAAGAAGCTAAGCCTGGTGATGAACCTACTAAAGAAGAAGTAGATACTTCTTCTAAAGCAAAAGGAAAGGCTAATAAGACTAAGGAAGAAAGGTATCCCATGGCACAACCAACGGTTTATAAAAGAAAGTTAAAAGTAGCAAAGAGAAGTAAGCCCCAAGAAAAGAGAGCTAGAAGAGCTAAGACTGCCTCAATTGAGCCTACTACTAAGGATTAGGAGGATCTATCTCCATAAACCACTCCCTCTACTTCCCTTCCTCCATCTTCCTTTCCCATTTCTATATCCTCTCCTATATCCACCACTCCTACCATTTCGTCTTCTCCTCCTCCCATTGATATCTCTATAGATATCACCACTTCTATTCTCACTCCCTCTGTTGCTCCCATTACCATTGAATATTCTCCTTCCCCAACTTCTGACCCTTCCATTGCACCAATTCCATATCCCCAATTCACCATGTCAACTATCTCTTCCACCATTCCTTATACCTCCCTTCCTTCTACCTCTTTGGATCTTCCACAACCTTTCATATCTTACCTCTCTCATATTCCCAAAGAGGTAGCTTCTACTATGCTATCCCAGGTTAATAGATCTCTATTAAATCAATTGGCATAAGATACTTCTCCATCTTCTTCATAAGAAGCACTCAAGCTTCCCTCCATAGAAAGTGTAGATAATTTATTGGGATATTTGCAAGAACAAGAGAAGGAAGACATGAAATACCTAGCTTTTTTGTAAGATGTGTCAGTCCCACCTTCATAGGACAAGCCCTTGAAAGAGGAGAAACTTGTGCATTGTAGAACAATCCACAATGCAAGAAGGTGTACAAGAAGAAGCCATTCAAAATGAAATCTCTCATTTTCCTCAACAAATAGAGTCCTCTATCTAATAGGGCTACGATTCCTGGTTGGTGGGAAGAGAATCTCAAGAGTAAGAAGCCTATCATTGAAGTTCTTGAATTAAGCTTAGAGTCTATTTTGAGTAGGGTAAACAAGCCCAAGGAGAAGGAAAATATGAGGTCTAATATGACCAAATATGCATCAATATCTAGTATCCTACATATAGCCACTCCCACAATAGACAAGGATAATAAGAGTGTTTTGCTTGAGGACTTTAGTATTTCAACCATAAATTGGGTCCTACCAATCAAGCTCAAGATATGGATGAATTGCAAGGATTAGTTTCTAATATATTATGAAGAATGAATAAAGATGAGGTGACTAAAACCAAGTTGAAGTCCAAAGTTCCCAAGCTCATCACTTTTATCAAACATTTGATACTCCTATTTAGAGTGAGATGAGAAAAACAATAACTCCAGTTGTCTTGTCAAAGGATGAAGTTGACAAGATGGAGAAAATGATATTTTGGCCCTAGTTCACCCAAGGTTGGCTCAATCACATTTTTAATGATGGTAATAAAGAAATTGATATTGCTATACATTTGCAAATTAAATTCCTAATTCTCAGGGAAGAGGTATACAAGTTAGTGGAGGATTGTAATAGCAATGAGAAGTACCATGGTTTGGTATTTACCAAACTTGAAGTCATTTAGAAACTCCCTAACGAGGTTTTGATAAAAGAGGAAATTTTAAGCAAGCAATTGGTTAAAGAGACACATTACTGGATGCATGATTTGAAGTTCTACAGAGAGGTAGTTGAGAAAATTGAGCAAGAAGTGAAGAAAATTGATGCTCATATTAAAGAAGTGTTATTCTCTTGTGCAAATTTTTTGAAAGAGTTAAAAAATTCAAAAGTGGATGCTTCCTCATAAATAAATGAGAAATTTTTGAAGCAAAAATAGAAGTTGATAATCCACAAGGAGCCCACTAATGAGTTGTTTATAGATTGGATGAATTAGGCTGCTTAAATTTTGGTAAAGACACAAAATTTCATTGGATAAAAGCTACTTGGATGGCTCTCCACCACAAACTAGTTGAACAATATGATGCTCAATGCTACAAGATTCATGCTGCTGCTGGTACTCCCAACAATGAGGTCACACAAGTATTGACAAATTTTGTGAAGTTCACTATCAAGGAAAAAGCAGAAGGAAGGAGTGCCATTGATGACATTTTTTTTTGACATGACAAATGGATAAATTTTGGATGCATTATTTTTTGGAATTTGTGCCCCAAATTTCTCGGGATGTCGTAAATGTAATTTAATGCATAATATAATATAATGTGCTTTTACATATACCTAGGTATAATTGTAACAAAATTCTATTGGAAATGGATGATGAATATGTAACAAACATTTATGCTCTCCAAATATTAAATGTTGATGTAATCTTGGCCCTTGGTGTTGAGATAATCCCCACCATTGATTTTGCCTTGGATTTTTCTATCCTTGCCTATGAAAGGTAGTGTTCTCTCATTGTAAAGGGGTTGAACAAGAATTGTTGTAAACCATACATTTTAAATTAATACAAGCAAGGTATTGAACTGTGGTGTTTTACTTGCAATTTCTTGTGTCCACATGGTTCCTTTTCTTCAAATTTAGTTAGATTATGGATGCTAGGTAAATTTCAATTATGATGATGATGAAGTGTGAAGATATCTGATAGATCTTTTGTTCATACCATTTGCAGCTTGCTAATTGTAAGTTACTTTGTATGGTTAGTCTGAGCCTTATTTTGATATTAGTTCAATTGTGAATATTTTTAAATTACACCAAAATTGGGTATTTACATAAATGTTTGTGATATAAAAATATATTATCTTTGAAGATTGTACTATTCTTATGGCATTGTGAGTTAATCTTTGATTAAGCATGAATTAGTTTTATAAGGGATCCATCCATCCGCAACATTAAATCATTATTGTCATTGTCCTTAGGGTTTCGTAGCTTAATCTCTTCTCACCCTATCTTTTGAATTTTATTTGAAGATATGAATTAGTTTAGGAAGAAAATCATCACATATATTGTAAAATATCATATATCTATTTCCAAATCCCAAATCTGAAAATCTATTTAGGGTTTCATAGCAATTGCAAGATCTTTCAAATCCCATATTATTAAGTTCTAGCTAGGTAAACATAAGACCCCTTGTAAAACAATAATACATTGAACCACTGATTTATTTTCGCAAAGTAAAGACCTGACTATCAAAGCCTTGGGGTAATATTTTTGAAGTCTTAGAGATTAGATTTCCTTTCAAGAGAGACATAATACTTGAAGAGCACACAATATACTAAGAGGGAGGTGAATCAGTATATAAAATCTATTTAAAACTCTTTAATTCAACATGTATCTCTAAGTATAAATAATCAAACATGAATCACAACAACTACTATCAATCAAACAACACAAAAGCACACATTCACACAATGAACACCAGATATACGTGGAAACCCATAATGAGAAAATCCATGGTGAGAAGAGCTACTTGGAGCTACTATCCAAATACAACCTCATAGAAATAATGAATGAGTTACAATCATGAAGTAGGCACCAACCTACCAGAGAAACCAATCCCCTATTGTATTTGTAGGCACAAACCTACTAGAGACACCAATCCCTAATACAAAGATCTTATCACCAACTAAACAAGTGAGACACGAATCCTACCAGATTACAAAGATAAAGCTTGAAAAACTCTAATGTTGATTAAATAGCTTACACTTGATCTAAAATTGCTTCAGACCCTCTCTCACATAACTTATGATCTTATGATGATGTCACACAATGATTGAGATGGAACTCCCATTACATTACTTGAATTTACACTTTCTCGCTTACGCACCATACAACCACACAAGCGAGATCTAAAATATGATGATTATATAAACCTCATTACATTAACAACATTTCATGTTGGCTAGGAGTCCCTTAACACCTTCTGCAATTAACCAAGTTGACTAAGGTGGACCTAATTCAAATTTACATGAAACATGTAACGGGTAGGTCTTAAATCAAATTTGATGCCACCAAAAGAACATGATGTTGTGTGCTTCCTTCAAGGATCTTAACCAAGAACTATTTCACTTTCCCATGCTACCTCTAGAGGTCACACACTACAAGATGCTGCCACACAGTTCTAGAACAACCACTGGTTAATTAATGAGCATAGTGACCCTTTTGTCACTTCAATATTTTTGCATGCTAAACATAAATATCAAAAACTCTAGAATAAGATAGAACAAGTGTAGACATGTTCTCCTTCCAAACCATAGACAAAAAATTGTAGCTAGGAATGAATATCGATCATGAACATATTGCTAGAAAAATCTATCTGCCTAAACAATTGACCTCCAACATTCCAGATTAGACTTTTAGATTACTTCCATCAACATAAAAAATACAAGCATGATATTGCAAGCATACTATAGTCAATCTTCTTCATTATACTAAAAATTCTCTGATATACAAGTATGATTACATTTAATTCTCATTGAACTACTAACATTACACCTTTTCTACAGTGATCACCTTTTGACATCAAGGAAAATACTCCTTGAAATTACACCTTTGAAATCAATGACACCATATGTTCAACAATATCCTCCTTTGTCATTGATGGTAAAAAACAAAATTCTACTAACACAATAAGAAAAATCTAATGTGTCCAGATCAGGAGGACACCTCACATTGAGTTCCACTTTCTCTTCTTAGAAGATTTAGCATTTTGATATGTTTTCTCCCCCTTTGACATCAATGGCAAAGGTCAACTCATTTCTACACAATGCAAAAACCTATTTCCTAGAATGACTCCTCCCGAGTCCATATATACCACATTGCTTCTGAAATACTCAAAAAGACCACCAGTTCTTCTTACAGTAGGGACTCAACACTCCCCATCAACTTGTGCTTCCTCTTGATTCAAGAGGAGGGAGAAACAACTTCCAAATTTTACCAAAGATACTCAAAAGTATCCTTAGGAAGCAATTTTGTGAAAATGTCTGCTACTTGCTCCTTAGTTTTAACATACTCCAACTTTTCCTCTTTGTCTACAACCTTCTCTCACAAAAAATGATACTTAATAGCAATATGATTTTTCCTTGAGTGCATTACTAGATTCTTAGAAATGTTTATAAAACTGGTATTGTCATAGAAAATAAAAATAGGTTCATCAAAGTCTATCTTTATTTCCTTCAAATTTTGCTTCATACATAATATATTAGTGCAATATGAAGTTGCTACAATATACTCTGCCTCTATTGTGGATAGAGATACCGAGTCCTACTTCTTCCTTAGCCAAGATGCAAGACTATCACCAAGAAAGTTAAATCCACCACTTGTCCTCTTCTGATCATCTATGCTTCCTACCCAATCTACATTTGTGTATGTAGTTAGAGTGAATTTTTCACTCTTTGGATACCACAAACCAAAATACATTGTAGCTTTCAGATATTTGAATATCCTCTTTACTACCTTGACATGATTTTCCTTAGGTGTTGTCTGAAATATAGCTACCATCCCAACTACTTGCATTATATCCGGTTTGGATGTAGTCACATACAACAAACTACCAACCATTGACCTATATAAAGTCAATTTTTTTGAAGTAGATTCATCATCCTTACTCAATTTACACCCAGTAATCATAGGTGTACTCATCAATTTGCATTATTCCATCTTAAACTTGCTCAATATTTATTTTATGTACTTGTTCTAAGAAATGAATATGCCTTTGTCTAATTGAAAAGTCTATAAACCAAGAAAGAAAGAAAATTCACTAAGCATTGACATTTCAAACTTACTTTGCATTGCATTCTAGAACTCTTTGCACATGTAATCACTAATTCCACCATAGATAATGTCATCAACATAGATAAGAACAATCAACAATTGATCACCTTTTGTTTTTATGTATAAATTACTATTTGTACTGCCTCTCTGAAAACTTTGCTATTGCAAAAAATTATCCAATATGGAGTACCATGTTCTAGGAGCCTGTTTGAGTCCATAAAGTGTTTTCTTTAGCCTACACACAAAATCCAGATTATCTGAACATAGGAAACCTTCTTGTTGCTCAATGCAGATTTCTTGTTCTAACTATCCATTAAAAAATACAGATTTCACATCCATCTGATATACCTTGATATTCTTGAATACTGATAAGGCCAAAAACATTCTGATTTCTTCCCACCTTGCTACCAAAGGAAATGTCTCCTCAAAATCAATTCCTTCAACCTGAGCATATCTTTACATATAAGTCCAGTCTTGTTCCAAATCACTTCTCCATCTTCATTCAGCTTATTTCTAAAGACCCATTTGGTACCAATGACATTTTTGTCTTTGGGCCTCAAAACTAATTCCCAAGTTTCATTTTTCTTAATCTGATTCAATTCTTCCTCCATAGCATCCAACCATCCTTTCTCTTTTCTTGCCTCTGCATAGGAATTTGGTTCAATTTTTTATAATAATACAAAGTGTACATGTTCATTTGCTTTCTAAATTATTCTCTAGATTTGAACTCCACTTTTCTTATCTCCTATAATATGATCTTCAAAGTGATTCTTTTGAACATACCTTGTTGGAGTCTTTGTAACCATATTCTCAAAATCAACTTCTGAATCTTCATTATTGCTGTGATTTTTTTCTTCATCATCTTCCTCATCTGAAATATCAGTAGACTATTGTTTCATCAATACTTACATTGACACCTTCCACAATCCTTTTTATTCTTTTGTTATAACATCTATATGCCTTTCTTACCATAGAATAACCAAGAAAAATTCCTTCATTAGATCTAGAATCAAACTTACCCAAATGCTCTTCATCCCCTTTGATGTAGCACTTGCTTCCAAATATCTTGAGATGTCTAATTGAAGCTAGTATTCTTTTCAACAGTTCATATGGTTTTTTAACATCCCTTGGTATGATTTGAGCTCTATTCAAAATATATATTACAATTTGAACTACTTCTCTCCAGTACATATCTAATAGCTTTTCTTGACTTAACATTGTTATGGCCATCTCTTGTACGGTCTAGTTCTTCCTCTCAAAAACTCCATTCTGCTAAGGAGTTTTGGGTGCAAAAAATCATCTTTAGATTCTATGCAACTTATAGAATCCATCATATCAGTTAGAAGTGAATTCTCCACTTTTGTCTGATCTCAAACATTTGATTGTTCTTTCGGTTTCATTCTCAACCATATCCTTGAATGATTTAAACTTCTCAAAATCTTTTGACTTATCTTTTAGAAAAGTAATCCAAGTCATTATAGAATATTAATCAATAAGTATCATAAAATACCTATCGACTTGTAAGCTCTTCATCCTCATTGGTCCGCATAGATTAGTATTAATCGAGTCCAATGGCTGTGTTGTAGAATATTCCTTGGTAGGAAATCTATTCCTTGTCTATTTTCCTTCATGAGATGGTTTGCAACTAGTAGACTGAGGCTTCTTGATTTTTGGCATGTCTCTTACCATTCCTTTTGAACTAATCCTCACAAGATCATCAAAATTGATGTGTCCTAATATTCTATTCCATAGCTAAATTAATTCTCTTTGTATTGCAAAGAAATTATGTCCATTTACCTTATTAAGATGATATACATCATTGTCAATATTGATTCCTTCTGCAACCAACTATCTAGTATTGGTCTTTCTGATTTCACAACCTTTAGCACTGAATGAAAGCTTGTAGCCTTTATCACACATTTGAATCACACTTAAGAGATTATGCTTCAATCCTTCTACATATAAAACATCATGATTTTTTGTTTTTTCGCCTTCAAGACTCAAAATACCCTTATCGGTAATCTTAGCAACAAAATTGTTACCAAGGGTTATAGATCCTCCATCAAACTTCTTGAATTGCATGAACTTGCTCTTGTTCCCAGTCATATGACTTAAGCATCCACTATCAATAATACATAGCTTCTTCTCCTTTTGAGCATTAGGGTAGTGTGAGCCACCATAGATTTCTTTGACCTTTGCTCCTTTGGTTTCTTCTTCTAAACTATATTTTCTTCATTGTTCTAACATTTTGACTTATCTCCTTTTATATCCGGTCTAGGAAGACTCACAAAATTACTTACGCATTTTCTAGCAATATGTCCAAAATTGATGTATTTGTGACAAATAATATTGAAATTGTACAATGGTGCAAATGCATTTCTGCTAACAAAATCATATCTTCTTCCATGATCCTTTCTACAATTCACAACCTAATGATCAAAATGATTGCAATTAAAATAGTAACTAGGAAAAGAATGATAGAACTTGGTATGGTATCCTTGTCCTCTTGCAGCTTGTCTTTCAAATCTTCTATTTTGCCTGTGCACTTGGATGAAACTATCATTCACCACCTTTCTTTCATTTATTACAACAACTTTCTTAGAATTTGATCTTCCAAAGTTAGTCTTTTCCAAATTATCAACAACATACTTCATAGTCTACTTAGTCACCTTACTCTTCTACTCAACAACAAAACCAAGACTAGTTTTGATATACAATGATCTTTGGTTTTCTATTATCTGGTCTAAGATCTCTATTCTTTTTCCAAACTTTAGTTTCAACTGATGATTTACCTTTTCAAGATCCTTCCTCAGTGATACAACTTTTGCTTCAATTTTTTCATAGTCCTTGTCCCTTGATAGCAACTTTTTAGTTAGAAATTCTTCAATCCTTTTTGACTCTTCTACTTGAACATTCAAATCAATAATCATTTTCTCCACCTCCTTAAGATTCTAAGATAGTTTGTCTTTAGCTTTCACTTTTTTTGTAATCCTTTTCTTCAACCTTTTGATCTCTTTTCTAACATAGAGTAATTCTTACACAAAATCTACTTTTGCATCATCTTCAATTTTGGACTTTATTTCTACATCTTCTTAGAGGTTTCTATAGCCATAAATATAGCCCTTTCTCCTCCATTCTCAGATGTTCCTTGGTCATCATCATCAGATGAATAACCTTCCTCATTGGTAAATAATTTTTTTTTATTTTTCTAAATCTTTTTCCCTTTTTGAAATGACTTCCTTTCGTCATTTGTAGATTCCTTATATGGACACTTAGCCATATACTTTCTAGGACCTCTCTATAGCTTCCTAATAAAGTTTTATTCTTCCTGATCTGCTCCATCTTTCAAATCAAGATCATCTTACTTCTTGGACACCTTGAATGCAACCTCTTTCCTTACACAATTGTTAATCTCAATTCCCATTTCATAGGAAGTTATAATTCCATGTAGTTCATCCATATTTAGAGTATTCAGATCTTTAGCTTCTTCAACAACAAAAAAATTTGCATCAAAATTTTTAGGAAGGGATTTGAGTACCTTTTTCAGAATCATACCTTCTTTCAGTTCTTCACCAAGACCTCTAATATAATTGACAACCTCATCAACATAGAGTAGGAATGTGGAAATGTTTTCTTCTTCCTTAATTTTGAAACTTTCAAACTGATCTTGATGAGTTTGAAGCTTTGCTTGTTTGGCCTTGTCATCACCTTCATAGATGTTGTGCAATTTACTCCACACTTCCTTTGTTGTCCTACAATGCATGATCTTCACAAACTTAGAGTTAGATAAACCCTATAAAATTGTATTCCTTGCTTTAGCATTATTTTCACAAGCCTTCTTTCTAGCCCAATCTCTTGGAGGACTTTTAGGGATCTCATAACCTTCCACAAATTATTTCCAAACTTCAAACCCTAGGGCCATAAGATATGGTTCCATCCTTACTTTCTAAAAGGAATAATTGGATCTATCAAAGAGTGGTGCCTTGTTTGAAGATAATCCTTCTTGAGCCACTAAGTGTTCCATCCCAAATATACCTCAAGTCATTAATCTTCTTCAAAGGAACTTGGATCTAATAGCAATTGAAGGGCACACAATATACTGAGAGAGGGGGGTGGGTGAATCAGTAAATCAAATCTATTTAAAAATATTTAATTCAACTTGCATCTCCAAGAACGAATCATCCAACATGAATCAAAATAGCTACTATCAATCAAGCAACACAGAAGCACACATTCAAACAATGGACATCAGATATATGTGGAAACCTGAAATGGGAAAAACCATGGTGAGAAGAGCTTCCTGTTGCTACTATCCAAATCTAGCCTCACATAAATAATGAATGAGTTACAATCATGAAGTACCAGAGACACCAATACCCTACTATATTTGTAGGCACCAACCTACCAGACACACCAATCCCTAACACAAAGATCCGAGCACCAACTCAACAAGTAAGACACCAATCCTATTGAATTAAAAATATAAAGCTTACAAAACTCCAATATTGATTACATAGCTTACACTTGATTTGAACTTGCTTAAGACCCTCTCTCACACAACTTATGATCTTATGATGATGACACACAATGATTGATATGGAACTCCCATTACATCACTTGGATTTACACTTTCTTGCTTACACATCATATAATCACACAAGTGAGATCTAAACTATGATGAAGTAGCATCATAAATTGCCACCCATGACAATTTCACACTATGTTTTTCTCCCCCCTTAAGTCCATGGACCTAATTGTACACCTAATTTTTTAAATTATGTATTTTATGGCCCATTTTAATACTTACTGATAAAATGCAAGCACAAAACAAATGCATTCATTTAACAATTTGTCCTCAACACCTTAAGTTCTACAAAATAGGGTTGGGACATAGTTGAATAGGGTGACTTAGTCCCCCTATTTTACCTCCAAAATTGAATATGTTGGAGGTGGCATTTTATCATTTGAATTTTAAATGTCCAATGTCAGCTATCAGGATTTAATTTTCAAGAAATTAGATCAAATGCCTATAAATACCTAGTTATTACATCATTTGAAAGATATCTAGAAATTATTGACAAAATTTGGTGATTAAGAGCATTATCAAGCAAGTTAAGAGCAACATTTTAGAGATTTATTGTATCAATTCAATATCAAAACATCACGGCAAAGTGTATGTGAGTTTATTCATGTTTATGTTATCATATTGTTTATGAGATCTAACCCTCTTAGGTCTTCAAGCAAGTCAAGCCAACAACATTCAAGCCTTGAGGAAATTTGTATGACTTCATTCCTTCATTGGAGGGTGGTGAGTTGTAGTCTATTGTTGATTCATCATTCCTTTTTATCATTTATCTATCTTTCATTGATATTGCCATTGTGGAAGTGGAAACACTAACACGGGGTTTGGCTAAAGCAAGACCCTATATGGCACAACCCTTCCTCTCTCTTTGAATGTGCAAGTTTCAGATCTACAAAAGGTTTGGAGAATTTTTAAGGTCAATTATTCATTTTTTCATTCAAACCCTACACCTTGACAACATGGAAACTTAATTATCTTAACAACTGATGCAGATTCAACAGTGTGACAACTGGGGAAAGAAATCTCTATTCTAGCTCTAGAGGACTATGAAAATAGATCTGAAATTGGTCAACAAGGAGAGTGGCACCCTAGGTGGCTTAGTCCTCCAAAATTAGGCTAAGATTTGATTCACATGTGCATAGTACTCTGCTCAATCCATTTTCAAAGTCTGAATTTTTTTGTGACTTTATGGATATGCTTTTTTTGCATTAGAATAGTTATTTGCATCATTAGCCTAGTTAAATCATTTCATTTCATTCCAAAACCCATTCCTAGTTTGGTCAAGGCAAGGTGGACTCACCTTTCAAGTTGCAAGTTAGTCCTATACCTTGTCCAAATCCATCAAACCCCTGCCACCTCCATTTATTTAATAAAATATATTTAGAAAAAGTACCCAAATCCTAGGGTTTCACTTTTTCTATGTTTTGGATGATTATATACACCTCATTACATTAACAACATTTCATTTCATCCAAGATTCCCTTAACACCATCCAAAATTAACCAAGTTGGCTAAGGTGTACCTAAATTCAAATTTACATGAAAAGTGTAGTGGGTAGGTCCTAATCAAATTTGATGCCACCAAAA
The DNA here is from genome assembly GCA_007258455.2 of Sequoia sempervirens. Taxonomy (NCBI): domain Eukaryota; kingdom Viridiplantae; phylum Streptophyta; class Pinopsida; order Cupressales; family Cupressaceae; genus Sequoia; species Sequoia sempervirens. The sequence continues at coordinate 247,174,970 of VDFB02000013.1, read as the reverse complement.
GAACATGATCTCATCCACTTCCTTCAAGGATCTTAACCAGGACCTATTTCACTTTCTCATGCTAGCTTTAGAGGTCACACACTACAAGCCATTGTCGCATAGTTTTGGAACAACCATTGGTTAATTAACCAACACATTGACCTTTTTTTCACTTCAATATTTTTGCATGTTGAACATAAAACCCAAAAAATATAGAATAAGATAGAACAAGTGTAGACATAATCTCCTTCCAAACCACAGACTAAAACTCACATCCAAGAAGGAATACCGATCATGAACATATTGCAGAAAAATATATTTTCCTAAAAAATTGACCTATAACATTCTAGATTAGACTTTTGGATTACTTCCATCAACAAAAAAAAATACAACCATGATATTGCAAGCATACTATAATTAGTCTTCTTCATTATACTCAAAATTCTCTAATATACAATTATGATTACATTGAATTCTCATTGAACTACTGACATTACATCTTTGCTACAATGAGCACCTTTTGACATCAAGGACAATGTTCCTTGAAATTAGACCTTTGAAATCAATGACAACATATATTCAACAATACTTTATGTTTTTTCTATGTTGTGATGTGAAAAAACACTCATCAACATGTCTATACACATTCACATGCCTTGACTCTTGACCTTCCATATTCCCAGCCAGTCAAGAAAACAACCTATTTCTAGAAGTTACAAAACAACCAATTTCTGGAATTTATAAAACTATTTTTCAAACAACCCGAATTTATTAAGAAAAAAATTGTAGTAAAATAAAATATTAATTCAGAGCATGATCAAGCTCCATAGACCAACATTTCTTTCTATTATCCTTGAGTAAATCCTTCTTTGCTTGAGATAAAGCATTGTATGTTGTTGCATTAATTGATTTAAGGAAACCATTCTCTACAAGCTTCCATATGTCTTGAGAATAAAATAAATCCTTCATTATGATTGACCAATAATTATAATTTTTCTATTAAATTGAGGGACTTTTTCACATCCTCATAAAATTCATACTTTATTTTATGTCAATCACTTGTCATCTTGATGTCATTTGGATGAAGGAAAAACCATACCTTAAGACTATGATCACTCCTATTATTTTTTGATACTTATATGGACTTAATGATAAATGTTGTGAGCTTAACACTTTAATTGTCATCTAGTACAATTGTTAAATAATGGAAATTTGTGAATTTAATTGTTTCATTTTTATATTTGAAATGGTTGTATATATATGCTATGCTTATCAAACGAATTAGGTATCGACATTTGTATGTGAGTATCAAATGATTTTTGTAAGTACTTGGGGTCCAACAAAAGGTAAACCTGACAACCTATTTAGGAAACATACAATAAACCTTGTAACTCAATTTGACATTTAGAAGGTTGAGTCACCGTAGTTACACCACCTAATTGAGAATTTTTTCCATTGTCAGTAATAGCCTTGACCAATGGCCAGACACTCTACTCTAATCGGATAGCTAATCTAACCTCTCCCCTCTTCCATAAATTCTTGCATTAAAAATTAATTTATAAACAATATAAATAAATAAATAAATAAAAATTAAATTAAATAAAAGAAGGAAATACAAGAAAATAAAATAAAATTAAAATACTATGAAAATAAATCTTGAGGAATGAAAACAAAAACCAAAAGAAAGAAATTAAAAATCAAACATTGCCTAAGTTGTGGCAATTCTAATGATTCAAAAAAAGAAGGAAAAATGGTATTAATGGTAAGTTCCCCTTTTCCATGCTAAGGGATAACTCACAATAATAAGGAGAGGATGCAGGGAGAATAGAAGGGTCACACCATTAATCCAACATGGTGTCCTTATCCTTGGATGGCTTGATTCTGCAAGTTATGTGGAAAATGGGTGTGCTCCAATTTAATTTTAAACCCATGAACCTCCTTATCTGCCATTCAAGTTTTATTTTGGATGAAATCATGAGGGAGGGTGTGAAAAGGGAAGAGTAGAGGTTATTTAAAGGGAAGAAGTCGTTTGGAAGGAAATAAGAAAGTGTATGACCCCAAACTACAACTGCTAAATTTTCTTTTATTGTTTAAATTTTTGGGTCAGCCAAAATCTCTTATAAAATCAACACTTCCATGAAATGAATAATGTGCAAAATGAAGAAATTATCATTTGCAACATGTAAGATGTACAATAGAGCCTTTCATATAAAGGGAAGGATGAAATGAGAACGTAGGAGTGAAACTTTGACTACTCCAAGAGTGAATTACATAAAAAACACTATGGACAAGTGTTGGGAGACTTGGTGAGTCCACATGAGGTGAGACAAAATGTGAGATGTCTCCCAAGTGAGCTTAAGAGTATTCTAAATAGGACTCTCCTAGAGAGGCTATAAGCTAACTAGATTAGTAATAACTCTTTTCAATAACAAACCTCCTTAAGTGATACTTAGGGAGAAAACTAAAAATTGAAAAGTTAAATCCTGATAACAAGTCTTGATAAGGTATTCATGTATAATAAATATTTATCATAAACAGAGAAAAGGATAAAACCCAGTGGGAGAAAAACTCCTCTCTAAAAGAGAGAAATGAGAAGGATAAGACCTCATAAAAGATGTATCATGAATATGGGAACATGATGATGATAAAATATTGAATCATGTCGAAGTTGTTAACTCTACTGAATAAGAAGTGATGGCATCAACTGAAATCAACAAACCTCCAAAGGCTGTAGATCAAGATAAGAGATACAAAGATTACATGAATTAAATAAATTAAACTACTCAACCATGAATACAAATATGAAACAACTTAGGAAAAAACACTATATGAAGTTGACGATGCATATAGTACTATGATTAAGAAGCACAAAAATAAAACATAAGTGACCTGTGGTACACTACTAAAATGTGCATGGTGCTTTACATAAGTAATAGAATCTTAGAAACTATGATTTGCTGAAAATGTAGAAGGTTGCTCCACTCAAACCAAGGAAACATTAGCATGACCATGTAATGATACCCCTCTTAATGTTGAAAAGGGAGAGGTATTGACATATTAACTAAAATGTGGTGCATGTGTGCAAGATATTGTAGAAACAACATCAAGTCCAATATGATATACAATCAGCTAAAAAAGGGTGTGCAAAAGCCAAGGTACATACAAACAAGATGAGAATCACTAAGATTTGTAGGTGTGATGAAAAAGCTAAGACACTACACAATCCCCCATGTCACTTTATAACATAGTACAAGTACAAAAGAGATACAATAGATGTACAAAATTCCCCCCTACGGAACACAAAATTGGTCTTTGACACTTTATATGAGTGCATTTACAAATGTATATTCTTTGTGAGTTCTTACAAGTATCCTCAAATGGACAATTACTGTTTATGTCATAAGGTGGATAAAACTCAAAAAAATGACAAAAAAAAAGAAGATTAAACCCCCATTATTCAAAACATGACCCCCCCTAAAATTTTTACAGTGATGTGGCACTTTATGTTAGTGCATTTACAGTTTCCACAAAGTGGATTTTGAGTACAAATTCTCAAAAAAAGCATATTCAAAAATTATAATTGTGAAATATAACTAAGAAAAGTTGATTGGACCACTGTGTAGCACTCAAAACAAAAAAGTAGGTTAAAATAAAATAGGACCCAAAAAGGAGTCCATACGTGCCCAAGAGAACCCTTTGAAGTTCCAAAATGGGAGCTATGCAAAGTGACTTTGAAAATATATGATTTTAATAAAATTCATATACAATATTAAAAAAATTATATCACTGGATAGAAGATGAAAAAAAACTCAAAATAAAAAAATCACCAAAAAAAGTGTCTAATGGCTAAGAATGAGGCTCTTGAAGTTGAGCCAAAAATTAGACTAGCCAATGGTGAGGGGGTTTGAGTTGGGGAGAGAATGATGATGTCATGTTGACATCAATAGAAACCCGATGCAAAATATTCTACCTTTTGATGAAATATTTTGCCAATTGCTAGAAAATCATGGGTTTGATAGGAAACCCCTTTAGACATTGGGAAACAACTACTATATCCCACAAAAACTCTATCAGGCCAAAAACTACCATATAGGAAATGTATAACAATTGTCGTACTAGAAAACCACCAAATTGTGGTAAGGTACATAAAATAGTGAAAATTGCTAGAAATGGAGAGTTAGTTGGAAAATCCACCATCTTCTTTGCTGGCAATGCCACTGGTCATGTGGTGGTTGTTGTTTAGTTGGTTGTGGGCTAGAATAAAAAATCATTAGAAATCCAAATAAACTTCTTGTTGTTGCAAAAATACCACCACCAAAAATTATATAGTGATGCAAGTACTTGCAATGATGAACTAAACAAAGCTGCACAATGTACAAAGGACATACAACCATACAGTGTACAAAATTTTGTATGACTTCATGGATGGCCCTTCAAAAAACTCAAAAAATTCAAAAAAATTCCAATTGCAGAAAATAGAAGTGTTATATATGAAACTTCATTTCTTAGCCACTCTAAGTGCAATGGTGGTGTCTAGTTTTTTTCAAGACACATAATTTAAAAGTTGATGCCCATGAAACTCATAAATTCAAGTCAATTTATAAAGGGATTTACAATTTAGATTTGATACTATATTGGATCATCCAAGATCTCTTGCAAAACCAATAACACTTCCACAAAAAGAGCAATATGGAAATGAAAAGAATATACCATATGTAACAATATGTAATATGTACAATAGAGTCTTGTATATTGTTGGAAATAGGATGCCATTTAATTGCAATCCTAAACATTATTTATTTCATGTATCTCCTAAGTCCTTGGAAAGTGTTCCCCAACACTAGGATTAAAAAGAGATTAATATTTGATGAAATAATCATGTTAATTGACATTTGTAATTAATTCTAAATGTTAGGAGCATGTGAGGGAGTCCAATATGAGTTCCTAAATAATAGGGGCACATGGGGTGCCCAAATGGTAGGTGACAACTCACCTTAAGTTAAGTTAATTGTTTGGAGTAAAAGATAACACTTCTGAATGCATGTAAAGATCCTAGGAGTTAGGGTTTGATGTTTACATGCATGAACTTCAGTTTAGTTTAGTTCAAAAATAGTTTAGCTTAGTTTAGTTTAGTTCAAAAATAGTTTAGTTTAGTTTAGTTTAGTTCAGTTATTGTTCAGTTATCTTTAGTTAGTTTTAGTTGAATGCTAGTTGACTTCAGTTAACTTGAAATGCATGACTAATGACTTGAGTTGCATGACAGATAACAGGTGACTACCTTCAGTTAACAGGGGATGACCATTCTTGCATGAATGGTGGAGAGATATGTTTCAGTTAATAGAGAATGACTTGGACCCACCCTGGGCGCCCAAGTTGGCTTCTTGGAGTTAACTCCTTTGCATGCTAAGATATTTCAGAAGGCTGAGTTAAGTGGGCCCACTCTTGGGTGCCTACTTTGAGGATAAGCCTTGAAGATATCTATGGAATCAAGGTTTAGTTGTGACTTTAGTTTGGGACACCCAAATAGATGAAGCACATGTTTTGGCATTGTTCTTCACAGTAGAACTCTACTTGCAAGAGAAAGGAATACCTTTTAGAAGATAGGGATTGAGCTTTGTAATTATAACTCATGGCTTATTGATTCAGGTTGCTCCTATCATATGACTCCTTGAAAGGAGTGGTTCACTAAGTATATTGCATATGATGGAGGGGATGTCTTCTTTGGAGACAACAACACGACAAAGGTTGTTGGCAAAGGAGAGGTAAAGTTGTGTTTCAGTGATGGTAGGGTTAGGACCCTTAATGATGTTTTATATATTCCAAGACTTGCTAGAAATCTACTTTCTATCTCTAAGTTCAATGATTTTGGAATGCATGTGACATTTGGCAAAGGTGGTTGCAGATTGGTGAAAGGGAATATGGTGGTTGCTAAAGGATCTCAGATTGGGACTTTGTTTAAGCTGAATACCTCCAATGTAAAAAATTTAGCCAATGTAACTAAAGCTGAAAATACATGTATGATGTGGCACCATAGATTGGGCCACATAGGTGAAAAGGTCTTAGGAACATTCTTAATAAAAATTTGGCTGACAGTATTCCTAATTATAATATTGGAAAAAATGACTTTTGTGAGCACTGTGTGTTTGAAAAGCAATCTAGATCTAAATTTCCTAGTGGTACAAATAAAGCTAAAAGATTATTAGAGATTATTCATTCAGATGTAATGGGCCCTGTGGATATTGACTCTTTTGGAAAATCTAGATACTATGTCACATTTATTGATGATGTCTCAAGATACACTTGGATCTATTTTATGCATAACAAATCTGATGTGTTTAATAAGTTTAAGGAATTTAAGGCTTTGGTTGAGAAACAATCATATCATAAGATAAAAGTGTTGAGATCAGATAATGGTGGTGAGTATTGTTCTAGGGAATTTGATGATTATTGTAAGCATGAAGGAATAGTGAGACAAAAAACTACTCCATATACACCTCAACAAAATGGAGTAGCAGAAAGGATGAACCAAACCTTAATGGAAAGAGCTAGGAGTATGTTAAGTAGTGCTAAGCTAGATCGGTCCCTTTGGGTTGAGGATGTTTGTACTTCTTGTTATTTAATCAATAGATCCCCTAGTTCATCTATTGAAGATAAAACTCCTTATGAAATGTGGTTAGGTAAGAAGCCTAGTGTTGCACATTTAAGGATCTTTGGTTGTGAGGCTTTTTTTCACGTGCCTCAAGAAAAGCGATCTAAATTGGATCCTAAAGCACAAAATGCATATTCATAGGTTATGATGAAAATGTAAAAGGATATAAGCTTTGGAATCCACTAACTCAAAAAAATTCTTTATCTAGAGATGTGATTTTCAGGAAATTTAGAGATAATTCAGGAGAAGAACAACCAAAGGAGAAGGATACTTCTCAAACAGTGCATTTTGAGATAAATAATGAAAAGCAACAAGATGCACATGTTGAAGAACAATTGGATGGATTGGATGAGGAGATTTCAGAGAGTTCTTCTGAAATAGATGCTCAAGATGAGCATATTGAGGAACAAGTAGAAACCCCTTTGAGAAGATCCACAAGACAAAAAAATATCGTTGATAGGTTTAGCCCACCTAATTTCTGTTGTATTTTTTCTTTAATGAGTACTAATGATAAACCCAGTTCTTACAGGGAAGCTTTGTCCTCAGATGAGAACAAGCTTTGGTCACAAGCTATGCATGAGGAAATGGAATCCTTGGATACTTGTGACACATGGGATCTTGAGAGTTTTCCCAAAGGAAGAAAGGCCATTGGTTGTAAATGTATCTTTAAAAAGAAGATTGGAGTAGATGGTAATCTTGAAAGGTACAAGGCTAGAGCAAATGGATGTGAAAACTACTTTTCTGTATGGGAATCTTGATGAGGAGATTTATATGAAGCAACCTGATGGTTTTGTTGTAAAAGGAAAAAATGAATTGGTTGTAGGTTAAAGAGATCTTTATATGGATTGAAACAGTCACCCAGAATGTGGTACCAGAATTTTGATGCTTTTGCATTGAAAATTGGTTATGTTAGGAGTGAGGAAGATCATTATGTTTACATAAAAGTTATTGATGATCAACTTTTAATTAGTATCTTGTATGTTGATGACATGTTGTTTATTGGTAACAACATGGTAATGATCAAAGAATCGAAAGCACAACTCTCGAGCAAATTTGAGATGAAAGATCTAGGGGCTGCAAAATATATCCTTGGTATGGAGATCAATAGAGATAGAGGTAACATAAAGCTTTGCTTAAGTCAGAGCAATTATGTTGATACTATTTCGAAATGGTTTAACATGCAGGATAGTAAACCAGTTAATATTCCTTTACTAGTTGGCATGAAGTTAAGTTTAGACATGAGTTCTAAACCTAATTTTGATTATGAGGAAATGTATGAAATTACATATGCTAGTGCAATTGGTATTTTAATGTATGCAATGGTCTATATAAGACTAGATATAGCCCAAGTAGTGGGAGTTCTTAGCAGGTTTATGTCTAACCCCGGTAAAGAACATTGGACTTATGTTAAGAGAGTGTTTAGATATTTATGAGGGACTTCTGATTACGATTTAGTTTATCATGGCTCTAATGACATTGATATTATGCATAGATCATTGGACATACAGGGTTTTGTTGATTCAAATTGGGCTGGAGATCTGGACATTCGGAGGTCAACAAGTGGCTATGTGTACACTTTGTTTGGAGCTACAATTAGTTGGATGAGTAAGAGGCATCCCACAGTTGCTTTTTCCAGTACAGAAGTAGAGTACATGGCTACTACGCATGCCTCTAAAGAGGCAGTTTGGTTACAGAGACTTGGGAAAGGTATTGGTTTTAATTGCAAGCAAGTTAGACTTGAATGTGATAGTCAAAGTGTTATTTGTTTAGCCAAAAATCCTATGTAATGCTCGTACTAAGCATGTTGATATTTAGTATCACTTTGTGCGAGAAATGGTTGAAAGTGGAAAGGTATTAATTGAGAATGTTGACACTTTGATTAATGATGCAGATTATCTTACGAAGCCAGTTCCTACATATAAGTTCTCGTGGTGTAGGAAGGCCATTGGCCTTGAGTCTTGTACTTGATTTATAATTATTATTCCTTGTTTAGAATAATTGCAATGTATAATGTCAAGTGGGAGAATGTTGGAAATAAGATGCTATTTAATTGCAATCCTAAACATTATTTATTTCTTGTATCTCCTAAGTCCTTGGAAAGTCTTCCCCAACACTAGGATTAGAAAGAGATTAATATTTGATGAAATAATCATGTTAATTGACATTTATAATTAATTCTAAATGTTAGAAGCATGTGAGGGTGTGCAATTTGAGTTCCTAAATAATAGGGGCACATGGGGCACCCACATGGTAGGTGACAACTGGCCTTAAGTTAAGTTAACTGTTTGGAGTCAAAGATAACACTTTTGAATGCATGTAAAGATCCTAGGAGTTAGGGTTTGATGTTTACATGCATGAAGTTCAGTTCAGCTAAGTTCAGATAAATTTAGTTTAGTTCAGTTCAATTTATAATCAGTTTAGTTTAGTTTAGTTTAGTTTAGTTTAGTTTAGTTCAATTATTGTTCAGTTATCTTCAGTTAGTTTTAGTTGAATGCTAGTTGACTTCAGTTAACTTGGAATGCATGACTAATTCATTGAGTTGCATGCCATATAACATGTGACTACCTTTAGTTAATAGGGGATGGCCATTCTTGCATGAATGGTGGAGAGATATGTTTCAGTTAACAAAGAATGACTTGGACCCACCTTGGGCACCCAAGTTGGCTTCTTGGAGTTAACTCCTTTTCATTCTAAGATATTTCAGAAGGCTGAGTTAAGTGGGCCCACTCTTGGGTGCCTACTTTGAGGATAAGACTTGAAGATATCTACAGCATAAAGGTTTAGTTGTGACTTCAATTTGGGACGCCCAAATGGATGAAGCACATATTTTGGCATTGTTCTTCATGGTAGAAATCTACTTGCAATAGATAGTCATACCTTTTAGGAGATAGGGATTGAGCTTTGTAATTGTAACTCTTTGGAGTTTACAAAGTTAATTATTGCCTATTTATCTCAAGCAAGTTGAAGAGAGTTATTATTAGTTTAATTGTAGGTTGTGAAGAAGATTTGTTGAAGGCAAAAGAAGCATTCTCAAGCAAGAATTGGAGCTTTTATTATTATTTTTATTGCTGATTTTGGAAAATAAGTTTGTTACAATGAATTCTTGTTTAGATATTGAAAGGTTCAATGGATCTAACTATGAAATGTGGAAACTAAAAATAGAAGATTTTTTTGAAGAAAGAGATCAGTGGTTAGCTGTTAATAATTAGACAAAGATACCTACAACTATGTCAGATGAGGATTTGGCTAAGTTAGATAAAAAGGAAAGAGGAACCATAAGATTATGTCTTGTTGATGTTGTTCTCTTAAATGTTTCAGATGAAAATACTGCATATAAATTGTGGAAGAGAATAGGTGATATTTATCAAACCAAAAGTCTAACCAATAAGTTGTATCTAAAAAGGCAGTTGTATTCTTTAAAAATGAAAGATGGTGATTCTGTTGTACATCATTTAAATTCTTTTAATTTGATTCTCAGTCAGTTGGCATTTGTAGATGTAAAGCTAGAAGATGAAGATAAATGCATTTTTTTACTTTGTTCTTTACTAGAGTCTTGGGAAAATCTAATTGTTGCTATTAGTGGTAGTGGTGTGGATCCAAAGATGGACAATATTATTCATACTCTCCTATCAGAGGAGATGAGGAGGAAGTCTAAAACTAGCTCCCAAGATTCCTTGTTTGTAAGAGGTAGGCCTAAAGAGAAGGAATCTAAGGCAGACAAGAAAGGAAAGGGTAAGTCCAAAGGACGATCTAAAACCCCTAGTAAGAGTAAGGTAAAGTGTTGGAATTGTGAAAAACCTGGACATATAAAAAAGGATTGTAAGTGCAAGAAAAAGAGTTTTGATGCTTCTATAGAGAAATCCACCGATGACAGTAACGATGCATTAGTCATTTCTTATAATATTGTTGTTGATAACTCTTGGATTATTGATTTAGGTTGCTCCTATCATATGACTCCTTGAAAGGAGTGGTTCACTAAGTATATTGCATATGATGAAGGGGATGTCTTCTTTGGAGACAAAAACACAACAAAGGTTGTTGGAAAAGGAGAGGTAAAGTTGTGTTTCAGTGATGGTAGGGTTAGGACCCTTAATGATGTTTTACATATTCTAGGACTTGCTAGAAATCTACTTTCTGTCTCTAAGTTCAATGATTCTCAAATGCATGTCACATTTGACAAAGGTGGTTACAAATTGGTGAAAGGGAATATGGTGGTTGCTAAAGGATCTCAGATTGGGACTTTGTTTAAGCTGAATACCTCCAATGTAAATAATTTAGCCAATGTAACTGAAGCTGAAAATACATGTATGTTGTGGCACCATAGATTGGGCCACATAGGTGAAAAAGGTCTTAGGAACATTCTTAATAAAATTTTGGGCCACATTGCTAGATCTAAATTTCCTAGTGGCACAAATAAGGCTAAAAGATTATTAGAGATTATTCATTCATATGTAATGGGCCCTGTGGATATTGACTCTATTGGAAAATCTAGATACTATGTCACATTTATTGATGATGTCTCAAGATACACTTGGATCTATTTTATGCATAACAAATATGATGTGTTTAATAAGTTTAAGGAATTAAGGCTTTGGTTGAGAAACAATCATATCATAAGATAAAAGTGTTGAGATCAGATAATGGTGGTGAGTATTGTTCTAGGGGATTTGATGATTATTGTAAGCATGCAGGAATAGTGAGTCATAAAACTACTCCATATACAACTCAACAAAATGGAGTAGCAGAAAGGATGAACCGAACCTTAATGGAAAGAGCTAGGAGTATGTTAAGTAGTACTAAGCTAGATTGGTCCCTTTGGGTTGAGGATGTTTGTACTTCTTGTTATTTAATCAATAGATCCCCTAGTTCATCTATTGAAGATAAAACTCCTTATGAAATGTGGTTAGGTAAGAAACCTAGTGTTGCACATTTAAGGATCTTTGGTTGTGAGGCTTTTTTTCACGTGCCTCAAGAAAAGCGATCTAAATTGGATCCTAAAGCACATAAATGCATATTCATAGGTTATGGTGAAAATGTAAAAGGATATAAGCTTTGGAATCCACTAACTCAAAAAATTTCTTTATCTAGAGATGTGATTTTTAGGGAATTTAGAGCTAATTCAAGAGAAGAACAACCAAATACTTCTCAAACAGTGTATTTTGAGATAAAAAAATGAGAAGCAACATGATGCATATGTTGAAGAACAATTGGATGGATTGGATGAGGAGAGTTTAGAGAGTTCTTCTGAAATAGATGCTCAAGATGAGCATATTGAGGAACAAGTAGAAACCCCTTTGAGAAGATCCACAAGACAACGAAATATCATTGATAGGTATAGCCTGTATGCAACCTAAAATGGTCACCTAGACTTTGGGCCCCATTTATTTAATTTGTCAACATCAACTTTCTGAATCAATGATTGTCGCATTTTCAAATCAAATTTCTTAATCAATTCATAACTATTTCAAATGTTTTAATTTTCCCTAAGGTTTGAACGCTTCATTAATTTTATTTAATCAAAAGAAATAAATCCCTTTTAATAAATAAAATAATGTTATTTAATTGAAGTTAATATTACTTAAATAAAATGATGCTATTTAATTAAATCTATTTTTAATTAAATAATTTTACTTTATTTTATTAATATTCATTTCTAAATTATAATCTTATTTTATTTTTATTAAAAGAGATATTATCATCTTAAAAATAAAATAAATGAAATATCCTCTCAAGAATATCCTGTGATGAAAAAAAGGAAACAAATCAGTTAAAGGGAAATAAACTAAAAAAAGAATTCCAATCAAGATTTGTTTCTATTTTTCTATTTATCCCACATTGCTTCCTGAATTTGCCTTCAATTCCACTTTTGCCTATAAAATGAGCCCTCTCATTCTCATTTCAAAAAGATCACGAATTTTTACATCAGACTTATGCTACAAATTTTCTTGAGTTTTATCATTTGAGATTACACATTAGTTTGATTTTATAAGCATCTTAGTTTTAGAGCATATAGTTTAATATTACATTTTAGCTTAATCTTCATAGTAGATTAATTTGCAAAATAATTCATTTATGGCATTGCATGTAGATCAATTTTCATTTCAATAAATTGGTTTTGTTTATTGCATTTTACAGTCATTTAGATTAGTTTTCATTGTTGCATTGCAAGAACAGGATTCATGGAGATTGGCATTCTTGCTTCTCCTCTTTGAATCTCTCATTCCGAGTTGTATTTGGGGGTAATTGGGTCAATCTGAGGGCCACAATATCAATCCCTGCTCTTCTCGGATAGAGAGTTGTGAATTGATTTGCAAGGACTCATTATTGAGTATCCTTGCATGCAAGGATTCACAGAAGTATAACATATTTTCAGTTATACATTTTGCATGCAAGGATATGAGATCTATTCTTTGATGGATGGTTTTTCTAGGTATAATCAGATCAAGATAGCTCCTGAGGATCAAGAAAAGACTGCATTCACATGTGCTTGGGGTACTTATTGTTGGAATGTCATGCCCTTTGGATTGAAAAATGCAGGAGCTACTTACCAAAGAGCTATGACAACTATCTTCCATGACATGATGCATAAGAATATGGAAGATTATGTGGATGACACCTGGCTAAGTCTAAGAGAAGAGGAACACATTTGGCTGATTTAGAAGTGATTCTAGATGCATGGAGACAATTTCAACTAAGATTAAATCCAAAAAAGTGTGCATTTGAGTGTTACTTACGGGAAAATTATTGGGATTCATCATTTCAGCTAAAGGAATAGAAGTGGACCCTGAAAAGGTTCAAATCCATTATAAACATGCCACCTCCCAAAAATGTCAGCCAAATGAGGAGTCTTCAAGGGTGCCTTCAATCCATAAGGAGGTTTATTTCACAATTGGCAGATAGAGCACAACCTTTCAACAAAAAATTGCATAAAGGTGTTCAATGTGTCTGGAATGAGGATTGCCAAAAGAGCATGGATCAAATTAAAGAATACTTGGCAAATCCTCCCATTTTAATGCCTCCCATTCCAGGAAAACCTCTCATTTTATATGTCTCAGCTACTGAATCTTCACTGGGGGCATTGTTGGCTCAATTAGATGAACAAGGGAAAGAAAGGGCCATATATTATATTAGTCACACTCTTGTTTCTTATGAGGTTAATTATACTAGTATTGAAAAAGCTTGCCTCGCAGTAGTGTTTGCTTCTCAAAAATTGTGACACTATATGCTCGCGCACACCATACACCTCATAGCAAAAATTGATCCTCTCAAATACTTGCTCGGTAAAACTGCTCTCACGGGTAGACTTGCTAAATGGATGATGATTCTTTCTGAATTTGACATAGAGTATATTGAGCGCAAAGCAATCAAAGGCCAAGCTATTGCAGATCAACTGGCTAATTTTCCTATTCAAGATAATATGCCCATTCAAGTCAACTTTCCAGATGAGCATCTTATGTACATGACTGAAAGATCCTGGAAACTATTCTTTGATGGTTCATGCATGCAAAATGGTTCTGGAGCTGGTGTGTTGTTTGTTTCTCCTCATGGGTATACTATTCCTAAATCTTACAAGTTACTCTTTCCATGCACAAACAACATAGCTGAGTATGAGGCTTTGAAAAATGGACTAAAAATGGCCATAGAGTGGAATATCACAGAACTACATATCTATGGGGATTCTCAGCTGATCATCAACCAAGTCAATGAACAATACCAAACAAAAGATGACAAGTTGGTACCTTACAAAAAAATGGTTGATTCATTAAGACGGTATTTTACTTTTGTCACCTTTCAGCAAATCCCTAGGGCTGAGAACAAAGTAGCTGATGCTATGGCCACCCTTGCTTCACTTCTTCAGTTAGAGGAACATGAGTCCAGATATGAATTCCTGGTGGAAGAGCTACGATATCCCATATTTGACTCACCCGAAAGCCATGTCATTTGTACCCTTGTCAATCCATGAATCCTCCGGCTATGGTGCTGTTTACTCATATAGCCGTGGTAGCGTAAATACGGAGTAAATTCTGCGCCCGTCACGAAAGAAGCCTTATCACGCAGCACCTCTGCGCCATTCCCTCATCTGCGGTAGAGTTGTATAGGAGGGTCTAGATGGAACACTTCTTAGGTGCTTAGAAAGGAGGAATCTGATCAAGCGCTAGTTGACATCCACGAGGGCATATGTGGAGGACATTCTAATGGTCTTTCCATGGCTAGAAGGTTGCTTAGAGCAGGGTACTATTGGCCTACGATGCAGATAGATGCAGTAGCATTTGCTAAGTCTTGTGAAAAATGTCGGAAACATGGACACCTGATACATGCTCCGAGGTAGGAGCTAATTCCTTCTATATCTCAGCCCGTTTTAGCCGAGGGCCTTTGACCTTGTTGGGCAGATTCATCCCAACTCATCAGGTGGGCATAAGTTCATTATCACTGCTACTGACTACTTCACAAAATGGGTAGAGGCTGTTCCACTTTCTATTGCCTTAGGCAAAGATAGTATAACATTTATTTTAAACCATATCAGCCACAGCCGATGCTGGAGTGCCATCACAGGATATCAGCGACAGTAGGTGGGTTTAAAGCAGGACCTTAAAGAATACGCCAGATTCAAGATAAAGCAACGTGGTCCTCCATTTACTTTACAAAAGGAAATGAAAAGATTGGGCCGAGCGCTGAAACAAAACCATTCTCCAAGATTTTACCACGGAGCGGTTCAGGTGGTAGAGGCGGCACCTCTGAGGATAAATCCAGAACATGGGCCTATAGAAACAGTATTTGTACTCAAGCTGGAGCTCTCGCTTTTGCCCCTCACATCGGCTGAAGCGAACATTTTTTACCTTTAGAGGTTAGATTCCATCGCCGGGTCTCTCTCAAAGGTCCTGAATTCTGAGATTAAGACTATCGGCGCCATGAGATTGCAAGAGTGGAACTTCTTGATGAAGCATTACAAAACATCATTTACTGACCATATGAGGTCTATCAAAAGTGGATGTCCAAAGCCTTCAACAAAAAGGTTCGCCCTAGAGAATTCCAAGTAGGAGATCTTGTCCTGCGAGAGAATCCTAAGAACCAACAGAATCGAGAACAGAAGGGAAAATTCAAACCTAATTGGCTTGGACCCTACATCATCATAGCAGCTTTTGGCCGCGGTGTCTATCTACTCTCTCTTGAAGGGGAGCGGCTCACTGAGCCTATCAATGTTGCTTTTGAAGAAGTTCTATCCTTGATTCCGTTAAATGCGGGGGCATCCAGCTGTATATAATTGACCTTGAAAAAGTTCCAAAATTGATATGATCTTGAGAAAATTGATATATTGTCAAAATCCAAAAATCCAAATGTGATCTTTGAAAAATACAAAAAAATAGAAAATACAAAAAAATAAAAATAAAAATTCTTCCAAGTAGGTGAAAACTGGAAACAGGCCCTACTTGAGGCCTTTGCATCCCTATTTATTAGCATGCATCCTCGACACTTAGCCTTTCTCCATCATGCCTTGTCCTTATTGCCTTGGTTTGGAATTGGTCTTTGTCTTTGTCTAGGGGCATCACTGTGTTAGCTTTGGTCTCTTGGATATGCTTGTCTTTAGGACACCTCGCAAACGGTGTTTTTCAACACTAACCCAACTATGTTTTTCAACACAACCCCTGACATCATGTGTTTTTCAACACTTATCAATTTGGTCTTATCCAGTTCGATCATGTGATCTTACCTACTTGCAAGCGTTCGATCGTTATCCTCGGAACTCAGTATTAGTTTAGACACTTAAATTTTTTTTTAATTGCAACACTTAATGCTTGAGGTATGCCATGATATTTTCTTTGTGTGCTGACTAATATTGATTTTCGTTGAGTGTCCTTGTCTAATAAGTCTCTCTGTGATGCATAGCTAGAGGACTTGGGGCATGGGGCATGTTTTTATTTGGTTTCTGCTTGTGGGTGTTGTCGTGAACCTCTTCAGTGTCTTGTTGTCTCCTTGACACACTTAAGAGATTTATGGCATCATCCTTGAATGTTTTTGCACAACCATTCTCATGGTAATCCTGGCGTTTATGTCTTGATGCGAGCGTGGTTTTGCTACATTAAATTGGGTAAGCTAACATTGTAGTCATCTTGACCTTCATGTCTTTGATGCTCATGTTAGAATCTTTCCACATTCCAAGCTAATATAAATCACATTCATATCTTCATAGTTGCGTTTGTGACTAGTGATGATTGTGTGATTGTCCGATGTCCGGTAATAAAGGCCCAATGATGAAAATAAGTTCTCTTACATTCTCTAATGAATGATGAACACACAAAAACCTATGTTACCCTATTGCAAGTACACCTTTGCATTTTCATGTAGCTTGCATTATTTAGACTTCATGTTAATTTTCACTTTTAGGTTGTATTATGGGTTTGAGAGGGTTTCCTTCATCTTTCTTGTGGATTTTTCATCAACTGTGATCACGTTCTTCATTTCCTTATCTTCTTTCGTGATCTCAATCGAAATTCCCTATCTTAAACAGTTGATTGATTTTGATGCATCCTCTTTATTGAGGCAAATTCTCTTCCTTCTCTCCATTTCTTTCCATTTCTTCCAAACTTCTATCTTCCATTAGATTTCACCCCACTTCTTTTCTTCTAATTCAACCTTAGGGCATAATTTTCTTGCTGATCTACCTGGGTTCTGTGATTCTTATATTTTTCATCTTACATCAAGAACCTTATCTTTTGTTTGATTTGATCAAATTTTTCAATTTATCTCATTTCAATTTTCGATCACAAGGGAAATGGAATTACCTATCAAACTTCAATCCTTGATTCAACTTTATCAATTTATCAATTGCTTCTCTTGGGGCAACCTTGCTTAGCGAGATTCTTATCTCTCACTTTGGATGTGATCCGAATCGACCTCATGTTCAAAGGCCTTTTGTTTATGTTTGTCTAGATGTGATCCCGAGTCGACCTCACATCTGAGTTGTTTTGTGATCCCAAATCCGATCTCACGGTACACTTCATTCTTTGACGCTGTGATCATGAGTCGACCTCACATTAGTCAAAGAGGGGCAAATGTATGCAACCTAAATGGTCACCTAGACTTTGGGCCCCATTTATTTAATTTGTCAACATCAACTTACGAATCAATGATTTATTGGCATTTTCAAATCAAATTTCTTAATCAATTCATAACTATTTCAAATGTTTCAATTTTCCCTAAGGTTTGAACGCTTCATTAATTTTATTTAATCAAAAGAAATAAATCCCTTTTAATAAATAAAATAATGTTATTTAATTGACAATTATAAGGGTAGATAGAATAAAATTAAAATACATGGACAACTAACATTATTCAATAACCTTGTAAGTTTTGTTGGTGCAATAGATACGAGCTTTTCCTATTTTGACAAAAAAGAATAGTCATATAAATCGGTGTTAAACCCTATTACCGAGGATTTTCCCACTTCAAAATATTCAACAAAATTTTAATTTACAAACTACTCAACCTTTTTTATAGTGATTCCTTGTGTATATTGAGATAACCATCTAATGATTAGGAATTCCATGTCTAAATATTTTTCCATATCAGATAAGTCAACCTTATTATACTCATTGTGTTTGTACCAGGATATAAACTAATGATTAGGTCATTTGTATTTTTGTTTTCTTTAGCTTATTATATATTCTATATTTTTACTCAATAGTCTATTACTTCTCATTATGCCAAGAAACACATTGATAGGGCTATTAATAATATTTTAAATTATTGATAGTGGAATTTATTTGTTTCAGAACTACCCCTAAGAAATTATAGGTACCATGATTTTGGGCATAGAATCTATTGAATAACTGAGACACGTGAGTTCTCTCATTTATTTATGGAACTTTATTTGAGATGATTTGAGTGTATAGATTAATTCAAATGGACTAGGTATTTGTATCTACCATTGCTCACTTCTCACAAGACTATTGATATATACTTGTAATAGAAATGGTATCATACCCTTAGTCCTTGACCTTATGCTACTAACATCACCTCACAAGGATTATGTATATACCTCTGATAACTAAGCTTGGTAAACAACCAAGTCGTGCCCAAAATTATATGGATGGATAAATCTGGTTCTTGCCTGTGTGTGAGTGGAAAAAAATATAACTCTATATCTTTAACTATCTTAATTGATGCACCATTCACGTTAGAATGATTGCTAGGTTGATCCAATTGTAGTTAGAATTTCTAGTAATTTTTGGCCACGAGATGACCCAAGTGTGAACCTTTGAGATACTTAAGCAATGATAGGAAGTCATTGGGTTGTGCCAATGATCGATGCTTGGACTATTGCTAATGATAAGCTATTTTTTTTGGGAATTAAGGCATCTCAACCTTAGTATTTCCTAGCATTAATTTAATTAATATTATATTTACTTATGCATATGTTGTATTTTCTTGTTCATCTTATTTTGTCATTTAGTGTGATTTGGAATGGTGAGTTGTCATCATGCTAGCAAGTGACATGGGAGGTGACAAGGATTTTTGTGTCCCCATATGGGAAAGTAGGCATCCCACTTTGTGGTAGAGAATATCTTCCATGTGTCGGCATCTTGTAAATTACTATATGGCATATTCATATGACAAGTTATGATGCATAAGAACTAGATTCTATGGACAAGTGTTGGAAGATATCTTTGCATGGGAAATATAGGTGCCCAAGTTGGGTCATGAAAGGATATAAGAGAATATGATACTATTAGTTAGTTATGGATGATCTCTTATAGTTGTAAATGTAGTTATTGATGAAAAAATCTATGATAGTTGTAAGGTATGTAAGAGCATCAGGCATACTTTTTTTGAGTAAAAATGGGGAGCCCAAGTTTTGAGGTTTGAATGAGGATTCAACGTATCATTTGCATGTTTGGAGGTGGTGGAATTTTTTTCCAAGTGGATTTAGATGTCTATCTCTTACAATTTCATCTAGAAGTTACTTTCATACTTGTATTCTCTATATATTGGATGTCTTGGAGTGGTGTTGGCATTTTGTATTTGCAATTATTGTTATTGTGTTAGAATAGATCCATAAGCAACATTGTATACTCTTGGGAGAATACTTTCTTTGCAATATTGTAAACATCATTTCGTTCATAATACATTGAGAAAAAATTTAGAGTGGGGTTTCTCTCCCGAAAGGGTTTTCCCATGTATATCTTGTTTTGTGAGCCTTTTGATATTTTCATGTGTGTTATATTATCTTCCTTGTATTGTGTATCTCATTACTGTAATTGATTAAAAGAAAAAAATTATATAACTCTCCTCATTAGATTTGCATAGGAAGTGTGTTCCGTGTACCTTGCTTTCTTTTAATTGATATCAAAGCTTGATCACCTTTGGTTCAGGTTGTGAGTAAAGGGTTTCTTGAGCTAATATTATTTTGAGTGGGATCTTATGTAGAATATCACTAATCCTTGTTGCAATAAAGAGATGGAAATTACATATGGGAGAATAGAGATGGAAAATTTCAATGAAGACAACTTTGTGTTGTGGAAACTTAAGATGAAGGACATGCTAGTTGATAAAGACCTATGGATTGCTGTGTTTGAATAGATGCCATCAAGCATGAAAAAAGAAGAATAGGATTTGATGGATCAGAAGGCTAAGGGTCTAATAAGACTCTGTTTGGCTGACTCCATGTTACTTAATGTCCATGAAGAGAAGAGTGCTAAAATCCTACGAAAGAAACTTGGTCAAATTTATCAAGCTAAATCCTTGGTAAGTAAGTTGTTCCTAAGGAATAAGATGTATTATTTGAATATGGAGGATGAAGGATCTATCATAGATCACTTGAATGCATTCAATATGATTATTTCCTAGTTTAGCTTCATTGGTGTCAAAATGGAAGAACAAGATCATTGTATGGATTTTCTATGTTCATTGCTAGATTCATGGGACCACCTTGTCATGGCCATTGGGAGTATCAATACCTTTTTAAGATGGATGATATGGTTGCATCACTATTATTTGAAGAAATGTAAAGAAAGACTTCCAAAATGGCTAAGAAGGCTCTTTTGATTCATGGTACATCTAAAGAAAAAGGAAAGAATAAGGACAAGAAGAAAGACAAACCAAGATATGAGTCTCATGGGAGATCTAAATATCCTAGAAAGTCCAAGCAAAAATGTTGGAATTTTTGAAAAACTAATTACTTTTGCAAGGAGTGCAAGGATGAGAAAAAAGAAGAAGAAGAAGAATACCTCATATTCAAATTTTGATAAATCCTCTTGGGATGATGGTGATGCATTTATTGCTTCCTTGGAAACCTATGCATCAGAAGATGTGTTGCTTATTGAATCTAGTGTATATTTTCACGTGGCCTCACATCAAGGCTAGTTCATGAAGTATGAAGAAATTGACGGTGGGGAGGTGTACTTGGGTGATGATTCTTAATTGAGGATCGTTGGCCATGGAAAAGTAATGATTCGATTCTATGATGGATGATTAAAGGAGATCAATGGTGTTTTGAATATCCTTAGTTTGGCATGGAACCTCTTATCTATAAGTAAATTGAATGATGTGGGTGTGCAAGTTGTTTTGTTGAATGGAGGGTACAAAATGACTAGAATAGATATGGTACTTGCTAAGGGTGTTTGAGTCGACACTTTGTTCAAGCTGGATGCATGTACAATTTAGTGCAATATTTATTTTGTTACTCCTAAGTCTTCATCCTCACCATTGGTTGCATCATCTACTAGTGATCATTGTTTTTGGGTACCTAAGAGTTCTCATGCTTTGGAAATGAAGCTTCTTGCTAAGAAGACAATGTTATGGCATCAACAACTTGGTAAAATTGGTGAGAAGGGCCTTAGAGCCCTAAAAAATAAAACCCTTTTTGAGGAGCTAGATTATTGTAATCTTGAGTTAAAATTTTGTGAACATTGCATTTATGGAAATTCGAACTATGTTTAGTTTTATTCTAGTTCTCACAAATCTTCTAGGGTTGGACTTGATATATTATGATGATTTTAACCTTGTAAATATTCCTTCAATTTCTAAATCTATTTATTTTGTATCATTTAAGAATGACTACAGTAGGACATGGGTTTATTTTCTCAAGTGAAAATCTAAAGTCTTTATTCAGTTTAAAGAGTTTAAATATTTTATTAAAAATCAAGATAATAAAAAGAGTAGGTGTTTGAGGATTGATAATGGTGGTGAGTTTTGTCCCATAAATTTTGATAATTTCTATAAAGAAAATGGGATTGAGATGAATAATAAAAATCTATGTACTGCTTAGAAAAATGGATTTGTAGAGGATGAACAAGACGTTGATGGAGAGGGCTAGAAGTATGCTAAGTGTAGCTGACCTAGAACAAAAAGTGTTTTTGGCTAAAGCTGTTGCTACTGCTTGCTATCTTGTTAATATATCTCCTACATCAATTCTTGTTGATAAGAAACCTATGGAGGTGTGGTCAATTAATAACACCTCATTGATACATATTTGAGTATTTGGTTGTGAGGCATATGCATATGTGTCGAGAGAAAAGAGGACAAAGTTGGAGAATAAGGTAGTTAAATGTATATTCATCAGTTATGGTATTGGTGTGAAAGGATACAAGCTTTGGGATCCAATGACATAAAAATCTTGTATGGAAGAAATTTTATTTTTAGAGAGTTGAAATCATCTTTTGTTGCTTTGTAGCCAGAGAAAGAAGAAAATAAAGAGGATGTGGTTCATCTTCCTCCTACCTTTGAAAAAAGAACCATAATCATCTATTAGAAATGATGATGAAGAGAGATCTAGAAGCTTTGAAAGTTCATAAGAAGAAGAATAACCTCAACCTCAACCTTTGAGGAGGTCTACATGATTCAGCTGACAACTAAAAAGGTTTGGTTATTCATTATTGGATTCCAATTGTATTTTTGCTTTGATTGCTAACACTGATGAGCTAGGACTATTTACGAGGCTATGGCTATGAGTGGTGGAGATTCTTGGTTGAATTCCATGGATGAAGAGATGGTTGTTTGAAGAAAAATATCACATGGGATTTGGTGCCTTTTCTCAAAGGATAAAAACCTATTGGTTGTAAATGGGTGTTCAAGAAAAAGTATGGTCCTAATGGTAGTATTGAGAAGCATAAAGAATTGTTGGTCACAAAGGGGTATTCACAAGTAGAGGGAATTGATTATGGGAATTGATTTTTGTTATCACTTTTTGTAGCTTATGACTTAGAAGTTGAGGAGATGGATGTGAAGACAACCTTCCTTCATGGTGACTTGGAGGAAGAAATTTATATGTCACAACTAGAGCATTTCATACTAAAAGGTAAAGAAAATTTGGTTTGTAATTTGAAGAAATATTTGTATGATCTAAAATAGTCTCCTAAGATGTGGTACAAAGAGTTTGACACCTTTGTGTTGAGTTTTGGATTTTAGAGATCTAAATCTGATTATTGTGTCTACTATAAGACTAATAATGGTCACATTCTCATTATTGCATTATATGTAGATGATATGTCATTCTTTGGGAATGGTAAATCTTTTATTTTTGACTTGAAGTATTGGTTGTCAATACAATTTGAAATAAAATAGATAGGTGGAGTTAAGCATATTCAAGGAATGGAGATAAGAAGAGATATAGCTAGCATAAATATTTGGTTAAGCTAGAGCAAGTATGTGAACTTAGTGTTGGAGAGATTCAACATGGAAACTTGTAGACCATTGGTTGTACTTTTTATGCTAGGGAAAAATTTCTCTGTAGAGGATTGTCCAAAATATCCTATTGAGATGGAGGACATGAGGAGAGTTCCTTACACGAGTATTGTTGAAAGTTTAATGTATGCCATAGTTTGTATTAGACTAGACATTGCCCATGCAGTGAGAGTCTTGATTTGATTTATGGCTAATATTGGATGGGTATATTGGGATGCAACTAAGTGAGTGTTCAAACATTTGAGGAGTAAATTTGAGTATTCCTTATATTTTCATGGTTATCCTATTGGACCTTGACATTCAGTCTATATTTGTGATATTTTGATCTGAATTGGGCAAGTGAAATTTACTGTAGAAGATCCATTAGTGGATATGTTTTCTTGATGTTTGGTTGTGCTATTCCATCTTATATTCCAAACATATGGCACTTTAATGGATTTTAGTCATGAAATCCAAGCCCACTTTGTAGATCCATTTACAATAACTATTTTTAAAACACATTTGTGTTCTATTTCAGAAGACCCCCCTACTAAATGGTTTATAATTGTAAATCATTAAATCAAACTTTCAAAAAATATTCTCAATTACCTTTTAAGTCATATGTTACATGTTATCAATCAATTAAATAATTGGACATCATGTTCATACACCTACATACTTGAACCTTGAAGCTCAATTTTGACTCGGGGAATGTGCTTTGGCTTTTGGATACTCAACTTTCAACTTCTATTCCAAACATGACACTTAATGCATTTTAGTCATGAAATCCAAACCCACTTTGTAGATCCATTTACAATAACTAATTTTAAAAAAAATTTGTGTTCTACTTCAAAAAATCCCCCTGCTAAATGGGTTACAAGAAATAGAACTCATGGATCCTTCATTTAATGGGGGCCTCCAGACCAAAGGACTTAGAAGAAAATTTAATGGGGCATCCCTAGGTTATCTAGGTAGGGTAGGGAAGGATGCATAATTCAGTGTTAGGTTGAAAATATGATTAATGGCTACTCCATAGATACCTAGTGACACACAAAGTGGCAGAAGCAAATAGAACAAAGGTTGTGTTAAGCTAAATGTAAAAGGAAATTTTATGTTGGAGATGAGAGCTAACCCCTATTGAATGAAAAAGACAACTAAGGGGGGGATGAATCAATTGTAGAAAATTAAAACATCAAAACCCTCAATAGTAATTAGATCCATATGCATTCATTAAACCCTTATTCTATTAAAGTGATTAGACATGAAATGTAGATAACATAAACTGAAATAACAATACCATACACAAGAGAACACTAGATTTACATGGAAAACCCAATAAGGGAAAAACCACAATGAGGATTAGCTCACAATATAATTAATTGCAAAACCGGTACAAGGGATCATCGCTAGAATAAGACACATTGTCCAAAAAGGCTCACAGCCACAAAAAGAACACAAGAAGATACAAGAGAAATGTTACATAGAGAAAAATTTCTCAATACAACAAAATATCCACCACAATTGCTCCAACACTTTCATAGCCTTGTTTGAAAGATTGCAAACACCTTCAACTCACTACATTCAGGAATCCAACACTTTGAAGTTCGCACTCCTCTTCTCAAATTCACACTTTACTCTTCAAAAATTCTCATCACTTGCATCACAGACCTCCTTTTCTTTTTTCGTATCTTTTCTGTCTTGACAACCTTCATCATCTCTAATCATACTTATACCATCCTCAACCTTGAAAAAATTCTCCAAGGTCGACACTAAATGCTTCACACTTCACAATTTCAAATTAGGTCAGCACTAAACATTCCCATGGTGTATAGGAATGAAAGTGGACCAAAAAAACACTTAATTGAGACCCAAATTAAATATCACATGCCACGTTACACCTTCATTAATGTTTTGAATGTAATGTAGACACCAGGTTGACTGTTACCTGTGAAAACACATGAAAAATTAAGTACACGCTTCCTTTAAATAATTTGAAACTTTCAGACAACAAAATTATTTTGAACACGATCCAAAAAAACCTTGAGGACCAACAACTTCCTTTGCAACAAATTTCTCTTGAAGATTATAATCATACTGTTTATCCAGAAAACACTACTAGAAACTGCAATATTATAATACTCAAAAGAATTTCTTTTGATACTCTCAACCACGAATCCTCTTAACACAAGCAAGAGAGCAACACCCTTAAATCTCCTTTGAAACCACAAGTCTTAAAAGGCAACTGCGGAGAAATTTGGAGCAAATACATTTCTCCCATACACCTCTGTACAACACTGCAAAATGAGTTCACATACTGGTGAACACAACTTCCTCTGACCAATGATCCAGAAGCCCAAATTCTATATATAGAGAATTTGAACAACTCTAACCAACATATCCAAGCCACAAGAGTAGATATTTAACCTAGAATAAATGCGATGCAAAACCAGAACACCTCTACAACACCCTGTTTCCTTAATTTAACAATTTTCTCAATATCCTCGACATCTTCAAACACATAGTTGACATCAATGAAAACACTAGCTTGTTGAAATTAATGACAACACCTTCATACTTGCAACAACCCCAAGATAGAATCTAAATGGGACCACCTTGGAATCTTATATATTCACTAGAAGATTCAACACAATATATTTCCTACATTGTTTCCAATGAGCCAATAAGGTGGCAGAATTCCTTACTACCACAGGAAATTGTGGGTCATGATTTGGACAGTGTGGGAGATTTCCTAGCTCTAATCATATTGATGAAAAATTATTTTAAAATAATGTGATATGGGGTGAAGGTATTGGAGAAACTAAAGTGTGAGAATAATTCCAAATCAATTTTTTGGTTAAGATTCCAAATCCATTTTTTTGGTTAAGATGGAAAGGTGAAAGCAATAGAATGATATAATTTGTCGGCTCCTTCAGCCAAGAACCATCATTCATTAAGTTGATTTTATGGGACGGGGATAGGCAGTGAAGTCATCCACTTCATACTCACTACACTAGCCCATTTTCTTTATTCTTTGTCACCTTCTCCCTCATTCACTCTGCTCATTTTCTCTATTCATCTCCTAAAAATTTGTTCACACTCAATCTTGATCTATCTTTTGCAATGGACCAATACCATGAAAATTTGTGTGGGAAGAAGACCAACAGTTTGAGGGAGCTCATCTTAGGATCAGGCCCAGAAAACCCATCAATAATGCTCAAAGAAATAATGCTATTATAGATTATTAGACAATAACTTCATATATTTCTTTGATTCATCCTCTCCCTTTGCAGAGACTACGTAAACAAAATTATAAGATAGTGGCTCAACCTAGAAATTTAGTAGTTTAAACTGTTGGACATATAAGAAAGAATTTTAGAGAGTATCTAGCTATGGGTTTTATCCATAAATTGTCAAGAATTAATTAGCTTCTCTATTAAGAATAAACAAAAGAGTTCAAACAAAGCCCAAGTTTTTATTGAAATTTCTATCGTTTCTAGGCTACAGAAACTGGAAGATGCAATTGGATTTCAAAGGATCTTGTAGTTTTTCTAATAAGAAAATTTGGTGGGCATCAAAGTGGTCCACCACCACTCCTTCCTGCCATAAAACTTTATTCCCCATGGTATAGCATTGGGTTGACTAGTCAAGAAGTGGAATTGGTGACAGTCATTGAAACCAAAAAGGTGAATTTTTCAAAAGAGATGTTGATAAAATATAAAACATAAACCTTGGAAGGACTAGACAATGTGCTAGTGATTTCAGCTTGATCAATGAGAGGATTGGACTCATAGATGGTGCCTACCATTTGAAGGAAATACAATGATAAGCAAAGTGGGAAGCCAACAAGGGTCCCTGGTAAGGCCCTGTTCAAGAAAATATAAGAGCAAACATGTGTCTTGGTAGGGAAGATAATTCTCTACTGTGGGTCTAATTTTTAACTAGGGCTCAGGACATGCTATGCAAATTACAACACATAGTGCCACCCAAAGGGCCAAAACAAGTCTTCTAGATGTGTGTTACTCATGCAACCTTGACTAGTGAAAAACAACCCACTTGATTGAATCCAAGAGTGGATGATGTTGGTTTGATGCAATAAACCTATAATGGAAAAAGTAAAAACCAATCATCCTGGGAAGATAATATCTGGTCATTTGAACACATACCTCTTACTGGGGAAAAATTCTAAATTTTGCATTTTATTTACTATCCTAGAGTTAAAGAATAGACAAGGCATGTAATTTTCCTAGCAAACGTCCCAAGGAGTGTATTAGAGAATATAATTGCAGGGAAAATACATGATAGATTTGTTGAAATGGTTTCAAAAAAATTGAGCACCTACACTTTGTAGGCATGAAGCTAAACTACACAACATGCATGTAGCCTAAGTAGGTTGAAGAGTGCCATTGAATCTTAAGAAAAATTATATAAAATTAATTATGCAAGTAACCATGAGATCAAGAGTTAAAACCTCAAGTGCTTTTTAATTCTTATTATAAAAATTACAACAACTGAACCAACAGAGGGAAATACAAACGCTTGATTGCAAAGTTAGACAAAATTGCAGCCATGAGAATGGGGTAAATCCTTGAAACCCTAAAAGAATGTACTACCAACCATTTTTAGTAGACTCGGGGGTGTGCAGAATGAGAATGTACTTCTGCCAACCATTTTTAGCAGACTCGGGGGTGTGGAGAGTGAGATGAATCATAATAGCCTTGACATTTTTTTATTTTGTTACATAAAATTCAATAGCTCCACACCATACTAGGTTGAAACCCACCTATGAGTCCCAAGCTTTCTATTAGGCATGTACACAAAATTTGTAAGTATAGACAAGCCGCATGAAACAAAGAACCACCATCCTCCTCCTATGATTTTTTTGAAAAAGACACTTGTATGTTCTTGTGCCATAACAACATTTAGCCGCATCAACTATTTTGCCACTATTGTCTCCCTTAAACATTGCCGTAAGAAACTTAGGATATATGCTACATATTTTTGGCTGCTTGTTTTTGATTTGTCACAACACTTTTCCTTTAAATTTTAAATTGAAAATGACAAAAATCCCAACAAAATATCACCTACTAGTAAAAAAAAAATCAGCAAAAATTTAATTTAAAAAATCAAACCCATATAAACCATAGCTTAACAGTTTTGTGCAACTCTCTAGAAAAGAATTAATAACAAAAACTTCAACGAAAACATTAGTCTCTACCTAT
This sequence comes from Sequoia sempervirens, assembly GCA_007258455.2. Taxonomy (NCBI): domain Eukaryota; kingdom Viridiplantae; phylum Streptophyta; class Pinopsida; order Cupressales; family Cupressaceae; genus Sequoia; species Sequoia sempervirens. The sequence goes on along the minus strand of VDFB02000013.1, from coordinate 247,146,464 downwards.
AGATAGGTAGGGACTAACAAGGTATGATACAAACGAAGAATCTTGATTTACAATTGAACAGTCCAAAAGGATTTGGAAACAAGGGAAATGAATTAAATATGAGACACCATAGCCCTTCTCCTTTACATTTGCCTCATTATCATTACTTATGGATAGCCTCACCAAATGCCTCGCTATTTTTCCATAGCAACAAAACCAAATGGAGAAAAGCACTTGCAAGATAATCGAATAATAACATTAAACATATATAATAGAATAAAAAGTAATTAGAATAAGAAAAAATGTATAATATTATTAGTAATATATTATATTTAAAATTATTAAAAAATATAGTGAAATATAAATTAAAGGAACGCTTGTTAATGAAACTAATAAGATCAATAAAATATATTAAAAGATAATATTATAAATATAATAAAATTAAGAATATCAATAATATTATTAAGAAAATTTAAAAACATTATATATATATAATACATTAAAAAATTGTTGAAGTAATATATTATTAATGAATAATTTTCTATATAATATATGAGAATTAATAAATTTTAATATTTTATACAAATTGGTACAAATTTCTAAAATACATTCATTTAAAAAATGTCATTTAAGTTATTTCATTTATTTAAAAGATTTTATTGTTGTTCTCACCCCTCAATTGTTTGTCCTTGATGACAAAGACACAAGTGGTGCTTTGGTATTTACAGTACAGGTTCAAGTTAATGGTTGTTGCCTATCATCCTTCAGAGATCACAGGCTTGGCTTGGTATCTTGGTGATTGGTATTGGTTTCTTGGTGAATTGGTATTGGTTACATGGCATACACAGTTGGTTTCATTTGGACATGTCTTGCATATACAGGTGTTGAGTTATGGCATTGGCTTTCAGGTGATATCATTTATATGGTTGATCATGGAACAGTTGGTTTCATTTGGACAGGTTGGCCTTTCTTTATTGCATGACAAGTATATTATTTTCAATTGCTCATTATCAAGTTGATCATGGCATCATTGAAAAGACTCATTTGATTATGTCTTCATGACATTCTATTGCATATCTTCATGGCTCTTTCACATTATCTTGGTGTCACTGGCTTGGTATATATGAAGTCTTCATCCGGTTCATATGCTTCAGATTGATTTAATTTCATAATCAGCTTCTAAAGATGAAAGGTTTCTATGTTGATCACAGGATCATGGTGTTGTCTATTTGATATAGTGTTAACTCTTACAGGTGATTGCGAAGGTATATTGTTGATTCAATTCAGTCTTTGACATTCAAATTCAATGTCTTTATACATTTGGTGAATACATTTATTCACATATACTTGATAGTATTGAGCTTCAGTTTTGCACCATGAACATAGCATGAATTCACACTTCATTGTGACTCAGCACTACATGCTTTACATACTCAGGTTTAAGTGTTACATTGATTATTCATATACACATGGTATTCATGCTTTATTTATAAATGCTAACACATAGCATTATTGAGCATTGTTGATTACATGGGTCTAGTATACACATAGTGCTTATGCTTATTCATAATGCTAACACTTAAGCATTAACAAGCACTTTGACTACTTAGCATATTTTATAGTGCTATCGGGTGCTTTCATAAAGCACTAAGGCCGGATCTATATCTTTCGGGCTCATAGCTTATAAAAGTTACATCGACCTTGATAGTCGATCACACATGTTATCGGGCAATATTATTATACTTGATCTTTGAATGATTATCAAGCATGCAATGACAATATTTTGATTAGTCACTCAACGGTGACATGGACAGTGATTTGGCTTTGTATGGCGACATCATTATTGTTGTGTTGATTTTAGTTGATATGGATAGTAGGAACTCACGTGGACAGTGAGTGGAAAATTATGTGGAATTATCATGTCGGTTTTGGGTTGGATCTCAAAATGATTATGTTTTATTTCATGGACTCCAAAGTTTATTCATTTGCATTGAGGATTTGATAAGATTGAATAAACTTAGGGTAAAGCAAATGAAAATGGTTTTAGTTCACTGTGTAAGCTTACCCTAACCTGTCGTCATTAGCAAACAGTTACTATGTGGATTCTAGCTCGAATGGTGACGTGGGTTTTGGTTATGTTGAACTTTGGAGGTTGGCAATTCAGATGGTGGTTTTCTCTTGCAAAAAACATGGAAGAGAGATTTGATCAACAATTTTGAAAAGCTCGAAGCTGGGTATTCTATTTCTAGTTCTTTGCATTTGTTAGCAGGTATTATTGAGCCTTTATGCTTTGTTTCAAGCAAGATTAGTTTGTTATCGAGCTCAAATATGAATAGATTCAGTTAGTTTTTTATTTATAAATTGTTCAGATTTAAAATGCATCATTTCTTAATCAAAATTTGAGAAGTTGTTAATCTCTTTTGAAGGATTATTTTGAGATTGAAATGGAATTTGATGTATGGAATCCTATCTGCATTCGTTGATTTGAGAATCAGTTTGAAAAAGTTGGTTGATTAATGAATAGAGTTTCATTGTTCAAAAATAATGAATAAAAGATCTTTCAGTTATTCCTTTTTGGAATCCATTTCTTAACTATATTGTATTGTATAAATGTATGGCTGAAAGCCATTTATAAGTAGAGAGAATTTTTATGGCTGAGGACAAGAGTTGAAGTAACAATAGGGCTTGCAGACTTGTAAGGGTATTTTATTGAGACATCTTTATAGTGCAAAAATAGGGGTTTTGAGAGAACATTATTCTCTCTAGTTCTATACAAAGATTTTTTTTATTGCAGAATATTTTTGTAATCAAGTACTAGAATTCACAGTACATATTTTGTAATGGGCTATAATGCAGACTATCCTATTGTATACTATTAAGATGTTGTGATTGCAGAAGATAATTGCAATTATAGGACCTTGATAGTTTACATTGTTTATTGAGAAACATTGAAAGAGGGGTTGGTGCTCCTTGAGATTGGTGTCTCTAAATGAGGGGTTGGTGCTCCTTGAGTGGGTGCTCAGAGATCAGCCTGTAAGGCATTGTAAGTAGTGGTTTTTGAAGTTAAGCCAATAAGGAAGTTTTGGAGTGGTTTTTCTTCCTTGAAAGGGTTTTCCACTCGAAAAAATTTTGTGTTCTCTTCTTGTGTGGTTTGTGCTTATCTTGTTTAATTTCTCATTTTGTCATTTGTCAAATTTAGTTTGTCAATGCTCTGATTCTTAAAATGTTTAAGTTGGTAATTTAAATCAAGTTGTGTAAAGCTGATGCAATAAACATATGCATTTTATGTTCAATACTTAAATGGTTCTTAGTCTGTTAATTGAAATTTGCAAATTGTGAATGTTCATAAATTGTCAAAACAAAGTTGCATATAGTTCATTCATATCTGCCATTGTATTAAAATTCTAAAGTTAAAATTTGTGCATCCAAGTTTTAAAATTACTTCACTCTAATTCAGCCCCCCTCTTAGAGTGAATTTGTTGGGATAAGGTGCCATTAACCTTGTAAATCCCAATATTGTATTTATTCCATTTATTATTCTTAATTTGTAATTACCCATAAGGGATGAATAAGTTTCACCGACAGTTTATTACAGAGTTACTTTTACTGCTCAAGGAATCTTGGTAAATAGTAAATGAGGTGAGGTGGAGAATCTTGGTGCCTATCTTAGGGAAATGTATTTTTGGGCTATTATGATGCATGTCATAAGTTTGTAAGAGCATCTATGACAACTTACAACTGTCATAAGGTGTAAGAGATTCTATGACAACATATGACAGCTATTATTATCTTGTAAGTTCCTATTCTTGGTTCTAGGTGCCTATATTGGGAAGATGCCTATGACAAGTGTAAGGGAATATGTAAGAAGATGATTTTGGTGTATCCCAAGATAGAAATATTGGATTTTATCCATCTCCCACGAATTCCTTTGGTGGGTACTCATTTTGTATAAATATGAGACTTGAGAGTGAAGTTTGAGAGAGAGAGAGTAACAAGAGTAACAGGGTGCTGCAGGATTGAAGACTCAAGAGGAGATTGGAAGTGGATGTATTGTAATCTTGTTTTGAAGATAATACAACTTGGGCCTCTCTTCTTGGTGGAGTTTTTTCCCGCAAGGGTTTCTCCACGTAAACACTGTGTTATGAGTTTATTCTTCTATTCCATTGCTACCTTGTGTTGTGAAATCTTGCATTCTTATGTTGCTGATTTGTGCCTCTTTGTTGCTGCTATCTTATGGTGATGTTATTGCTGTTATAAGTTCATCTAAGGTGGTTTTATCAAGCATGTTAGAGTGGCTGATTTTAGCATCATAAAGAAGTTGAATCTCTTCATGGTATTTCAAGGATTAAGAAAAGTTATTTACAGATTTGCATACAATTTTCAGATTTCTATATTGTAGTAGTCAAAGCCTTGTATCTCACCAATTGGTATCATATCTTAGTGATTTGGTGATTAACAATTGGATTAGAGATTGTTCATTTATTCCAACAATTGGTATCAGAGCTTAAGGTTGTTCCATGGCTTGCATGTGCTCGTATGTGCTTGCATGTTTTTGCATGTGAGTTGCATGTACTTGCATGTTGCTTCCATGAGCTTGCATGTGTTTGCATGTGAGTTGCATGTACTTGCATGGACTTGCATGTTGCTTGCATGTGCTTGCATGTGATGGATTCATGGTAATTTGGTTCTGGGTATTCCTTCTTTTTTGAATTTAGCTTGTAAAGCTTGTGAATCTGTTGGAAGGAATTGTAGAATGTTGGAGGTTTTTGGGCTGCAGTGGATGTTCTGTATGTTGACATTGCTTTGCAGATTTGTGAGATTGGAAGCCATGGTATCTAACTCTCTGAAGGATATTGTCAATGAGATCTACAGTGGGCTTTTGAGGCTCAGGGTTATGTATCTTCATGGAGTTGATCTTGTGGTAGTGATCTGGAGCTCCGGTTTGGCAATATGTGAGTATCCTCTTGCATGGTGGTTATGTTCCTTTACCTTGTGGTCATGTGAAGTGAATGGGTTTTCATGTTGGGTGGTTGATTATGGTGCCCTAGTTACATGGAAGAACATTTATTTTTTGGACTATAATATGGAGTGCTTATGTTGGATTCATGGGTTTAGCCCTTGGTTACATGAAAGCATTGGATGATTTGCCACTGGTTGCATGTGGGTTGTGGAGTTGGTATTTTAGTGATATGGAAACTCCTTGGACAACCTGGTTCCTCCTTTTTCATATTCATGTTATTTGGGATATGTAGGTTTTACAGTTTTCCTGTTACAAAAAGCTGTGGATTTGTAGATCTGTGATATTTCATTCTTTTAGATGACATGTATAGTGTGAATATCTGGATATTTAAGTGATTTCAGATTTACAAAGAGATGGTTTTACAGGTTTTACATGTTAACAAAAATCTGTGGTTTGTAGATCTGTGGAAAGATTGTATTCAGACTCTTAGAGTATTCTGGATGAAAACAATTTCAGATTTGCAGGGCTGCTTGACGGGTTCTTATGATCTATGGATACTCTTATGTGGATTTGTTTGGCAAATCAGGTCTACAGTTGATCCTGGTGTTTGAGTCTTGGAAATCTACATGTTATTCCTTGGTTACTTCTATTCTGCATGTTACTGATGTGGGGTTGAATCTATTTTTCAGTTATTTGAGATTGGAGCACTGACCATGTTTTTCTCCTTTGAGATATTGCATGAGTGCAGATCTTGTAAATTGTCTGATGAGGATTGTATTTGGTTGGTCACCTTGATTACATTGGTATGTTTATTGCAGTGAGACAGAAGGATGGTTTAGAGTACCTGATATAATTATTCATTAGAATCTATAATAGTAAGTTATGGTGCATGAAAAGCTCTGTTCACTTTTAGTGGAGTTTTGGTAATGATGTCTGTCATGATACCATGTATACAACTCTGTATCACTTTCAGTGGGAGTTTTGTGCAGTTACAGTGTGTTCTATCTTCTTGGTTTGGAGATTATGGTTCTCTTGACCTTTTGGGAGTTGTGTTGTATACAGCGGATTCTTTGATTGTGTTGAGGCCATGGATGATCTTCATTTAGGAGATGGTTATCACGATGTCATGGATAGCTTGGTTACATGTTTCAGTGGGAGCTTTTGACAGTGATGGTTTGATGTTTATCTTGTTGCCATGTATAGCTCGGTATCACAGTTTAGTGGGAGCTTTGGTAGGATATGGTTATCTTCATGTGATTTGAAGAGGTTTTAACATCTTGTTTCATGGAGGACCTTTAGAGTCTTTGGTAAAGGTGTTATTGTTCTTCCTTTGGAGAGGATGTAGTTCTCTTTGGTTTTGAGTGTTAATCATTTGCTTGGAGCTTCATGATTTTGCAGGTTGCATTTGAAGTTGGCATGGATTGATTAGTGGGTGCTCATGGATACTAGAGAGACTTGGGTTAGGCTGGATATTTCTTATGTTAAGAGATATGTGTTGGAATGGTTACTTGTTATAAAAGTTTCTCAACAGTAAAGACCGAGGAGCCTACACCTGGAAATGGATGTGAGTCCATCATAGACCTAATGAGAAGGTTGTCTTTATTGAAAGCCTATATTGCTTGGTGTTGTATGCACAGGACAATCTTGTATCCCACTCTTGGTCTACTCGGCAGGTAAATGATCTAAGAGGTGTTGCCCACCTGATTATTAGATGCATTATTTATATGTATCTTTTCTTCTCTTATGCATTAATCTTGAAAGTTGAGTTATGAGGGATTGTTGAGAAGTAGATGCATGATTTTATGTATTTCCGTTGTTCTCCTTGCAATCTTGAACTTTGGATTTGGTAGGAGAGGTACAGGAGATGGTTAGTGGCTTTGGGCATATTCCCTTATGTTGTGGGAATGATTGGCTAAGTTTGATCTACTTTCTGTGAGAGGTTTACATCTAAGTTCTGCCATGTTTCATTATAAGTTGAATGGTTAGATGTTGATATCCTTTCAGTTTGGGAGTGTTGAAGGAGATCTTACTTTACACAGTTTGGCACATGTTAGTGTGGTATAAGGAGATGGTTTGATTTGCAAGTTCTCTCTTTATGGGAATATTGTCTTCTTCTTGAAGGTTCTTATGTTTATGGAATTGAGGTTCATGAATGGAGTTATGAGTTGTTGTTTGTACTTCATTGTTTTTTGGCAACAGTTTGGTAGCTCCTTGATCTCTTTCTTCATTGGTTGGAGGACTTGGGAGAGTTATTTGGATTAGTAATGAGAGATGTATTTTGCATATCATTGTATGCTTCTTTGACACTATGATAGAGGAGTTAGCCACATCCTCTATGTGAAGTGCTATAGGAGGACTTGTTAATGCTGTGATCTAGTTTTCAGATTTGACATTACCTGTGCAGTGGGAGTTCCAGAAGGTATATGTGTTCTGTATGAGAGGGGCACCTCTCTTGGACTGGTTACACTTTACTGCAGTGAGTTACTTCAGAGGTTTTTTATCGCATGTCTATGTGTGTTATTACCTTGGAGTCTTCTTTTGCAGGATGGTGGATATACAGGGACTTGTTTGCAGATTTGGGTTGTTATGTTGATAGCATGAAGTTCTACCTATGATAGTTTGTTTACCCTAGTTTGTGGTATGGATAGTTTTGGATGAGCTAGCAACTTGTTGTGGTTGCTATTCCAATTTTGGTATGAGTGTGGCAGTCACTCAGAGTCTTTTGTTATCATTTGAATTTGATGCTTGTGTTCATGTATAGATTGGTGCAGGTTTCAGTGACAGTTGATATGTTTCACCATGGCATATTCCTTGTCCTATCATGGGTAATATGATGTGAGGATTTCTTGCTTGAGATGGTGGTTATCATGGTTCCTTTTGCAGGTATCTTGTTGGAGCACAAAAGCATGTTGAAGAATCAATGGTACATGGTTGGCTAAGGGATGTTTATTCCTTGTTGAGATTTCCTATGGGTTGATTTACAATGTATAATGTCAAGTGGGAGAATGTTGGGATAAGGTGCCATTAACCTTGTAAATCCCAATATTGTATTTATTCCATTTATTATTCTTAATTTGTAATTACCCATAAGGGATGAATAAGTTTCACCGACAGTTTATTACAGAGTTACTTTTACTGCTCAAGGAATCTTGGTAAATAGTAAATGAGGTGAGGTGGAGAATCTTGGTGCCTATCTTAGGGAAATGTATTTTTGGGCTATTATGACGCATGTCATAAGTTTGTAAGAGCATCTATGACAACTTACAACTGTCATAAGGTGTAAGAGATTCTATGACAACATATGACAGCTATTATTATCTTGTAAGTTCCTATTCTTGGTTCTAGGCACCTATATTGGGAAGATGCCTATGACAAGTGTAAGGGAATATGTAAGAAGATGATTTTGGTGTATCCCAAGATAGAAATATTGGATTTTATCCATCTCCCACGAATTCCTTTGGTGGGTACTCATTTTGTATAAATATGAGACTTGAGAGTGAAGTTTATGAGAGAGAGAGAGAGTAACAAGAGTAACAGGGTGCTGCAGGATTGAAGACTCAAGAGGAGATTGGAAGTGGATGTATTGTAATCTTGTTTTGAAGATAATACAACTTGGGCCTCTCTTCTTGGTGGAGTTTTTTCCCGCAAGGGTTTCTCCACGTAAACACTGTGTTATGAGTTTATTCTTCTGTTCCATTGCTACCTTGTGTTGTGAAATCTTGCATTCTTATGTTGCTGATTTGTGCCTCTTTGTTGCTGCTATCTTATGGTGATGTTATTGCTGTTATAAGTTCATCTAAGGTGGTTTTATCAAGCATGTTAGAGTGGCTGATTTTAGCATCATAAAGAAGTTGAATCTCTTCATGGTATTTCAAGGATTAAGAAAAGTTATTTACAGATTTGCATACAATTTTCAGATTTCTATATTGTAGTAGTCAAAACCTTGTATCTCACCAATTGGTATCATATCTTAGTGATTTGGTGTTTAACAATTGGATTAGAGATTGTTCGTTTATTCCAACAGAATCCACTTCCAACAAGTGGTATCAGAGCGTAGGGTCCTGCGTTAGGTTTCTTACCTAGGATTGATTTTGGTCTTGGAAGTCAATATATCACAAGTTTGAGAAGGTATTTTTTCTGTTTGTACAGTCTATATGTTTTGTGAAAGCATTTTTGTTTTTGATTAATGTTGATGTAAAAATCTAGATCCTTGCATAAAACTAACCAGATTAAATTCAACCAAGCTCTTGATAAGAGGAGTACTATGGGTAAGTGCAAAAGAAACAGAAGTCAGAAGAAAAACACTAGTGTCAAGTCTAGTGAAGTTTTATCTCAAGAATTACCCCTACCAGTTGATAATAAGAATGATCCTATAGTTGAAGAAGAAGATCACTTAGTAAGTGACTTTAAACAAGAATTTGGTGAAAAATAATGTGAAGGTGATGAGTTTGAAGTTGATTTGGAAGGAGAAATACTTGTTGCCTTAGATGAGCTTAAAAGGATTAAATTAGAAAATCAAGAACTTAAGGTACAACTTCAAAAGAGTAATGATACTAATAAAGCTTTAAACCAAAATTATGTTAAATCCCAAAAGATTATTGAATTTCTGAAAGTTCAAATGGTTGATAAGAAAAAGACTAAAGAAGGATTGGAAGCCAAGTTAAAAGACAAGGAGGAAGTGTGTAATAAACTAGAAAAATGAGATTGTCTCTTTAAAGAAATGTTCAGATAATGATTCTTTGTTAAAATAACTAACTCTTAAAGATGATATGGTTATTAGTCAAAAAATTGAAATTGAAGAATGTAAGAGGATAGCAGACGTTGTAAGATCTGATTTGGAAGTCAAAAATATTGAGTGTCTAAAACTTGAAGGAGAAGTAGTTGCATTAAGAAAAGAGCTTGAAAGTGTCAAGGCTCAATTAGATAAAAGTCAGAAATTTGATCATAGTACTAATATATTGAATGAGATGATTGGCAGACAAAAGCATTCTAAAAATCCTATAGGAATTGGTTATGAGGTTGGACAAAGCTCTATAGGAGGATCTAAACATGAGACAATGTTTGCTACTACAAATGGAAAGAAGTTTACAGCCAAGCAAACACCAAGAATGAAAGTTGATCTTGATTACCATATTGCTGCTTCTCAGACAAAAGATAAGTGGTTTGATGAAAGTACAAAAATACCATCAAGATCTCCATTTATTAGGTATAATCACTCTCAATTTCATGGCTATTGCTATTGTTGTAATGTTTATGGACATAGAGCAAGTAACTGTACAAGAAATTGTTGGGTGAATAAAATTCATAATCATGTGAAGAATTTCAAGAGGGGTTCATACAACATGTTTAGAAGAAATTATCCTCTCTTTGGTCTAGAAAACACCATTATATGTTATAGGTGTAATAGGTTTGGTCACAAAGCACAATGGTGTAAGAAAAGTAGTATAAAGCCTTCTAGGGACTACATGTTCAAACAAAAGGAAAAGAAAACCTTGAGTAAGGAGAAGACAAAGCCTATACAAGTGTGGAGAAGAAAGATCAATCAAGATGACAAGAAATAAAAAGGATCATGTATGATTTGGAGAAGAAAGCATAATCAATCTAGTAATAAAGGTGAATCCATGAAAGTACACTGTGCACATTTGATACCATCCAGGTCTTGAGAAGAAGAAAAGACTCAAGGGGAGTCTATTATGGTAACACATTTTACCCCTATGAAGTCAAGAATGAGGTATGACAACATACATTTGCTATTGGTGGTAAAAGAAGTAAAGAAGAGGTCTATAAATGCCAATATTTCATTATGTTTATTCTGATTGTATTGATTATGAAGGTCTGCATATGATATTGGAAGTTTATGTTAAATAAGAGTTCTCAATTATTGACAGTTTTGGATATAACAAATATCATCATGATTATTGCACTGTGTATAACTGATCAGCTTTATAGGTTGCTAAGGAATTCAAGTTTGAAGTACATTGACAGTCCTTTGTAGAAGGACAAGGAACATTTCTTAAACCAATTAGAGAGTGAAAGCAATAAAAATGAACATAAATGATAAGATCTTTCAAGAAATTTAATACTTTGCGGCAGTTATGAAGAGTTATGGAGATTAACTCAAAGACATTATATTGGTAAGAGTATCTTGAGATTTTCCTGTGACATTGTGATAGTATCATGTTTTATGACAGTACCGTGCTTGAAAGAAATTTCCAATAAGAATCTTGTTTGGGAGAGAAGCTCATAATATCTTTGATGCTATCATTTTGATGCCTTGGTACATGGTTATTCATGTTGGTAACAATGTGTTTACAATTGGAAAGTTGATGCAATGTGGATTGGTAATGCATTTTGATGCCTTAGTACATGGTTATTCATGCTGGTAACAGTGTGTTTACATTTGGCAAGTTGATGCAATGAGAATTGGTAATGCATTGTCGTGATCCATTGGTCTGCTTTGGCAACTTGTTTGTCCACTTTTGGTGCTCTAGATAATTATATGATATTGGTTCTTGTTGCTTTCTTGTTTTAAATGAGCATATTATGGATGCTTAAGTTGGATGTAATGGTTTGTCTTGGAAGCATCTTGGTGCAAAGCCTCTTAGATGTTCTTGTGACTCAATGTATCAGTACTAATCAAAGTCTCATTTGGAGACAATAGAGGATGGAGTTTAACATGATAAAGAAGTTGATATGTTCAAGTAACTAGTCTTCAATCCTTGATGACAAAGAAAATGCCAAGGTAATAGGTCTTCAATCTCCAGGTATCATTTTGACAATTGGGTTTGTTTCATTATATATTATGTTGCCTTTGCTCTGGTGTTGATGATATGGACTGAGATTCTTGGAAAGGACATATTGTTATTTTATTAACATGTTCATATGTTACTTATATGGGTATATATATCTACTTGAGGCATTACACATTTTTTTCTACCCTTTGTCTTTGATGCAAAAAGGGGGAGAGAGATTTGTGTTTTTCCATCAAGGACAAAGGGGGAGATTGTTGTTCTCACCCCTCAATTGTTTGTCCTTGATGACAAAGACACAAATGGTGCTTTGGTATTTATAGTATAGGTTCAGGTTGATGGTTGTTGCCTATCATACTTCAGAGATCACAGGCTTCGCTTGGTATCTTGGTGATTGGTATTGGTTTCTTGGTGAATTGGTATTGGTTACATGGCATACACAGTTGGTTTCATTTGGACATGTCTTGCATATACAGGTGTTGAGTTATGGCATTGGCTTCCAGGTGATATTATTTATATGGTTGATCATGGAACAATTGGTTTCATTTGGACAGGTTGGCCCTTCTTTATTGCACAACAATCATATTATTTTCAATTGCTCATTATCAGGTTGATCATGGCATCATTGACAAGATTCATTTGATTATGTCTTCATGGCATTCTATTGCATATCTTCATGGCTCTTTCACATTATCTTGGTGTCACTGGCTTGGTATATATGAAGTCTTCATCCGGTTCATATGCTTCATATTGATTTAATTTCATAATCAGCTTCTAAAGATGAAAGGTTTCTATGTTGATCACAGGATCATGGTGTTGTCTATTTGATGCAGTGTTAACTCTTAAAGGTGATTGCGAAGGTATATTGTTGATTTAGTTCAGTCTTTGACATTCAGATTCAATGTCTTTATACATTTGGTGAATACATTTATTCACATATACTTGATAGTATTGAGCTTCAGTTTTGCACCATGAACATAGCATGAATTCACACTTCATTGTGACTCAGCACTACTTGCTTTACATACTCAGGTTTCACTGTTACATTGATTATTCATATACACATGGTATTCATGCTTTATTTATAAATGCTAACTCATAGCATTATTGAGCATTGTTGATTACATGGGTCTGGTATACACATAGTGCTTATGCTTATTCATAATGCTAACACTTAAGCATTATCAAGCACTTTGACTACTTAGCATATTTTATAGTGCTACCGGGTGCTTTCATAAAGCACTAAGGTCGACACTATATCTTTCAGGCTCATAGCTTATAAAAGTCACATCGACCTTAATAGTCAATCACACATGTTATCGGGCAGTATTATTATACTTGATCTTTGAATTATTATCAAGCATGCAGCGACAGTATTTTGATTAGTCACTCAGCGGTGACATGGACAGTGATTTGGCTTTTTATGGTGACATCATTATTGTTGTGTTGATTTTAGTTGATATTGATAGTAGGAAATCACATGGACAGTGAGTGGAAAATTATGTGGAATTATCATGTCGATTTTGGGTCGGATCTCAAAATGATTATGTTTTATTTCATGGACTCCAAATTTTATTCATTTGCATTGAGGATTTGATAAGCTTGAATAAACTTAGGGTAAAGGAAATGAAAATGGTTTCAGTTCACTATGTAAGCTTACCCTAACCCACCGTCATTAGCAAATAATTACTATGTAGATTCTAGCTCGAATGGTGATGTGGGTTTTGGTTATGTTGAACTTTGGAGGTTGGTGATTCAAATGGTGGTTTTCTCTTGCAAAAAACATGGAAGAGAGATTTGATCAATAGTTTTGAAAAGCTGAAGTTGGGTATTTTATTTCTAGTTCTTTGCATTTGTTAATAGGTATTATTGAGCCTTTATGCTTTGTTTCAAGCAATATTAGTTTGTTATCGGGCTCAAATATGAATAGCTTCAGTTAGTTTTTTGTTTATAAGCTGCTCAGAATTAAATTGCATCATTTCTTAATCAGAATTTGAGAAGTTGTTAATCTCTTTTGAGGGATAATTTTGATATTGAAATGGCATTTGATGTATGGAATCCTAACTGCATTCATTGCTTTGAGAATCAGTTTGAAAAATTTAGTTGATTAAGGAATAAAGTTTCATTGTTCAGAAATGATGAATCGAAGATCTTTCAGTTATTCCTTTTTGGAATCCATTTCTTAACTGTATTGTACTGTATAAATGTATAGCTAAAATCCATTTATAAGTAGAAAGAATTTGTATGGCTGAGGACGAGAGTTGAATTAACAATGCTTACAGACTTGTAAGGGTATTTTATTGAAACATCTTTATAGTACAAAAATAGGGGTTTTGAGAGAACATTATTCTCTTTGGTTCTATACAGAGATTATTTTTTATTGCAGAATATTTTTGCAATCAAGTACTAGCATTCACAGTACATATTCTATAATGGGCTATAATGCAGACTATCCTATTGTATACTATTAAGATGTTGTGATTGAAGAAGATAATTGCAATTACATGACCTTGATAGTTTACATTGTTTATTGAGAAACATTGAAATAGGGGTTGGTGCTCCTTGAGATTGGTGTCTCTAAATGAGGGGTTGGTGCTCCTTGAGTGGGTGCTCAGAGATCAGCCTGTAAGGCATTGTAAGCAATGGTTTTTGAAGTTAAGCCAGTAAGGCAGTTTTGGAGTGGTTTTTCTTCCCTTAAAGGGTTTTCCACTCGGCAAAATTTTGTGTTCACTTCTTGTGTGGTTTGTGCTTATCTTGTTTAATTTCTCATTCCATCATTTGTCAAATTTAGTTTTTCAATGCTCTGATTCTTAAAATGTTCAAGTTGGTCATTTAATTCAAGTTGTGTAAAGCTGATGCAATAGACATGCATTTTATGTTCAATACTTAAATGGTTCAAAGTCTGTTAATTGAAATCTGCAAATTGTGAATGTTCATAAATTGTGAAAACAAAGTTGCATATAATTCATTCATATATGCCATTGTATTAAAAGTCTAAAGTTAAAATTTGTGTATTCAAGTTTTAAAATTACTTCACTCTGATTCACCCCCCCCCTCTCAGAGTGAATCCACTTCCAACATTTATTTTACTTTATAATTATTTAATTTATTATGTGAACACATAAATTTTAATTTTAATTTAATAATTATTTTATTTTATTACATTGTTTACTTTTTTTTATTGAAGAGCTATTTTACTTTTGTGTATAAATTTTAATTTTACTTTTCAAAAAGCCATCATTTATTATTCTAGTTCTTTTGTTTTGATTTTAATTTGAAAGTGTTGTGAATATTATATATTTATATGCTATTTTTAATTTATGTTTATTATTATATATTAATTATTCGACATGTAAATAATTTCAAATTTAAGTTAATGGGTTTCGTATACACAAGCCATGACATAAGACTCCATGCTATCATTGTAAAATTCAAAGGAATTGATCAAAGGGATTGGTCAAAGGGGAGAAAAAAGAATATATAACGGACATAAGTCACCTATCCTAAAGGGGATCTCGAAATCAAATTTTATGGTGCAACAAAGGGTAATCTTAGTTTGGTTGGAGGATGTTTTACAATTTCCATGGAGATTTGATATATAGTGGTTCTCTTTTTTGAGTATTCATATAAACAATGAAGTGGAATGAGAATCCTTTTTAATTGGCTTAGGAGTTATGGTTGAGCAAAGGAAAACTAATGTTGAATAAGGGGAAGAAAATTCATTGATAGTGATGAATGCTATGAATAAAGGAAGCAATTCGAAATAGAAAAACATAAAATTATGTAGAAGAGGTGTTAGTCATGTAGAAATTTGAGTATATAGCGTTCGTACATTGCAAATGGAATATAAACATTGTAGTTGATCATTTGACTAATGAAGGCTAATACAAGACCAAATCATGACTAATTATAGTGATAGAATTTTATACCTATTCTAATTTTGCAAAGCTATTATTATCCTAACATCTTATCATCATATATATCACATATCAAGGCTCTACTTGTTGAGGGTTTCATTGTAATAATGGTGGATTTATAGGTGGTAATTGAGATGTTTAGTGATTTATCTTTTGGTGGGAAACACATTACTATGACATATGGTTAATTAGTGAATGATATGATAGATTGTTGTCATATTGTCATGTGTCAACATAAGGACCTAAGAGGTTATTAAGTTGAAATTTGTGCATATCAAATAATGAAAAGTGGTAGCATTTGTTAAGTGTGATGAATATTTGGTTGTAGAGATATTATTTTTAAGGATGTTAGCTATGGTGGAGTTTCCTTAAGGGAAATTTTATGGCATTATAGTGGTGAATGAGAAAATACCTAACCATCACTTCTATTGTATTATTTCCTATTGATAAGACCTTGATATGCTTAGATTTGTAAAAGGGGTCCTAAGCGAGCAAGTTTTATTAGTGGGATCATTACTTAAAAGCAACAATTTGAGGGGATTTCATAAAAAAATTGGTGTTTTACATTCCAAATGTGTCCATGTGCTTGTGCCAACTTCAGTTGTTCCTACCAAAGCATCAATTCTCTAGCATGTTTGCTCTCAATGCTAGCCTAGAAGATTGGAAGGAGCAAAAACCCTCGTGTATCAGGAAAAAATCAACTTTCACCCATATCATGTGTTTGAATTTTCATTTAACATTAATGAAATTAAAGAATAAGATTATTATTTTTTGTATTTTGTAGCAATGTTGGTAGAGTACTAGCCAATCTCCATGTTCATCATTTTAAGGGGTAGTTAGAAGTTAGGAGTGACTACTCTATTTTAAACTCATTGACAAGCGGATATATGTTATAGAGTTAGATTCTCATCTTTAGTTGGTTCTTATGGTTGGTTAACCTACAAATGCAATAGTGCATAGGTCGAGGAGATTATGGATTTTAGGCACTATAATCAAGATTCTTGTGAGTATTAGGGTGTAATATGAAGCTTTGATAATTATTAAGTTTCATGTTCTTGGAATACTCATTGTAGTTGTAATCATTGTATAATTTTGATTTATTTTTCTTTATAGATTTCATGATTAGTTAGGGTTATAGTACTCTCTAATTTTATATTTATTCAGTGTATATTATATAGATTATTGGTGACTTATTTTTGCAAATAATATATGTTAGAATTTATGCCTATATTTCTCCTAATATTATTAGCTTCTTTTTTTTAAAGATAAAACCCCTATAAAACCTCACTATCATAATAAAAAATATGATTAAAATTAAATAAATAAACCCAAAAATAATACACAATAATATGAAACTATAAAATAAAAAAATTATTGGAGAAATGCACTATATTAATAAAAGAAAAAGAAATTACAAGAGTACAAAAATGCTTGGAGGAGGAACATCCCAACTAAAATGATTGAAAGAGACAATAATACAAAAAAGAATAACACCAGAGCACATATTAGCTAAGACAACTAAAAAAAACTGCTTAAGGGCATAGTACAATTTACAAGAGAATCACTTTTCTTTGAGAGTGAGTAGCACATGTTTTTCCATAATGATATTAAACATTGGAGTAGAGATCCATTATTATCTTTAGTAATCATTGATAGGAGACTGGACTTTAGATAGTTGGGTTTGAAGCTCTAAGATGTTACTATGTTTCTCCTTTAATGCTTCAACAAGAGTTGAGTGTTGCAAATAATATTAGAGAATAAACCATGCATTATCACTTCTATAGGAGGAAAAACATTAGAAAAAATAGCTTTGCATCTAAGCAACCAAATATATTGAATGATGCATTGATGAAAATATTTTGAAACTATATTCTTAGAATAATGCAGCCCTAAAAGAGTTGATTTCTATTTTAATTTTTTGTTAAACATGTCAAGAATAAGAGTCATAATTGCTTGCCAAATTAATTGTGTATGTTTGCACGACCAAAAGGCATATTTGATGGTTTCTAGATTGTGAAAAAAAGGACATTTGGTGGATTGATTATGTAGAAAGATGAGGAATTCTCCCACAATAATTTTGTAATGAATAATCTTCCATGCTAAAATTGAGCTTTGGCCTTAGTTTTTTATTTCTAAACAATAGTGCTCAAGCCAAACCATTTGGACTTGGGCCAATTTAGATTCTATTTCAGATTTAATCTAAGATGAATTTGAATTGGAGGAAGGTTATTAAGGTAAATAAGTTTGAGAGGGAAATTTTCAATATTATAGCCTAGAAACCACCTCAAATCCTTGAAAATCTTGAAAGAAATGAGAGTAGACAACTTTACTTATAGCTCTAAAGGAACAACATCTTGCACCTTGTGAATGTCATTGCTAAGAGAATTGGACAACTTGAAGTCCTGCTTGAGTTATATGTCACTTTTCCAAGTTAGAGTTGTGAACTCCCAAATGTCAGGCTAAATTCCTTGATGCCTTTTTTGAATAAGAGCTTGCTATGTAGCTGAGGGATAGTCACTAAAGGTTTCTCATGAAGGCGTATCAATCTATTCCATAAAATAGATGAAGCAAAGAAACTCATTCCATGGCTAAGATCTTGTGACTTCCATTTAAGAAGAGGATAAACATGTTGCCAAGCTTTCCATATGCTTAAAATTTTTCTGGAGGCTTGAGGTTTGAAGTATTTTTCCATTAGGATTTTATCTTTCCACCCAACCTCTTTCCAAGAATTATTGACTTTAGTTGTAGCAATTATATGCCTAATAAGAGATTTTTGTGGTGCTACTCCATTAAGAGATCTAGTAATCCATTTAGCAATGAAGTAGATCCCTTGTGCGAGGAGATCAATTACTCCTAAACCCCCTTTGTTTAAGATGCAGTATAAGCATGAAGCAATTGGGAGACCTTTATTGTTATTCTAATTAACTATGTTAGCTAATTATAAATGCTTTTGGAAGTAATCCAACATGATGAGATGTAAACATGACTGGCTATGAGGATTTTGTTGGCAATTTGAATGCATCCAACCATAGATAGAAATTTGTTTGACCAAAGTTGGAGCTTTCTTTTTACTTTATTAATGAAACATTTGTTGGGAATAGGGTGCCATTTAATTGCAATCCTAAGCATATTTCATATATCTCCTAAGTCCTTGGAAAGTGTTCCCCAACACTAGGATTAGAAAGATATTAAATTCGAATGAAATGAACATGTAAATTGACATTTGTAATTATTCCTAATGATAGAAACATGTGGGGACACCCAAGAAGAGCTCCTACAAAATAGGAGCACATGGGGCACCCACATGGAAGGTGGAACCCACCTTGCTTAAGTTAACTATTTGGAGGAAACATAACACTTCAGTAATGCATGTAAAGATCCTACAAGTAGGGATTGATATTTACATGAGTGGAGTTCGGTTCAATTTAGTATCAGTTCAGTTTAGTTTAGTTCACTTATCTTCAGTTGCATGTAGTTAGTTTGAGTTGCATGTTAGTTGACTTTAGTTGACTTGAGTTGCATGCTAATGACTTGAGTTGCATGACAAATAACAGGTGGCTACATTCAGTTAAGTGGGGATGATCAATTATGCATCATGTTTGTATGAATTGATGGAGATATATGTTTTAGTTAACAAAGATTGACTTGGACCCACCTTGGGTGCCCAAGTTGGCATCTTGGAGTTAACACCTTTTGCATGAGAAGATATTTACAAGGCTGAGTTAAGTGGGCCCATTCTTGGGTGCCAACTTTGAGGAGAAGCTTGTAAGATATTTTCTTGACCAATGATTAGTTAAGTCTTCAGTTTGGGGTGCCTAAAATGAGGAGACTTTGTTAATGACTTCATGTAACATGATGGAACTCTACTTGCACAAAATAGGCCTATGTAGGTTTTTTAGAGAGCTTCAAGCTCTTGTAATTGACAACTCTTATGATTTTGCATGCTCATAATTTTCTATTAATTGCAGCAAGTTGAAGAGAGTTTTATCAGAGTTTATTGCAGGTTGTGAAGAAGAATTGTTGAAGGAAAAAGAAGAATATCAAGCAAATGATTGATACAATGTTATTGTAATATTATTCAAAGGTTAAATAATACAAGCACTATTGATTTTGGTGGTGGAGATTTTTCTCGAAAGGGTTTCTCCACGTATATGTTGTCACTTCTATCTTCTTGTCTTATTCTTCTACAATCTTCCGCCTCCTTCTATAATTAGTAAAATTGATCTAAACAGATAATCATACACAAAGAACACTTAATTAGAACTACAATCTCTTAGTTTTACAAGTGTTAAGCTACATAATTACCTCCATTTTCAACAACATTTCCACATTCCAGATAGTGAAACTCCTATTCCAAAGGGAATGCTCAGGTATCTTGAAATTAATCCATGATTGTTAAATTTCCATTGAATCCAAGGAGGTGATTGATCAACTATAGTCATCCAAAATTTAGTTTTATTAAGAGAAATTTATGAGCTAGTTGTTGAACAAAATAGGTCTAAGTTATCCAGGGTGTTATTAAGTTCTTCTTGAGAGTTGAATGAATAGTAAGCTATCATTAGAAAAATGAGAGTTGAGAGAAACTTCATTTCCAGGTAGAGAGATGTCATGAATGATATTTTTCTTTTTAGCATGAATTAAAAGGTATCCAAGTGCATCAACTGTGAGAACATAGAGGAAAGGAGCTAAAGGGAAACCTTGTCTTACCGATCATTGAAGAGGAGAGGCTTGAGTGATTGAACCATTGATAGTTAGGCAAGCATTAACATCAATAAAAATGAGTTTAACATGTGAAATGATCTTAGGTCCAAAGCCTAACCATTTGAACATTTTTAATATAAATTTCCACCTAATCCTATCATAAGCTTTGTCAAAATCCAATTTGATGAGTCCAGGAAGTTTTGTCTTGTTTGTTGAGCCCATTCAGTGGCTTCCTAAGCAAGTACCAAATTGTAAAGAATGAATCTTCATCATATAAATCTAGTTTTCTTAGGTCTAATAATTTCTTGCACCATTTGTTTAATTATTTTAGCAATAGCTTTGACAATAATCTTGTAGGAGGTATTAAGGAGGGTGATTGGTCTGAGGTCTCCAACCTATAATGTTACTCTCATTTTTCCCTTTGGGAATTAATTTTACTAGCCATTGATTAATAGAAGAACCTAAGGATCCCTTAGAAAAGGCTTCTTTAGAAATCTCATAGAAGTCCTCCCTAATAAATGGCCATAATATTTTGTAAAATTTTGTTGGTAGGCCATCAACTCCAGGACTTTTAGAGTTAGCCATATCATTCAAAGAAACATCCAACTCTTCAATGGTGAGCAAATGGTCTAAGTAAATTTGATGTTCAAGATCAATCTTGCTAGGAATGTGAGTGCCAACCATATCTTCAACTATTTATTGTAGATGATCTCCCCCAACATGATCAATAAATAGTTGTTGATAATGTTGAAAGAAGAAAGATTTAATATCATCAGGATTGTCAAGCTTGTTCCCCTCTTGGTCATGTATAGACATTATTCTTTCTTTGGAATGTTTGTTCTTGAGACAACTAAAGAATTTTTTTTCCCCTTCTCTCCTTTCATCTAATGTAGCCTAACCCTTAATTGTGCTCCTCGATCTTGATAAAATTTAAATCTTCTAAATTTTGTTTCAACAACAAGAAAAGCATGTTGAAGAGAGATATTAGTAGGTGCATAATTTAAAAGAGATCTCCTTTTTTCAAATTGATATCTTAATGTTTTTTTCATTTTTGATCTTTTTCTAGCCATTTTCCCCATATGATATTAGGAAATTAGAGCAACATCGAATAGAATTATTCCACCATTGTAACTAGCTTTCATTTTGTTGAGGTATTGGGGCATCATTCCAAATGGAAATCAGAGAAGCAAGGTAATATGGTTGGTTAAGATGGGACGTGTTGAGATTGAAGGGAAAACTAGTGGTGTGAGATGGGCAAGGAGAGATTAAAAAACAACAAAATTGGAAGGTGGTCTAAGAGAGAGGCAAGAACATCAACTTTAATAAGAGTATTATGTGAAGAGGGGACAATGGATAGAGAATCAATGACTAAGATTTCTTAATTCACCTTCTCGTGAGTTAGACCATGTAAATCAATGGTGAGAATGAGAATCTTTTTTATTAGCAATGGGATCAACAAATCCCATGGTATTCCTAGTTAAGATCCAAGCATCATATTATATTTGGGAAAGCTTAAGAGAATTGTACCAAATTCTATCTTGGTGGTTTTCCACCAGGTTAAAGTCACCTCCCCAAATCCATTCAACTATTGGAAAGTTATTCACCATCCAATCCCATAATTTGATTCGAGAAGATGAGTCATTGGGGGCATATATGGAGCAAAGGCTAATGGATCTTCCTTGGAGCATTAGTAAACACCAAACACAATTATTATTGAATTCAATTCCTAAAGCAATAATAAATTTGACTAACCAAGGTGCAACTCCTAACATTGCACCCCCACTTCCCTCATTATGAAGTGTGGATTTAAACCAACCATCTCTTCATAAGGATTGAAGGGTAAGTTGGAGGTGAGCTTCTCCTATTTTGACTTCTTGTAGGAAAATTACACTAGGCCTATGTATTTGCAGAGCTTTCTTAACATGTACTTTTCTTGAGGGGATAGATAAGCCCCTTACATTCCATGAAAAACAAAAAACTTCATTAGATTTTTGGAAGAGAAACCATATCCTATGAATCCAAAACTTTAAACTGATTATCCCATAAAGAGTCTTGTTGTTTTAATGGAATTAAAGCTCTAGAGAGTTCCTCAACAAGGGATCTAGATCTTTGCCTAAGAGGGCCGAGAGAGGGAGATCTAGCTCTAGGAGTAGCTGATTGGTTCCCAAAGCTATATAGATTTGAGATGTCCTTTATTTTTTAAACCATCCTCCATCCTTCCTTGAGGATGGCCTCCTTGAAGGAAGAAGGTTTAATTGAAAGAGAATTAGGAGAAGGGGAGAGGGGAGGTGATTGAAGAGGATTTTCCACATGTGAGGAGTGACAAATTGAAGCAAAGGAAGGGGGTCTTATGGGAGGAGAAAGGGATTTGAGGGAGAAGGGGAAATAAAACCTTGTGGGGAGTTGTTAGGAGGGGGATAAACAAGATCAACGAAAGGATCATGAGTTGAAGAAGGGGATTGGGAAGAAGGGGAGGGATTGACTTTGGGCTTACAGACTGGGCAATCTCTAATTAAATGACCTTCTTTGTAGCAATAAAAGCAAGCATTAGGTTTTTTTAAGGTAGGAAATGGATTGAGAGAAGCTAAAGCTTGGTCCAACAAGTTGAAGTGGGTCGGGTAGTGATTGTTTCAAGTCAACTTCAATGCAAGCCCTAGGGTGAACACAAAGACTTAAGAATATCTCTGCATTGTTGTTGCACCATAATACTTTGCCTAATTGGAATGCTATGTCTTTGAGAAACGGTTTGAAAGTTAAATTGAGGAAGGGGAATTCTACCCACATTGGGTAATGAGACTTGGAAGCTCCCTGTGGGTGAAAGTCAAAATCCCATGCCTATAAATAACTTATTTGACCACATATAGTCCAGGAACCATAATGCAATACTACTTGAGCATGATCAACTTAACAAAATGTGCAAGAAATGTACCCTTTGCCTAGGCCTTTGATATATTATATTATCCAACCCCTATTTTCCTAGTGTGTTTTAGCCCATTTATAGAAATCTTGCTTAGAAGGAACTCCTCAAAGAAAAAATAAAAAAGTTGTTATTTTCCTACAATCATCAATCACCTTTAAGACCTCATTGAGGAGAATGCATTCAAGATTCTTACCTCCCCTGTTAGCTTCTTGATGTTGAGGATGATTAGCAAGCATTCTAGTGTTTGACTAGGAATCTGACTACTTGTCCTCCACAACATTAGTTGAAACTTGGATTCTTGCTGCCTGGGAGGAAGAGGGTCGATGATTTGGACTACTTATTTCTTCCATGACATTTTCAGATGGCTCAAGGAGAGCTAGCAGTGGGCTTGTGGTTGAATTAGTTGCATTTTCTAGTGATTTGGAGAAAGAGGGACGTTGGAGCTCTTCTAGACACGAGTAGGGTTTCTCTTGTGCTTTTTTCATAGACATGATGAAATTTTTGGTCCAGGTTCCCCGACAAAGGCTCGAGATCTTCAGTACGAGGGCACTTTTGATAGTAAAACTCTGTTTACTTCACTTTTTCTCTGTTTTGTGACTAATCTAATTTTCCTAATCAACGTGAGATAATTTTAAAAAGGAAGATAATCTAAATTCCTAGGGTTTGGTTTTCAGGCTTCATTGCATCAATTCATTAATTTACTCAATCTTAAGTGAAAGGCAAAAAAGTATAACCCTAAAGAATAGTATTGCAAGAATGAGGGTTTGCTGGAAAAAGAGGAGCACCTGAAATATCTTCAACTTGGAGCCCTAACGAAATGTGCTCAAGATCTACACTGATGATACGAACTAGACACCATTAAATAGAGATTTTCAATCCGTTTGTCTAACTCCAAAATCCTCGAATCATATTTTCATGGCTAATGTGCTTCAGGTGTGTCAAACTTAAGCAACATATGTCATTCATTGCCTTTGCATGACCCTTCCCTTCACATTACAGTAGCAAGACTCCGAATGGTATTTCTTGATGAGTATCTCACTATAAAAAATATTGACAATGTCATTTAGTTGATTAGCTGATAGGCTACATATAGTGTGAGATTTGAGCCTAAAGTAAGTCTCATGCCTACAAACCACTGTTGAGTCATCGAAAAATAAGTTTCAACTACCGTTTAATGGTAAAGGTCTTCAAAATATCAAGTAAAAGCCTCCAAAATCTCACTTATCACATAAAAGCTAGATAAATATTGATTTGACAACTGGATGGGAACATTCTATTTCCATTTGTAGTGTTTTTTGTCAATTTGATGGCAACTTTCTTTTTACATTTGTATTGCTTTATGTTTTAAATTTGTATGCAAATATTTCATAATCAAATAATACTTAATTTCTTTAAGAAAAAAAATCTAGATTTGTCTAAGTTTATTTCACGATATTTCTATTAGGATTCAACCGTGTAGTTTCGAGTCAAACTCATTGACCCATGTTTCATGAGTAGTGATTCACAAGAACCCATCTCTCATGACAATGAATGGTCCACTTAGCACTCATTGCATCTAGGTGATGCTCACAGAGGTGAACACTGGGCCTTCCTGGGAGGTCACCCATCCCAGTACTACTCCAGCTCAAGCACACTTAACCATAGAATTTTTCTCCAAGGTTAAGCCCACTTAGCTTGCAACCCCATTTGCAAAACCTCGTGTTCTCTAATATATTAACATAGATATAATTTTCTTTATGATAGTAATATGAAATTAAAATTAAAATTGCGGTGAAGAAAATGAAAGCTATACCTAACTCCGCAAACGCCAAATAATACGTGCGACGACCTTTTACACGTCCGCAGTCACCGCGCGCACGAACAATGATTATGACATCGATGTTGATAGAACGCCGGCAATAGCGGCCATGATTTTAACTTTAAAGCAATCCACGCTGCCACCCAAAGATCTACCTCGTTTCTTGTTCACTAAAAGTCAGTTTCTAAATACATTTAATATAGATGATTTTGCCCATGGGGTTCGTTACAAAAATTCATATTTAAATAAGAAATCGGGACTAACTACGTGGGT
The DNA here is from genome assembly GCA_007258455.2 of Sequoia sempervirens. NCBI lineage: Eukaryota > Viridiplantae > Streptophyta > Pinopsida > Cupressales > Cupressaceae > Sequoia > Sequoia sempervirens. The sequence continues at coordinate 247,121,167 of VDFB02000013.1, read as the reverse complement.
GGCTAGCATTTCTATGTAATCATTGTGTTTAGAACGTAAGCCAGAAAAGGCCCCTTTTTCTCAGTTTTGCATAGTGAGACGTAACTGGGCAATATGATATCTTTCATCTCATTTCTCCCTGAATAGTTTATATATGTACCTATTAATATTATAGCAAGAGTATAAAGAATAACAGGTAGCAGTTAAAGGAGAATAATAATACAAATTAATAAAAATTACACCGAATCAAATATATAATCCTTATGAGAAAAACAAGTTAATATTTGAACTATAACACTTTACATAGATCTATATTATCTCTATTTTGAAGCTTATTAACTTAATTTTGAATTTGTTGAAGTTGAATCATGACCATTAGAGTTTTCTTGGATAAATTTTGAAGTTGTGAATAGTTTATATAGGTGAACTCTAGTTGTAATGAAAAATAAGCTTTCTTTAGCCTTAATCTAAAGCTTATTCAATTAAATTTATATATTTACAATTAACAAAAACAATTGATAAATAATAATATAAATGTGTTTATTCTAAATAATAAATGGTAAAGAGTACTTTAATAAATATAATAAATGAAAATTTAATTTTATGAATGAAAAATAAATTAAAATTGGTATGACATTAAAATTTGGATTTTTTAGATTAAAAATAAAAGACAATAGCTTATAATTTGTTTCGAGATTAAAGAGGTTTGTATACAACAAAAGATCAAGTTAACAAAGATCAAGGTTGAGTATATGTTCATAAAATGTCTTGTACTTATGAATTTGATTCGGTAATTTGCATAATCTTGATTTTCCTTCACTCATGTATTTTCTTATATTCAAAGACTAGTGATATTTAAGAGTACCTTTGAAGGATTGCTAGATATGTTGTAAAAAAACACACTCCCCTAGTTCAACTTTTAAAAAAATGAATAAATAATAAAAAATAACATTTTTATAATCATGCATGTATTCTTAAGATGACTGTATATATCTAAATTATTTTTACTACACTAAATCCAATGTTCAACTCCTTAAATGAGAGGATATTTAAAGATATGAAATGAATGAATTAAATGCTAATACATATCATCAAATTACATAAATTTATGTTTATTCGATTTTAGGAAAGAAAGAAATGGGAAAAAGCTAATTAAAATTTAAAATATTAAAGATCAAATTTGCAACCAATTTCATCAAAATAAACTTGATTGTAGTTTAAATAATGTTATTCTTCTTCCAATTTTGAGTTATAGTTGAAAAGTTATAACTTATGCTTTAACCATCAAAACAAGGTGAAAAAATCAAGATAGAAATATATATAGAGAGAGGGGGGGGGGAGAGAGAGAATATTGTTATTCTTCTTAGATAGATATTATATATAGAGAGAGAAAGAGAGAGGGGGGAGGGGTGGGATAAAGAATGTGATAATGTGTCTAAATAGAAGAGTAACAATATAGAAGAAAAACCTAGTTATATAAATAATTGTGCCATTTGTTGACATACAAATATATCAAGACATTCTCTCAATATAAGTAGAAAATTAAATGAAAAATAATATGAATATACAAATTTCACCATTATAATAATAAATTATACTTTATATTTCGACTTAAGAAATGACTTATCTTAAATCACACTAATACGTAAATCTTACTAAAGAAAGGAGTGTAATTTTAGATATGTCAACTAAACAAGCCAAAGCTTACATATGACAATGTTCTAATTAAAACAATGAAAATACTCTTAAAAATTTCTTCATTTTACACTTACACATTAATATTTATTAGTTCAAATATCATATAATTTATGATAAAAACCAAACAAATTTTACAAATTATTGTTAATTAATTGTATCTTAAGCTAATTAATTTAGATATTTAAATAAAATATTTTAAAGAAAAACACTTAAATTTACAAGCAATCGATAACGTGTTCCCATTTGTTTGTTTCTTGCCAATTAGGTGGTAACAAGAAATTAAAATGCACCAAGTTCGTGTTAGCCATGCATTTACTGTGCTTAGATTTCTTAGAAGTGATTATCGGAGCTGTTTAAATGGGATTTTACAATAAAAAAGATTAATTTCTTCCCGGTATACAATGCTTGACGAATACAATAGCCGCAAGTAGCATTGTTTATAGGACCAAACGTTGGCCTTAAAATACAATATTTAATTACTTTCAAAGAATCTGCAATTTACATCTCCTTTTTCGACCATATATACAAGATCTCTATCGGGATGATTATGTGCACATAGCATTCTACTAATTCGGGAGATGGTATCATATCTCATAGCTAATATTGGATAGCTGCCAAAACTCCGAGCTTCTCTTGTCCGATCCGCGAAATAGAATGTATACTTCTTTTTCACGTAAAAGTTAGAAGGTACAACCGTTCAAATATATGTATCTACTTCGCTTATAAAAAATATTTTCGCTAAAAGTTTTCTTTGTGAAATTCAAACTTGGTAGTATCGGAATTGTAATTGAAATCTTTAGCTATGGCTCTTAGTTCCTTGGCCAAAATTAATGGCCCACAGTAGAAGACCCCTGCACCCAATAACTTGTAATTATTAGAAATGTTCAAGGTAAATTTTTTTGGCATTAATGAACAGAAAACTGTTCGCTGGTAGTTGAACGAACCGATATCCATGTGCATTCTAATTAAATATTATAGTTCAATAGTCAAAATTAATAAATTTTGGCAAATAAAAAATAATCTTGCGTAGACTCTAAGCAAAAGAAGACAGTCGGAGTTGTTTAGGTCAAAGAGGGCGAACAGCATTACCAATTCTGGTGCCACTATGAGAAGAAGCCACATTTGAGAATACTTTTTTCCAATTCGGTCTCGCAAAGTGTGTTTTGACCTGCAATATAAATAAAATTCTGAGTCTTGGAGAGCACATGTTATTGGTTCCTTAATCCTTAAGTTTAAAGAGAATAACTACCCTGGTTCCTGAAAGAATGTCAACACCATCCTTGGCATGATTCAGAGCTTGTAGCATTGTAATCAAAGCGGATCTTGCATCTCCTTTTTCATAAACACTAGTCAAATAATTGTGCATTTCTATGGCTGCCTGGAATTTACAGGCAAAGTTTAGTTAGCTTTTCTATAAAATAAACTCTTAGAAGAATTTAAAGAGACCGTATGATACCTTGTGATCTAGCAGAGCAACTTCATTGAGGACGCCCTTAAACCAATCGAAAGAGCCCTGCTCCCTTGTGACCCAATAGAAATGAGCGGACGTGGGACCCCGAGCTTTCTTTCTTTTAGAGTCACTCCACTCATCGCATTGCTGTTCTGCAAACTTGGTATTATTTAAAATGTCCTTGAGAACGCTAATGAAAGGAGTAGCCCCGATTCCAAGGCCAATGAGGAGGACGACGTCATATTTCTTGTAATTTTGGGCTGGAGCTCCGTAAGGCCCATCGATCCTAAGCTTTGGAAACCTGGGGCGAAAAGATTCTGTTTTTAAATCAATAAATGTATGAGGAGCTTATTTTACACCTGTTAACTTGGACTTTTGGTGTGGATATAGTTGGTATATGTGTGGAACATGGGCCTAACTCTTGGTAATAATAGAAAAAGAGAGATGAACCAAAAACACAAGTATGTGATGTTGCAAGATGCGCTCATTTGATAATGTAGACTTTTTAAAAGGTGGCACATTTTTCAAACGCAAAGTCGTACATTTTATTAAAGGGTGCACATTCGGAACTCGAAAAAGTATATCCCGATACAATGTAGGAGCTAGGAAAAGTCTATACAAGCACATATTTAGAGTAATCATGATTTAACTCGTCAGAAAATATTCAAAAAACTTTTTCCAAAAAAAATCTCATTCGTGAAGGATCTCAATTAGTACATCATTTTCAATTAATAAGATGTTTGCTTAATATCTAGACATATTTTATTTTTCTAAGACATTTTCTTGTTTATATTAGATAATATGTCATTACATAAGTAAAAAAAATATTCTATTTAAATATTAATGATTTACTAGTCAAAGCAGTATATGTCTATAAATAAATAAAAAATATTTTGTTTAAATATTAATGATTTAGTTTCTGTAGCAACTATAGGGGGGAATTAAGCCACGTGGAGTTGTTGATGCCACAGTGCATTGCCTAGTTGGCATGATCGGGACGAAGGGTGAGGTGGTGGAGTTTAATGCACGTCCCATCACACGTGTTGCGTGGCTAGACTTTGAGCTCCGTAGGGTGGCGAAGGACTAAAGACATTAAACCCGACACATTTTGTGGGTTTTAAGAGGCAGCCTACGACGAGCAGGTGACCATTCCAACATTTTGAAGGTGGTGAAGGTTTGGTGTGAAGAGTGCAGCTATGGAAACACCTGTGCGTTTGGTGGCCACGCAAAAGCTTTGGGCTTTCCTTGGAAAAATCACGAAGAATTGCCTTTGCTTAGTGTTTAAAGAATGGGACACCTTGATGATAGGGGTTGCAGAATTGGTGTTGGGGAGCGAATTTATGGTGTCTGCGGAGCGTTACAGAACCAATGTGGATATCGCTCCTAGATTTGTTGCAGCATTGCTCGACTTGGAGTTGCTAAAAGTCATGGTTCAGCTCATGGCTAGGAAGTTGGTCATGGTGGACTTGCTCGACGACATTGAAGATGTCATCATCATCGTTGAACTGGATGTGGGGTTACCACGTTCTCGGGACATGGCCAGAGCGCTCTTACCAAGCGTTTGTGTCAAAAGATACTGTTTCTTCTAGACGTTAAGGGGCATGACCTTGAAGAGCACAGGCTGCGATGAGGTGGGGCATGGAATTCCTAAAGGTCTTTATGTATCTGGAGGAGGCACCAAAGGCAGACTGAAAGGGAAACTTCAAGGATTACCTCCTGGAGGAGGGGATTTTGCCTAAGGCATGGGTCACACACTCTTTTTTGTGTCGTGCTTAGGCAATGCAACAGTATGGTCTGGTTAAGCATTGGGCCTCTTTTTGTGAATGTAGTTTGGTTAGTCCGGTTTGTGGTGGTGTTTGGTGTTAGGTCAGCTACGTCAATGCTGGTTTTGGGAGAATGCTTGTGGGTGGGTGATACAGGTGGCTTTGGCTGGTATGGGTCACAATTTTGCCAAACAAAATACTATAAGGGATTTACAGGGGTATTTTTTGGGTGGATGGGTTGAAGTATGAAACATCTCCATCAAAAGGGTGGCACAGTGTAAAATCATTTTTCAATATTAATATATAATATATATTTATGATCCAAAAAAAATATTAATGATTTAGTAGTCAAAGAGAAAATTTTAAAAAGTAGTATAAAAAACCGAGTTAAAAAAGAAATTATATTTCATTATTATAAAATGGAAAAGTCAAATACGTTACAATCAATTACTTTGTATATTACTTTATTTGGTCATCGAAAAGGAGCCATATTAACTGGCAGCCGATTTTTAAAAAAAATGCTTTTTCTTGTTTACCGTAATGTTGCGTCATTTGGTGAGACGCGCTCTGCTCTGAGAAGGCCACTCTTTCCAGCAAGAGGCGGTTTCATTATCTGTCACGATTTAAACATTTTGTACTTAGAGCTTAAAATTAGTGCAATGGAAGATAACGTGGGGTGCACGGAAGCAAAAAACAATTACCTCCGAAAATACTCTTTTCATCTCGAGGGTCCAGTCTCCAACTGTTCTGATATGCACGCTTATGTATTCATCGTCGGGAGCAGAGGTGATTGAGAATGGATGCCTATGAATGGAGAAACTATTTTAGAAAAATTGAGAAAGAAATCTTTTATGTCGAATTGATCATATTGTAAACAAGGTTCTGCTAGCAAAAGACTTACCATTCGAATGGGGAAATCTTGGGGCACTGAAGAAACAAGTACATTCCGCTCTTATACTTGAAGCCTACAGGTTTAGACATGTCCAAAGCTAGAACATTTCCCGGATAAATTGCAGCCTGCAAAGCCCCCAAAACAAAAAAATTACTACAATTATTACTTGTAATAGCTGCTAAATGCTCAGATAAAACAGTAAAAGAATGACAGAACATACAACCTTTACAATATTGACGGTATATTTGCCTGCTCTGAACGTTCTTAGCGTGCGCTCCCCACAATACAGAAGCAGAGGAATGGCAATATACATCCAAGTCTGCACATATAGACTAATAATTATGCTCAGATCGTTTGGATTCCATTAAATTTTTAAGCATATAAAAAGCAAACCGTAGTTTTCTTCAAATTTATCAAAAAAGTCAATGTGAAACGAAGCTTTCGTACCGTTTTACGCGTCCATCCTTTGACCAAGTAAAGGAAAATGGAGTGAACAATAAGTAGGACGTAGACCAAGACAAAACAATGATGCGAGTACCAAAAGGCATTAAATCCAGTCAATCTATTAAGATGCCAGGGAAGCTTTACTAAATTTCTTCTGAACCAGGAGGTTGCGAGTACGAACGCGATAGTCATCAGAACAACCATCGCAATGCCTGTTATTCCTGCTACACTTTTTAAAAAATACTTATAATCAGGCTTTTTATTGCCGAAGTATTGCTTCAGATAGAGATTATAGGTCTCCTCGTTGCTGCTAACAATTCTTGGAAAATCACAGGCTAAATGATTCCCGACGTGAAGGAGAACGCCTACAGCAATAGCTCCAGCGATTGTCTGCATGAAGTTTGAATTTAAATGCTAGATTAACATCATCACTTTTAGCTGCAATTTTTTAGGCCGGTATGCTGTATTTAAGATCTACGAGAGAAATTATCCTTTGAATTGTTTTAGAAGATCAAAAACCTTGTGAAAATTGATATTGTCGTCGAAAGGAATAATGGATCCTAAGAATGTGGAGCGAAGCCATGTGATGGTGTTCCTGCAAACGGGAAGCAAAATGAGCGCCATGTTGAATTTGAGGGTCTCTGCGCTTGCTTTGGCTGTACACACACAGTATCCCATTACTTTGAAAACGGCTTTGTTTCTGTACTGTATAAATTTCCAAAAGAAAAGCACAGCCATAACGGCGAACCAGAGGACCATCACCCACGTCCGCTGCCAATTCTCGTCCACTACATATTTGGTACTCTGCAATAATCTTTGCATTGGATTCTTCTTTGGAACAGCCAAAGCATCTGTCAAGTTCCGACTGATGTCAGTGTGACTTTCCGTTCCGTAGGCTGAGCCTTGCAGCAACAATGTTTGCAGTTGTCTTAGCTGAAAGAAAGTTTAAAACGCAAAAAATGTAAGGCTTCCACACTCTACAGTCGTAATAACTGGAAGAGGGATTTCTGAAAAGACCATACATGGAAATAAAGCTTCACAGTCTATAATATTTGGAGAAGAGATCTTTTGAAACACTGATTTCATAAATCTGTTTTAGAAGTTCAAATTTTGTTTCTCCTCTCATGGTTCACTGAGAAGACTGTTCATTGGAGCAACCAAAGCTCCAAAGAAAGCAGTATACATTCAGCCTAAATTTTTGTTTAACCTGAAAATTTTAGCATTTAAATGACAGCCACAATAGTTTGTTGTTTAGGACATCAAGGCTCCAAATAACAAACAATCTGCCAGCTGTTCACTTTTGCCCAAAATTAAGTTGTTATTTAAACATCTATACCTCCAATAAAAAACAATGTGCCGTTTACTTTCAGCCAAAAATAGGAAAAGCTCAGAAAATTAATATAAGCTACCTCAATGTAGCCCTTATCCTCTGGATCCAGCTCTTCCATTATCAAAGCAGCATACTCTTCTGCTCGTTCCTTAATTCTGGAAAGCTGGTTCGCAGATGCACTCAACATGATAATCTGTGATAAACAACAGGTCATTTAATTATCACTTTGGCCAATCTTCAGTGTTCTCATGAAAAAATTTCAAGGAGCTGGATTGATTACCTCTTTAACTTCGTCTTCTGATATTTGTCCGTCGGCATTTTTATCACACCTGTACACATTTCGATCTTACTGACCGTCCGTAATTTTCTAAAAGAAAATTAAAATATGCACCAGTATTTTCAAATATGTTGAGAAAAGTTGAAACATAAAGCCTCCAACATCCTAATGATTCGTGTTTCAAAAAGTTAAAATCCACAGTGAAAGAGCCTAAAATTCTAGACTTCAGTTCCTGGATTCTAGAGCAAAATCTTTACTCTAATTTGCAATTTGCTGGATTCCTAATGCACAAAAATTAGCGTATTTTGCATTTAAAAGACTGACTTAATTTTCTTACATATCAAAGAAAATTTGCAGTCGAGAATCGAAGCTTTGGTCGGAAATTTCCAAACAGAAACTATGAAGCTCATCCTTACTAATCGACTGCGCATATAAACCACGTCTTCGTGCCAAGGCGTCAAAAAGCTCCAATGCAAACTCCTTCGAGTCTCTCATGCCTGTTTAAAAGTGAAAAATCAATCGCATAAATAAAGGAACCAAAATTCGATGTCTGAATCACATTGAATTCATGAAATCCCAAAACCCCACACACATACACAATAAAACCGTAAGCCATACAATATTCATTACCAATGCAAACCCCGAAATCAGCTCTAGAGAGCAATCCATCTGACAAAGTTAGCTTCTGAAACCGCGCTTCAACAGCTTTCCAAAACACTTCAAAATCTGCATTTGCATTTGAAGCAAACATTTCTTCGCTCGTTTTACTTATAAATCTCAATCCGTGCAAAGCATTTTCCGCTCCTGATTTCTGTTTCGCGAGTACTTCGCCCCTAAGAGGAGAATGAGGAAGCTTAGGAGTCCCACTGACAGGGCTTCCAACCGACAAAACTTTCGAGCCAACAGAAGTCGCAGTTTTACTCAACTTCTTCACCTCAGTCTTGACAAATTCCTGAGAAAAGGTCTTCACCCTCCGAAGCTCCTGCGAAATATTCTTCACCGACTTCAATTCCTCCAAAGATTGCTTCAATCTAGGTGAAAATATACCAGTGTTACGACAATTTCTCCTGCCAAAACCATCCCACTCCTGGTCATTCAAAAGAGTATTCCGATCATTATCAACATCCAGCGCAATGTCGGCTTGTTGACCTGCTCGCGCCACGATTTCCTGCAGCGTCATCGGCCAGTAATGATTATCACCTTCTTCGATCCCTAAATCCAATGCACAGCTCTTTTTATTTGATACTTCATGTTCGGCCTGCACAGGTCCCATAGTATTTATCATAGTTGCATTCGACACCTTTGCAGGAGCCGACGACTCGTGGCGAGTTTCGATACTTGGACGTCCCCAACGCCAAAACGCTTAGCTTAGTTTAGTTTCCTTCCTAATTTGTTCATTCTTTATTCGTGTTCTTTCGGTTTGTCCGCTCATGCGAAGATCGCGTCTAATCGGTGGCCGGTAACCGACTCCGTCGGTAAGTGCTGACGTTGGGCCCATATGCAAGGCCGTCAAAACAAATCGACCGGGAATTAATGGCACTTGTATGGCCTTCCAAGGCGTCTCTTGTTCAACTCTCTGTGTTACGCGGTTGAGCATTTTTTTTTCTTATTATTTGGTGTGATTTGACAGCTAGACAAGTGTTAGGTTATGTTACAATCTGTTTACAGCTCATGTTTCTGTTTCAATTTAAATTGTTTGTTCGTTTCAACTGTGTCTGCTTTCAGAAAACCACAGCCAAATAGGCTACCTACTGGAAAAAAACAAAAGGCCAAAAAAGAATAGCTGACTGCACGTAAACATAGAAGGCGTGCGCCGACTTCAATAAAAGCATAATATATGTACGTAAAATTACATAAACTGGTCTACCTTACAAGAGGTGACTTTCATTTATTTTATTTATTTTGTAAATTTTGCACATTTCAATTTTCATCTCACGGTCAAGTTTCATTAACATTTGAATTTGATAATCGACTAAGGTACAATACTGGTAAAGGAAATCATAACTTTCCGTTCTCTTTCTTCATTTATTTTAAAATATTGAATTAAGTTAAAAAATAAAGATATTATTCAAGATATTTTTCTTTTTAATTGCATTTAATCATGGAATATGATCTGAAATATTGATGTTAAAGTTTTAACAGAGTTACAATCCAAAAATCTTAGCAATATTATCATGGATTGTGAAAACTACATGTTATTAATTAAGAAAATTTATAAAATTAATAAAAAAATATTTTAAATAAAGAAATAAATTTAAAGTTACAACATCATTAATCATACATTTGAAGCAACACTTATAATCAATGTTTAAATATCTAAATTTAAAAAATATAATTTGTAAATCTATTAATAATAACTTAAACATTAAATTCATATCATGAAAATTTTCTATGTTAATGTTTTTTCATTACCCAAAATATTAGAAGTGGCTAAATGATAAGACTCGGTATTTGAGCTATCTTAGAGGCAAGATTATCATGTTTACCAAACATAGACTATACCTAAGTTTTTAGATTAGTGATCTTTTTACTAGCTCCTTATTGGCCTTGAGGTATTCCTTTAGAGCCTTTGTCAAACTTGCTAACTAAAGGGATAAGCTAGAGCAAAGAATTTCCATTAAAACTTCTAAAGGAAGGATAGAATGTGATAAAACAACTAAACAATAGAACTTCCAATATTTGTTTGATAATCACTTGATGCAAAAATTATTGATCACATCAAAAGATAGGGACAAACCAAGGAGGACAAACTTCCATACCTTGAAGATTTGGGAAAAGGTCTTGGAAAAGAGCATAAGAGGGCTAACCAAAGCTTATGAGTGTGATGGAAAAACCAAAAGCAATGCCTAATGGACTTTTTCTTAGCATAAAAGGGAGAAGTGGGAGGTGGGAAAATCAATTTTAGGTGATCTCCAAACAAGAAGCTTAGTATGAAAGAATTTTCACATAGTGAGTTGGGACTAAGCATCCCCTTTGGATTGCAAGATTTACAAATTGAGTTTCTTCCATTTATTATAATCGAACTTACACTTTCATGCAGTGTTAAGACAACATTGTAAAGGAAGTGAGGGAAAAAGTTATGTGTAAACCAATTTGAGGGGGAAGAAACTAATGTTATTACCATTAGACCATGTCTAGCCTTTTACGAAGCTAGAATGGCAAAGGATAGAAAGGTTAGGTGGAAGAAGCTTCTACATATCAAACACAGATTGTTTGGCTAGGTTTTCTAGTTGGAATTTGGAACATCTCATAAATCTTATAATGTACCTAAATGTCATTATTGAAGAGTTGTTTACCTTGAAAGGTCTCGGAAAGAGCCCTTAAGGTTTATCATTTGGTTGGATCAATCAATTCCCCCAAATAGAAGAGATGGCAAAGCTTATCTCATGCTTGAGGGATTGATCAAACTAGGAAAGTAATTGCAAAACGAACTACCAAGCATTCAATATGCTATTGAAGGGGTTTGTTTTCTTATATTTAACCTAGGATAATTAAGTAAATATAACAAGTTGAGCACAAATCAACATATATTAAATAATGATAAATTTGGGATTGATAGATCAAGTAATGGTACTTGTTATTTTAAGAAAATAAATGCCAAGTGGATAGAGGTGGTTAGCTCTAAAATTAAAGATATATAATGATGATGTAACTTTAGAATTTGGTTAATATTTACTTTGGAAATGATGCCTCTCTATTAGTGAAATTCCTCTATACCTATGTTGAATCTATTTTTACTAAAGATCAAGTCTATGACTCTAATTCAAGTCTAGGTCTACAAATTCATCCTCTCTATCTAAATTCAACCCTACATAATGTGGGATTTTTCTCTATGATTCAATTATCAATCTTCGTTTATATTACTTCTTTCTAATTATAGAGGGGGGAATTTGGTACACTCAAGATAATGAGATCTCAAGGAGAAAAATAACTCTTAACTACCTCAATTGACACAGCTCAAGTGAACTGGAAATAGAGGAATGTGAGATTTAACAGAGTACAAAAATTATCTGGACCTTTTAGACATCAGAAACTAAAAGTGCAGGGTACAAAGGTCTTATGGGAAAACTGACGAGATCTTTGTCCTATACTACAATGCATCATGTGAACGTTTGTGTAGCACATTGTCATCTCATACAAATGAAAAATAGAATCTCCCGATAGAAAGATGATAGTGCAACCTATGCGAGTGTTGCAACATGAACATGAAGATAGATGATTGATCAAATTATGTTCTATTGATTGATATGATGGTCTAGAATGATTTAAAAAAGTACAAACACCTTTTATATGTAGGAAAGGTTTAATGAGGTAAGATAACTATCCTGATACAAACATTAAATGCCTAGATGACTAAAAGTAAATAATGAGACATGGCCCCATTATAACTAACTTCTAGAAATAACAACTAGGGTAACTTAACTCCTAAGTAAACTTATTAATGTGAATAAGTTCTCACTAATGAATAGTTAGGAATAACCCCATTCACACCAACAATGTTCAAACATAAGTAAGATGTTTCATATTTTATGTTTATTATCATTGTGAGTACCAACACTTGTAGGACCTTCAAACAACTATCAAGTTCTTTTTGTATGAGATGTGCCAAATTACTTCAATCCATCAAGAAATACATATTTGAATAGTTAGTTACAACATAGTGAATTATCTTTTTTTTATATGTTTTCCTCTGCCCTACCTAGGGTAAACTGTTAGAGTAACATTAGCTAATAATTAATAAATATTTAATTAATTATTGTTCTATTTTATTCTCATGCACTTAAGATAAAATTAGGAGTTTTTATTCAGTCAACTAAGTGATTTTTTTATGTTAACTAAAGTGATCTATTATTAGATCATTTTTTCTCATCGCATGAGATGTTGACATGTGTCATGATCTAATCCCTTTCTCATTTAGGGTTGCTCCTATATAGCACTCAACCCTCATTGTATTATCTCTTGAACTCTCAACCTTTAAGGACTCTTATTTTCCTTGAAGATTCTTGAGGTTTATTTTGTAGTTTTTTCTTGTTGACGAATATTGCAATTCTTTATTCGCAGATCTCTTGCATGGAAGGTGTCTATGTTTGTTGTTTGATATTGTGGCTAGTGTTTTTCATAATTCTAACATGGTATCAAAGCCTTGATTTAATGAACCTCTTCTCAATTTATGAGGTTTTTTCTTCAACAAGGGTTATAGGCATCAAATCTAGATTCTCCATTGCTTATTTTGTAATATTTTGAAGTGGGTGACTTTTAGATGCATTTTCGCATGAAAAGGACCTCACTGTTGGATTCAGAGCTGTCGAGAATGTTAGATTTCCCTTTTGTGTGGCTTGATTTGGATTCCAAAGGTCAGATATGCAAGGGTTTCAAGCAGTTTTTTTTCCAGATCTAGAGTGTAGCTGTGATTTTAGAGCATTTTGAGCCAAAAAGAACCTCACGGTTGTGTTTGGGAGGCCAATTCTACAAATTTTGACTATAAATTCAACTTATTTCACCATCGAGAGCTTCTGAGGAAAATAAATGTATAGGAGTCGTATAGCCCTTGTACAGCTCTGTTGGCACGTGTTTCAAAAAATGCCAAAAAAAGAGGTCAACTTTTTTTAAAATTTCTTTATTTTCATTTTTTTTTAAAAGGTTGCACATATTTTAAATTCATAATGGGCAACAAATTTGTTTTTTTGGGCCACATTTAATAATTGTACATGTAGGTCCCTGCAAATTGCAAGTCTTGCAGGCCCCTTCTACCCATCGACAACAGCGTCCAAATCACCGCCAACCATTTGAATTTCCTGACATTTAGAAATTCATTCTGACAAGATTACCAACATCTACTACCTTTCTAACAGATGCACAAAATTTTTGGCTACATTCTATTTTTTTTCCATGATCAGCTTTTATTAGTGAAATTTTACTCGCGATAGAGGCATTTTCCATCAAATTCTTGCAATATTCCATCAATGCAAATTTTCCTGATGATTAGATTTTTTTTCAAGGAAGGGAATATTTTGTGAAATATTTCACTAACGTTAGAATGATGTCATGTTGATGTCAGCAATACAGCCTAAGGTAGGTGCCCCAATCCCCTCTTTTAGCCCTAAGGGAGCAATTTTTTTTGTTTGGCCATAACTTGGGCGTATGATATTAGATTTTGGTGAACAAGATATCATCAGGAATCCGGTTCTATAAAATTTTCAGTGGTGTAGCTTTTATCACCTTTTTTTTTGTTAGTGCATTCTATAGCTTGTTGAAATCAAAGGTGTTGTTTTCAGTCCCAAGCTCATATCTTTTGACTTGTTTCTCTGTTTTTCATGATTCTAGTGGCGTTGGGACGATCTTTTAGAGCTCCTCACATCCATCCATGCACTTTTTCCAAATTTCTCTCCAAGTACTTTTTACTCATTTTTTCATGTTTTCACACTCTAGTAAATCACTTAGACGTCCTAGCTCCTGGAAACTTTTCATTTGCGTGGGATGACTTGTTTTTGGTTGTTCTTCATGTATTTCTAGTATTCTATCCTATTTGGGCATTGTGGACATATTTTTATGCATATTCTTTTTTTTGTAGACACACTAAGATAAAGTTTCATTTTGGTGTATAATTTTTGGGATTTTGCACATCTTGGTGTGCCTTTTGTTCTCGCACTATCATATAAAGTGCCATGGGGGGTTGATGTTTGCCTTTGGTTTTCCATCACACCTTTTTCAAGTGAGTGTCTCCTCCACGACTGTAGTGAATCCTAGTGATTCTTGCCTCATGCGTGTGTGCCTTAGTTTACGCACCTCTTTATTTGAAGGTTGTTTCTCCTACATGTACTTCTTGGTTTCACATAGTTTCAGTGTACCTATCTTGGCTCTCCATTTTCAGCATTATGGGTGGGTTTCTATTGTTGGTGTTAATGCTTCCTTGTTTTGCGTTTGAGTGATCTACGTATCTAGTTATTGTTCCTATGTAATTTCAAATGTAGCATACATCAGAGATGGGTTACCATGCATTTCAGTGAGATGGATCATTTACCATATGGACACTCTTGCATTCCTATTTTTGGAGGTTCTTCATTTCAGCATTATACCAGTCATCTTTTGACAACAGTCTACATATCCTTCGTGCTTTAGTGATGTTCTACATGTTCCTCTTTTTTGGGAGATTGTTTCAGTTGGATGGTTCTTAGTCCTTCACCTTGATTTGGAGGCTTTTTCAGTCCTTCATTTTCCTTTCTCTCTTTTGGAAAGATTTTTTCTCCCATTGTGGTTTCTCCTTTTCTCCAATTTTAAGAGATCTTTTTTTGTACATGGGTACCTCACCAAGCCTTGTTTGTCATGACCCATCATGCATTCTCTTTTTAGGATTTTTAGTTACTCCCTAAGTTCATCTTAAGGGGGAGTATTAGAGTAATCATGCATTAGCTAATAATTAATTAATCTTTAATTAATTATTAGTCTAATTTATTCTCATGCACTTAAGCTAAACTTAGGAGTTCTTTATTCAGTTAACTGAGTGTTTTTCTATGTTAACTAAAGTAAGCTATTATTAGACCATTATGTCTCATTGCATGAGATGTTCACACTTGTCATAATCTAATCCCTTTCTCATTTAGGGTTGCTCCTAAATAGCACTCAACCCTCATTGTATTATCTCTTAAACTCTCAACCTTTGAGGACTGTCGTCTTCCTTGATTTTTGAGGTTCATTCTACATAGCTTTTTCTTGTTGAGGAATCTTGCAATTCTTTGTTTGCAGATCTCTTGTGTGGAAGGTGTTTGTGTTCATTGTTTGATCCTATGGAGCATGTTTTTCACAATTGTAACATAAGCTCTCTTTATCCAACATCATCATAGTTGTTTGTGGAGGTGGAAACACCAAAATGGGGTTTGACATAGGCAAGCCCCTATATGACACAACCCTTCCTCTCTTCTCTTTCTTACAAGTTATAGATATGAAGTGGATTAGAGAATTTTAAATATCTCAAGAAATAAAAACTTAGATAAATCATGCACACACCTTCTTTCATCAAATTAGGGCAAGATCAATTATTCATCGATTAACAAAGTTTTGAAGTTGATTATGGTAGAGAAGCACCTACAAACTATGATGCTCCTATGCAGATCCTAAAAGTATGAAACTCTCATTTTTGAACTAGGATACTCTCACCCTAGTCCAACTAGTTTTGTTCCAAATTTGAATGTTAGGTTCCATCATTCTTGCATTCTACTCTTCTGATTTATGTTTTTATGCATGAGTTATACATATGTTTTTGAATCTATGACAATTTGATGTATTTGTATAGTTTTACCTAGTTTACAATCATCAATCACACACATCACATCATTCAATCCATCATCCCCCCCAAAAAATGGGACCAATACCCTTATTGGACATTTTGGCTCTTCCTTGTGGATAGTAGCCAAGTGGTTAATTTTGATCATTTTTGTGTCCCTCAAATGTTAATGGCGAAAAGTGTGATTTAGGTTAGTGATTAGCCCTAGATCCCTTTTTCATATCTTTCATTTTGGCGAACATGGCATCTCTTACATTTAAAATACTAATGTACTCAATTGTATGACATAAAACTTGAAATTCAAATTTAAAGGATAGCACAAATAGAAACTACAACTTTTAGGTAGATCTAAAAAGGTGAAATTGATGTGCACATATCACCAAAACTGGTTGTTGAGTGTCTTGTTGGGACAAATTCACCCTAGGGAAAATGGGTCTTTGTACATGGATCCAAAATTTGATTTCATAGTCCTCTAATCCTGGATTTTCACTTGTAATTCCTCCATATTGCACTATTAGAAAATCAGAAATAAATCTTGTAGGTGAGTTTATGTGGCTTGAAAAATTTGATGACAACTTTGACAACTTTATAAAATTGCACTTTTGATCAATCTTCAATCCTTCTTCACCTACAAATTTGCATACACAAAGAGAGGGAAAATTTGTTTATTTTTGGTGAATAGGGGTTTGCCTTGGTCAAACCCTAATTTGGTAATTAAACCTTGATAACGAAAGATAATGACATATGATAAGGATTGATGAATGAAAAAATCTATGTCACAACTCATCAAACCCTTAATGGCTGCCCTTAGAGTACTGAAGTCTAACACATCACTCTAAGATTGGATCTTGCATTAAATGGCTTGATTGGATGCTTTATTTGACACTTTATTTGATTGTTGAAAGCTTGAAACCTACATCACAATGTTAGATCCAAAACATAATATGAACACACATAACTTTGACATGATGATATGATCTTGATTGTTGTAGATGCTTGATAAATCTACTCTTTAATGCTCTTGACAATAATATTTTATCTTATGAAAGTTTCCTTAATGCTAGATAATGTCTCTTAGGTTTGAATTGATAAAATAACTATGTATTTATAGGTGTTTATCTAATTTATTGAAAATTAGATTCCATAAGATGACATTTGAAACTTGAATTTGAATTATTAAAATGCCACCAAAAACATATTGAAAATTCGGTCTTGGCACTTAAGGAGGGGGCAAATGGACCGTCTTGGGACCTAGATCTAGGACACACAATTTCCAAGGTGTTTAAAATAATGTTAGCATTTGTTTAATGTCAGTTTCCCTTTCAGAAAATGAGAATAATAAGGCTTAGGAATGCATAATTTAGGCAATTATAAGCTTAATTAATTCCAATTAATTAAGGGGATGCAAACATAGTGTGAAAATGTAAAGGAGTACATTTTTCAACACTACAATTTAAAAAGACAAATGGAGGAAAGTGATCATAGATTAGTAGGACCAACCTCGTTATGGAGGAAATCCACTACTCAATCAGGTGGTAGAACCAACCCCACTATGGATGAAATCCACTATCAAC
The DNA here is from genome assembly GCA_007258455.2 of Sequoia sempervirens. Lineage (NCBI taxonomy): Eukaryota > Viridiplantae > Streptophyta > Pinopsida > Cupressales > Cupressaceae > Sequoia > Sequoia sempervirens. The sequence continues at coordinate 247,103,479 of VDFB02000013.1, read as the reverse complement.
GTGTGATAGAAATCAACCTCACTATGGAGGAAAACCCCTATCATAATTAAAAGATGCTAGTTGAGATCAAATAAATGTGATAATATATGAGATTGATAAGTGAGAGAGCATACCAACAGTTGTGGGGCCCTCTTGAGATGATAGACATGATGAGATCATGTGCAAGAGGATACTTTACCACTGCAAGCATCCAAGATGTGAGAGAATTTTGATAGATTTTTGCTAAGAATGAGAGGTAGAGAGGAAACCTCAAGAGGGATGCACACCTCCAAAAGAAGTCCTTGCCCCTAGTGCACAAGTGAGGATAACCATACTGGATACTATTGTGTTTCTACCACAAATAAAGTATAGTTGCATACAATAGTGTACCACCATGAATGGAAATGAGCAAGTGAAGCTACAAATGTCACATAACGGGTAGCGATACAATAGAAAGGAGTTGTAAGAACCTCATGAGAAGATTCTTATCAAATAGAATGAACAAGATATAGGTAAACCTTAATATCACTTTCCATGCAAAGAAGAGACAAGTGTATCAATAAATGAAGGATTGATGACACCAAAGTCAAGAAATTATTGTATTTTATCCGTCAAGCTCTTACATGCACTAGTGGAATGGTCAAGAACTTGATGGTACGTACAAAAAGAATGTTTTTCTTTATCTTGTGTATGAAACTTCTTATGTGTAGGAGGAGGAAGAGTGATTAAGTGGGATTTGAGAAGCCTAAAAAAAAATATGCTCTTGTTTACGTTAGGATGAGGAGAAAGAAGCAAACCTTTCTCTTGTGAAGAAAAGTTTGACCTCTCATTAGAAGACATAAGGATAGAAAATAGTAGAGGGGATGGAGACAAAGGAGAAGGCTTGCAACCTAAACCCTTTTTAAAAAAGTGTGGTGTTAGTTGCAAAGGGACCTTAAATCCTTGTTCCATACACCCAAGACCATTTCCTTTGTATCCATGCTTAGAAATAATATTGAATCCTACACTATAACGTAATTGCAACTCCTTAGAAGGAGGAGGATCGACATTAACGACATAGGAAATAAGGTTCACATTATCCTGCAATACAGAAGAATAATCATCTTTGATAGAAGGTGTGAATGATATTTTCGAGATGTCAAGGTGGATAGGGTCAACTTTATATTTTCAATTGTAGGATTCAATAAAGTCTAAGGAACCCCAATCATCACTGAGACATGTATTTTCTTGAAAAGAAAGTGAATTAGCACCATCATCGGGATTAGGAACCAATGGTGGTGTAACTAGATTTGAAGATAAACAAGGAATTAAATATTTAAAAGTAGTACAACTTGAAGTTTGGTTTGTTTTAGCCTCTTGATAATAGAAAAGGGACTCAAGATCAATCTTTATTATAACTACTTGATTGTTACGAATGAATTTGATTGATTTATGCAAGGTAGACAAGACTGCACCCATAGTGTGAATCCACAGTCTATCGAGAAGAATATTATATGGTAAAGTACCTAGCATTACATATTATTATTGTACCAAGAGCTTGTTGACCAACATTATCGAATCCATGAATAGATAGAGAAGAAGATGCAAGAGAGCTTGGATCAATTTTGATTTTAGGTAAAAGATCAACACTACAAACATTGAGCATTGAACCAGTATCATCGAGAGTGTGCCTAACACCAATATTATTTACAAATAGAACTATCATTAATGGATCATCTTGATTTTGCACTTCTAGCTCAGCAGGAGTTCATGTGGATGGAATGTAATATTTGGTGAATCCACACAAATATGATCTATCAATACATTAACATATATCAACCTAGTAGAAGGCAAAAGAATCTTTGGTAAAGATTCCTAAAGCATGTCCTAGTAGATCGGAGCAATCTCAAGCAAATCCCAAAGTGAGATCTTAGCAAGAGTGACACGAAGTTGCTCAATAATATTATACTCACCCGGTTGCTTAGCTGCAAGTCTAGGTGCTTGAGGAAGGCTTGGTTGAGAAGGTGGTAAGGAATTAGGTTGATTTAGATTTTGTTGATTCATTCTAGTATTATAAGTATGGGCTACCACTCTATAAGAGGGAGCCTTCACAACATCACAACAGGAAATTAGCACCAACTTTTGTGCTGGATTTTAGTGTATTTTGAGCCATGAATTGAACAAATTGGCTGGTGTTAAACTTGGCGTAAACAGGCATGGCTAGTTTGGTGCCCGATTTTGCGCTGATGTTTTTGCCAGAATTAGCGCTGGGAAATCATGGCGCCTCCGTTAACACCTAAAAGAGTTCCCTAAAGTAACGATGAAAATGGCGCCCAAGGTGGCTTTCAGTTTTGCTTCCATGTCTATTCACATTTTTGCTTCTAATTTTTCTTCCAATTTAATGTCCAATTTTGCTTCTAGTTTTGCCTCCAAGTTTGCTTCCAATTTTGCTTCTAGTTTTGCTTCCGATTTTCCTTCCACTTTTGCTTCTAGTTTTGCTTCTGGTTTTGCTTCCACATTTGCTTTTGATTTTGCTTCCAGTTTTGCTTCTAGTTTTGCCTCTGGTTTTACTTCCAAGTTTGTTTATGGTTTTGTTTTTGGTTTTGCTTCCAATTTTTCTTCCACTTTTGCTTTCGATTTTGCTTCCAAGTTTACATTTGGTTTTGTTTCTGGTTTTGCTTCCAGTTTTTCTCCTAGTTTTGCTTCTAGTTTTGCTTCTGGTTTTGCTTATGTCTAGTTTTTCTTCCAAATTTTCTTCCAAGATTGCTTCTAGTTTGGCTTCCATTTATTAATTTAATATGTTTTATTTCAATTTAATTAGTTAAATGTATTGTGCCTCTTAAATAACTCATATGATTATAGAGTAAGTAATTTAATTATTTAACTCATATGTTTAAATAACAATATAATTAAATTATAACAATCATCATCTATAATTAAAACAAGTGAGTCAAATATCTACAATTTAATTGAATTTGACAACATCCATCCTGAGCAGTAAATTAAAATCATCATACTTAATAAATATCCATCCAAAAATCATCGACCACTTTTAATATATATAAATTGACAAGTCAATATTGATAAGATCATCATCATATATAACTAAAACAAGTGAAATTCAAATATGCCAGTACATCAAAAACATGTCAAAATGATACATGTAGTCCAATAGTCAAAATAAGTGAAAATGATACATGTACAAATGATATAAATAAAATTGATAAATTATGTAACTCAAATTGATACAAGTCAAGATGATACATGTCCAAATGATATAGTGAAAATGATACATGTCAATATGATACAACTCAAAAATATAGTACAGTAGGCCATGAAAATGATACATATGATAGTAATCATGAAAAGTGTCATCATAATGATATATCAACAATGATCCATGATATAGTCTATATGATCATGAATGTCACTGGTTACTATCACCAATTGTCTCATCATCATCATCACCATCCTCATCATCATCATCGTCATCGTCGTCGTTGTCGTCGTCATCATCATCATTGTCATCGGCCTCGGTGTCTTCCATATCTATCTCATCATCATCCTCTACCATGTGATCTATACCGGCAGAACCAATATTTTGTGGATCTATATCATGTTGAGGATCATCTTGATCTTCTGGAAGACCTGTGTTCTACAAAAAAAAAACATTTAAACTGAAAATTTATTATTTATTTCATGCAATAATTTATTTTTCTATTATATGTCTAATATTACAACATATGAGACGAAACCATAATCATATTACATCATATCAAAGTGCACATACCATAATAAAATTTCAAAAAAGTTATAGCTAATACTGGTGAGTCAAGACAAACTTCAGCTTTCATAAACAAATCCAATTAGGCTGGCAAACTTGTGGATCAAGCTAGCATTTGGTGGGAGAGGAAGAAAGATGACTGGAACTCTGGAGGCCCACCATAATGGATTTTAGTATTCAACCATGAGAGCAGAAGAGAGAGTTGATATCATGTATCAAAATATTAAGCATGCATTCTTCCAACCAGCGGAGAAGGAGATGATTACTTTGCTTCATTTTCATTTACATAACCATATCATGGCGTGGGAACCAAGAAGACCAAGGATGTTCAGTTTTATGTGGAGGTAATGGATGTGGTCCAAAATTTAGGAGGGGAAAGAAGGTCAATGTATGATCTTGATGAAATTGAGGAAGAACAACAAGAGAGGGATAAATAAAATCAATATAGAGTTTCAAGGATTTGTCAAGTGAGTAAGAGAGCTATGGGACCAACCTCATCTAAAATATTTTGAACTAGAGTTTGATATACCATTTAGAGAGCTTGTTTTTCATGGAGTTCCTTTCAAAGCCTCTGCTTTTATTGTTCCTACGGTAAACTGTTTGGTAGAGTTGGTGGAATTACCTTTCTTAGTAATCACTATTAGTGAGATTGAGATTGTTAACCTTGAGAGACTAGGACTTGGGAAAAAGGCATTTGATATGGCTAATGTTTTCAAAGAATTCAAGCAGGATGTACTCCGCATTGACCCTCAATCTTCACTTGATGGCATCAAGGAATGGTTGAACTCCATGGATATAAAGTATTATGAAAGCGAAACGAACTTGAACTGGCAGCCAATTTTGAAGACTATTACTAATGATCTAAATAAATTTATTGAAGATGGTGGTTAGGAATTTTTTAATATGGAAGCTAGTGATTCTAATTCTGATAATTCAGAAGAGTTGGATCAAGGATATGAACCCTTTGATGTAGAAGAGGAATCAAAATCAGATTTCATGTAGCCACCATCAAGGGTGTTACAAGCCAACAAGATGGAGGGAATTCTTATATAAGGATAATTTTCAATGTTGCAGGTATTGGATTTAATTCCAACTACAATGGAAACCTTGAAATTCCCTAGCAATATTTATGTTAAGGAAATTTCCTTTAGATGAAAGGATTCAAAGCACATCAACCATGTGGTACAAATGATTAAATCCCAGAGATGATCTATAGCAATGAAAGAGTCTGAAAAGGTAGAGAGAGCTACACTAGTGAGTCAGGAGAAACTTCAACTTTCAAAAACAAAGCCAATTAGGCTGGAAAACATGTGGATCAGGCCAGCATTTGGTGGAAAAGGATGAAAGATGACTGGAACCTTGGAGGCCCACCATAATGGATTTTGGTATTCAACCATTAGAGCAGAAGAGAGAGTTGATATCATGTATCAAAACATTAAGCATGCATTCTTCCATCCAACAGAGAAGGAGATGATTAATTTTCTTCATTTTCATTTGCATAACCATATCATGGTGTGGGAACCAAGAAGACCAAGGATGTCCAATTTTATGTGGATGTAATGGATGTGGTCCAAACTTTAGGAGGGGAGATCTTGATGTCTTCCAAGATGCATAAATTCAGATGAATTAAGTTCACCTACATGTCTGCCAAATTTTACTTCCAATTTTTATAATGACTATTTTTCTTTACTGTCAAAGAAGAAACTTTAGCTTTCAAAAACAAATCCAATTAGGTTGGCAGACGTGTGGATCAGGCCAACATTTGGTGGAAGAGGATGAAAGATGACTAGAACTTTGGAGGCCCACCATAATGGATTTTGGTATTCAACCATGAGAGAAAAATAGAGAGTTGATATCATGTATCAAAACATTAAGCATGCATTCTTCCAACTAGCGGAGAAGGAGATGATTACTTTGCTTCATTTTCATTTGCATAACCATATCATGGCATGGGAACCAAGAAGACCAAGGATTTCTAGTTTTATGTGGAGGTAATGGATGTGGTCCAAAATTAGGGAGGGGAGATCTTGATGTCTTCCAAGAGGCATAAAGTCAGATGAATTAAGTTCACCTACATTTCTGCCAAAGTTTACTTCTAATTTTTATTACTATTTTTCTTGACTGTAAAAGTTTACTTACAAATTTGAAATTTCTTTCTAGTAATTTTGACAAGGATATATTCATCCAATGTGTAAGCACCTTTTGTTTGTATCACAAGCATCTGTGCATTGCAAAAATTTTGATTATCCATGGTCTACAACTATGTCGTCTCACTTATTGGATCTTCTATTTCAATGTTTTCTATGGCCTTCTCTGTTTGAGGTAGCACCTGACAATCCTACCTCCTTTCCTTAGTTGAGAAGTGGATTTGAATTTGGAAATATTGCACTTTAAAACTAGCTATGGTTTAAGGAGAGTTATTCTAGCTTTGTTGTTGACACCCTTAATCTTCAACAAGGACTTAGATGCATGGACTGAAATTCAAGCTTTCAAACTTAGAATTGAATGTGCATAATTTGATTGATTGGTTTTCACAGGTAGTTGTCTTTACATGACTATTCTTGATTGTCAATATGTGTAATAGTGACTGCATCCTTATCAAGTTTGGCTACCCTTATTCAAAATTCCTTGGCCTTTGGACTCGATACAAAGTTGTGCATTGTTATTCCATATTTGTAACATGTAGGACATTTAAGGGGTACAACATATAGAAATTTGGTACTATCATCCAAGGAAAAACTACAGACGGTGCATCAAGAACAACAAAAAATGCTTTTATTAGGGTTAATGCTTTCTTCCCACACCCTGCTGATATTTTCCCCAAAACATGTCTTTTTTATTATTTCAACGCATCTCAAAATTCAATGTATTGATTAACATTTGTTACGCATTTCATATGTTTATGCAAATGATGTATATATGTTAACTCGATCAGTGTTGTTACTTCGATAGTTTGACTTCTATGACAACCAACCATTAGGCCATTGTGTGCAGGAGCACGTTTGTGTTTTTAGTTAGCTTTTTTGGATAGATCTATTGGGTGTTGAGGACATTCCATTTATATTTTGAATGTTATGAAGTTAGATTTTCAAGTATTTTTCAAGCGAGTAAGAGAGATATGGGAGCAACCTCATCTAAAATATTTTGAACTAGAGTTTGATATACCATTTAGAGAGCTTGGTTTTCATGGAGTTCCTTTCAAAGCCTCTGCTTTTATTGTTCCTATGGTAAACTATTTGGTAGAGTTGGTGGAATTACCTTTCTTAGTAATCGCTATTAGTGAGATTCAAATGTTAACCTTGAGAGAGTAGTACTTGGGAAAAAGGCATTTGATATGGCTATTGTTTTCAAAGAATTTAAGCGGGATGTAATCTGCATGTACGCCATTCCTCAATTCTTTGCTTGATGGCATCAAGGGATGGCTAAACTCCATGGATATAAAGTATTATGAAAGTAGAATGAACTTGAACTGGCGGCCAATTTTGAAGAGTATTATTGATGATCCAGATAAATTTATTGAAGATGTTGGTTGGGAATTTTTGAATATGGAAGCTAGTGATTTTGATTCTGATAATTTAGAAGAGTCAGATCAAGGATACGAACCCTCTAATGTAGAAGAGGAATCATAATCAGATGAGGAAGGTTCAGAAGATGAATATCTTATGGGGTAAGAGGAGGATGAAGAAGAAGAAGAATATTATGAAGAGGAGGAAGGTAAAATATGGGATGGATTAGAAGCTGAAGCCAAAAATGCATATAAGGAAAAAGGAGATGAGTCTCACAATGAAGAGGAAAGGTGGCAATGAAAGGTAAAAGCTACAGGAAAGTCTCAGACACCTAATATTAGAAATTCAAGAGGAATTCCTACCAAGAGGCATAAATTCAGATGAATTGAGTTTATCTACATCCTTCTACTATTTATTCATGCACATAAGCGGTCATCTTGTAATCATAAGATTTGAGCTCTATTTACTCATCCTATGCATCAATAAACAACTCAACACAAGAGATGCAAATTGACATATTAACACAACAATATCCAACTAAGTTATTGAAAGTCAACTATTGATACCTCATTCTCCATCCAGATTGCAAAATCATTCCACTTTTTGTTTTGTAACATATTCTTTTCAAATTGCTTTGGATGGTGGCCATATTTCTCCTCTTGTCAAAACATGGCACATGGACTAGTTAAACTAATTAATATGCAATCATTTACTTTTTCCAATGAAATAAAAAAAAAATCATTTAACATATTAAATATACTTACAAATGTACAGATCAAGGCCTGTAAACCTTTTTGGCCACTGTGATGCATGGCATGAAGTTTCTCAAGCCTAGCCTTGGAGGCCTTGTCCTAAAACATATACTAATTCAATTTAACTATGCACAAATAAAATTTAAATATCATTTAATAAATTTGATATAATCTTATGAGCAAATTAAAATACCTGTGTACTCTCCTCACCGGACTTCATATGTGCATCGGACTTCTCATGTGCTTTTACAAGCTCTTTCCATACTTTCACACTTACATCCATTGGCCTTTTCTTCTACCTTAGCTCAGGAGGGATTTTTTTATCTTCTTTGTTTGGTTGCATTTAAATCTCTTGCAGTTTTGAGACATTTGTAGCTTTATCTTCTTTACAAACCAACCTATGCCAAAATCAATCTCCATGTCATGGATAACTATTTTTTTCAGGTGCATGGGTATCTTTGAGAATGGAAAATGTAGATGGTCTTTGAACCATTGAAGGCATGATTCCTTCAACCTATTCACAAACGTTTTCCCAACATCCATCATTCGGACTTCCCCCGAAACCACCTCGTATTATATCTTCGTATTGTAGCTACCAATGCAAGATTGATAACATGGCATGGTGGTAGAAGTTAGTGTCCCAGGAGTGGCTAGGGCATTCGAAGTATATGCTCCCTGCTCCACATTCTTAGAGTTTACTGTCACTAATTTCCTCCTAGATCTTTTGTTCGATCCAAGACTGGTTGGGGAATCAATTGATTCCCTTTGACACAATTGATTTGTTTACAATGTTGGAGGGGTGTTACCAAAAAAAATTTCTATATATCTGGCAAGCGTTGTCCACTCCACATTAACCAATTTTTTCACTACCTCTACCCCCAATATGAAAGCCAATTCCTCTTTATCTTTGTCAATCTCATTTCCCTATATATATATATATTAAATTATATTTCTTCTTTGAAATTTTGAAATAAATTATTAAAAAGTAAAATTCAAAGAAACACTGGAAACATTTACAATTCTATAAATTGACAATGAATTACCTCATTGTGGCTAAAGTCTGTTGACAATGCTTGCTTCCTTCTATTGCTTGACATTTTGAGGCGACCTAGGGAAAATTATTTTCATCCAGTCTCTGGAGGCAAACGAAGTACACATTGCCAGGTATGAAAGTTTTCATCCAATTTGTGGTATGAAAGTTTTTTTTTGTGGGAAAATATGTTTGTTGGGTTTGCTTAGTGTTGATAACCTAGGGAAAATATGTTTGTTGGGTTTGCTTAGTGTTGATAACCTTATCATGAAAAATCTTTCATAATGCAATCTTGCAAGAATTTTTCTTGGCATCGGTGACAATGGCACAAGTGGGCAAAACCAAGCGGTTTCTGTGTTTATTTTCAGCAATTGCTCAGTAGTTACCAACCCAATTCCCAGATTTGCCAAGCAATTCACTATTTCCTTAATACCCAGGTTAGGGAAAGAATACAGAGGCATCCTGGCTTCGTGCTATAATATTTTGAGCCAAACCTCAAATGGGTAGGGTAAATTTTTTTGTTGGTTTCTCAAAGGTTTTACAATTTATAATGATGGGACAATTTAGAGGTTGGCTAGACAGGTTAGGCCACGAATCAGTAAACAATCACAAATTCAAATGCAATACAAAGAGTAATAAACAATCAAGAATTAAACCAAGAAAACAAAATTGTAACCTTACCTATGGTGTCGCAAATTAAATCAATTTTCTCATTAGTTGTTGGTAGTGCCCTGCTCTCTTCCTTCGCGCGATGTTTTTCCCTTTTTTGTCTTATGATTTCTTCCTTTGTGCGTCATTTTTCCCTTTTTTGTCGTTTGATTTCTTCCTTCATGAGGGAAATTTTTTAAAATTTTGATTTTGATTTAGTAGTTGGCGCTTTAGTTGACATCAATTAACGCAAAATTTCATGTCGAATTTTGGTCGTTAATGTAATCTTTTTGGGGCACCTAATTCAATCCTATCATTGTTCTATAGTGACTATTTTCATTGTTGTGTATCACAAGATCTAGAGTGTTGGAAATAATTCCAACTCCTGCCTTATTTTTGTGACCACTATTGTCATGTGGCTCCTTCATCAGCTCAGTGTGGTAGAGTGGTTTTTACCGTGGTCCTATAGGGTGCTTCATCCTTCTCGGTGGTAGTGCATTGAAAGCTTTTGTGGCAACACGCGAGTCTTCCTTCTATTCCTGGCAGTGTTGCGGTGACTCTCACAAGTATTCTACCATTGGTTTGTGGTAGTACAGTGACCACCACTATCTCACAACTCCTTCATCAACTCGGTGCAGTAGATCAATTTTACCACGGTCCCGCAAGTTGCTTCTTCCTTCTCGGTGGTAGTGTGGTGAAAGCTTTTGTGGTAGCATTTTTATTCACAAAGGAGGCCATGGAGATAGGACGTGGACAGTGTAGAAATATTAATTCGCTGAGAGGAAAGTGGGTGGAAATAGATGAGACAACGAAATCTGCAAATACAATAGAGGTAAGAAAAGAAAGCAACCTCAACCAAAGGAGGAAGGTGTTTATGAATTCACAAATGCTACAACATAGAGGAGATATCAATATATCAAATATATGACTAAAATGAGGTTTTGTGTTGCATAGCATACTTGTTGAAATGATATCATTGGTGTACTAAACATTATTTACTATGTTGTGTATTATAGGGGTGACACGAGGCCATGGCCACAAATTGTGTCATATCAAATGAGGACACAATGGATGAAGCGGGACATCAGGTACTCAAATTTTGACTTAACTTAGGAAAAAATGATTTGATGGCATTTTGTGATACGTCCATCTTTTTCACAATATTATTCAAATTTATAATGTATTATCCAATCTTGACATAAATTAATGCATGTTGTTGATTATTTTATATGGAGATTGGAGCAAATACAAAGAGTTCAACTTGCAAAAGAAGAAGATATATACGTGTACATGGACCTAAAACTATTAAATCACGTAGACGAGAGTGGGTGGAAGAGGATATGACAATGGATACTGTAGACAAAACAAATGATTGCACTAAAGAAGAGGTAGGTCAGGACTATAGTACATGGGATGAATACTTTGAGAAAATTGTTGTTTGTGGATGTTCTATATGTCGTGGAAAGAAACAATTCAAACAAGTGATTGTACAAAGACATTATATATATGATGAGCTTCTGGTCGGTAGTATGCCACCTACAATTGATTAAAACCAAAGAATAATAAATGAGTGTGGACAGATGTTTTATAAACTATGTTGTTAAAATTGTGTTCTATTTAAATTATTGTATAAAAAATCTAGTCTATAAAACAATGTTCCATTATTCAATTGATGTATATATGTTCATACAATTTTAATTTTAATTTTTTCAGCCATATTTGATTATATTTCTTTGAAATTGATACATTTATGATTTATCCAATTGTTTCCAAACATTAAATAATTCTTGGGTTTGTTGATAGGTAGAAGATTTTGATGAACCACATACTAATACCCAAGATCCAACTGGGTTATTAAGATTTGGACGGGATGATCCAAACCATCCTTTAAACCATACTAGGGCAAGAAGAGCAAGATTGAAGAGAACACTACCACCTGAGAAATTTGAAGAGTTGATGAGAGTCGCATACACTGATGACATGACACCGAGCCTTAATGATGATGATCATGATAGTGAAAATGTAGTGCATGAAGAAGGATTGAATGAAATGCTTACAAGTTTCTTTGGGGATGGAAACAATGATGAGAATAATGATGATATGGTTGATAGTAATGATGATAGGAGGGATAATTACCACCAACGTAATGTTGATGATAACAACATCAAAGACTCCATCAAGCAAGTAGTGAAGAAACTTGTGTTTAAATCGGGTGCAAGTAGAACCTCAAAACTGGCATGCACATTAATATTATTAGAAATCAAGTCACTATTTGGTTGGTCAGACAAAGGATTCACTACCCTACTAAAGTGAGTTGAAATCTATTTCTTACTTTGCATTGTCAATTGGTGTACATAATTCTTAAACATTCATCAACTTCGTTTATATTTCTTTAAGGGGATTTTAAAACCATATATTGTATATAAACAATCCTAGTATAGATTGAAATATCAAACATGTTCATCATAAGTCAAACATTCAATTGATTTAATCTCTGGCAATCTTACAGGGCACTAAAAACTAAAATATTCCCTGAAGAGAATGTGTTGCCATCAACTTGCAGAGAGGTGCGTCTGTTGTTGGTTGAGTTGAGGATTGAATATAAGGAAATTCATTCATGTAAAAATGATTGCATTTTATACAAAGATGAATATCAAAACAAGGTAGAATTTCATGTATGCAAAGAGAAGATATATCGTACAGATGTACAAGGTCCTACAGTTCCAAATAAGGTTTTATGTCACATGCCAATTATACCTAGACTTCAACGAATGTTTCGTTGCAATTCACTAGCACAATTGATATACTGGCATGCAAAAAACAAGAGTAAAGATGGATTCATGTGACTTTCGGCCAACTCCAAAGCAATGAAACACATAGAGGAAAAATGGCCAACAAAATTCAAAGATGATCCCTATAGTATCAGGTTTGGTCTTGCAATTAATGGAGTGTGCCCATTCTCTTTCCTGAGCTCAAATTATAGTGTTTGTCCAGTCAGATTGATAGTATACAATATTCCCCCATGGATGAGTGTTAGAAAGGAGCACCTTATGCTGACTCTCATTGTTCCAGGAAAACATCAAGTTAAAAACATGGATGTTTATCTTGCGCCTTTTATTGATGAGATGCAACTGCTATGGAAAGGCATAAGAATGTATGACATATCACGTCCTCCATCAAATAGGTCCTTCATGTTGTATGGTGTGAGCTATGTTGGACTATTCATGATTTCCCAGGACTTGGTGTTTATTCTGGTAAGATAAAATATTTACGTATTTACACTCATAATTTATTTTCATCCCAACTTTCATACTTAGTTTTATACTATTTTTTTGATGTTATTAACATTACTTATTGGATTGCAGGACTTCAAACAAAGAGGATATTTGCATGTCCAAGATGTGAAACACAATTTAAAGGGAAATATTCTAAAGATCTACATAAATTTATTTACGCAAACAACAAGGTTTTTCTACCACTAGATCATAGGTTTAGAAATCGCTTGAAGAATCAATTTGATGGAAATTTTGAAAATAGAGGCCCTCCCATGATTATGGGTCTAGGTGATTGGCTTAAGAAGTATGCAGATGCTGAATTGAAAGCTTAGGAGGATTTTTTTGATCAAGGTGATTCAATTGAAGAACCAGATCAAGTTGTAGTTAATATGCCTGAAGGAATGAAAAGGAAATCCATATTTTATGAGCTCTCTTACTGGAAGGATCTATTAATATCTCACCTATTAGATCCTATACACATCTTCAAAAATGTCCTAGATTCTATATTTCGACACATATCAGGCAAAGAGAAGGACACCTTGTCTTCGAGGAGAGATATTTCTCTTTCACGTACCAAATTTGATAGAAAACATTTGTGGCCAAATAGGGAAAATGAGACATGTGCAAAAGCTCCATGGATTTTGAAAAAAAAGAGCTAGAGCAACTAAAAAATGTCATTCGTTCAATAAGGACACCTACTGGCTATGGGTCATCATTGGCTAAAGCTTTTACAGTTGATGGACATATCACATGATTTAAAACACATGATTTTCATAATTTAATGAAGGTATTATATATCAACATTTAACATTTACTGGCAATTGATTAAGCACTAAATTTATTTTAGTATTTTGTTGTGTGAGAAAAAATTACTAATGACCTTTTCATAAATGTGTTTGATAGCATATCATGCCATTGTCAATCAGGGGGGATTCCTATCTTACAATTGACTTAAGGAATGCCATAAGTTGATTGTCAGCATTTACAAGGTATGTGGTCATATGAAATGTTCATGTGTGAGAGAAATAGAGATATTATATTACATTTTAATTTTTGACTAAAGGTTCATACTAATTCACTATTCTTATATTAGGTGGGTGACCTCCAAGGAGATCCATGAATTTGAAGTGCCAAAGTGGAAGAAAGAAATTGCAGAAATTGTATGTGTATTTGAGAAGGAGCTCCCTACAAGTTTCATTGACCTACAAGTCCATTTACTTATACATGTAGTCGATGACATTGAATTGGCAGGTGTTGTATCAACGAGGTGGATGTTTTTCTTTGAGAGGTATATGAAAACTCTTAAAAGATATGTCTGACAAAAGGCACATCCAAAGGGTTGCATGGCTAAAGGGTATGTATTGAATGAAGCATTTTTCTTCCTATGTGAATTCCTTGGTAAGGATTTTGAAGATGGCCCACACGTCTGGGATGAAGAACAAGCATCAAATATTATTGATGGAGAAAAACCACAATCTAATGGTGTTGAAGTACAAATTAGTAAGTAAATTCACAATCAGTGTGGTTGTTTTTCTTGCAATCATTAATTTACTCTGTAATTTATTTGTCAAATTAACAGCATGACATTTGGAGTTTGAAATAAACATGTTGACATGTAATAGGTGTAGATGAAAGTTCTATAATTAACAGGTTCATTCTATACCACATGGACTTTATGAACAAATGGATTGATCTGTATGATAAAAAGAGACAAGTGTTAGAAGAAAGGAGACAATTTAAGAGATCAAACCCAAGGAATACTCCACTTCCCACTCATCTTCTTGGGGAATGGGGCAAATATTGCACACTAGAATGGGTTACTTAACAAATTCAAAATCAAATAGAAGATGCTGGTACAAATTCAAACATAATTGAAGATGAAATCAACATGTCTAGAGGATGTGAAAGAAAGGTATAGTTGGAATTTTACATAATGCCATTTCCTTACAGTTTTGACAATATTAACTATTTTAATATTCGTCATTATATTTGTTTTCACTTAAATAAATGGTCTTTCACAACGGAGGAAATATCCAACAATGTGGGCATATGGTTGACATTATCGTGTAGAAAGTGTAGAAGTAAAGAGACGATCCTTCGATTGTGGCATCATGGTTGACTTCGAGCAATCCAGTCGATCAAGCTCAAAATATAAGAATATAATTGAAGGGAATCTACAATATGTTGGGAAAATAAAAAAAATTATTGAGTTGGATTACCGCTCTTTTAAATGTTATATTTTTAAGTGTAGATGGTATGAAGCATTTGAGAGGACACGAAGACATGATACCCATAGTGGATTGTTTTCTATAGATTCCTCATTGTTCCTACCAAAGGATAAGGAGCCTTATGTTCTACCAATTCATTGTGAGTGGGTATTTCTTTAACCCAAACAAGAAGTGGTAGTGATCATTAATCTATTAATTCGTAGCTTATTTTGAATATATACATGTGTTTATTAATCAATAAAATTGTTATCACATACGTCTAATATATGTATGTCATTCATGTGCAGGTATTTTTCTATGAAGATATTTTGGACCCAAAATGGATATTTTTCATACATTATGATCCAAGATTAAGGCATGTATTTGATGATGCATTAGTGGATACTAAGCAAAACAATTATGGCCAACAAAATGAGAGAGACAAATTAGAGAACATCGAAGAAATTGACATCCATGATGATGTTGCAGATGGTTATGTTTAGGCACAAGAAGACAACAATCTAGAGTTAGATGATGTTATGGAAGACAACAATATGGATGGTATAGATAATGATGATCCAAATGCATCTGGTAACAATATAGATGGTCTACAGTCAAATTTCAATGATGATGAAGATGATGCAAGTCAAGATGAGGATGATGATAATATTAAATACTTGAAAGAACATATGAACATTGACAATGATACACTGGATGACATTGTAGCAGACAATAATGTTAATGACCAAGACTTCTAAATTTTCAGAATTATTTGCAATCCATGTTTAAAAAGGGATGATTCTTATGGCCTAAACTTTGAAATGCTTCAATAATATTATGTTGTACTTGGACAATTGAAAACCTATTTTATTCTCCTAGCAAGTTTTTTTAATTTTCCATTATAATTCTAGACCAAACAACATTTGTGGTGATGGCCTTTTACACCAATCTTAATTTGTATGAAGTTCACGAACCTGTTGTCAAGCAGTAAATTCCTTTCGTAGATAGGAAATGTAAAGGCTTCATTTAAGAAAAGATAAGTATACGTCTCTTTCTAAGGGTAATCCACATGCAAAAAGTTAAAAGCACATAAAAAATCAATTGTACAGTAGAAAATCATATTCAATCAGTTATGTCTTATTTCGCTTGTACACTTATCTAAAAGACATAGGGTATTCACCATACATTTCCCTTGACAAAGCAAACATGTGCTTTCAGTTATTTTTACTATATATATTAGAAGTGAAATTGTTGTTACATAATGATGCACTGAGAAAATAATATATACAAAAAAATGCAAAGAAAATGTTTGAAATCTAACATGCAACATACTGTGTTGCACTGAAAGGAATCAAGATTAACTAGGTCAAGAAATTAAAAAAAAATTAATGATTGTACTTAAAAGTGAACAAGTTATGAAAAGTGTGGACAATGATGGTGTTGAAATTGAAAACCCTGATTGTGATGACATTGTTGTTTTATGTCATTAGAGATAAAGAGCACATACAATTTTATATACATAGAAAATGAAGACTTGAAACTAGTAAACTGAAAATGTAAACACTGTAAGATTTTTCCTTAAACAATAATTCACATACTCACTTACAAGAAAGGGTGAAGCATTTTTTATTCAAACTATGTTTTCTTTAATAGACATAACAGTAAAAGAATATTTACAAGTACAAGAATATATACACTATTTCGTAGAAAATAAGGAATGTTTCATAGAATATACAAGTGCAAGAATATTTGCAAGTACAAGAATATATGCACTATTTCATAGACTTCTAAATTTTCAAAGTTATTTGTGATTTGTTGGGTCTCAAAAACGTAATTTTTTAGACCATAAGAGGGTGCCAATCTCTAAGAGGAATTTAATCCTTAATATGAACCAATTAAACTAAATTAGTTGAAAGGAGTTTAATTCACACCTAACTAGAAACCAATCAAACCATCCACATAGTAACAACAAATGTGCCCTGATAAATCTTGCAGATTTAAACAACTTGAAAAGACCACTTTGGAGACAGAAAATCAATAAATAAGCATGAAAATTGACACAACAATTGAAAACTAAAAATGGATTATGAGTTATAATGTATCTGCTCCATTAATTGCTCAAAATATAAACATACATAACATGATTTCTTTTGATATGAATAAGTGGATGAGATGGCCTAGTATTTATTCTAATGGATTGAAATGATGATGATATGATGATCAAAATCAGACCTTGGTTTCCCTATTTGTACGGGAAGCAACAAGCTTCGGGTCTGTTCACAAAATTTACATTGTTTCTTAACTAAAGCATAATTAACATAACATAGAAACTTAAAAAGAGATTAGTGTTGGATGCACCACAGTCCATTAATCATCAGCAAGTGCTTGTGATCACCTAAGACCTGTTCAAGGCTTAAGCACCATGTTAATTCATCCACAACAACCAAACTCTGACTACCTCCTCATATAGCTTGTGCAAGGAACAAATTAACCTTTGACATGTGATCAATGTATTTCTCCTGGGCATAAGTGTTTACATTTTGTAGAGTGTTTGTCATTACTTTTTCCAATCCAACAATCCTCCCAAGCTACTTATGTGTTTTCTTGAGTACCTCATCCTCATCATTGATGTCATCAAGGATGCCTGGAAAATATTTTGATATCTAATTTTTCCAAGTTTCCTGATCCTTCAAATTTGTTTTTTCAAAGAAATTTGGCATGGCCATACATAGTGGTTGGCTGAAGTCACTCAATTCCTATGTCAAGATATTTTGGAAGTTTTCATGTGTATTCATGAGGCTTTGACATTCTTGGAGAAAATCATTATTATCTCCATCTTTTTCCTTGATATGGGATTCCATTTCCTTCATCCTATCAAGCAGACTTTCATGCTCCACGAGGGCCTTGTATGTTCCATTGTGAGCCCACGAGACACCATCTGCATGTTGGCACATATCTTTGAATTTCATACAAATTATCTATGATGCTACTTCAAAAGTAGTAGCCTTCAATTTTATTTTTAGTTCTTCCTATTCCTTTTGAGCCTTTTCAAATTTATGCTTCCATTGAGCAGTCTCAGACATGGCCTCTAACACTTTTCTTTCATGTTCAATTAAAGGAGAGTAAAGCCTTGGAGAAGCAGGCAGCGTATCTTTGTAGTTGGTTAATTCTTGTTTCAACCTATCATTTTCCTTTATCAGTCACTGGTTATCTCTTACTAGCTTTTGGATCTAGGCTTTAGTGAATTTGGCTACATTCACATTCAAGTCAGCAGTCTCCAAGGGATTTTTCTCCCCTACTCTTTGCACCAGGAGATGTCCAAAAATTTGATCATGGTCAATGAGAGAAGGCTACTTGCATGGGGTGTAAAGAGCCCAAATTTGCAAAGTGGAATTATCAAGATTGTACCCTGACCCTATATAGACCTTGTCACCTGCTTCATATGTTATTTTCAAAGTTTTATTCTTTCTCTTCAAAAAAATTTCAAACACAATGGTTGAACTAATATCCCACCTAGGAAGGAGCATAACTCTAGCTTCTTGCAGTAATTCTCTTCCTCTCTCAATAGTCATGTTTCTCATTTCCCTATCAACTTCATGTTGTAACTCTTTCAAGGCATAAGCCTCTTTCTCAGGTTCAATGTCCTTTAACCTTTCTCTTATTAATCTTCCCTTATACTCATATATAATAGACTTAAATTCAAGGGTTTGCACAAAAGTATCATCTGCAACAAATTCCTGACTTGTGTGATGCCTCACATCATCTAATAGCTCATCATAGGCTTCAAAGGTGATCACACTTCTTTCCAATGGCATCTCATATTGGGGTATAATAGGAGCATTAAACTGTGAGACTCCTTCTTCCTCCTCAGTGTTATCTTCTTCCATGGATGGTGAACCAACTGAAAAGATCACTTCAGGAGTAGGTTGAGGTGATAAGTGATCTAGTGGTGTGATATTTTCTACTTGCCTCCTAGGACCGATGCCCCTTCCTCTTTCAAATGCCACAAGTGGCACATCTCTTATTAGTTCTTCTTCATGGAGGATTAATTGTTCAATTCTTTCTATGGGATCATGTGCCTCAAGGAAAGCCCCTACGTAGCCTGGATTATTATTCACCTTCCAAGCCTTAGCATCATAACCCTACTGTAGGAATTCATTCTCATCATGTTTTTTTTTTATTCACAATTTTTGATGACGTCTTCTAAAAGGAAATTATGCTCATACCCTTTCAATTTCTAAAAAAAAATTGCATCACAAATGAAGTGCTCAAGATCAAACTTTTCCCTTTTGTTGCCAACTGGAAAGCCATAATAATCCAGTTTACCACTAACCAAGTCATAGCCTGAATTAGAGATAATAGTGAAATCACCAAAGCATAAAGCGGAAGGCATGAAATTCTACCTCCCATAGATCTTTAAATGCATGAAATCTGAAAATTATAATTGCCTTATGATCTCTAAATAAGCAACTTTATCTGGCACAGTCTTAGGCAGCAAATAAGGTGCAACTTCAAATCCCTAAACCTTGATAACAATACAATCCCCCAACATGTACCAGTCCCCCCAATTGTGATTTATCCCTACTTCATGACCCATATTTTTTGGTTGGAGAAATCTTAAGATCTTTGGGGAGAGGTTGTAGTCACATTTGTGGCCTAGCATCTTGTATAGTGGTTTGACAAAATATTCCTCAAAATATAGTTAGTGGGACCTCCCACACCTGTTGTCCCACACAGATGTCCACATTTGTACAGGCCTTGAATTTCCATCATTATCTAAGTCTTTTATTCTTAATTCCTCACCCAATATCCCCATCACCTTCCCTTCGTATAATATCATGTGCATGAAAAGAGAATAGTGCTTGAAATTAATGGATTCACTGTCATTCTTGATGATATTGAGGGAATTATTGATGGCCTCCGATAAATACTTTTCATAAACATAGGGTCAGGCATTATGGATTTGGATGTCTGTGGCTAAAACCATGGGAGCAATTATCATGTTCTCAGGAACATCAATTCCCAATACTTGACTAACTGAGTAATCAGTGTATTGAAAGTATTCTTCAAACAAAGCCACAAAGAATGGGGCCTTATCTTCACTAGAGAACCTCATAGTTTGGTTACCTGCACCTTTAACCCTATGTAGAGGCAATTTCCACCTCTTGTAACTTGTGTCCATGCTGTGGTATTCCTCCAACAAGTCTTTGATTCATAATTTTGTTTTCAAGGAAGTGTCTAGCTGAAAAATCATGGAAATATAATCTGGATCTATGACCATGAAATGTGACCCATTAGGCAAATGAATTGCTCTCGTCTTCGGATTGTAATTATTTTCCTAGTGTTTCTTCCTATAATGATAAATAAAGAGGTTGTAACCCCTACACGGAGTTCATACATCTCCCAGATTTTTCTATTTATCTACTAATGTCACACACGATGGGTTAAGCTATGTTATTCTTCTGGATTTTGGCCCAAACCCAGGACACTAATCAATTAAGTCTTGATTCAATTTCCTAGCTTTAGTTTTCTATCTTTTTTCTTTTTGTTTGCTTGGGGTTTTTTCCATCTCAACCCTACTCATGCAATGCTTTCATCTACTTACTGAGAAAATACTTTGAGTTGAGTCTAGACCACTTACGTGGATAAATGCTACAAATTTCTAGCTGCCTACCACCGTCCAACTTGGTTCTCCAAATCCTTCAATTATAATTCACAGTGATTTCAACTTCTTTGAGGTTGTATTTATCAAATTTTAGGACACTTCATCTAGCCCTGGTTCATAAATGGTGCTCGCACCACCTTTCTAATCAAGTTTTTCATTAATAGCGATAGTCTCATTGATATTTTCGTTAGTCACATCAATCAAACTAATCATCATTTCATACCTATCAAAGAGACTTTTAATTAAAATGCTCGTTGCTTCTTCAATATGTCAGTATGGTAGTGTTGTTCCCTTCCCTTCTAGTGTATACCACTCTACTGCATATGTTGCTCACCTTCCCGGTGGTATAGTGGTGTATGCTTTTGATCATTACTTGAAGACTGTCGATGAGACAATCTTATTTGTCTTACCGATATCTCAATGTCTCATCAACATTAGATCTTATGTTCCTCCAATGTTGGTTACTGGTGTCGATGAGACAAGTTAATGTCTCTTGATGATATGCCACTGTCTCATCGTCAATCACTTTGTTATATCCAAGAGTTGTGTTTCACCGAGCACTTGTAGATATACCTTGTCGATGTGACATAAGTGATTCCCTCCTTGATATGCACATATCTTGTTGGCATTCACTGTTTTACATCGTCAATGAGATATAAATAAGTCTCTTCGACATAGGGGTGTCTCATCTACATTTATGATTTGTGCTTTGTGCTAATGTTGGGGAGACTTTGGAGGGACTCTCATCGACATGGTGTTGTCTTGGCGACATGCTATGAGCAATCATAAGAGTATTTCAAAGGAGGAATACACTTTGATGTTGTGATCAAGGGTTTTATTTGGAAGCTCACGTGAGGGATTCTATTAAATTTAAGTTATTATGACAGGAATTCTATGCATATGGGGATGTAACAGATGAGTGAAAATTGAAGTATGCAAAAATAATTAGGATGAAATTTTGGCTACAACACAATCCATGTTTTAAAAAGGATGATTCTTATGGCCTAAACTTTGAAATTCTCTAGTAATATTATTTGTGTCGATACAAATTACCTATTGCAATATCCTTAAATTGTTCACTCTTTGGTATGAATTGTTGGCAGAAAAAATTAGGATTACTTGGATGCTTCTTCCATTCATTTTGTATCAACATATGTTCGTGAAGACACAAAATTTAATAGCTCAATCAGGTAGAGCTTTTGTGATTTTCAAATGAAGAGTAAGAAACATTTTTATTTCTGCAACATTACATTCATGTGCATAAACAAAATTAGAAGATTACATTACTAGATTGCACTTATGCAAATGCATATAATATAGGAAAGATTGTACAATCCTTTAAAAAATGTAGTCTTTATTGATAATGTAAATGTATGTTGTTCCACAAAAAGTTGTGGAACTGAATATTTGAATGGATATAATAAAAAAACTATACATTTATAGATACAAAAGAGAAAAATGCACATAAAGAGAAAGGGGAACTGCCATTGCCTCAATGACAAATCTCGGTTGCTTTGTTCTACATCATCTTCAGTCTTCCTGCTTATCTAAGACTCCAAGTTGATGTCTTCCTTGTTGTTCCTATGTTCCCTGCATTTGAGTGAGAAGAGTGTTGTTAGAGCAATGAAGGATCACCAGTCAAAATATGTGCATACATCTATAAACATATAATTTGATCATCATGTGCATTCAAATAACTTGCATACCATAGATGTCTAGAAAAGAAAGAAAGTTATCAAACATATCTATCATATGCTTGGTTTTATCTAACATGTTTTATCATTGTGCAGGTATAGATAAAATTAGGTTGTTTTGTTTATCTGGTTACAACATGTGGGGTGAAATTTGGCTCTCACAAGGGTTAAGCCCAACCTTCTGCCATATTGTTTCATTTGTGAAGGATAATCACAAGTAAACCATCCATGAAGCATTAAAGATCAATATTTGCAAGGATAGTGGAGTATGTTGGTAAGGGGTAATCTCCTTATTGATAAAGATTTATCATTATTAATAAGAACATTCCACTATCAACATAACCATGATTCTGACAAAACTGATCATCAAGGATTCCAAGATAGTTTTCATTAACAGTCTGGTTAAAAGTAAGCATCCCCAAGCATCATAACAATCACAAGAAGTGAACATGAGGGGTAGTCATGTAGATTAAAAGCTTACACAATAGTCATCATTTGCAAAGACAGAGACAACATGTTTCCACAAAAAATTAAATTGAATGCATGAAAGGTACAATGATGAAGTCCATAATAGTGAATGTTGCTTAAGAGGGATTGAAGGACAACATTTTGTATCAAGAAGAACAAGGTAACCTTAAACTCTATTGTACCTAAGTATGACAATACCTGAGCTTCTGGTGTTTATAGATGGAACCTATAGCAAAAAGTGTAGTCTCCATCTAGAGGAACCATCTTCGAAGCTCTTCCCTGAAATGAGGGTTGAAAACATTAGAAGAAAATAAATACCATAATTCTAAAGTAACAATTTGTATCAAGACAAATGTTAGAAAGTATAATTAAAAAGAAAAATCCTTACAATTGGACCTCTAATTGGACCAAATAGATTTATGATTTTATCTTTAGAATGTAGGAACTTTCTCTGTTAGAGCTTCACGACCTGAAATTGGATGTCCAATTGGACCAATAAAATTTATAATTTTATATTTATAATATAGGAATTTTATTTGTTCAATATTCAAGACCTCAAATTAGATTAGAAGCTAGATAAGCAAATTTATGATTTTATCTTTAGAATGTAGAAACTTTCTCTATCGAATATTAAATATGTAAGGTTGGATCAGAAACTAGATAAGCATATTTATGATTTTATCTTTACAATGTAGGAACTTCCTTTGTCGTATATTTGGAAATTCCTACGCATAAGTTATTCTTCCGAGCAAAAACACTCAGAAGTGTTTCACACAAGCTCAAGGTACAATCCAACTTGGTTATTACACCGATAGCAATCCAATTTTTCTTGAACCATCCATACCGGAATGTTGCATCACAATCTATTCTTCTTGCACATAAAATGCCACATATTAACCCCTTCTAAATAAAACTAAAAATACCATGAAACAATGAGTCCCCTATATTAGTAAGTAAGTAGGCAGTCTATAGGGCATAGTTTGATTTTATACAAGGATGCTCATGAAAGGAATCTTCAAGTTACAGTGAGTGAGTTGTTTGAGATTGCAGCTAATGGTGCAATATCCAGTCTTAAAGGAAGTTAGCAAAGTAGTAAATGTGCAAGAAAATAAAATTGTACACAACAAACAATTCACAATGTTATCTTGCATAATGCCTTAAGTTTGAAGAAAAAAATCTCATTGTATCTTGATGAAAGTAGTGACCTTAATGGTCAATCACTAGCAACCATGATTTTAAAAGATGTTATTGTGCTTATTGAGGCAACATTTTAAGCAAGGCAGTGAGTGGCGGTTTGGAACAATGGAAGGTATGAAGGACTTGCTTTATATGCATAGTATGCAGTCTAGCTTAAGACAACGTTCTTAGAAGAGATTGCAGGTGGATTATGGAACCCAAGGGTTACATGATAAAAATTAAAGGAAAGACTGAGATCTATTTAAAAGCCACTATCATGAAGATATTAAAGATGTCAAATGCAAAACCCTAGTAGTTGGAGTAATGAACACAGTGTGAAAGAGGACAGTGTGCTAGGGAAGATTTAGGAGATCTCCACATTATCTAATCACATGAAAATACATCATTTATTTATTTTTTAAAATTAAAATAAATTATTCTAAACCCTATATAGGACACATTGATACTTCAAAAGCATCTAATTTATTTTTTTAAATTAAAAGAAGTAATTCTAAACCCTATATAGGATACATTGATACTTCAAAAGCATCTAAAGGACTTTGAGATTATGCAAACATATGTCAATTAAATACCTGGATTACAAACAGTAGTACGAACATTGTAACCCTTATTGATCAAAGCAAGAATGAGATAAACAACAATGAATCCTATGCCTCCTATCATGCACATCTCCTTGCCATTCTCTGTCATTCTTTACTGAAACACTTCTCCATTTTGGTGGGCTATGCCTAAAAATAAGGTTTCAACAAAGGTTTTATTGTATGTTTATTAAAATGAAAACTCCATTCTGGCGGGATATGCCTGAAAATAAAATTTCAACAAAAAATTTAGAGTATGTTTATTAGAGTTTTACAGTATTTTGGCAGGCTATATTCTTGATTCCTTATTAAATGATTTATTCAAATGGACTGTGACTGATGTGATTTGTTGCATTTAGTGTTGGAAATTATAATGATGCCACGATTACCATACTACCGCCATCTCTCATTATACTGATTTTCGTATGGTGAGGTTTTTCCCTTCCCTTCTATTGTTTACCGCACCACTGCCTTGCTCAAGGCTTCCTGTTGTGGGGTTGTGGTGTATACCACTCTACCGCATATGTTGCTCACCTTTCTGGTGGTATAGCAGTGTATGGTTTTGATCATTACTTGAAGATCTTCTCTTACCGATATCTCAATGTCTCATTAACATTACTTCATTATATCCAAGAGTTGTGTTTCGTTGAGCACTTGTAGATATACCTTAAATCGATGTGACGTAAGTGATACTCTCCTCAATATACCTGTATCTTGTTGACATTTCACTGTTTTACATCGTTGATGAGACATATAAATAAGTCTCTTCGACATAGGAGTGCCTAAACCAGCGCTACACCCGAAGCTAAACTCGAAGCTAAAGTTGGAGCTAAAAGTGGCACTAAACTCGAACCTAAACTCAGAGCCAAAAGCAGTGCCACACTCGAAGCTAATATCGGCGCTAACTACGACACTACTTTCAGTGCAAATTAATGCCTTAATTAGTGCCGACTTGTCCTAATTGATGCAAATAAATGCCAAAAAAAGTGCCATCCCAATAAATAGTGCCGACATTTTCAAAAAAATGGAAAAAAATTACATTAAAATAGTGGGTGGAAGCAAAAAATAGAGCAAAAATGGAGCAAATCACTATAATGCAATTGAACTCCTTAGAAGGAGGAGGATCGACATTAATGACATAGGAAATAAGGTTCACATTATCCTACAATACAAAAGAATAATCATCTTTGATAAAGGGTGTGAATGATATTTTTGAGATGTCAAGGTGGATAGGGTCAACTTTATATTCTCCATTACAGGAGTCAATAAAGTCTAAGGAACCCCAATCATCACTGAGACATGTATTTTCTTGACAAGAAAGTGAATTAGCACCATCATCGGGATTAGGAACTAATGGTGGTGTAACTAGATTTGAAGATAAACAAGGAATTAAATTTTTAAAAGTAGTACAACTTGAAGTTTGGTTTGTTTTAGCCTCTTAATAATAGAAAAGGGACTCAAGATCAGTCTTTATTATAACTACTTGATTGTTATGAATGAATTTGATTGATTTATGCAAGGTAGACAAGACTACACCCATAGAGTGAATCCACAGTCTATCGAGAAGAAGATTATATGGTAAAGTACATGGCATTACATATTATTATTGTACCAAGAGCTTGTTAACCAACATTATTGAATCCATGAATAGATAGAGAAGAAGATGCAAGAGAGCTTGGATCAGTTTTGATTTTAGGTAAAAGATCAACACTACAAACATTGAACGTTGAACTAGTATCATCGAGAGTATGCCTAATACCAATATTATTTACAAACAAAACTATCATTAATGGGTCATCTTGATTTTTCACTTCTGGCTCAATGTAATGCCCAAAATTTCACACGAAAATACAATTAAGGACAAAACACAAATTTCAAATTTCGTTCACTTATGCTTGCAAAACTCTCAAGGTTTACTACCAACGTAAGAAATATAAGAAGGCAAACAACTTTCAACTAGACATAAACTATAATTCTTTTAGATAGGTAACTAAAGTGCCTAGACCATCTTGGTCGAGGCTCGAACGGAGACGGGAGTTCACATCACCCAGACAGACTTGATTAGTTATGTTTACTAATGAGTTTAGATAAAGGAAATTTTCATTCTTAGAGTTTACACAACATGTTGCAAAGAGGTTCATAGTTACAAATTAATTTGACAACCATCATCTTTTGGAACATTGCATTAGAAGGAAATATTATCATTAGTGCATAATATACATGATAATTCACTAAACAACAACTTATTGTAACACATTAGTCTTCATATGTCTTTACAATTTTGCACTTTATATCCTATGATTTAATCATCTAACACTTTCTATATTCTTCATTTTCATGATCAAAATTCCCTCCAACTTTATAAGACACAAAGGCAAACCAAGAAGTAGAAAGTACTATAAATTTAACTAGCTTCAATTTTCCTTGCTTATACTCGTGTATAACTTCTTTTAGGTGAATACAATCTAGGGATAGTAACACACAACAATAATAGAATGTTTACTTGCCTATTTTAATGCCTCCTATTTATATGCTTTAATCCATCATTCACATAATTCACCGTACTCACACATAATTCATTACTTGAATAAAAATGAAACTAACAATTAATTAACCCACGCGAGAGAACTGTACAAATTTTAAGTACAACACCCACCCACTTACATTATTAATTTCTTTCTAACATCTAAGCTTTCTTATTCTTGCACTATCAAGTCTCTAGTCCTTGGCAATGTCTAGGAAAAGAAAAATGAATAACTTTCCATAGATAGTATTTTAATTACAAATCTGTATTTAACGAAGTCCTTCCAAAAAAAAAAAAATCTAAAATTTAACTAACTAACAAGGGACTCGTTTAACACCACATTAGCTAGCCTTCAACTCTCATATCCTAGTTATGACATTCCATGCATTTTCATCTTTAGCGTGAACCTAAGAAATCATGTTCTTTCTTCTTGCTACTTTAGTCTATAAACAACATAGCATAAAGGTTGGGTAATTTGGTATAGTCCTCTTAATTCTTATAGATAATCAATTACTTAAATCAAGTTTGTAGTTTCAACTTTTTCTCTAAGATAAGATGCAACTTTTTCCATTTACCTAAATCAAATTTTCTACACAAAAAAAAAGGTCACAAGTCATAGTGGATTTTCTTAATTATGCAACTTTACTAACCAACAAAAAGGTAAATAAATACATTCTCTTAGGTTTACAAGCACTTAATAAAGGAACACGTTCATGGGCTAGGTCACGATATTAAGTTGCATCTGATTTTCTTTTGCTGGAGAAGGGACTAATCACCTCATAGGTGGCCTCCTCAATTTACTTTCTATCAAACCTCCAATTTGGACTAGGGGGAATTAGAATTGTAAACAAAATTTGAATTTAACAAGGTTTTCTAGGGTGGTACACCTGTCAATCATATTGATTAGTCGTGAGACTTAAAAGTGGACCACTCTCATTAATCATGATTTAAAATATGGCAGACATAATTAGGTTAAATGGTTACACCTTTTTAACGTTATCCAAGGGGTTGTGAAATGTTATTATGCACAATATTCTATTTGGTGCTTTTATTACAAAATTAGTTACATCATTTCATATCTAATCATTAAACTATGACTCTTTTTTTAGGGTAACTTGAACTATCTATTTCAAACTTAAACCTTGAATAAGGCTTGCTAGGTGAATCCTTCAATTAATCTTCTACAACAATTCATTACATCCACTATGGTGTAAGGATATGATTGATCTTACGACGTTTAACTATATGATCAATAATAATTTTTTATTTAATTTATCACACCTATACTAAACCATCCATAATAATTATTTAGATCAAATTTTATAAGAGTTATAAATGTCTTTCCAAGACTATGAGTGTGCAAGGTGGAAAAAATTTAGGTTTCTAGAACATGGCTATTAAGGTGCTTGCATTTGTCCACTAGCTTATTAAACTCCTCATAGTCGTATTTAACATCATCCACCTTTTAAGGTTCAGAATAAAGAATGACAATTAGTTATGAATTTGAATCGATAATCCTCATTAATTCAACCATTATCCTTTCTCGACATTCACATCATCTGCAAGAACATGATGATCCTATTGGTTTGGTCTTCACAAGATTGTGTTTCTTATGGCTAATTATCATTAGCTAAGTATCCACTAAGATCTAATCTTGATTCACATATTTTTACAAATCCTAAGTAAGGTGGTTTATAGAAATTAAATTTCATTGCACAACAAAAGGATAACCTACAAAATTTATTAATTAGGTTCCAATTTAAGAACTAATTGATTTAAATGTAGTCAATATTCACAATGTGCAATACTATGAGACCCATATTAATCCCAAAGTACCCAGTGTTTCAACCTGGGCTCTGATACCGAAATGTAATGCCCAAAATTTCACACGAAAATACAATTAAGGACAAAACACAAATTTCAAATTTCGTTCACTTATGCTTGCAAAACTCTCAAGGTTTACTACCAACGCAAGAAATATAAGAAGGCAAACAACTTTCGACTAGACATAAACTATAATTCTTTTAGATAGGTAACTAAAGTGCCTAGACCATCTTGGTCGAGGCTCGAACGGAGACGGGAGTTCACATCACCCAGACAGACTTGATTAGTTATGTTAACTCATCGATAGACATAGACTTTGTTCAAGTCCCAAGTTATCCAAATAAAATATATAACAATAGTAACTTCAAACTTCATAACAAGAGAACAAGCCTAGGGGCTAGACCTAATTCCTCGGGGGCTCGTCTTTCACGGCCTTGCCTACGTATATATTTCACAGAGGAACCGTAGTTCGACAATTGGACTTTAATCATCATGGTTGGATAGCAAAGGATTTGAACCACTATGTTAAAAAGATGTCCTAACATCAATCCCATTCATAACATCAACTCACACAACAATGATTGTATTAACAACTCAAAGGAAGACTCTAAAACAAATAGGCCTCGATTATAAATATTGGACTAATGCCAATGGACGACTTCCTAGTTAACCATAACTTAAGTAATATTTAATAAATAATACATTGGGGGTAGTTTTAAATACATACAAATCAGAATATTTCCCTCTAGTGGGAGTTACCATTGACACATAAGACCCTATTACATTCATGGAACATATTATCTATTTGGTTTTCATATCTATCAATAACTATTTAATAATACTTATCACATCAATAGAGAATTTGTAGATACAGTATAAATGCTAATGAGAAAACTATTTTGATAACTAGAGAATTATAACAACGCGTTGATCTAATTTTATTCAAGATAACTTTAATATTGTTAGCTAAGGCAAAATGGAATAAAATCAAGACAATGAACTATGGAAAGTTGACATGCTGCTAAATATATGTTATTGCTCTTCCACTACCAATGTATTGTCAAAGGTTAAAATACTAATCTAATGCCATAAAATATCTCAAATTTCATATTCAAATTATTTTATCTTCGTCCTCCCCTATGAATCCCAAAGATATAAATATTAAAAGTAAATATAATTAATGCTTTACTAATTATTTTTCTTAAAATATAATTACATAGATATTTAATATTATATAAAAGAAAAATATTCATTCATTCTACTTTACTCATATAATTACTAAATAACATCAATAAAAGAAACTATCCTTTACATAATATTTTATCCAATAAATATTCTCTAAAAAAGAAAAAAAGAAAAATCATCTAAAAATAGGTGAGATATTATCTAACCCTCTTTTTCCTTATTTAAAGTTAAAGAAGTACTTTTCTTTTTAGAAAGATTTAATGGCATGTAATTTTATTCCCAAGTCTTTAGGCTTTAAAAGAAAAGCTTTCCCTTTTTTTAAATAAAAGCTAAAAGAAAGAATCACAGGAAAAATAAAGCTTAAGAAAAATATAATTTCATCATGATGTAAAAGCACAGGTTTTCCCATTGATTAGAAAATAAAATCCTTTCAATTGATTTCTTACTGTCAAGCGATAAATCTCAAGCATGATAAGCACATACCAACTCAGAGATTCTGGAAATTGCTCTCTAGTCGTGCTCAACATATGGTAGAGGGTTTTGCAATGAGAAATTTACATGTATTGAGGAGAACAATTGTGCCATGACAGGAAAAGTTCAAGAGAGAGCAGATTTGGGTTGAAGGTTTGAGATTTCACAGGAGAACCATGCAATTGTTAATGTAAGAAATCACATTATAGCATCTACTTCGAATGGATAGTTTAATGGTAACATGCAAACAAAGATTTTTAGGAATCAAGAGGAAAATGTGCATATGTAGGCGTGGTTTGGATTGAGAATTCTCTGCCACATAGTTTGCGGACTCGGCGGACTCGCCGCGGACTCGCCACGGACTCGGGAGTCCATAGGCCAGCCGAGTCGACTCGGCACGGACTCGGGAGTCGAGTCCAGGAGAGTCCTGGGTCGAGACTCGGGAGTCCAACCTCAGGACTCGGAGAGTCCTGAGGTCAGACTCGGGAGTCCCAACTCAGGACTCTCCTGTGTGGCTGGGAGTCCAAAGGGCTTAAAAAGAGTCCTGAGGTTGGACTTGGGAGTCCCAACCCAGAACTCTCCTGTGTAGCTGGGAGTCAAAAGGGGTTAAAAACCCATGTTTTTTTAACTTTTTCTTTCATTTTAACACTCAAGTTCGTGAAATAGAGGTCTGCAAATTGAATTGGGGTTGAAAGAATCCAAGATTATATGTGAACATTTATAATCTTATGATGCTATACATTGAAACTATGAGTATTTGATGACTATGAATGATTAAATTTCAATTATTGAGTGTTTGATGATCATATGACATGTGTAATATTTGAATTATGAGTGTTTGATAATCAAATTAGGCTCTTATGTTCTCTAAATGCATTAATTTATTCTTGTAAAACTACGGTTTTTCCAGTCCTAGCCGTCTTTTCCAGTCCGCGCCGAGTCCCGAGTCCGGTCATATTTTTGCTGCCGAAGTCCGGCGAGTCCGAATTTTCCAACTATGCTCTGCCACTACAATTAATGAGAAATATAGAAAGCTTTGATTCAAAATATCGCCTACAGTAAGGAAATAATTAGACTATAAGTGATGTTCGAGCATAAAAGAAACACATTTTCCTTCCTTTGAGACACCATCAAAAGGAATAAAATTTATCACTGGTTTTCATATTGCCTCCTTCTGGGGTTTACAGATCTTATTTTATAGGATATTGTGGGGTTAATATTATTGTTTGCTGGATCTGAATTGACATTTCACGCACCACCTACAACACATTTCCCTATCACCGGCCTTAAGGACTGATTGTAACCCAACGCTGGTTTGAGGGAGAGCTTATTGCCATTTTTGTAAGACATTTCTAGATCTGTGTATAGGATCTGATTGCTTCTTCTTCTTCTTTTTTCTGTATAAACAATATCCATCTACTGCTACTGTTTTCTGATTTATCTTGGTGTTGATAGACCTTTTAATAGTAAGGGTTTATCACTGTGTTGTGATTAAGTATGCAACATTTTCTAATATAGGACCTTGAATTGATCTTCAATAACACATTTTTTTTGTTTTGTTTTGTTTTAGTATTAATCTAAAAAGGATAATTTGTTTATGGTTAGATCCCTTTCCAGTTTAGCGTTTGAATTCTTAATCTAGTCGTCTTCTTTTTTCTTGTGTATTTTACAGCTATAAATCAAAAATACAAAACAAATACAAATATTTTGAAATCACAAAAAGGAATAGAATCATTTTCTGGGTATCCCTTGATGAACACCACCAAAATTAAAACAGCAGGAGTAATGCTTTCACTTACACAAACAAAAATTGCTTTGGGGTGGCATAAGGCTCAGCGTAATATGATCTACTTACAAACAAATTCAAAGTAACAATTAAATAAATAGAATCATTGAAGCTAACACATTTGTAAGGATCTAAACGTACAGTCCAATGTCACAAATGAACATAATATGCATTTATTTTAATATAGGATGGTCGTGAGATCCTACTTAATAGCGCTACACTTGGCAAGGGAATGAGAGATCAAATAGATGAGATAAGTTCCCACAATAGCTTCATTGAAACAGCTTTTTTATAACAGTTCCAGATATTCCATTAGCAACCCTCCATTAAGAATAGACCTTTGAGTCTAGTATATTCTCTATGCATTTCAGCATTATCTTCATTCTCGTTGTCCCATAGAACTCATTAGTTCCTCCTGCTCAGAGAGCATTTGATAAACTTAAATACCCTTACCATGATCCCCTTTACCCAGTCACTAAGACCATCTCGGTCATAATACTCCTGCAAGAATTCTGAATTCTTGCATTCAAATAACAGGTTCCCTCCTAGAAATGATACATTTCACTCAACTCTCCTCCCTAAAAAGTTGTCAACCTACTTTTAATTGATTGTAAAACTCCCCATCATAACATCGCACCTCCCCTCTTCAATGCAAGTTTCAAACTTCATGTATAAGCCATCATTCCCCAACTTCAATAAAACTGCTGCATTTAAAACAAGTGGCTATCACTAGCAGATTCTAGGCCGCCTCCTTCCTCACGTTATCACCCTTATGTGAGCTACCCCCACATGCCACTAAAGAAAATGTCAGAAGAAATGACAAGGTGTGTAGATTGTTTAACCATTTCTATCAAATATGTGACAGGGATTGATAGTTCTTTCATGAAATGCATTAATGGAGAAACCTACACCACCACCCTTATTTAATGTATCTAGTGAACGGTTACCTTACATCCATGCCTATGTGTAGAGTTATTTGTTGCGAAGCATTAGGATGCAACCCAATCCTATTTTCCACTCAATGTCTTGTCAATGCTTCAATAATTCTTAAGATTTAAACGCAGACCCCTTCACAAAATAGCACTCAAGTAAGTTTATCTTTCAGTCATGACTTTGTAATTAAATATTTCAAGAACACCTCCTTTGTACTTGAGTGTAAGTACGCCTATTCAATAAACACCTGTCTCTTACTAAATGGATTCCAATTTATGTGGTCTAATATAATATTTAGGGTTCTCAAAGAGTGTAAACATAAATTAATTTCTGCATATACTCTTTTCAAAGCTCAATGAGCACTGATTTGAATACATTATTTTAGGACATAATAATCTCCCTAGGAAGAAATGATTGATAAGGTTCAGAATGGTCCATGTTATGGGATATTGAACAATTTATTTTTATCAATGCTTATTATAAGCATAAACCACACTATTGACATTCAACTAGGCTAAAAAAGAAGAAGAAGAAGCAATCAGATCCTATACACAGATCTAGAAATGTCTTACAAAAATGGCAATAAGCTCTCCCTCAAACCAGCGTTGGGTTACAATCAGTCCTTAAGGCCGGTGATAGGGAAATGTGTTGTAGGTGGTGCGTGAAATGTCAATTCAGATCCAGCAAACAATAATATTAACCCCACAATATCCTATAAAATAAGATCTGTAAACCCCAGAAGGAGGCAATATGAAAACCAGTGATAAATTTTATTCCTTTTGATGGTGTCTCAAAGGAAGGAAAATGTGTTTCTTTTATGCTCGAACATCACTTATAGTCTAATTATTTCCTTACTGTAGGCGATATTTTGAATCAAAGCTTTCTATATTTCTCATTAATTGTAGTGGCAGAGAATTCTCAATCCAAACCACGCCTACATATGCACATTTTCCTCCTGATTCCTACAAATCTTTGTTTGCATGTTACCATTAAACTATCTATTCGAAGTAGATGCTATAATGTGATTTCTTACATTAACAATTGCATGGTTCTCCTGTGAAATCTCAAACCTTCAACCCAAATCTGCTCTCTCTTGAACTTTTCCTGTCATGGCACAATTGTTCTCCTCAATACATGTAAATTTCTCATTGCAAAACCCTCTACCATATGTTGAGCACGACTAGAGAGCAATTTCCAGAATCTCTGAGTTGGTATGTGCTTATCATGCTTGAGATTTATCGCTTGACAGTAAGAAATCAATTGAAAGGATTTTATTTTCTAATCAATGGGAAAACCTGTGCTTTTACATCATGATGAAATTATATTTTTCTTAAGCTTTATTTTTCCTGTGATTCTTTCTTTTAGCTTTTATTTAAAAAAAGGGAAAGCTTTTCTTTTAAAGCCTAAAGACTTGGGAATAAAATTACATGCCATTAAATCTTTCTAAAAAGAAAAGTACTTCTTTAACTTTAAATAAGGAAAAAGAGGGTTAGATAATATCTCACCTATTTTTAGATGATTTTTCTTTTTTTCTTTTTTAGAGAATATTTATTGGATATAATATTATGTAAAGGATAGTTTCTTTTATTGATGTTATTTAGTAATTATATGAGTAAAGTAGAATGAATGAATATTTTTCTTTTATATAATATTAAATATCTATGTAATTATATTTTAAGAAAAATAATTAGTAAAGCATTAATTATATTTACTTTTAATATTTATATCTTTGGGATTCATAGGGGAGGACGAAGATAAAATAATTTGAATATGAAATTTGAGATATTTTATGGCATTAGATTAGTATTTTAACCTTTGACAATACATTGGTAGTGGAAAAGCAATAACATATATTTAGCAGCATGTCAACTTTCCATAGTTCATTGTCTTGATTTTATTCCATTTTTCCTTAGCTAACAATATTAAAGTTATCTTGAATAAAATTAGATCAACGCGTTGTTATAATTCTCTAGTTATCAAAATAGTTTTCTCATTAGCATTTATACTGTATCTACAAATTCTCTATTGATGTGATAAGTATTATTAAATAGTTATTGATAGATATGAAAACCAAATAGATAATATGTTCCATGAATGTAATAGGGTCTTATGTGTCAATGGTAACTCCCACTAGAGGGAAATATTCTGATTTGTATGTATTTAAAACTACCCCCAATGTATTATTTATTAAATATTACTTAAGTTATGGTTAACTAGGAAGTCGTCCATTGGCATTAGTCCAATATTTATAATCGAGGCCTATTTGTTTTAGAGTCTTCCTTTGAGTTGTTAATACGATCATTGTTGTGTGAGTTGATGTTATGAATGGGATTGATGTTAGGACATATTTTTAACATAGTGGTTCAAATCCTTTGCTATCCAACCATGATGATTAAAGTCCAATTGTCGAACTACGGTTCCTCTGCGAAATATATACGTAGGCAAGGCCGTGAAAGACGAGCCCCCGAGGAATTAGGTCTAGCCCCTAGGCTTGTTCTCTTGTTATGAAGTTTGAAGTTACTATTGTTATATATTTTATTTGGATAGCTTGGGACTTGAACAAAGTCTATGTCTATTGATGAGTTAACATAACTAATCAAGTCTGTCTGGGTGATGTGAACTCCCATCTCCGTTCGAGCCTCGACCAAGATGGTCTAGGCACTTTAGTTACCTATCTAAAAGAATTATAGTTTATGTCTAGTCGAAAGTTGTTTGCCTTCTTATATTTCTTGCGTTGGTAGTAAACCTTGAGAGTTTTGCAAGCATAAGTGAACGAAATTTGAAATTTGTGTTTTGTCCTTAATTGTATTTTTGTGTGAAATTTTGGGCATTACACTCAACAAGAGTTCATGTGGATGGAATGTAATATTCAGTGAATCTACATGATTATGATCTATCAACACATTAACATCTATCAACATAGTAGAAGAAGGAAAAAGAATCTTTTGCAAAGCTTCCTAAAGCATGTCCTAGTAGATTGGAGCAATCTGAAGCAAATCCCAAAGTGAGATCTTAGCAGGAGTGACATGAAGTTGCTCGATACTATTATACTCACCCAATTGCTTAGCTGCAAGTCTAGGTGCTTGAGGAAGGCTTGGTTGAGAAGGTGGTAAAGAATTAGGTTGATTGAGATTTTCTTGATTCCTTCTAGTATTATAAGTATGGGCTACCACTCTATAAGAGGGAGCCTTAGATAGCATGAATTACGTGTAAAGATCTGGTGTATCACTTTAGATAAGAACCCCAAAAATAGAATGAATCCTTTTAGGAGAAGGACTAGTCGTAATCACATAAATGACCGATCTCTTAGGCATTTGAGGAGTGGCAGAGACTACGATTGCATTTATGGATTCATTTGACTTATAGAGGGACTATTTGAAGAAATATGCTCAACATTGATCTTTGGGGGATCAAATGCTAGATGAGATTCCTCATTCACTAATGCATCATCTCTAGAAGAGAGTGCATTGGAATAAAGATGGGGGAAAGTTTTGTTAAGGAAAATATCAATAATTTCATCCTCCTGCCCCAAAATCTCCTTACAATTAGAAGGATTTTAGGAGAGGGGTCAACAAAGAATAATAAGAAAGGAGTAAAGAACTCACTTTCACAGGCTTGTAATATAACTTCTTAAAGTTTCTAACAAAATGGGAAAGGGACAGAAGGAAGGAAACTCTAGTTTATCATAGCAAAATGCAAAGAACCTACTAACTATTCGATAACTAAAATCTCGGATATATACTAGAATAATAGAGATGAAAGTAAACTAAGTTAATTAAAAAGGAAATGATAAAGATGAAAAAGAAGAAAGGGGACACTCACGAGAGGTCCAAGAATGAAGTATCCAGCAAATCTACGCCTTCGATACCTACACACATATGAATGAGCAAATGGTTGGGATTGTTTTAGAGGATTGCCTCAGTCAACCCCCACTTTGGTGTTTCCACCTCCATGGATAGATAAATAGATAGATAAATCAAAAGATAAATAGAAAAGATGATAAATGCATAGACAAGGGATGTGATAAATCCCAAGATGCTCAAATGCGTAAGACAAATAGATATTACCAACAAGGCTTGAGGAAGCCAAAGAGGGAGAGAGAAAGTGAGAGAGTTGTGAGAGACAAGAGATTTGTAAAAAAATTTATGAGAGCTTAATACTATTATGGAAATTTGTAGAGAGTTGTGCAAGCTTGAGAGAGAGAGACCAAGAGAGACATGTAGAGTGAAAAAGATATATTTAAAAGAGAGATGAGGAGGGAAAAGGAGGTTGGCGAGTTACAAATTTTCTCGAGTCGTTTTCACTAACCTAGGTAGTTGACAAGTGGAAAAATGCTTGGGAATGACCTTTGAATGTTAAAATGTCACGGGATTCTAGCACGGCATGTAGACGTCCCTGCAACATGCTAGTGTCCAAACAAATTATGCTAAAAAATGGTGGAAAATGAGAAAATCTCATGGTTAATGCAAAAATGATGCAAGAAGGTAGTTATTGACAAGGAAGTTGAGCATATTGAGAGGGAAAAGGCTAATGCTAAGGGATTTGACACTAAAGTGGATACAAAAGTGTAGGAGAAATTGTAAGGGTATGCAATTTTTGACTCTACAACTCTAAAGGCATTTTCCTATTTTTTAATCTTCCATGTTATGACTTTTATGGATAGAGACCCATTGCAAAACCAAATTAACTATACAAAAAATGATGTTTTAGCTTATGAGGAGTTCACAATTAAAAGTAAAGAAAAAACCTAAAGTAGTAAGAAAATATTTCACAAAAAAATTGTTTAATAATTCCATAAGGATACATTCACTCTTTTTTCCACATATAAACTCAAATCTATGTTAATCTTGTGCCAAATAAATTGGAAGCATAAAGAAAGCATTAAACCTTCACTTAATTTTTTTTATCAATAAGCACTACTAGTGGGGGCAGCTCCCTTTTATTAAATTAAAAAAGAACCAAAAAATAGATCTTGCATCAACCCCTAAATGGGTGTGCTTTGCATTATATCTCCAATTTTCTGCTTTCTTAGAGGATCTTAAGATCATCGGGTGCTTTTGTTTTGAAGTTTTCTTCCTCTTCACCTCAGTCCATTCTTGTTCAGTTTCAAAAAAAAGAGGTCAACCATTCCTAGTTTCTACATTTGATTCCTTCCTATTACTGGTTGTTGGAGTGACCAAAGATATATAGATGAAATCTCAGAGTTGGTATTCACCAAATTGGGCGGTGAGGCCTCCATGCTAACATCTATTGTCTTTCTATCAAGAACGATCTCTTCGGATTGGTCATGCACATCGACTGTAGAGGGGGGACCCAAAGTTGGAACCAATTCCTGAAGTGTGGAAGAGGAAGCATTTGCATTCTTCTTGGGAGGAGAGATGATAGTGGTAGGAATCAACCTCGTCCCACCAAGAGGGTTTGTTGTTAGGTGTCATGTCCCTAGAACACAACCATAAAATAACATAAGACTTATTTTAAATATTAACCATTTTTTACCATTATAACTATAATTGTCAAAGACAATATTATAATTATAGATATAAATAAATATTCTAATCATTGTAATATAATAAATATTAAAATATATAAAACTAATATCCAACACAAACATAAATAACATTATAACTCCCAAATATAACATAAAAATTAAACCTAAGGGACATTACTTGATGGAGCACCACATAAGACTTCACATGACTAGAGATCTTCTATTATGGCGAAGTTCAAAAGGACGATGTAACATCTGAAGTATCGTGGCTCCCAAATAAAAGCAAACACAGTCTACTCTACCTTCAGTAGTAAGATATAGTCTCTTATGGGACCCGATATCTTCCAAAAAATTGCGCTAAAGAGAAGACCCCAATTCCTTTGGACTACGGTAATTGGAAATATAGATGGCGGTTACAAGATGATCATCGGCTGACGTTGCCATTCAAGCAATCAGGTATAAATAAGGTGTAGAAATAAGAGTAGAAATCATCATAGGGAAGAATAAGAGAAGACGTGTAATAAGAACACTAGGAGATGGCAGCGATCAGGTGAGGTATTCTCATTTAGTAATAATAATCTGGCACACCAAAATATCCGATTGATGAATGTTTTTTAATGCTTGAATAAATAATCGTAAGGTTGTCTACTGTAGATATCCTTGAAACATATATACTTCCTAAATGACCAATACGATGATAAATTCAAGTAATCTGCTTATTTTCTGAAGCTTTAGATATATACTAAACCTCTGTGATTGTTGCAAATAGAATTATTTTCTGAGGCTTTATATATTGCATGTTTTGTCATATATGCCATTTAGTAGAAGTTAGGAGGACTAACATTATGCAGGGAAATATATGTTTCTTAATTTGTTTAGCATTAATGACATTAACTGATTATGCTTTGATCTGATTATTAATGAAATATTCCATTAAGACCATCATGACTATAACTTATGAATTGTTAGTGATTTCTCTTAGCATTATATTGATTATAGGCATGAAATAAATCTTGGATGAATGGAGATATATCTGACTATTTAAAAGATTGTCTTCATGAGTGTTTGCTACTTATTGGGAGGTAGGGTGTGAGGGAAGTGGTGCCTAAAAATCCCACTCAAGTCCGCCCCTAGGACCCAAGGCAGGGATGGGCTATGGAGGGGTGGCAAGTCCACTTAAGGTTCCACCTAGTCCCAAGGCATGGGTTGGGCCATGGAGGGGTGGGGGTCCCACCTAAGATCCATTGCGGCCATGGAGGGTTGGTAGGCCTAGACTGCTTAGCGCTCCCTGAATATCCCCAATAAGTTAAGTGTCTTCCAAGGTGATGACATGGGTGGAGAATGCAATTACTAAGTCCCCGAGAAGAGAATATTATGGTGCAAAATCTCTTGGGCTTGGCAAAGGACTTGGGAAAATCCATCCATTGTCACTCCCCATATGTCTTCTTAAGTGCCTTTATGATTATGTTATGTTTTGGATATCTAGATATTGTTGTTAATGAACATATATACATGTGGAAATTTTGTTAATTGATGAATGCAAACTTCAATCCAAGGTCACTTCATTAAAGAGAAAATTTACTTGGAGAAGACGGAACCCTAAACCCAAGCAACAAGTGAAATCTAGGGCAAAGCAAGACAAGGGACATTACATTAGGGCAGCCTTAGCTCGCTCAATAGCGTGTCTCCTTCCACATTGCATTGTAACATGTTTTGTTGCAAATCATATTCTACACCTAAAAGCATTTTTTTTGCATTCTATTAGCTGGCACCATTGCCTATTTCCTACTTTGAGAAAAAATTGTGCTAAAAGAACTTTTGATACATCCATTTCTATGTAAAGGTGAGCAAAAGTCGAATTTTCATAGTTGATTGCTTCTTTTCAAATGCTATGATATTTTCCCAAGCCATTGGCAATTTCCTTCTGACAATCAATTTCCCAAAACTGAAGAGGAAGGGAAGGCAAACGTACCCACAAGAATGCAATAGAAAATGTCTATTTTTGTGGGTCAAACGAAGGAAACCAATATTTCATGCACAAAAAATCACCTTGAAAGAACCATGAATTATTCTTTACCTTCCATGGATTCAAATTTTATGATGAAAAATCCCTTTTCACATGGATAAATACTAATTTCTTC
Organism: Sequoia sempervirens; assembly: GCA_007258455.2. Lineage (NCBI taxonomy): Eukaryota > Viridiplantae > Streptophyta > Pinopsida > Cupressales > Cupressaceae > Sequoia > Sequoia sempervirens. The sequence continues at coordinate 247,062,365 of VDFB02000013.1, read as the reverse complement.
CTCCAAGTACTCTTTCTAATTTTGACCTATCAAGAATGGAGATCACATATTTTTGGCCACACCTTAGTAAATCTACATATGAGGGCATGATCTTGTAAAAATCCTTCTCTATTACAAGTGAAATTACCCAAACAGATCTCAGGGGTAGAGGATGAGTGTCGGAAAACAAAAGGGGGGCTCAGTATAGCACCACCATGAGGAGAAGGCAGATTGGAGAAGGCAGATTGGAGTGAACATGAGTCCTTGACCCATTATTGTCGCCATATGTAGCAGAGCTTTCCTTCTTGCATCAAACAAAGCTATCCAACCCCCCAATGTGTGAAGCCCTAATGGGCCCAAGCAGAGCAGACCATTCATGATCTGCATGTAACAAAACCTTTTTCTAGTGCTCACGTACAAGACAAGTGTTTGTGACCTACGAGTTGAGGTCACTAGCCAGCCCATGGCGGGTGCGACATCGAACAGAGGGGTGTGATGCACGGAGGGTGTCCACAAAACTTCAATCTACACACTGTAAGGACCCCCCACATCAACCATCGAGGGAAGGATTAGATTCCACTGAGCCCTTATCCTCATCTGTAGAGGCATCCCCTTCATCACCAAAACCCTTAAATCCATTCCGTGTAGGAGGAGAGAAATTTTTTGCAGCATCAGACAATGGGAAGTTTTTCCTGGTGCCTCCATCCAAACCCAAAGTCCCATGGACCTGCTCCCAAATGAAGAGATTTCCCACATTATGTGCTTCACCGCCACCACTAGAGACATTCACAATAGGAGAAGATGTGCAATGAGGAGAGGGCAAAAGGAAAGTAGAGCACGACATTTTCAATTCAACCTTCACTTAATATTAATCAATGTAATTTTATTTTTTATGAGAAATACCTTGCATGGTTTATTAAGTAATCTTATTAAAATCTAAACCTTCTAAAATGAATGGAAAGGAGGTGATGGCAGTGCTCTAAAGCTAGGGGAGGAAGATGAATTGTATCTTCCATTTGAGAGTTGCACTTTCTCCTACAATTAAATCTAATTAGTACTCTTAACTACTCTATGTTTCTTCATTGCTTATCTCTTCTTCATTCCTTTTGTTTGATTTTATTTTATTTATGCTTGGTTTTCCATTATTTTAACTAAATAGAATTATAGCTTATGGGTGGTAATTTAGTAAGTTCATGATTTTTTTGAATTGTTAAATTATAATTTTTAGCAAGTGTCTTGAACCTTGTGCTAGCATTAAAGTAATAATTATTACTGAGATTAAAATTATGGTTGATAGTGCTCTATAAGTACTAGATACCTCATTCTCCATCCCTACCACTTGTGCCTGTATAGGAGTGAATTTGCACCCCTTATGCAAATTCCCCTTTTACCCTTCCTCACTTTAGAAAACCAAATTTGAAGGATAAATTCCACATAAGCCCACTGCCTTTGTTCCACTTGGCATCTGTTTTGTGCGGCAGCAGATGAATAATTGTCAAGGACGCCTGTGCAGCACGCTTATGACCTTGGCAGATTCCTACATATAGAGCCTACAGAGGCGTTACACTTCTCATTAGGGGTCAATTTGTAATGCCCTCTTCAACTAACCGACCTAAATATGGAATTTTTTCTCTTCTCTTCTTCAAATTTACTCTTCCTTCATGCATTTCAACTTCTTCACAAGTCCAAGCAACCTTCTAAGCATTCAATTCATCTCTCCAAGCCATTCTCTAAGCATTCTACATAGCTTTTCTTGCATCCACCACTCTCAAGCAACACTTTGCACTCCATAGCAGCAACAAAAACATTCTTTCAACTCCATAGAGCAAGTGTGGAAAAAAACCATTGCAACAGGGGCTTGAGTCCTCTCATTTTCTCCTTCATTAGGTAGTGAGCTCTTGGTGGAGGTGGTAAGCTTTCTACTTCTCTCCTCTACGATTTGGTTGAGTAGTACATTACCGTTTGGTAGTGTTTTTGTGTTCTTTACTTCATTTCCTTCTTTATCATATATTTCTCCATTGTTGCAAACTTGGTTGTCCGTGGAGGTGGAAACACCAAAACAGGGGTCTGACTGAGGCAGGCCCTATATAGCCCCAACAAATTTTCCTCTCTCTTGTGTGTAGGCGGACATGCATTTGGAGCTAGCTGGCGAATAGGCTCTTTTGTGAGATCATTCTTGTCACCCTAGCTTTAATCTACTTTCTTTATCATATCTGTTTATATATTTCTTACTTCATAGTGTTGTTTTGTTCTCCTAAAAACCATTAGCTAGGCCGTTAGTCTATTTTCTATTGGTTAACCTTTTCTTTCTAGTCATTCGATCGTATAGACATTAGCACACCTGAGAGATTCCAACGCGCCACACTGTCATCCCAAAATCACGATTTTGTCCTCGGACAGAGAGCTACTTGAGGCACAGTGTTGAACCTGAAAACCGGCTCGCCTAGCCCCATTTTGAGTCTCAGGTCTGCAAAGTGATCAAAGTACCTCATATTCCTCATCATTCTCATCCCTTATTTCAAAATACCCCTTTAAGGTGAGGTAAGTTAGGGCAGCCTTCCCCTCTTGGCTCTCTGTGACCTGGGGCCTTGAACGTGGTCGGTCCCCCTCTCTTACATTTTTGGTGAACCCAACGTGAACCATTTTTGGTTCTGTTCTGTGATACTGAAAGTTCCTTTCCTCGTATCTTAGGAGTGTTGTATGTGTGAGTGATGTGAGGCTTTCGCCTTACAACCCAACCTGCGACCCCTAGTAGGCATAGTTGGAAGGTTCCAAAGGTGTTGCATAACATAACCTTAATTGGGTCACCGTATTATCCTTTAACCTTTAGGGACTCTGTGAAAGTATCATCTAGTGGGCGCAATGGCCTTTTTCCTACATCATCCTATCCCCTCTGTGTAGCCTGTGAGCAATGGTGCTAGTATAACCTTCACTTCACATGACCTGTCGATGGGTTTTAATAAGGAATTACCATATCCTCTCTACATCCTTGTGCGAATCAACAGAAACATTGTGGTAGGTGTTCTCGTTGATCTAATGTCTCAAGTAAACATCATAATTGAGGAGATCATGCTAATTAACTTTTTGCATAAAGATGGGTATGATGCACCTGTGACCACCATCTGCATGCATGAAAGACTTTATGTGCCCCCTTTGGGTAGTATTGTCCTGTCAGTTTTGGTTGGACCTAAATCCGTGAAGCTTTTGTTCAACATAATCCCTTGGTCTGAACTCTTTAGAGTGAAACTAGGTATCCCTTGGTTAGTGGCTATGCATGTCATACCCTCGGTCATGCATAAATGTTTAAAGTTTATCCACGGGGGTTTCGTGCATGTGATTCATGACACCGGTTATAAACCATTGGTTGCTCGTGTTAGTTACTCCTTAGATTACTCTTGGCTTGTACCCATTGGTCTGCTCCTATCTAGGATGGACCTACTGCATTGAACATATCAAAATTATAAGAAAGGACGCCTAAGGCTGAAAGTGATATGCCCTTCGTCACCTTATGTTGTTTCACATAGGGCTTGCCTAAAAGCTGACAATGATGTTGCCAAGGCACGTAGAAGGGAAGAAGAGAAGTGGTCCCAAGATCCTCCTTACTCTTTCGTTGTTCAGCCTGACACTACCTCTCACCCCGTTAAGGCACCATTAGATTTTTTTCTACGTTTGTGAGAGAATCTTATGGTTCCTGCTTGGAAAAAGCCCAAGTGTCCCGCATTTGAGCTTCCTATTTTTCCCACAGAGCCTAGGCTTCTTCGGTATAACAGGAAGAAAGGTCCCCATGGAGAGTCCTCTTTGTCTCAACCTCTCTAGCCTCCCACCACTCCTACTCCCGAAGTAGTGAATGGGAAGAGGCCCACTGCCAAGGCACTTGAGTCGACTCCCCCTATCGTTTCTCAACCTACTCCTCTTGCTCCCATTTAGGAGTATGTTCCTCCACCAAAAATGACTATAATGGATACTCCCATGGCTAAGCAAGAGCCTTTTATTCCTTCGCAACCTCCGGCCTCCGGTTCTAAGAGTCACAAAAACTGCCTTGTGCACAAGCACAAGCGTTGAAAAAAGGCTCTCATGGCTGAGTAGGCCACCTTACAAAGGAAGGAAGAGGAGACTATTGTCCCTATATCAAGGCCTCATGTCGCATCCTCCTCTCTCCTCCCCTCTACTTCCATTAAAACCAACTTTGTATCACTTTTGGCTTCCATTGTGAGTGTGAATGCACCTGACTCTAAAAAGGTGCAACTGTTCATCGCTCCTTCAATGGAGCTTCCTTTATTGACGTCCCTTCTGAATGTCCCACCTTTCCTGAAACCCATGGATATGATGAACACTTTGGTCATATCTATTGTGGTTCTCTCCTTCTCTTTCTCTACACCTCTTGCCTCATCTGTGGGGAGTTCACATCCCTTGACGAAGTAGAAGATGAAGGGAAATTCTTCCATAAATGAGGAACATAAGAGGAGCTCGCCTTCTACGAAAGGTGGGCTCGTGCTAACTTGTTTTGTCCTAGTGACAGAACTAGTCCCGGCTTCCCTTGAGTTCATCGCTGCTCCTAAGTCACTCGGTAAGCCTAGCGATGAATCTCAGGCACAACCTTCCCCTTTTGTTAAGGTACGACATGACACTCCCGTAAAGTGCATTTTTAACTCTCTAGATGAGGTTCTGACCTTGACGGCTATCTTTGTGAAGTCGCTAACCTTAGCTCCACAAGAGCTCGATGGAGAGGACTTTGCAGGGCCCTCTTCCTTAGCCCTTGTTGTGGGAGGGTCAAAAGCTCCTCCTCTTAACATTCCACCACTACAGGCTCATCCTCCTCTCTCCTACAATGATCTAAAGTGGGAAGCAAATGACGTCTTGGTCGATTAGTGTTAGGGGGAGGCCCCTTCTTTATCTTTAGATTAGATGTGTGTGTGTTGTGATGTGTTCCCCTGTGATCATGCTATGTGTGTCTGGATGACCCTCATCACCCTATTGGTGTTTGGATACAGGCGTGGTTTTTGCATCGTAAACCTTCCTCTATTTGTATCATTATTCTTCCATGTTTTTGACTTGATTTTCGCTAAATTGGGGATGATGCAAAATGTTGGGGGAATTTAGGCTGCCCTTCCATACATTGACCCATTTTTTATTTTTACTAAAAAATGGGTCAATGTATGGAAGGGATGCCTAAATTCTGACCCCGAAATATCAAGCTACCCTATGCATTCTTCACATGGTCTGATATAGTAGGGGGTTGATGATAGTTCATTTTATATACTATTACTATACATATATATATATATATATATATATATATATATATATATATATATATATATATATATATTTATGAGCAATTCTAACCCCGAAATATCAGGCTACCCCTGTGCCCCTTGTTCGTGTTTTCTTTCTCTCTTGCTTTTCCTTTATCTTTCTCTCTTCTTTGCTTGAGTTGTCCCTCTTATGTGTGACAACGCCACTTCTTCAACACTTTGATTTTTAGAAAATGCATTTGTTGCCAACGAATCTTTTCTTGAGAATCTTCACAAGATTCTTTTTAAGAATCACATTCTCGACTTGAAACCCTAATGGAACATGTTTCCTTCATCATGGGTTCATAAATAAAGAATTAGAGAACCTTCCTCTAAAGCAAGAACAACTTTGATCTTCCCCTCGCGTGGGGGCATATTCTTCCTTTTGAATTCCTTGATGAAGTGAACATCTTTCAAAATGATTCCTTGATGATGAATCGATTCGAGAAAGAAACATCTCTTTTGTGCTTTCAAATAGTGTATCCCTTGAGTGGACCCCTTCTTCGTGTCGGGTTCCTAAGGGACCCCTTTGAAAGTTTCCAACTTGTTGACGATCTACGTGACTGTCCACTTACTTGCATGTGTGGTCACTTTCTGACATGTTCTATCTGTGGGTAAACATGTCACTTTAAAGGTGCACCTACGAAGCCACTTTTTGCCTCTGTGGAGTCTACCTTCCTTTGGTTTCCTCCATGTGGGAGATCTTGGGGGATACCTCCCTACAGGTATGTGAGCCTGTAGGATGCTTCTTTTGAGCTTCCTCCATGTGAGAGATCTTGGGGGTCGCTCCCCTGCAGGTCTGCAGGTCTATAGGGCACTTTTCTTTGGGTTTCCCTCATGTGAGAGATCTTGGTGGACACCTTCCTTGGAGGTCTATGGGTCTATAAGGAGATTTCTCAACTTCTTCCATGTAAGAGATCTTGGGAGACGCCTCCTTGCAAGTCTGCAGGTTTGTAAGGTGCTTTTCTTGGTTTCCTTTATCTGAGAGATCTTGGAGGATACCTTCCTTGCAGGTCTATAGGCCTATGAGGCAGTTACTTCTCGGGGCTTCCTTCATGTGAGAGATCTTGGGGGTTTCCTCCTTGTAGGTCTATGGGCATGTAAGATGCTTTCATTCTTTAGCTTCATAGTTATGCGAGGCTATCAAGTCCTTTGCTTGTTCCACACTCTCAAGTTCGCCAAATCACGGTTCGCTTCCTCGACGGTTCAGGTATACATTTCTAACTCTACTACTTCTCCAATATACTTTACCAAATCACTCTATCAATATTTGTACTCACTAAAGTAGGGAAAAAATGTATAGCAGCAAATTTTCACCCCTTATGCAAATTCCCCTTTTACCCTTCCTCACACTACTGTATTTAACTCCACTTTCCGACGAACGTTTGTTGAACTGTCGACAAACTATTGTCAGAATTTTGATGAATCTCTTAGAAATTTTTCATTGCTGAATTTTCGTTGGCATCCCAATGAGCTTCAAAATGTTGAATTCATGACTAAACTTAATCGGTTTCCGCCATAAAAAAGGGACCTCATGTTCATCGTAATATCGACAAACATTGCATCGATCTAGCGATGAATAGTAGCCATAACACATGTGGCATGCGTCTGCCAAATCGTCAGAAAAACATGAGATGTTTGTTGAAATTGCAACCAAGTTTCATCGAAATTTGAACAAACATTTGTCTTTTGTTCAACGGTCTCATGATCGGAATGAGATCAAAATTGTGTCCCGTAGCTATAGCTATATCGGGAGGACTGACTTGTGGTCTCATCGATGAGCACGAGGAAGTATATCGACGAGACTTATACCATTAGGGTAAGTTCTGAATGTTTACCTGACCTGCTATGTCTCACCGATATATTCCCAGTGCTCCTGTCGATGAAATAAATGACAGTCTCGCCGATGAAACTTCATCAGTGAGACTTAAATGTTCAAGCCAACATATATTTTTCATGTCGAGATGACTTGTCTTGCTGATAGATTATCTTCATCAATGAGACCATAAGCCAGTCTCCCCGATATTCCGACAAACATTCATCATTTATTCGATGATATCGCCATTGGAATGAGATCAAAATTGTGTCGGAGCTATAGCAACCTCGTCGCACCTTTTTTTTGGTCAGACTGTGGCATCAAAATTTTGACGAAATGTTGCAGTTTTTTTTTTTTTTTAAGATTTATCGGGAGGACTGACTTGTGGTCTCATCAACAAAGCACGAGGAAGTATATCGGAGAGACTTATACCATCAAGGTAAGTTCTGAATGTTTACCCGACCCGCTATGTCTCGCCGATGAAACTTCATCGGTGAGACTTAAATGTTCGGGCCAGCATATATTTTTCATGTCGAGATGACTTGTCTTACCGATAGATTATCTTCATCAATGAGACCATAATCCAATCTCCTCGATATGTCTTCTTTAGTAATCCCGATTGCTACAACAGTTTTGATGTCTCATTGATGTGCGAAAAAGTTCATGTAACCCATAATAGGTCGGGAGGACCCATACCAGCTCATGTCGATGTGATTTGTTTGCTAGAAGGATTTTCAGGAGTAGAACGAGGTGATCGTGGGTAATTATATTTTGTAGGGCCAATTACATCCTTTTCTGACTCAAAATGTAGTTATTATTGAGAAATTTGCATGAGTAAATCATTATAAAATTTTGAGTGAATCATTATATTTTGTAGGGCCAATTCACATAAACTACTCAGAACTAGGGAAATGCAGAATCAATGATACCTCAATTGTTGAACCAATTGTTTGAATGATGTGATCAAAAACACTTTCTCTTTCAACTAAATGAACGCCATTGGAGAAGTGACTTATAGATGATACATGCAGCTATGGGTCTTCCATTATTAAAGCCAACATCTTCTGTGATACACTTGATCAATGCATCTTGATTTTCCTGAAACCAAAATACCAAAAAAATGTAGTGTCCGGGAATAAAAAAATTTCCAGAGCTTTATAATATAATGTGCCTAAGCAAAAAAGTGATATAACTAGAAATACAAATAGAAGAGATAGATACTCCTCTAGAAGGTCAGAATCATATACTTGATGCCTGTTAGTGAGAGTCTTTTGTGGCCTCTACTCTCCATCAATGATCTCTTTCAAGGAAGACATAGGAGTCTGTGAATTTTTCCAAACACATCTATTGGTTAAAATATTATTGAAAAATAATATTACTTATTTACAATCGGGAGAAGGAGATAACTAAAATTATACATAAAAAGATATAATTTGTTAATATTGGACAACCATGAGTGTATGATCATGATGGAATTTACCATTTTAAGGCACAAAAATGGACAATACATAATGACAAGTCAAAACTTAACCTCCTTGAGTTAACAACACAAGCCAAACTAGCTTTGGTCTCTACTAAACAATGTTGCAAGATCATTGCCCACACACAGAAATTTGTGCTTCTGACAGTCCACAAATGCACCTACACAAGAAAGTACACACAATAATAGTGCTCACAAATATTCCAATGCCATTGTAGTAAGAAAGGTTCAACAAGATATTGCAGCAATACGAAGACATCTTTCTATCCCTCTCAGTCCTCTCTCTATCTCTTTCTATTTGCTGATATAAACTTATATTATACGAAGACAACACAGAAATGATAACTATTTGGTGGTATGACCATTCGAAGGATTACATGTTGGCTTCACATGCATTACAAAACACCATACATGACATGTATTTGTTGATATAAACTTATATTAAGTGTTGATCATAGAATAGATTGCTATAGCACTCCAAAATTGAGCCAAATCTCATAAAATAACTATCAAAGTATTAAAGGACAGCAAAGTATCTTGCAAGAATGAAGAGGAATGTTGGTGCAGGTTTGTGAGATAGTATTTATCCATCTTGAGGTTGCAAGTTCTGAAACATGGATGAATTTGCATACTGAATTGTAAATTCACTTTTACAAAATATTCCAAAAGTTGTAGTATAGGAAAATAATTGGAATTACAAAAAGAACAATTGTACGAGAGTAGACAAAATGTTGCTTTTGTTTCAGAGGTAGTGTTCAATACAATGCTAGCAATATAGAGAGGACTGTAATAAGATCAATACCATAACAACAAAAGGGGGGGCATTGAAAAAAAATCACATCTGTGTCTATATCCATGTCCATGCAACTCTTATTGAAACTAGTGCATTGTTATTTATTGTTACACGTACAAGTCATGTATTGTTATTCTTCCAAAACTTCTCAGACATCCAATCAACTACTTATATACATGCAACTCCTTTCTTGGACCTTCCTAGATATATCCAAGATCATAGGGCTTGGATACAACAATATATGTAGTACATACTCATGTATTGAATAGAGTTCTCTTCCTAGTCTATATGTTTAAGAATTTTAGGAATAATGAATAAATATAACATAGTATAAAGAATGATTGTTAATGATGGTTATTTTAACTTACACACCCCTTTTCACCCCCTATTCATTGTAAACTATGCATAACTTGAACATATTAAAAAAACTATAGCCCACATTGACATTGTATGCCACATTAATCCAACCATATGACAAAAGATAAGTGATCTAGCCTCTTGAATGAATGTAAGTAGAGAAATTTTTGCATACCTGCAGATGGTACAAAATTTCATGGTTAAGTGGAAGCCTCCCATCAACAACAAGATCCAAATATCTTTGTATCTATCTCAATCGAGCCTCTAAACCCTTCAAAGCTGTCAATTTTTCCACTAACCTGTTATGCACAAAAGTCAAATTTTAGAGTTATGTCACCACTAAAAATAAAAGAAATAGAGCTTTGAAACCAAATCCACACACAATACAATGTGGTATTCATAGAAATCCATACAAACAAACTAAACTCAGAACATTGGAATGGAAACAACTTCAAATTATGATACAGAGCATGGATTCACTTTACTCAACTGGAGGCACATTTCACAATAATGGGTTCTTCATCTAAAACATTTGTACGAGGTTCAAATAGTAAACAGATTGATGAAAGATAGAGGAATTAAAAAGATACTTGGATGTAGTTGGATTGAAGGCCATAAACTGGTACATGTTTTTTGTGTAGGAGTCATATCACATCCACAAACATGGCAGAGCTATGCAAAGTAGGAGAAATTGGCTTGGAAAATGAAGGCATCAGGGTATAAAGAATCATTTTTCTGCCACCATAGTGAAAAGTTAGCACTTTCTTTCATCTTTGCATATTGGTTTGATGCTTCAAACGATGCATTTCTTATATTCAAAAGTTCATTACCTTATTGAGCTTCTCTTTGTTTCGAGAATAGTTTAATATTCTCTACTTAACAAGGCCAACCACGTGATGGTGGAAGCTCATTTGGCCCCTCCCCCCCCCCCTCACATCACTCTCAATTCCCCATACCCGATCATATAACATTAATCATTCATTCATCCATTAATAACATATAACATTCATTCATTCATCCATTAATAACATATAACATTCATTCATTATCATATAACATTCATTCATTAACATATTCACATTCATTCATAATATGATTGCAATCACTTTTTTTTTGTTTCTTTTTTGAAGCTACAAAAAGCTTAAGTGGAGTATTGTTTTCTAAATCATTTGTCCCCCCTTTAATTGTTTTTCCCTTTGTTTGTGATCTTAATCTATGCCTAGTCGTGTACTCACAGCGTGGACGTCACTGCAAGGGGGGGTCTGCTGCAATAACAAAGAAATGTTAAATTGATATGTTTTATTATTATTGTTACAAGTATTTCATTAATTAAAAGAGCATTAGAGTGGTTCTCTTTACCTGATGGGGCCACATCATGTTCCTAATCTTCTCTTATAGCCTCATGCTCAACATGTTGAACACCCTCTAAATTGTGATCTAGAGTTGAAACAAGAAAGGTTACATTAATTAATACACCAATTGAAATTAAATATGTTTAAAAGAACATTAGAGTGGTCCTCTTTACCTGATGGGGCCACATCATGTTCCTGATCTTATCTAACCTGATCGTGCTCAACATGTTGATCACGCTCTACATGCTCTAAAGTTGAAACATGAAAGGTTACATTAATTAATACACCAATTGCAATTAAATATGTTTAATTGTATTAATCCATACTGTGTTTTGTATAGAACATGAATACATCCAGTACCAGGATGCACACCATGACCTTCATCTACAGGTTGTGCTCCACCCTCACCAGGATGCATTCCAATGTCAGGTGCAGTATTATCATTGCTTTTCTATTTAAAAAAAATAGGTACATAATTACTTTATGGTGGAAATTCATATTGAATAGATTGCACAAGTATTCAATTTTAAATAAACTTTATTGAGTTCATTTACCTATGTGTCAGATGCAGTGGAAGATTGTGTTTTCCTAGTCAAGACTCTTAGGCGTTCAGCCATGGCTCCATAGCCTTGCTGGAAGGCAATCTTCAGGTCCTCTTCTGTGGGCACTTTATTGAATTTAGAGCCCTACATTTTTGCATAAGATCATGAATTTTGCTTCTATGGTGTGATAAAACCAAAATTGTTTGCAATTTATTATTTGGATGCAATCTTTCATTTATTGATACTTACAATTCGTACGACTAATTTCATATAACCACCAGAGCCAAGTTTGTGTTGCCTGTGTTTTTTTAGTCTTGCCTTTGTTGTCTTTGATGTGTTGGGCAGCCTATATGAAAAGTTTGAAATATGTTAGATTATGTAAAAAGAAAGAGTAATCAATATATAATTACATTGTTGATAGTATCACATACCTTCCTTGGCCTAGTGGTGTATTTCCTTTTTTCTTTTCATCCTTCTCCTTTCCATTCGATACTAGGTCCTTCCACTCCCTCTCCAGAATCATGGGGGGATGCTCGTACTTTTTGTTCTTCTCTAAATGTGACCTATATTGGTCCCTCACATACTTTTGCTAGGTACCAGCTTTCTTAAGGACCTTCGTTCAATTGAATGTTTTATCACCCAACAGCACAACTAAACGGTTAATGAGCTCATCTTTTAAATCTTCATTTTGGGCATTCCACCATGTATGTATGGTGCACCCGAAGAGCTCCAATGTAATATCACTTAGATATTTATAAAAAACATCATTTCCTACAAAATGATTATGGGATCATTAGTCTAAAAAGAGTGATCAATAAGTAAATTTCAATTGGATTATATATAATAATAATTAAAACATTTTAAAGTACTTGGGACCTTCTCTATCTTTATGGGAACGAAATCCTCAATCACCACAAATGTGACCAGAAATGTTCTCGTACTAGTAATATGAGAAGATCCAGGAAATGCTACTAAAACATCACCAGTACTATTTGTGGCCTTTTCATCCCCAGGTACATGTCCTGATGCATGTTCTGGCATGTGTTCGTTGCGAGAGGATGCACTACCCGATACTTGCATGCTATGTGTTGCTGACATTTGAGACGACAATATAGGCACGAATGATAGGGTTGGATGATGTGATGTATGTGTAGGAAGATAAGGATTGACACTTGTACCAACCCCTATTCCTCGAGAAACACCTGCAATACCTTGATCATGGCCAACAGCATCATGAGGACGCAAATAATCCTGTAAAAACAACACATATTTTAGTTCATGACATAAAAGAGTACAAAATATAAAACCATGAATGAACTTATGTTATAATTAAAGACCTCATGACAGCTTACTTGCAAGTTTTGTGCTCTCTCAGTCAATATTTTAACCCTCTCTATTATCTCATCTATTTGAGGCACTATGAATATCAACTTAAGGATTTCTTCATTGCATTTTTTTTGGGTCTTCCTTAACATATCAAGAGGGCTTGTTAAAAATGTGATGTCATCATCACATAATATTGACTGCACCTCCCTATAGGTGTTCTCATCTACTGTTGGTTCCTTTTCTCGATCAACTGACTGCATCAAGAATATTAAAAATATTATTGAAATTAACCCAAGGAACTTATGAAAAAAACATAAAAATAAAACATTTTGCTCGTATCTAATTTGTACAATTACAATGAGGTAAACTTGTAGGGTAGAAGTGGTTGAAGATACATCGCGATCTGTGCTCTAGGCCGGATCCTTCCTCATATGATCAATGTTCTGCTGTGACAAAAATTAAATATAAAAAAGCATTACCGAAATGAAACCAATAGACTTACGAAAAAAACATAAGAATAAAATGGTATATTGGATTCATTAATTGGAGGTTGGGTAAAATGGTACATAGTACGTACCACCCCCATAGTAACTGTGTTTGTAACTAAGTGATTCAAATTGTAATCAATTAGCAACTCTTCCCCTGTAGTTATTGACATGGTTTCCCTCGCCGCCTCAAATATGCAATTGGGTTGCTTATTTGTTGACCCAAGTTGTGTACTGTTTATAAACCCTGCAATATTCCCTAATGCTTTTGGCCTACCATCAATGTACATAGCCACTCCTTTATTATATAATAGTATATATAGGCTTTTACCTAATATTTTAGAGGATTTTACCATTACAGTACAGTTGGTTTACCATTAAATGGGAATTCAAACTTGTTTTCCAATGACACAATAGTGGTTTCCAGGCATGAGATTTGTTTCAAGCTTAAATCTCACAATATATGTAGCCTATTAGCTAATATAAAGAGATATAGAAACTAAAAATATAGAGAATGAGAGAAAGAGATGAACTTAGATAGATAGGGAGAGAGAGAGTTGAGAGAGAGAGAGAGAGTTGAGAGAGAGAGAGAGAGAGCATGAGAGAGAGAAATATAAGAGATACAAAGGAAAAGAGAGAGAGGGAAAAGAGAAACTAAATTTTGATTGGTTGTTTCATGTCAACAATCCAAGGATGGCATGTGTCCTTGGGGAGTTATGCTCAAGGTAGCATGCCAATTGATTAAAGATATGATAATTCTCCTTTAAGACCTCTTCAATGTACCCATTTCACACTTAAGGAGACAAAGATAAATATAGGGAAGAAAATATAGAGAGAGAGGGAGATAATGAGAAACATACAAATAGAATGGGAGACAAAGAGATAGAGAAAGGTAGAGAGATAAAGAGATAAGGATGAAGAGATAGAGATATAGGGAGCGTGATTGATATATCTCTCCTTGTTGCTCTCTGTCTCCCTAAACCCTAAACCCTAAACCCTCTTCTCTATCTCTCCTCCTCTTCTCTATCTCTCCTCCTCTAACTATCTATATCCCTTTCTCTCCCTCCCCCTCTCTATCTCCCCCTCTCTATCTCTCACCATCTCTAGTCCCTCCCTATCCCCCCTATCCATTGACTCTCTATCACGATCTCTCTATCTCTTTCACCATCCCCATCTATCTCTCTATATCACCCTATTCTCTATCTCTCCCCCTTTTCTCTATCTCTCATCCTCTACCTATCTATATCCCTTTGTCTCCCTCCCCCTCTCTATCTCCCCCTCTCTATATAAAGACAACGACACAATAGTGGTTTCCAAGCACGAGATTTTTTTCAAGCTCAAATATCACAATATATGTAGCCTATTAGCTAATAGAAAGAGATAGAGAAACTAAAAAGATAGATAATGAGAGAAAGATATGAACTTAGATAGATAGGGAGAGAGAGATCTGAGAGAGAGAGAGCGCATGAGAGAGAAATATAAGAGATACAAAGGAAAAGAGAGAGAGGGAAAAGAGAAGCTAAATTTTGATTGGTTGTTTCATTTCAACAATCCAAGGATGGCATGTGTCCTTTGGGAGTTATGCTCAAGGTAGCATGCCATTTGATTAAAGATATGATAATTCTCCTTTAAGACCTCTTCAATGTACCCATTGCACACTTAAGGAGACAAAGATAAATATAGGGAAGAAAATATATAGAGAGAGGGAGATAATTAGAAACATACAAATAGAAAGGGAGACAAAGAGATAGAGAAAGGTAGAGAGATAAATAGATAAGGATGAATCGAAAGAGATATAGGGAGCATGATTGATATATCTCTCCCTATTTCTCTCTATCTCCCTAAACCCTAAACCCTAAACCCTAAACCCTCTTCTCTATCTCTCCTCCTCTACCTATATATATTCCTTTCTCTCCCTCCCCCTCTCTATCTTTCACCATATCTAGTCCCTCCCTATCCCCCTTATCCATCAACTCTCTATCTCCACCTCTCTTCCTTTCTCTTCCCATATATCTTCATCTCTTTTTCTCTTCCCATATATCTCTATCTCTATCTCTCTATATCTCCCACTATCTATGTCACTCCCTCTTCCCCCCTCTATCTATTGAGCTATCTCTCCCTCTCCCCCCTTTCTATGTTATTCACTCCATCTCTCCCTAGCTCCATCTCTCCTACTCTATATCTCTATCTCTATTTCTCTTTTTATCTCCCTCTCATTCCTCTCTTTATCTCTTTCTATCCATATATTTCTCTACCTCTATCATGACCTCTCCATCTCTTTCACCATCCCCCTCTATCTCTCTATGTCACCCTATTCTCTATCTCTCCCCCTCTTCTCTATCTCTCCTCCTCTACCTCTCTATATCACTTTGTCTCCCTCCCCCTCTCTATCTCCCCCTCTCTATCTCTCACCATCTCTCCCTCCCTATCCCCCTATCCATCGACTCTCTATCTCCACCTCTCTTCCTTTCTTTGATGATTTCACTGTATTAGCAAGGGATGGATATGATATGGTTCTCAAAAAATTTCTGCAATACAACATGAAGAAGGGTCTGTTGGAACTATAAAAAATTTATAAATTTTATAATGATTTACTCATGTAAATTTCTCAATAATAATTAACTACATTTTGAGTCAGAAAAGGATGTAATTGGCCCTACAGAATATAATTACCCATGGTCACCTTGTTCTAATCCTAAAAATACTTCTGATCAAAGATATTCTGATAAACAAATCACATCGGCATGATCTGGTATGGGTCTTCCTGACCTATTATGGGTTACAAGCACTTTTTAGCACATCGATGAGACATCAAAACTGTTGTAGCAATCAGGATTACTAAAGAAGATATATCGGGGAGATTGGCTTATGGTCTCATCAATGAAGATAATCTATCAAAAAGACAAGTCATCTCGGCATGAAAAATATATGCTAGCCCGAACGTTTAAGTCTCACTGATGAAGTTTCATCGGCGAGACCATCATTTCTTTCACCGACAGGAGCACTGGGAATATATCGGTGAGACATGTGCAATCAGTGTAAATCCTCAATGTTCACCCAACCCACTAAGTTACACTGACATGAGGATATCGGAAAGAGTTTTGGTGACATATTCAAGACCAAAAGAAAAGATATCGACGAGACTTATAACATCAGAGGAACCATTGAATGTGTTAGCGATACTAAAATTCAAGCTGATGAAGAAACAAATGAACCAAAATGATTGTCAGGGTGACTCTTGGCGATGTATACGGGACAAATGTTAACATCGATCAGATGTGTAGAGTGTTACCCCAATCAATAGAGTATTCAATGAACGTTGGTTGGGGCCTAATGTATATATTTCCAAAAGTTTGAAGGTGTCTTATCGACCAGTTCATTTGATGTGTTATAGGCGAGACTTATAACATCGAAGGAACCACTGAATGTGTTAGTGATACTAAAAGTCAAGCCAATGAAGAAACAAATGAACCAAAGTGATTGTCAGGGTGACTCTTGGCGATGTATACGAGACAAATGTTAACATCGGTCAGATGTATAGAGTGTTACCCCAATCAGTAGAGTATTCAGTGAACGTTGGTTGGGCCTAATGTATAGATCGCCCAAAGTTTGAAGGTGTCTTGCTAACTAGTTCATTTCATGGGTTATCGGCAAGACTTATAACATCGGAGGAACCACTGAATGTGTTAGTGATAGTAAAATTCAGGCCGATGAAGAAACAAATGAACCAAAATGATTGTCAGGGTGACTCTTGGTGATATATACGACAAAAATGTTAACATCAATTAGATGTGTAGAGTGTTACCATGATCAGTAGAGTATTCAGTGAACGTTGGTTGGGGCCTAATGTATAGATCGCCCAAAGTTTGAAGGTGTCTTTCTGACCAGTTCATTTGATGTGTTATCGGTGAGACTTATAACATCGGAGGAACCACTGAATGTTATAGCGATACTAAAAGTTAGGTAGATGAAGAAACAAATGAACCAAAATGATTGTCGGGGTGACTCTTGGTGATGTATATGGGACAAATGTTAACATCGGTCAGATGTGTAGAGTGTTACCCCGATCAATAGAGTATTCAGTGAATGTTGTTTGGGGCCTGAGACTTATAACATCAGAGGAACCATTGAATGTGTTAGTGATACTAAAATTCAGGTCGATGAAGAAACAAATGAACCAAAATGATTGTCGGGGTGACTCTTGGCGATGTATACGGGACAAATGTTAACATCGGTCAAATGTGTAGAGTGTTACCCTGATCAACAAAGTATTCAGTGAACGTTGGTTGGGGCCTAATGTATAGATCGCCCAAAGTTTGAAGGTGTCTTACCGACCAATTCATTTGATGTGACAGTAAGGAATTTGAAAATCTGTTACATTCGCTCTTGGAGTTAAAACATTAATGGTGCCATGGAGTATAGGTAATTTCATAAATTGAAAGGAAATCATTGCAAAATGAAAATTGTTGTGAATTGGTAGTGAAGGAAATGAGGAGACAAACAAAGGGCCAGAGAATTGTTTTAGTTGAAAGACCTCAATCAAAACTAGTAAGTCCTCTGCATTCTAACTTTTTCATTTCTACAATTTTAAGCGAGTAATATGGAAGTCACTAGCTCGGGGAAGTTGAAAGGTAGAAAACAAAGTGAGAGCAGACACCCTAAGAGTAAGAAGCAGAAATTTTAGTCTAGAATTGAGCTGGAGGGTGCTGAATCAGGATTTAATTGACCAATTGCCTAGCTCTAGGCCCAAAGGTAGGCACTCTGCGCAACTGAGGGAAGAAGTGGAAAAATTGGATGACAAATGCAAGCACATAGGAGACATTTGGACCCCAATAAGAGGCTATGAATTGTTTAGATTCCACTTTCACCGAAGAGATCGCTTTGAGCTAGTTTGTAATCCGTGGCATCTAAATTTGGGAAAGATGGTTTGCCCTAATGTGTTTTTCAATACATAGCTAGTAAAATTATTGGCCACCCACTATGACTCAAAACTTAAGGCCATATGTAGACCATCTGGGAAACCCTTCATATACATATCAAAGGCTTCAATAAGTGAGGTTTTTAAGTTGGAAGGGTGGAGTAATGAGAAAATTCTGAATGAAGAGTTGGAAAAGGAGTTTTAGAGAATGGACACACTTACAAGGGTTGGAGGTTTCCCTTACATAGAATTAAACAAGATGGTAAAACTGTCCCACTTGACAATGGTGATGGGCCTCCATTCCATGTGGACTTATTTGAGCCCTATATGAGATATACCTATTTCTCGGTAGGACAAGTGTTGGGTATGGAAGTTCCTGAGTATATGTCCATTGTTCCCATGGTAATTGCAGCTGACATTCAATGTCATAATTCTAGGTTTTTTGACTATGCTTCATTTGCCTCCAAGGAAATGAACTTAGCATTGATGGCAATCAAGAATAAATCCCATGTTTTGCACCTTAGGCATTGTTCTCTTTTAATGCATCTAGTATTGTACTTCGAACAAGAGTTAGGCATTTGGCCAGAAAATTTGAAGGTTTAACAGTTTGATAAAGAGGGCAAATTGTTACCCATTCAATTGTGGACTACCATTTGGGACAGTAGGTTTGCTAATTCCAATTACCTGTATTTTGAAGAATATTTTGTAAAGCCAGTATATGAATTCTATAGTCATCCTTGTGCACACTCATTGTCTGATGAAATAAAATGCTTCCTCAGACCTAAGGACTTTAATGGACCAATTGATCACAATTGGGGAGACTGGTATTGCTTGGAAGATGCTACTATTGTAAGGGTGTTTGGTTTTGAGGATTCTCCATTAATTTTTCCTAAAAAAATCTTGGATAGGATTGCATATTTGGAAATTGTAAGACAAATGGATTTTTCTAGGTTCATGAATTTTGGTTCATTCGGGAAACAGGCATTTATGCCTAGTACTCTGTGCTTTGGTGATTTTACTGTGCTTGCAAAGGAGGATATGATTTGATCTTTTCCAAATTAATGCAGTATAATATGAATAAGGGTCCACCAAGAAAAGGTTTTGATCCAGAGGGATATATCAATTTTTCCAGACAAAGGATAAACTTTGGAGGATATGATCATATGCCTTATCAGTTTGATGACATGATTAGAAATTTGGAGGCAAAGGAAGTAGAGAGAGTGGTGGAGGAATACAACCAAGGGTTGTCGGATACAGGGTTCCCTTTTTCTAGAGATGAGGAATCTTGAGAAGATATGTCATGAGACCTACCCAATAGGATTTCCAAATTAAAAACTCAAGATTACAACTGCCCTCCTAAAGAACCAAGTGTTGAAGAGAGCCAAGATACAGACACCAGAGAGATGGCATATAGGTCATTTGCAGTAGACAATGAATTTGTGAGTTCTTCAGAATTCAGATCTTTCTTGTATAAACAAAAGGGCAAGGAGATAAGAGAGACAGTTGATATTATTACACCAATCAATGAGGAGCAGCTACTAAATAATTTGAAATTAATTGTGGATAGAGAAATGGCTAATATGACCCCCTGATAAAGGAAGGAAAATGTTAGAGGATGTTGGAGTTATGATCTTTCCAGGGTTGGATTTGAATTTTGCATTGGTCTTTGATAGCTTCTTAAAGGATAATAGTGCCACACACAAGCTTATTCCAGAGGGGGTGACAGAAATATATGTTGGATCCAAATATAACCCAGATGAAGGAACACTCATGATATGGGCCTTGTATCCACCTCATAGAAATTCAGTGGTGATTGATACTGAGAAAGCATTTGGACATGTCATGACTCTGAAGGTTGGAGAGGTAGATCCTGTGGCGACTGTAGACATTGGGATTAATGTGGAAAAACTAAATAAATCCCAAATACAAATGTTGATCAAAGAAAAGGAAATGTACAAAATGAGTAATGAAAGGATCATGAGAGAAAATGATCATTTGAAGGACATGCTAGGAGTCACAATGGGGCCTCCTAAATTAATAACACATAGTGAAATCTCATAGGTAAAATATCATTGGGATGAGTCAACTACATATTCACAAGGTAAATATGATACAGTCACTGCAATAAGTAGAAAAAGGCAGTTTGACTTAATGATTTGGTTGAATAAGGTATGGGGAGCATATTCAAAGAACCGTGTTACAGGGCAGGAACACAAAAGAATTGATGGAAGGATTCAAGAAAAGCTCTGAGAATTAAATGAAAGAGATGTTCCTGACAGTGTGGCCATTGGTATGGGTGACCATATTATAAAGAAACATAGGGACCTTTATGAGGAATTGCGAGAAGATGAAAACGGGTTGGTTGATGTTACAAATATGGGACTGCCTACACTATTTGAAGGTGGAGAAAAGTTGAAAGAGAAATCCAAGTGGATCAAATGTGAATTGATGTTGTAGAGAATTCTGGAAAATGCTACAGGGAAGGGTGAACGACATTGGACGAGAGCTGTGAGTAGAACAAAAGGATGATAAAGGTGGAAATATCGGCCAGGAACGCATTAGGAGATGTCAATACTTATGAATGGTAGGATTATCTACATCATTTGTCAAATGTTCATCTATGGCTAAATAGAGCCTAATCTCTTGTTTTAATTAGTTAAGTAAAATAAAACATTTGTGAAGGCACATGTCCCTTCCAAGTTTTGATGTATTTATATCTCTTCCATAGTAATGCAACAGATATAGGCGTTAGGAGATATTCAGTAGATAGCTTTCAAGAAAAATGCTTTCATATACAGAGACTCAGATGCATGTATTTTGATGGAGTAAATGAAGATATCTAAGTCATGGATTAATATTTTGGTATCAACTATTTGTTAAATTTATGCAATTATTTGATTGTCTCCATTCTGATGCTTCTCTATTGTTTAAATTGATATAACAAGTTTATACTATGTTTATCATTGTACATTTTCTATATATGTGTGATATGGTTATTTGGTTCTCTCAAGTAGGGATTAAAATCTTTTAATCAATCACAGCAATTGGTAAGTGTTAGTTGGATTAATCAGAAGAATCACATAACTATAATCGCCATTCTATCTCAAGAAGAGTTTGTCAATTATTCACTTGCACATTTACACAAGTTGTAAACAATTTATGTGCCTGACAGTTTGAATTATATGTGTTGAAGACTTTAGAATTTCAATTAAATTAATTTATGGATATGTTGTATCTATAACACTACAAAACCATATGCTCTTTGCATTTACACTTGCATTTAGAAATACACATTTATATACATAGATATAGATTTCTTTAATGATATGTTGCATTTATTGTTCTAGGAGAGCATCCAATAATTGCATTTACATTTAAATTTTCAAATACATATACATACATACATACATACATACATACATACACATATATGTGTGTGTGTGTGTATCATTTATATTTAGTGTTCAGACACAACCCATTAGGTCTACATGGATAAAAATTCATAAAATCAGATCTCTAAGTCAAATATAATTCTATCAAGAAATTAATATCAAATAGATAATATAATCGCATAACTCATACATATGTCAATGTAAACATCATGAATTAATTATGTAACCACATAAGTCAAATATAATTCTATCAAGAAATTAATATCAAATAGATAATATAATCACATAACTCATACATTTCAATGTCATTGATCTTCTTCTTCATCCAACTCTTTGTTTGTATCATCCAATCCAAATTCGACATTGTAAGGATTGGTCATATCATTATCATCGTCATTGATATCAGTTTTGATAATGTCATCATCCACACGGATATCATCTTCATGAACATTAACTCCTACATCATCATGATCTAGTTCCTCCTCTTCGACATCTTCGTCAGGCACATCATCAACTAACTGTTGATCCTTATCATCATCTACATCATCTTCTAGGTCTTCGGTATCTTCTTCTTCCACCACATTATACTTTACCGGCCTTCCTCTTGGATCATGTCTAACAACAAATGACCAACCCGATTTATCTGAAACCTCTGAGTAAAATACATGCTCACATTGGCTTGGAAGAACATAGGGCTCATTTTCAACTTGCTCGATCGACCTTGTATTAACCATGGTAAATCCAATATCATGTTAAATAACATTTCTCTCGAGATCATTTTCATTCAATTGTAGTTGTACCATAGGACAACGAACAGAACTAATTTGAAGGACTTAAAGTCACACTCAAGTATATCATCCAAAATCCCATACTATCAATATTTTGAGACTTCTGGATGTATGTCGCTTCTAGATGAAACATTAGTCACTTGAAAGACTGCAATTATACCAGAATCACAAGTTTTCTTCGTGTCATCCAACTTTTTGATTTGAAATTTATGACCATTGCACCACATAGCATGTGGTGTTTCACCTACAATATTTCAAACATGTAAAAATCATTGTAATATCATCAGTTGATAAACATATTTATTCTTGGTCAAATGTATGCAAAGAAAAAAATCTCAACATATATATTGGTGCAAGAGCACCTAGATCTTGTAAATGCCTTCAAAAGGATAATATGTTAAATTTACATGTTCAAGTCTAAATTTGTGATTAAAGGCCATGAAAAGGCTAATTTGAATGTAATCAAATCATAAAAGAAGTTACTAGGAGGTGAAAATGCAAAAAAATGCAAATAATGCAATATTATGTAAACAAAAAGGCATAAATCAAGCATATTAGGAGATAAGAGGCAGTTTGAACTGATGAGAAGTTAGAAAAGACGGTTATTAAGAGGGAAAAAGTTATAAAAAGAATGGCAAGGCGTGGAAGAGCAGAATCTTGAAATTCTTGTAACAAAATCTTGACTAAAAGCCCTGTTTTTCTGAGTTATCAAGCATTCTTTCTATTTCTCCTAACTTGTATTGCTAATTTAGTAACATACAAGAGTTAGTTCTTGTGTAATCTCATTTTAGAAAGAGTATTTTTCATTTTCAAAGAGTCTAAAAGTTAGTTTTAAGGAGCAAAAGAATCAAAGACAATCATGTGTCTCAGGCAAAGTTAGTTTCACTATGATTTTGAGAGTCCCTAAAGAAGTTTAAGGCCCATCCCACCAATGTAAGCCTAGTATAAATGGTGGGATTGGATAAGTAGGGTTTCCTTTATGTTATTTTTTTTGTGTGAGTGCAGGGTATCAAGAATATGGTGTTGTGTTGTTGATTTAAAGTTAATTTTTTGAGTTTTCCTCTTGAAAATGAAGGTTTCCAGCAGGGTATTGGAGAAATAATGTATGCATGTCCAAGGAGATGTTTCTAAAGGAATTTTCAAACATAATGGAGCATGTTTCAATGGTTTTCCAAAGTATTGGAGGCTTGTAAGGGTGATAATCACAAAACCCTCACTGTTTTGGGTGCTTCCAGCCTAAAATTAAGGGTTTGTTAATACACTTTCTAAATGGGTCTTTCAATATTTGAAAGTGGATAAATCTGGTGTTTTGTGACCTTTACTTTGACTGTTTGAGGTTTTCTAACAATTTGGAGTTGGAAAAAAGGTGGATACTTTGTAAAATAGCCCTATTCTAGTAGCCTTTCTTGGGCATACAGTCTGAAATCTACTAGTTTCTCCAGTATCAATCATTCTGAGTTTTTGATATGATGATATGGGCATTAAGAGGTCTCTAAATGTTCCTTTGGATCTTGTTTTTTAACCTAGTGTGAGTGGTTCACCCAATCTAGGGCATGGAGGTCTATTGCTAATTAATGTTTATATTTCATGGATAGTGGAAATCTGTGTGTACAATGAAGTGAGTGACCTTAAATACTTGAACCTTGTCATTTGGATAGAGTTACAGAATAATTTATGCTTGAATAAGGTTGTAAAGGTAGTGCATATTGTTTTGAGAATGATGATTTTATTTTTTGTCTTGGTATCTTTACAGAGCAAGTAGATTTGATATTTATACACCGATGTATTGAATTGATTTCTCTCAAAACATGATGAATCTTGTGTCTTGAAGGACTGATTAACTAGTTGATAGTAAGAAGTATTGGTCTTTGTTAGTTTTCCTTGTAAGGAAAATGAATTGGTGCTATTTGAGAAGTTTAGACTATTTTCAATGATTGAAGTTTGGTTATTGACATTTTGGAATCTGATTTAGAATAAGAGTTTTATTGCCTTGAGGATATGATGTATACAGGAATTTGAAGGATTGGTAATTGGTTGTGTAGCAAGTGATTATAATGTGTTTCCTTATGAAAGGTTGAGAGAATGTATAAATGTTGATATGGTGGTTGAGAATGATGTGAATCTGATTGATTGAGTCAAAGTTTTCTAATATGGTTTTTGCTTTGAATGAGTCAATTGGAATACTGATAATGACATATGGTTTGTTGAAATTGGAGTGCTAACTTGTTGCTTTGAAGTCTTGTAGAATTGAAGAATCAAAAGAAGTTGTATGAGTTTTGAGGAAAAATAAAGTGAATTAAGAATTTGATCTTCTCCTGATTCTAATTGGGTTTGATTTACCCTCATGAAATGATGTTGTTGGTGTTGTTGTTGGATCCTCTGCATTGTATATACATCAATATAATTGAAAATAATTAAATAATATGGGTGATTAATATATTTATACGTACATTTTTATCTCTTAAACCATATGCTAAATCAATTTCCCTTTGTGTAACATTGGAATCTCCATTATGATGAGATTCCTTAACCAATGAAGCCACACCTTCCCATGTTAATGTGCAACCAGATTGTTGACATCGTTCAATCCATACCGTCATCCAATCAATATTGTTTGTGACGTACAAATGTAGTGCATCCCACTCTTGACCAACTGGATCCAAAAAAAATTGAAATTCACAAACGACGTATAATTAGTTAATTACCACGGTATACGACCTTAATTTATAATTGATGTATATTGAAGATTAATAATTAAAAAAGTACAATATACATAAAAACCATATGTAAAATGTATTCTAATTAATCTCCATGACCATCTTATAATTACCTCTCACTTTCCTCAATCTACCTTTCCCCATCAGGTACTCCCCTTTGAATTTGTTAATGGAGTTGGGATCCCAAATACGAACTACATGGATCTTTGCTACAAACTTAGGAAGATATTCACTAATGTACACCATGGTCCGGTATACCATAGAACCCTCAGGATGTGCTCTTTGTCTAACCAAATCCTTCAAAAATTTCAAGTGCCTCTCAACCATCCACATTGACCTTGTGTGTACAAGTCCACACAATTCAATCTCCTCAACTTGGTGTATAAGGTAGTGTTCTTGTGCATTGAAAAATGTCGAAAGTAGAAACTTTTGCATTTCACACATGAGACGAGGAATTTTTCTCTTCCAATAATTTATATCTTCTTTATGGATTTCTTTAGATAACATTCATCTACAAGTTATTCAAGGCGCGAATATATTAACGAGATTTAACAAAAATATACAATATATTACATAACAAGTAAAAAAAATGGCAATTATAAGATCTATACAACGAATTGAACAAATATCACTACTTACCTCATGTATTTTCCAAGATCATATACAACTTTCTTGGCATTGTTATCGAAGTTGTCTGGGAGAGATAAAGGTAGAACGTACTGCAACAATTATAAAATGATCTTTTCATTATTTTTCCAAAAGTAGTAAACATAATATACTGAAAAGTACATGCAATATACAAGTGTATATAATATACTAGAATAATTACCTTTAATGAAGGTATGTCAATCATGCATTTTCATCCCTAACCCAAATTCACCTTTCTTTGTTATGATATTGTTTATGTTCACAGCAAATCCTATGGGAAATCGAATTTTTTGTATAACTTCTTTTATAGCATTGCTTTGTTGCTCCGTTAATAACCAAGAGGGAACTTATCTTAATTTGGTCTCCATCGCTATTCAATTGGATGACATTTTTCATTGCATGATTGGCTTCCTGAATGTCACTACAAATTTTGACAATTTTTTCATTGTCATGTCTTCCATCCAATATTTTTCATAACGTTTCTGTTATATTTTTTTCAATATGCATTGTATCAAACGAATGCACAATTTGTAGCTGCTCATAGTAGGGCAACCCACTAAATTGTCTGGGATAACTTTTCAGTCCTTGTGGAAGCCGGTCATTAATGCCTTGACGACCTTCATGAAGCATATAAGTCAAACAAATTAACAATGGCAATCATTGTCAATTACAGCATGAGTAAACACAACACAATATAAAAATATAAATTCCAAACATATCATATATGATAGATAAACAATTTGATCCAATGTATAACCTTGACGATTAATTCTATTATATTCCAACTTCCATAGGCGAGGTGTCATTCTTCTGGTTTTGATGTAGTCTCTTCTTTCCCATTGAAAATATTTTTTCAGTAGTTTGATACTTATGATTTACGTGGAGGAAGTGTCTATACTCATCAAACACCTACTTTCCTAAACTTGTTGAGCGACAAGATTTCATCTTTGGACCACAAATTGGACATGCAAATTTTCTTTTCTCTTTGAAGACACAAGATCATATATAATTGGATTAAATATGTCAATTTTTATAATTATATATAATGAATAGATTATTTAAAAAACATGCATGATATCTACTTCATAAAATTAAATATCGTTAAAGTGCAGTCAAACGTTATAACATACCACAAAAATGTGTTAGCCCTGGGGCATCATGAATTTTCCATACAAGAATTGAATGGAATTGAAATTGTCTTTGTCCTATTGGTCTAGAGACGTCATACATAGTGACATCATTCCATAACTTTAGTAACTCGTTGATAAGAGGCTCGATATATACATTCATATCTTTAACTTGGTACTTACCTAGTTGAATGAACATAAACATTACATAATTATTATAACCATTTTACTGCAATATATATAAATTAATGTACATGACTATTAAATTAAAAAAAATATAAGTCATTATGCAACAAATAAGACAAATGAAATGCTACTACGTTAAAGAAAATTGATGTAAACAAATACCTGGAACAATCATTGACAACATTGTGTGCTCCCTTTTTATTGACATCCATGGAGGAATGTTATTTTTGATAACAAAAATAGGTCACATCGAGTAAATAGTGTAGAAGTTGTCAAATCCAACTTCAGAGTCCAAGAACACCTGCATGCAAAGGGATACCTGTCATAGGGAAGAGTATAGAGAAAAAAGAAAGCAAGGGTTTGAAGCTCTGTAATATCAAAGATCTATTATCAGAACAATCCAATGATTATTTACAAAGATCAATCCTTAAAAGGAGATCAAGCAAAACCTAAAAAGAAACCCTAATAGGTAGACATTTAATAATTAATATAATTATTAAATGTCACAATATGCCACTAAAGTGAAATATTAAGAGTAGAATAAAGGTGACTTAATTAATATAATTAAGTGAAAACCTTTACTCTAACAAATAGATCTCAGCTCTCCAAATGGATTGACACTGTCTGCTGCCAATGAAAGCCTAAGATTGCGAGGTTCTTCTTTAAAGTGTGGTCATTTTTCCTCCATGTCCCTAAATGCAAAACCATCTGCAGGCATTCGAAGAATGTCATCTCCACTTTTATTATGTGCATGGTAATCCATAAATTGCATTAAGCTTTCGCACCTAAATAATTGTTGCATATGTGGAATAATGGGAATTTAACGAAGAACCTTGTGAGACACCTTTTTTGTTAGTTGATCTGTTTGATATCTGCTGATATGACATCATGGGCATTCTGTTGCAAATTCATGTTGTTTATGATATATAATATGATCATTGGGACATGCATCTATTGCTTGATACTCCATTCCAATATCTTTCATAATTCCAGATAAATCTCGGTATGAGCGAGGTAAAATATTTGATGGTGGTAACAAAAATTCACCAATCAATCTACAACAAAAAAATAATTTTTTAATATAAAGAATATTAATGGTACATATTTCATCCTTTATTTATTAGTGATGAACTAACAACAATTAAAATAGATGAAAAAAGATGGCATCTATGACATACCTTAACATCTGTGAGATTGCTATGTTGGATAAACCATTCATAACCTTCAAGTTCACCGGAAACAATACAGCAGAGAGAAGAGTTGTTTGGGAGCCTTCATAAAGGGGCTTGTATGCCTTCTCAAGTACAGGTAAATCATGAACATCATCAAAGTCATCTCGATCATCATGATTAGTTGTGCCACTAAATGTGTCATGGATCAATGTATTTGTACCATCATCTTCAACTGTGTTTTCTAGTGCATGATCATCTTCTTCCATAGGATCATTAACTTCATCTTCGATATTCACAGCTCCATGTTCCTCTGCTTGCAAAATCACATTCTTCGAGCCATGATAACCCATATCATGTGCCCCAGGGCGCCCACCTTTATAATAATGATAGACACAAATAAACCATGATCATGATCAAGTGATTTTTTATATATATAAAAAATGTTAAAACGATATAAACATTTACAAATTCAATCAATACAAACACATATAATGAACAACTTACCAATGGACGATAATCATGCCCCCCTTCAACATGACCATGTTGCCTACAATGTTTCTCAACTGTTGTGATTAAAATTCTCTCATCTTTAAGCCCTTGCAATTATTGCAAAGACAATAACATTTCCCATCACCCTTTCTTTTCAATCTAGCCCACATTCTAGCAACTATCTCTTCATTTTGTTCTGGACTAATATTATCTGACATGATTTTTCTTTACCAAGCTTGAATATTTAGATCTTCAAAAAATATCAAACTCACACTCCAATAATTTTTAATCATAGACAGGTAACAAAATCTAATAATTCTAATACTTTACGCCCAAAAAAATTGGCATGCAACCACCCCTGCAAAAGAGAAGATAGCCTGAAGTTAATGACCCCAAAAAACACTTTAAAATGGTAATTCCAGAACTTATTAAATTCTTATTTTACTATAATTTCCAACCGTTAGACTCCTAAAATCATAATATTGAACTTGCACAACAAAATTTGGAAATGAAATTCTCAAAATGCACAAGTCTAAAAATGAAATCTAATGAGATATTGCTTTAAAATATGATTTTCGAACCTAGAAGTACAAATTTGACTTCACAAATGAATTCTAGAAAAAGACAATGACCACCCTCAACCTAGCGATATCTTCTTGAATTTTTTCTGATTTTTCCCAAGAAAATTGTCCTTAGTTCTCCACAAACTATCACAAGTAGAGAAAATTCAAAAGTATAGCAAAACGTTGTCGCAATAAATAGGCGAACTCACTTTTATTTATGTCGACCACAAATTCATTTTTTTTCTGATTTTGAATGTTCGTTGAAATTTTGATGAGATTGTGCGTCGAACTTTCAACGAAACCCAAGTTTGTCGAAATTTCGACGAACATCGGGGATAAAATTTTTAAAAAATGAAAATTACACATCAAATCCCGACAATACATCAAATTATACATCTTTCGTCAAAAAAATTTGTTGCATTTTGTAGTCAAATGTGTTAGTGTCACTTTAGAAAACCAAATTCAAAGGATAAATTCCACATAATCATGTTTCCTTCGTTCCACTTGGCGTCTGTTTTGTGTGTCGGCAGAGGAATAATTGTCGAAGATTCCCGCGTGGTGTGCTTACGTCCCTGGAAAATTCCTACATCTGGAGCTTTCAAAGGCTTTACACTTCCCATTGGCAGTCAATTTGTAATGCCCTCTTCGACTAACCAACCCGAATATGGTCATTTTTCTCTTCTCTCCTTCAAATTCACTCTTCCTTCATGCATTTCAACTTCTTCACAAGTCCAAGCAACCTTCTAAGCATTCATTTCATCTCCAAGCCATTCTCTAATCATTCTACACAACTTTTCTTGCATCCACCACTCTCAAGCAACACTTTGCACTCCAACAACAACACTTTGTCAACTCCGTAGAGCAAGTGTGGAACAACACCATTGCAACAGGAGCTTGAGTCCTCTCATTTTCTCCTCCATTAGCTAGTGAGCTCTTGGTGGAGGTGGTAAGCTTTCTACTCCTCTCCTCTACGATTTGGTTGAGTAGTACATTACTGTTTGGTAGTGTTTTGGTGTTCTTTACTTCATTTCCTTCTTTATCATATATTTCTCCATTGTTGCAAACTTGGTTTTCTGTGGAGGTGGAAACATTAAAACGAGGGTTTGACTAAGGCAAGCCCCTATACAACCCCAATAAATTTCCCTCTCTTGTGTGCAGGTGGACGTGCATTTGGAGCTAGCTCGCGAATAGGCTCTTTTGTGAGATTATTCTTGTCACCCTAGCTTTAATCTACTTGCTTTATCACATTCATTTATATATTTCTTACTTCATAGTGTTGTTTTGTTCTCCTAAAAACCATTAGCTAGGTCGTTAGACTATTTTCTAGTGGTTAACCTTGTCTTTTTAGTCCTCTGGTCGTATGGACACCAGCGCACCTGAGAGACGCCAGCGCACCACGCTTTCATCCTTGGGCAGAGAGCTACCTAAGGCATAGTGTTGAATCTAAAAACCGGATCGCTTAGCTCCATTTTGAGTCTCGGTTCTATAGAGTGATTGAAGGACCTCATAGTCCTCATCATTCTCATCCCTCATTTCAAAACACCCCTTTAAGCTAAGGTAATTTAGGGAAGCCTTCCGCTCTTGGCTCTTCATGACCTGGGGCCTTGAACGTGGTTGGTCCCACTCTCTTACAATGCCAAATTAAATTTTTATCATATTTTTTGTGGATTGAAAGATATGATGTGATAAGAAATTTAATGGAATACTATGACAAATCATTATTCAAGGAAGGTAATGGTGGGTATGTTAATATGAAAAGTCATGATGAAGGTGAAAATAAAAAAGAAGAGATTAGTAGTCTACAAAGTGGAGAGAAAACCTACATAGGTGTTCTTTGGGAAAATGAAGCAACAATAATTCTAGAGAGTCAATATTACAGTAGATCATTGTTATGGAAACATCTTCTAAAGAAAAACCCTATCAATGGAGAAAAATAATTTCACAAGGTGTGAAAGTGACCAATATATCTCAAGACTCCCAAGCCATTTAAGTAGTTCAAGAAACCATCCATGTCAATCCAAATGAATAAAGCCTTACTATTTTTGTAGGAGGATCAAAGAGACAAAATTCTCTATCAAAATCCTTATGAAAGGCTTTAAAAGTAAGATCCCTACTCTTACTAATCACATGGGAGAGAAAGAAAAAAGGTGCAATAGAGAATTTCTAGATGATATTATAATTTTAGGAAACTAGCAGAGTCTCCTCCTAGTAATCCTAAGTTAGGAAAAGGTGGGGAAGGACAAAATCTCAAGTTGTTTTAAGAGATTGTACAAAGGGCTAAAGAATTTTTGTACCTCTAAACTTCAAATGAGATTAAGTTATGTAATCTATAATGTTAGGGGTTTGTAACCCCCTCATAGGAAATATGTATTAAGATCATTTTACAATTCAAAAAATAGCTTAGTTTTTTTATTTCTTTAGGAAGTTAAGGCCATTGTTTTCAATTTAGAATGTAATTTAAAGTTTTCCTAGAAAGACTCAAAATTCTTCATTTTCAATAATAATGGAAAGATCAAAAGGAGGTGTTGCTACTTTTGTTGTCCCTTAATAGTCCTCCCAAATAATGAACTCTAGATATTCTCATTGCAATTGAATTGTATAGATTAACAATGACGTGAAGGATAAGAAATTTTGTATAGCCTTTGTTTAAGCACCGAATGACCATACAAATAGATTTGAAATTTGGAGATGGATGATGTCTAGTATTTTTAAGGTTCCATGGATATTAGGTGGAGATTTTAATATGGTTGTGTACAAAGAGGATTAGCTAGGAGGAAATATACTAATTTGGAAAATAAATGATCATTTATTTTGGTCTAAGTATAAAAGGCTCCTTAATCTTTCAGACCCAATCGAAAAAAAATTAAAAGATAGTAAAAGCATTTGGTATACATGGTGTGATGATAAAAATAAAATAAAATAATTTATTTCAAATTAGATAGATTTTACATTAACAAATTTTTATTCAAGCCTTTAGTGATGACAACCATAATTGTGTGAAGGTTATTCCCTCCATCATGTGTGATCATCATTCAAATGAAGTGGCAATTAAATTTCAAGATGAAATTGCAAATTAAAAAAAAAAGCAAAGAGGGATTATATAATTTGAATGTGGATTTTTTAACAAATAGAGAATATGGAGATAGGGTTCAAACTATCAAAAATATCAATAAATATGTATTTCCTTCCAAATATGTCATTGATTTATAAAGAAACTTGAAAAATATCAAAAAAAACATTTCCAAGTACAATTGGAAGGATAATAAATTTGATAGAAGAAGAATAGGAAATGAATATGAAATAAAAATAGTGAAATGTGAAGAAATTCTTCAAGGAAACCCTCATAAAAAAAAATATAGGCAAAGGTAAGGCTCAAATGGAGATGCAGCTATAAATCCTTAACCTAAGGAGCTAAGTTGAGAACTAAGATTAATTGGATTAAATGAGGGGACAAAGGAACTAAATACTATTTTAACATTTTGAAAGCTAAATTTGCAAAAATAAAAAATAAAAAAATGGATAGGCCCTTTATATATTGAAGGA
This sequence comes from Sequoia sempervirens, assembly GCA_007258455.2. Lineage (NCBI taxonomy): Eukaryota > Viridiplantae > Streptophyta > Pinopsida > Cupressales > Cupressaceae > Sequoia > Sequoia sempervirens. The sequence continues at coordinate 247,029,398 of VDFB02000013.1, read as the reverse complement.
AAAATGAATGAAAACCCTAAATATATAAAAAGGAATTCATGAACATCTACAAGACCATGTTGTCCAAAATGAAAAATTTATAAACCTATGCATGTTAATTATTCTAAATAAATTAAATAGTGATGATGCCTTGGAGCTAGAAAATGAATTCTCAAAAGATGAGATATATATGGCAATTGAATTGTTTATGAATGGAAAATCCCCAGGCTTTGATGGACTACCTCTAGAATTCTATAAATCAAGCATTGATTAAATTACTATAGATTTTCTAGAGGTATACAAAGAAGTGGTAAATGTGGTAACTTTAGGAAAACTTATTAACAAAAGTGTTTCAAAATAGTCCCACAAGATGGTGACAAAATTTTAATGAAGAACTAGAGAGCAATAACTTTGTTGAACCTCTTCTAAATTAATGGTCAAAGCTTAGTTTTTGAAATTAAAAAAATCTCTTCCCAAAATTATCTTCCCCCTCACAAATAGGTTGTATTAAGGGGAGACATATTTTATAAAAATTGATTGTGAAATGGGAAGGGATGGATTGGGCTAAAACTAAAAAAAATATTTCCATGGATCTACTAGACTTTCATAATAAATACAACAAAGTTGAGTGGCCTTTTATAATGATGGACTTAAGGGCCATAGGGTTTCAAGAAAATCATGTAGAATCGAGGAACTAATATCAAAGATGCAATGATCATGGTAGAAATCAATGGTGAGCTAACAAAACCTTTTCTCTTGCAAAGGTATATCAAAGATAGATGTTTATTAGATCCATCTCTTTTTTTCATAGTAATAAAGGCTATGCACTATCTATTAAGAGACTAATATTAGTCCTCCAATTAAAAATTTATCTCTCCCCAATAACCGTGAGTTGATGAATACCCAATTTATAGATTATATTGACTTATTTCTTCAATTTGAGGAAAGAATTTTTAATAATTTGATGAGAAGACTTGAAATATACTATGTTGCTTCTAGTTCCAAAATCTAGTTATATAAACCTATTATGCTTAAAAGGTACAAAGGAAGTAGGGATAGCATTGGAGATAACACAAGAATTAGGGATGTCCAAAGGCTTAGAAAATGAGAACACCTTAAGGTAAGAAAAATAAGAGAGGGGTTCACCGATGGGGCTAGGACTACCTAAACACGTTTGGGGTTCTTTTCATCTAGGTCTTGAGGAGGGACAAAAGGGATCATAATAGGGGCACTCATAAGGGAAGGAGGGGGAGAAGGAGGAGAAAAAAAATAAGGAGTTGGTCACATGGGAGGGGAATTCTTAGGATCGAGCTCTAAGAAAGTATTGAATTTTGTAGCTATTACATGATGATAATACTTGCAATCTCTCACAAGTTGGTTCCACATGTTGTAGGCCTAAGAAACAACTTTGGGAAGGGAAGGGTATACCAACATTAGTTGCTTTCTCCTATCCATCTCAAGGGGGAAATGAGGGATAGAAGCAACCAACGAGGGTGAGATACCCTCGAAACATGAGGTGGACCACTCATCATGGCTTTATTTCCTCAGGACAACACAAGGGGAAAGTAGAGGAACCAGAGTACCTAGTGGAAGGTGAGGAGCCATAGGTGCATAGAGAGGTTTTTTCATTGTATGTTTCTTTCCCTTTATTGTCAAAGAGGTGGGTGGGAGAACTAAATAAACCACATAAGGGTAAGAAACTAAAGGGGGAGGTCTATGCAACACACATGGTCTTCATTCTATGGCCACTAGGCCTGAGAGAGGAACTGAGACCACCAATGTGGGTCGAGAGACTAGGGCAGAAATGAGGAGGAATTCTCGCAAATATGGTTTTTCTTTAACCACCAAAGGGGTAGGCAAAGGAATAGAAGCAACATGAGAAGGTCGGAAGCTAAAGGGGATGCAATTGAGGAGGATGAGGAGGAAGGGCCAACAAACAAGGACACTAAATGAACTGCATTGAACTTTTGATATGATTTGAATAGGAAATCAATGCGAGGATGTGATGGTCATATCAAGGTCAACCAAAAATAATCTAAAGAGAAGTTCACATGCAATGCAAGTGGTTGGAATCTACTGTAATGGATTGTGTGCACAAGTCCATCATGAGGGATTTTCATTTATACACAACAAAAGTGATTTCCTTCATGAAATCAAGCCATGGTTGGCCCAACTTCAAAAAAAAGTAGTCAAAGCTCAAGATGACAAAAATGGAACATCCGGGAACTTAGTTCCTACCTGAAACCAACAAGGTAATCAAACCAAAACTGGGAATGATTGTTGTCATGGTTCTATATAAAGAATTCTAAAATTTCTATACTCATCTCTCTATAGTCAACGCACATACGAGATTTCCTCTATTACAACATTGAACAATCTATTGGGATCAACCAATACTCCCTTATTTGTCTCTCATTGAAATCAATAGGAATGAACAAAGGGTCATCTTAAATGTCATCGAACATGTTAGCAAGGGAGAAAGATATGGTAGGTTTGGGAATAGCTTGCTCTTGAGATGATCAAGAGCGAGCATCCACCATCCCTACTATATTATAGAAAGAGGATGAAGGTGCATTAGCATTAGACTCAAACACATGAGAAGCGGGTGCAAAGCCAATGAAATTGAAAGCATGTTTAGGAAAGGGATTGGTGTATATCCAAAAAAAAATATTTGGTTTCACGTTCAATTTGTTACTTCTATTAGTGTCATCAAATACTTGGATGAAACCAGAGTCAACATGGTTTTGAACAATATGTCTAAGATGCAAGTATTGCTCAATGTCATGGCTAGACACTTGGTGAAATTGAAAGAAGGCCTTCAAGTCATAAGAAGGTAGAAGAGGTTGATTATTTTCTAGCAGGAGGATGGGAGGAAATCACACTAAGTTATTTTTAAGGAGTTGCTAAAGAATGGAGTTTAGAGACTCAAAACACTAGTATATTATATATGTCTCTAAGGCATACTAACAAAGATAACCAAAGTAGGTGTGTTTATGAAATTTGCATTATTCTTACAAAAATCCTTTTTCATAATTTAAAGATGAAGAAGAGGCTCTAGAAGTAGCAATGGGAGCCTATGAGGTAGAAGCCTCAAACTAGCTTAACAACTATTGGTAGTCCCTTAGAGTAGCACACAAATGTGTGAATTGTAGATATTGTATCAATAAAATCTTATCCCAAATCAAATCTTGCATGTTTCCAATCAAAACTTGTTACACGTCTAAGTCCAAAAGCACATAAGGTATCTAAGAAAATAATGATTGATAACAAAAAATGAAGCTAGTGACCTTTTCATTTGCTCCCTATATGCAATGAACCAAGTTAGTGAGCATGATCTAAGGTTCAATGTTACTTGAAAATGTTAGAGAAACCAATTCCCTAACTAATCAAATGAGTTAAAAAAATGGTACAGGAGTGAGAAAACCCAATCCAATGTAGTATCTTTCAGGGATTGTGAAAAAAAAATTGCTAACAAGGCATCTCGGAAAATAAAGTCACTACATATTGTAGTGAAAGAAAAACCATGTGTTTGTAGGTCACCCTTTATGTTATGATTTTCAAACCTAGTTGACAAAGAGGTAGCAAGAATGAGAAATGATAGTGGATTTCATCTATAATATGTTGGTAGGAGAATTTGAATGGACGTGGTAGAGAGTGTAGCAATTTGGTGCTACAATTGGCCTATATTTTGCATTATTTGATTTATGATTAGATTTGTGGTGTGTAAAGGAGGTTTAATAGCATTATAAGTGAAAGCATGTGATGTGTTAGAGATAAATGGTATAGAAGTGCCAAGGTTTGCTCCATGGAATTTGAATTTCATAACAGTAGAAGGGGTGACAAGTTCAATAGGCGGGGCATGTATCACCCTTGACTATGTGGTGGTTGTCATTTATTTGTTAGATGTAATCTACATAGATAGAACCAACATAGACATAGACAATTGTGTTACAATGACATTAGAATGTGATTCATTAGTATCTCTAAGGATTTTTCTATAGGAAGGGACATTAGTTTGGACAATGTGTGCCAATCCTTGGAGAAACTCAAGCTCCTTAATATGATTGGTTGACATATTGTAGAGGGCCTCAACTAATGGGTACAACCTCACTAGAAAGACTATCTTTTGACATAAATTATTGAAAACTACTTAAATGTTGATCAAAATTGTATAGTTAATTGTTAGAGAATTTAAGTGTTGCCTTATGATTGAAACTTACATCCATGTCATGGACATAAAAATTCAGGGAGCCTAGTTGTACATTTATTATAGAAGAAGGAATTCCTATGGAAAATAGGCATAAGTAGATTTTATGAAATTTAGACCAATTCTTATAGGAGTGGTTATACCCTGAGAGGACATGTTTAAGTTTTTGGCACTCCTCCAAACTATGTTATTAGAGTGTGAGGATTGAGTTGTGAAACTCATAAATGATCTCACAACACACAATCCAAGATCTTGAAAAACAAAGTTAATAAAATGTCGGTTTGAAGTTTGTTTAATTTTCGAAAAAAATTAGAAGCTTAAAGGTTTTGCATAAAACATAAAGTTCACCAATATGTAGTGAAGGAAATTTGGCTCTACTAAAGAAAGCAAGCTTTCTTTGAGAGTGATCTCAAATCACTACACTAGGGTGGATTAGCTAAAATTTATGTTTAAACTAATCTATTGTTCAAATCATGCTAATTAACCTTTTTCAATGTTTAAAATTTTAAGCAAAATTAATTTTAATAAATGAAGCTAAAACACTTGAAGACTAATTGGAGCTGATTACAAAGAACTTGAGAAATAGAAATCACAATTTAAGTGTTGAAGCAAAAAATACTAAAAATGAGAAACCTAGACTAAAAGCCTAAAATCCCCTACCTCAGACACTAGTACTTTGCATGGACTACATATCCTCCCCCCCCCCCGGGGAATGGTGAAACCAACCCCACCACCAAGGGCCCCGCCTATCTCCCACCCCCCGGCACCAACCCCACCGACCTATTCACCCTTGGTATTGTCCTATTTTCCTTGGGGTGGGAGGATATAGAGATGGGACTTGAGTGGTGGCGCAGTGTAGGGTGGGCGGAGCCTAGGCTTTACCAAACCAAGGATGAATGGGACGGTGGGGTTGGTACTGACCATATTCGCCTTGGGGGGGAGGCAATATGGGACCGAGGGGGTGGGAGATAAGCGGGGCCTTTGGGACCGACCTATTTACAACATATGTTGTCATCCCATATGGGTGGAAAACTAAAAGTGTTGTGTCCTCCAGAAAGGTGTCACCTATGCAAACAACATAAAACATAGCTATACAATGAAATAACTAGCAACTAGAGCAGTAAAATAACACTATAGCAAGCTAACCTATTGAAGGAAATCAATGAAATAATAGCAAGATGAAGAAGATAAAGAAGATATCATTGGATAGGTTTAAGCTTATTGTTTCTTCTTGAATGCAACTTGCAACACAAGAAATGGAAAGAGAAAATTTTTATGGTTATTTGAGGATTTGCCTCAGTCAAATCCCTATATTTATTTTTTGACCTCCACAACAACCTAGTTTCTTATAGTTTTTGGAAAATAAAAATGTCAAACCCAACAATTATGTAATCACAGTATTATGCTACAATATGAGAACATAATAACAATAGCAATATTGAATCTTAAATGTCAAAGAAGTTAAAAACACCCAAGAAATAATAATAGAGTAGCTAAGAAGCAAATAAAGATACTGGAACAACAAAAAAATTACTTCTAACTTGTAGTTGAGTGAGACAATATTATTTGTTTGAGTTGCTACCATACCTCTATGATTATACAAACAAGATGACAACCTTCACATGCACAGAATTTCGGTAAGAGCTTTAAAAATTAGCAATGGAGATAGCTAGTTTTGGTTGTAAAGCTTGAGAGAGTGTTTTCAACGTGATTGATTGTGATAGGATTGAGAGAATTGTTTGAATGAGGGTCAAAGAGGATCCTAAGGGAGGGATAATCATTCAAGATGCACTCAAGATGGTTACATTGCACAAGTTGACCATGGAAAAAGGAATGAAACACTTCTAAATACACATTGGAATCATAAATTACCATGGAACACCAACACTTTGTGTGGATGTCCACATGTAGCATTCATATCTCAACTATTTGGATCAAATGAAGGCTCAATAGGCTAGGAATATCACAATGACTAAGAAAATAATAACAAAATAGTGCTAACATACTAGCATCTAGATAGTGCAAGCTCATACCAAAGTGTGTAGAATACAACAAGAAATTGCAAGAGTATGTAATTTTCAATGTTACACTTGTTTGGAATGATTCCTCACCTATTTGATTTGTAAAATGTGGTGGTCCAAACAAAATTATAAAATAATTGGGTATCTCTTTTCCTATTGAGTCTTTGGCCAAACACATATGGTAATGGACTAAAACCAACCAAGATGCTGGAAAAATGATAGCTAAAGTATTACATCTTATTCCATTGAATATTAAGGCCTAAATATAAACAAAAAGTGTCAAGACACTTGAAAGATTGTTTAATATTGTATTCATTTTCAAAGAATATAAGGAATCATTTGTAAAGTGTCCATTGACCAATTACTCATAAGCACTTCTAGGAAGGGAGATTCCTTTGAACTGTCATTGTAAGATGGTATTGAAAAATGGATAGTCAAACCCTTCAACAACTAACACAGAGTGAGGGCACCAGAGGGAACCTGCCTTATAGATCAAAAAGGGATAAAGTGCTCATATTAAACACCATTAATGGAAGTGTCAACAAAAAGCATTTAGACCAATTAGATGAAGGTGGGACCAAATCCTAGACCCTAAACATGGCTAATATGAAATTTCTTCTAGTGTGTTATATGGGTGTCTACGTGTTGTATGGGCATCCAATATGGCCTTAGTTTCCATTTGCTTGCAATTTCTCTCATGTCTATTAAAATCAATGGCACTTTTGTGGCAAAAATTATTTCGAAGGCTTAGGAAACCATTAAGCCTTAATTGTTATAGAATGAGGATGGATTTTACATTGGATTATCCATCAACCAACAATGCTATGGCGGTTTACCATCATCTTGTTTCAATAAAAAATTGGAAGCTACTCCCCAAGTGTACTCCCTTGAATTCTACAAAAGGAGAAGTAAGCACCTCCAAATCTCTACTCCAAGGCTAATTCCACTTGGTTTTCTTGGCTCAAACCAAAGTAAAAGTTTTATTTATTTCACATTAACCAAGCTACCTTCCAAATGATAATTGAGGTCATGATTTCTTAGCATTTGTACAAAATCTTTGTGTGCTCTATTAATCCTTGGTGTAAAGACTAAAAATGGTATGTTAATACTAATTTTCATAATTACACTTCTAAGAAAGGAAATAGGTGGCTCTTCCCTCATTTTTCCATGGTTAAAAAGTTAAATACAATGCCATCTCTACAATCACCCAATTTTATCTAGGCTAAACATTTTCAAATAGTTTGGAAAGTGGTTGTGGAGTCCAAAGTTGTTCATTTTGCCTCGCATTTTCTTTACTAAGGCCTTCCTATTGTTACTAGTTTGATACATATTGACTTGTCTAATCCAAGACGTTTGTTTTGTGGACAACCAAAAGCCCTTCATCTTTTTTTATTGTTTATTTGTACACAAAATGTCTAGCAATGGATCTATAGTTTTTCGGTCTTTACATGGCATAATGTCCTTGATGATAGGGCCAAGTTTTAGGTATATTTCTCCCAACTTTAGATTGGAAATTCTTTTGTTTATATTGTGGTACTAACTTTATATTCACTCCAAATCATTGGTGATCTCCAATGTGCTCACGCAAATCCAAGTTTAAGTCAACAAGGTGGCACTAGAGGTCAAACATTTTTAAACCCTACTAGATCTTTAGGGAATGCCCCTTACATGGTGGCCAAGTTTCAGCTTTTCCACCATCTTGTGTCGAATCCCCTCATTGGGACTAATGATGTAACCCCTATAATTCCTTTTAGCACCGCCTTCATAACCATTAAAGAGCATCCATTCCTTCACCATTGACTAGACTATGTTATGGCTAGACCTTACCTCCAACTTCATCATCCAGTTGCCAAGGTGGATGGTCTCCACCTTCACAACACTCTTCCATGTCCTCTCAATGGCATCAATGGGCCCCTTTAGATCAAGGGAAATTCTCTCACTTGGCACTTGTCATATCTAATCTAAGGACTATGCAAAATGAGTTGCAAAAGGATCCAAAGGAAGGAGATAATGCTATTCAAGTTGGGATAAGGTGGATATCTCAACTTTACAATCCTAATGTTCATATCTAATATTTTGTATGTATTGTTATTTGTCTTTAAGGCCTTACATCTCCACAGGAAATTTTGTGTCCCTTGGGGAGGTGGCATTGATTTAATCTTTTGGTGGATTTTATCTTTTCATGAGGATGTAGGCATCCCACCTTTGTCTTGGCTTGTTTCATCATGTGTCAACATCTTAGGTGTGTAAGAACATATTGACTAGTCTTCGTGAGGGTTACATACAAGAGATTCTTATGACATGTAAGAGCATGTAAGAGGAAGGTTACATTGGAACCTTGACCAACCTTATGACAGTATTGGACACTTGCCATGGAGCATATAATGCACAGGGGAATGAGAGCAAATTGGATGCCTGAGATTGGTTAGTCATATATTATTGGTTGTGAAATGGATAGCCTATAAGGAATGTGCTAATAATAGCCAAGGGCGTCTTAGACCAAGGAAGGTGTTGGGATTTAAGTCCATACCTCCCTTAGGCTTGTAAATGGTTTTCAAAACCACCTCATGGTTTCACCTTGTAATTCTTCTATAAATTAGAGCTTGGTATAGGGGGTTGTATAGGTTGTTTTGCAATTTCTAGTAATAAAGAAATGTTGTTCAATTCAAAGGAACAATTGTATTGATCTAGCTCATTGTTGAAGGAATAATACAACTTGGGTCTCTTTGGGTGGGTATTTATTTCCAACAAGGGTTTATCCACATATATTTTATGTATGGTTTGCATCTCTTTTATGGTTATTTCCATTTCCATTTCCATTTAACTTATAATGATTAATGAAGTTAGAATTGTTTAGTTATATCATGTTTTCTACAACTCGTATTAATTTGAAACCCACAAAGGGTGGTATAGCCTCAAAGGTCAAGACCCCCAATATTAGAGTTGCAATCAACATATATAATAATTTATAGTCATTATCTTGATAAATAAGATATGTCAATATTATATAGTTGATTAGTAGATTATGAAAATCTTAAATATTGTGTTAGATCCAAGTATTATTATATCTAATATTAAGAGATGCTTAAATTATCACAGGTGATTTAAGTTGTCTTAAATACAATTTAAGGTAATTATTTGTGTATTAGTTTCATTTTAGTTATATTGAATTGGTGACTTGGAGGTTGCTTCCCTTGTCAAGACATGCTCTTTTTTGGAACCATGTGTTTATTTTGCCCCTAACCTTGTATATCTAGCATTGAAGCATGATACCATATTTCCTATATTCTTTAAGGATCTAACTATATGCTCTAACTCTTGGTTTTAATATATGGTATTTTCATCAACAAAAAAAAAGGTGAAAAATGGTTATGCAAGAAAAATATGATAAAATAGTAAATAGCAAGGGCAACTTTTGGCCCTAGCAACAAGGCTTATGTTTGTCAAAAAGTTCCAAACTCCTTTAGCATTTAGTACATCTTTACTTGGTTGTTTGGAAGCACTCAAGTAATTAAAATACTAAAAATGATTAATATTTTGTGTTGTTTGTTAATAAAAGAAACTAAACAAAGCCTATTGCATGGAAATGGTGTTGTCTTCCAAAAAATGGTAGGTTTGATCTTACAAGACCTTAAACTACGAAGTACACTGACAACAAAGCGGATTCTTAAGGACCTTGATGGGCCTAAACCATGGAAGAATAGCTACTCCAAAGAATAATACGGAACATAAAGGTCTTCATTCCCATGGCAATCACTTTAGGACATCTACTATTAAGCATATTGGCTCAACAATTTTCTACAATATATGAAGAGCTTGGGAGTCAATGAGACATTTGTTAGATGGTCATGAAGTTTTTTTCATGTCAAAGGGGAAGCTTGTCAATTATAGATCCACTTGGCTGAACTTAGCATGTAATGACAAACCTTTGTCATTGACAAGAAGTTGCTCTAGAAGAGGAAGGGCTACAAAAAGTTATTAAAATTGTGGCAATTTGTTTGTCAATGGCAAATTGATGACTAGAAGGAAACCCAAGCAAGTTTCTCATTTCTAAATTCAAAAAAAAAACCATACTATATAATAAGTAAAGCTTTATATGACTTTAAATATCATGTTCAGCTAAGTTCCAATATAGAGATAATTGATAAAATTGAATGGAGAGATGGTTCACCACTTATGGAAGTAAAAATAAAAGGATTGTATTGTATACTTGATACCCATAAAAATTTTGATACATTGAACGCCCCACAAAACTATAATTTGTCTAGTAAAGATTAGAAATACATTTTACTAAACAAAAAAGTCTTGTTTTAGATGGTTACTAATTCTTTTTTTAAAAATTGTTGATTGCATCTTGAAAATTGATGGGACTCTTATGGCTGTCATATATGGAATGTTGAAAAGTCCGTTTAACACTATTTTTTTTAAATGTATGTTTGAAAAAATACCAAAATTTAATAGCATCCATAGAGAGCTAGTAATGGTAACGTTTTTCAAGGCAAAAGAGGGTTCCTTAAACTCTTGTAGGGAGTTTACCTTTATTTCCGTTGTTTTGGACGCTACGTTGATTATGAAGATACCAAAGGATAAGTTTTACAATCTACTACATAATGGGGTGATCAAACTCTATAAATCTGACATTGTGCATGTAGAATAGTGACCATATACTGGAAGATATGGTGGAATACTAGATGAAAACAAACATGGTAAAGATCCTAAATACATCCATGGTTAAAATAGTGCAGCTTTCACTGCAGATAATAAAAGAAATATCTGTACTAATACACAAGATATTCCACGATAAAATAAACAAAGTATGTGACCAATACTTATGCTTCTGCAATACCTGGAAGTGCTGATGCACCCAATTATGAAATTGAAAGTACTAGCTGGATTTGTCTTAATAATGAGTCTCTTTCTGAGGTCACCATGTCAAAGCATATAGGTGTATAATGTAAAACAAAAACTATGTAATCTGCTAATTGTTAGTTTTGATGTTGTTCCAGGTGCCCCTTTGTCTTTGGCCTTGGACCGTCGGCTCTATTTTTGTGATATTTTGTTAGTGATAGATTTAGCAGACTATATTTTAGCTTTAGTGCTTTTATATAATATAACCTAATTAGTATACTATTTTGAAATATAAAAATAAAAACCAGAACTTAAAACCAAAGAATAAAAATGAGATTTCTTGTATAATTAAGGATTATCCCAACAACTAAATACAAGATGCATGATTCATAAACCAATGCAGTTCTTTACGTCAATTTCAAAAGATACCTTGTAAAAAAACATGCACTAGGCAAATGTCTGGAAATTATCAACATGCAATCTACTCTTCGCAACCTCTTTCAAGCCTAATTCCAAATAATTTCTATAGTTTAGTTTAGTTTGGTATTATCGAACATTCAAGGAAAATTCAATTGCACTGCCATGTTCCCATTTTTCCCATAATTAAATCCTACAAATCACTATTAAATTTTTGCAAGCATATCTATGCCATTCTTCCTATTATTTTATAGTGTAAACTACATCCCTCAATTCATAAGGAAATATTCACAAGCTTCAAGTAACTCTTTGATTATTTTCTTGGAAGCACCGCTAATAAGTATTCTATGGTTGAACTGAAAGCTGTTTTCTCCACGAAACTTCTTGCTTGTTATTGGTGTTATTTTTAAGTTTATATTTTTGTTTCAACTTCAGAGATAACAAGGTGCACATTGGTCATATTGTTAGGTTATTACAAACTTCTTTCTCAAACAATAAATATTTTAAAAATATAAATATTCCTTTAGAATGACACTTGGAGAGTAACTTGCTTTGGAAATTAAGCTGATGCAGCAATACTCGATATAAAAGGTGGAGATGAGTGTTTTGTAATAATAATAGAGATTGTTTTCCCCTATGTGTTGCTCTTATTAGGAATTTTTTTAAATTTATGCCAAAAATAAATTCTAAAGCAACCCCATGTCAGTAATGAATAAAAATGTACATGCTCATTTGGAATGATGCTTAAAGAGTAGCTTCATTCTTTTATGGAAGGTTATGCTAGTCATATATTTCAGAGCCAACATACCTTGTACAAAACAATCACACAAAATTTAGCCAATGGATGTTACTCGATGTGAAATGTGGAAATTGAGTTTTATAAAAACTTTCAAGCAATCCGCCCCTATTTGTTGCTCGTATAAGCTCTTGCATGTTACGGCCTTCTTCACCCACATGTTCCCTTGTTTAAGCCTTACATTGTACATGGCCACAGTTCACTCGTTCCCAGCTTTAACTCTTGTGAAAATGAGCCTGATCATGCCATTCTTTGAAGCCCAAGCCAATAGTCCATGTTTTGTTTTTCCACATTAAAGGGCTTCATATCCCAAGTCTTGACAACATTGCCAAACATGGTCTTGCATACAATTTCAATCACCTACTACTATTACAATCAACATGGAAGCCCAATAAAAAAACACAAAGAACCAGATCAAAAATCACCAAATCGGTTGTGAAAGACAGTCTGTTCAATGATAACTTGCCATATCATAATATGCCACCTCATGTAATTATAGAATTTCAAGTCCAATGTTTGAGCACAGCATATCCCCATTTTTCATTTAAAGGGGATGTGCTCAACATACCACATTTGAACTTGACTTATATACATCAGCTCCCACAGCATATCTGCAAAAATCAGACCGATTCCACTTGGACGACTAGATCTTCAGGTGCTCTAGTGTCATACATTAAAAGTTGAGCACCATCTTAAGATGCAGAACCATAACTGACATCTGGCAAACCTTTTCAAAATGTTAGAATCAGAGAACAAACTTATATGGCCTTGCTAACACTGGTTAAAAAATAACTTCCTAATTCCACTGCCTAAATGCTGCATATAGCATAATCAATGCCCCTGACCCTGCACAACCTCAATTGTCTCGGAGTGATATACAATCAAGCCTCATGATTCTCTGATATGTTGCTTAATTTGTTCAACTGGGCTATCTGAAGTTCTATCCGCTCTAAAACTTCAGAGTTTCCGTCCCCTGCAACTGATGATGCTCGGCTCAGATTCTCAATGACTTTTTTCTTCTGGAATTTCGATAAAGCTTGTACCATGTCTCTCATAGCTGGCCGCTTTCTTGGATTCTTTTGAATACACTTATATGCAAGAGCTGCCATTGTACGAAATTCTTCAAAATCACATTTTCCATTAAGCCGTGAATCTAGTATTTCATCCCACCCTGTTTTGTCCTCTGCATTGATTGCAGCCTGTTTAACAAGTAATAAATTCAAAGAAGATGAGAAAACAGGCATTAGTCTAGTTCATGCATAATTACCAAGAACGATTATGATTTATCACACTGAAACTACATAGAGCAACAACAGACATAGCCTAGATGCAGTCTATTTGGCATCTCTAGATTGCATGCATGAATTCAAAATTTTCAATCGATATAAAATACCCAACCTTCCATACACAAGCATACATCTTAAACATAATATCTCTCATCTTGCATTGTCCTAATTTACAGAAAATACCAAACTAATTGTGAATTATAATACAAGGATACCAAGGCCAACATAACCATGAAGTAAATATTTTTGAAGGCAACTACAGTGCCCGTGACATACTAATGCAATTCTGAGAAAGAAATCATAGTAAGAGAAAGGTAGATTACAAGATTGATGTAATCCAAAAGTCCTTGTTGTGGATTCCTCCCTGTAATCAATTCAAAAAGAAAGATACCATAGCTGTATACATCACTCTTTTGTGTAAAAGTGTTTGTTGACATATACTCAGGGTCCATGTAACCATATGTTCCTTTGAGACCTGACTTGTGGCCATCATAGATTTCCTCTTTGGAGAGACCAAAATCAGCAACCTGATAAATATATGATCAAACTCCACAAATAAGTTTAAATCTTTAAAAACATAAAATAGCATAAAACATATGCACACAATAAATTTTTTTAGTATCTCTTTTAACTGCATTTTAATATCCAGTCATATTGTACAAATAGGTATGTGAATCACCATGATGTGATCACCAGCTATAGATTAAAAGTGTGGACAAAGAAAGAAATATATCAAGCTTTCCACAATTTTCTGTATCAAGGATGTTTCAGCATAAGGAACAAGGCTTGAGAGAGTGATTTGAATGCTTAAACCATTATGTCATGACAATGAATAATGAGCAAAATATTTTAGTTAAAGAAGAGATCTCAGGTGCTAACACTTTCATGTTACAATTAACAAATATAAAATCTGGCACTTGTATTTAAAATTGCAATGTTCGTTGCCGTAAAACACAGATCCTTTACCAAGATTTATTTTGGATCCTTTACAAAAATCAAGTTGGCTCTAAACCAAAAAAAATTGTGTTTTTCCTTGAAGAATTTACAGGGGTGCAACAGCATCGGGAGTATGATCAAATTCACCAATATGGATCAGCCAAGTTTGGTCAAGATATATGAAAACACAAAAAAAAGTGGGGGGCATAATAGCAAACTAAGGAGAAAGACCCCTCAGGATCCTTTTTCAAACAGGATCAAAAAATCATAGTCGAACAATGGAACATGACCACCCACTTGCATCTCCTAGCATTTGCTTTGACCCCTACATATTGTAGCACAGAAATACTTTCTTTGCTTGAAGTGTGCCACCATATAGAGACACTGAAGTTAAAGAAGAGAACAAGGAAGCATTCACTAGATTCTTTCTTAATCCAAATGTGAAGGACATAGTCATGAGTGAGTTTTAGAATTTATATCTTCAACAAGGTGCAACCTTAGTCCTCTCCAAGACAAGTACTAGAAGGACACTCATACATGGTGTTACCTCCATGATGAAGGATCTATTTACCTACAACCTCTTCCTATCAAAGTTCTATCAGAAGTATGCATACTTAATTTTTTTAACTCTTACTTTTCTTTGGCAACTATAATTGTAAATGTTATATTAACTTTCTCTTTAATCTCAACAAGTTGTGAGTTTCTCTTCAATTGAGCTGAATTGGACTAAATACTTCTTTATCCACTCAGTTAAGTACAACCAGTTGGATATGAAAAAGGCATAGGAGTTAGTGTATATGTATTCCAACTTGTGCCTCCTCACATATAAGCAAGGTGAGTACAACGAGCGGGCAATGAGGCATTGATGTAGCCCCTAAGTATTATTGTGCAAAAAAATTGTAGTGTGACAAGTTTCAAAGTTAAAACTCTATCTTTCTATCCATTCAAATGGTCATATTTCAAAGTCTTGCCCTACCAGTCTACATTGTTTTTGGTATTATCTACCAACTACTTTTGCAAGGCTAGATGATGACTACAAGCTCAACAAAGACTAGACAATTATGATGTTCAAGGACAGATTGGGAGAGACAACAAATCAACAAGTAAGAACAGCTAGCAGGCAGATGTTTGAGGGTTTTTCAATCACAAAATTATAAGGTGCATTATTCCTCAAGGAAAAATGGCAAACAGCTTGATTAAGTCTGCCTAAGGCATGAAAGAACATCAAAGATCAAAATTGCGGCGCAAGTTTTAGTGGATTGAACCCAACAGAACTCTGCCTAAAAGCAATAGACAAGCTGTCTTACAAGTGGCACACAAATCCATTGGAAAAATCATGTAAAATCAGTGCCAAAGGCAGTGTAAGGCGGCAAAGTATGCTTGGATCCATGCTCAGCAAGGAGACACAACAGCAAGTTAAAGTGGCAATGTTCTAAGTGATCCACACAAGTAAAAAGAGGGTTAAAACTTAAAAGAATGGATATGAGACACAATTTTAGCATAACAGAACCCTAAGTGAAGTATGCCAAAACATGAAAAATAGCAGAAATATTTGTGGTTAACACCAAGGGATAGTTTGCCACTAAAGTCATGTTTGAGCACTCTTTTAAAGTGGCATTACTATGTCAAACTTCCGCCCAGCCTTGAAGGGGTTTCAAACAACAAATTAGGCACACTTCCCAATGATTTTTGTCATCTTCAAGAACAAGTTAAAAGCCATTGAAAGTCAAGCACACCTTTAGGATGGCTTTACCAGCAAAAATTTCCATCAAATCTTCATAAGTGTCAAGGTGGATTTGTTATTTTTAGCCAATGCTATTTATAGCCCCTGCTATTTTTAGTCTAATGAGATTTTTTCAAGAGGTTACTTTTAGATCATCTATTTTTTAGAAGTCTATTTTTAGATGTTGTGCCATAAAAGAGATGTGACTCCTAAGTGTTAGTCTGTAGTGATCTTTACCATCAATATAGCTGAGAATTGCATGGTTTTAGATTTAGGTATAGTGGATAAAGTTTTGAAATAAATATTGCATTTCATGTAATAGTAATTAGTTAGCTTTATTATTTTCTCATGCAATTGCTTAGTAAACATTATAAATAAGCGTTATTTTGCACTTAGATGGCTAATAGTGATTTTCAAGCCCACATATTGCAAATATTAATCACTGAACTCTAAGTTTAGATGTTCAATTGTTTTGTGTTGAGTACAATTTGACAATTACTGAGTTACCAGTTTGGCCCCTTGGACCTACCAATTCAGATCTAATCCAGCCCGAATAAGGATCCAAGTTTGGTACACAAGAGGATCTGTCTAGGGCCCCATTAAATCCCTATGGGTTCATTCAAGATGAACCCGAGCTGAATTTGATATCCAACCGGTGTAGTTAGTGTATAATGTCTATTATCATGTTTTGATAAAATTGGTTATCCGACTATGTATTAATTGTTTGTATTAATTGGTTGTCAGCTTCAAGTAGTTATAAGTGTTGGTTGGTTGATGGTCGTTTTCTTCTTGGCAACTGTCGGATCCTTTAAATTGATTGTGTATCATCAAGGAAAGGGGTATGATCTAGTTGGATTGACTCTGATCCTTGGCTGACCATCTCTGGTTTTCTTTTGTAATAATTTCATGTGTGAATAAAGATATGTTTTACTCTTGTATCTGGTATGCATTGTCATCTCTATTATTAATTCATGTATTTATTTTATCAGATAGAGCAGTAAACATTTAGCGCCATTGCCTTAAAAGAAATTGGGTCCAATATAAGAGATTCATGCCCTTAGACTCCAATAAAGGCGGGAAGAGACCTCAAGGTGGTCAAGACCAAGAGATCAGGCAATCTTTCGAAGAAGAGGACTACGAGAAACACTTGAAGAAAATACAACTATACAATTTCCAAGTCAGAGCCCTTCCCGAGAACACAGTCAAGTTGAAAAGTCAAGACAACCTTCTCTAGACAAGGGAAGTTGGGAGATGAAGTCACATTCCTTCACAAAATTGTACGAGAGTAGCCTTCAAGGCATTGAAAGGTTGTCAATCAAAGGAGAAGAAGCTGAGACGAGGGTGTATAAAAGAAAATATGAAGGCAAAACAAGAGTGCGGAAGGTTGAAGCCAAGGGAAGAGTTGAGGATTCCTACGTGGTTGAGAGTGCAAGAGAAGCACCGGAACATTCGAATCAAAACTCCCTAGCAAGCAAATTCCAGGAGGCAGGTTTGCATCCGAATAAAATCATGGTAAGCCCCAGTGGAGAAAATCAAAAGTTGCCCAAGTTTACAAGCAATTGATTGGAGGATCTTGTTAGGTATTGTAACACTTGCGAAACAAACTAGACGGAAAATGGGCAAGATGATAGAGCAATTTGGCTACGATTTTTTCAGCCACCTTTTGAGGTGTAGCAAATGACTGGTATACAGAAATTGACCAAGCCTCCTGAAATACATGGGAGAGATTAAAGAAAGCTTTCAAAGAAGAGTTTAAATTGCTTCGTGATGATAATGAAATAGTAGCAAAAATTTACACTACAAAGCAAGGTAAGCACAAACACATACAAGCTTATAGTCATAGACTTAAAGAATTACTTGTAAAGTTAGAAACATAACCAATCGATGGTCTCAAGAAAAGATGGTTCACCAAAGGTCTAATTTCATCATTAAGAAGAAGAATGAAGGTAGTACCACCCTTTTCCTATTCAGAAGCCTACAATCGGGCAATGGACATAGAAAGTGAAGATAAAATGTCCTCACATAGTAAAAGAAAAACAAAGAGGGAAGTTTGAATGACAATAGTGACAATGAATCGGGAATGGTACAAGTGCTTCGCAGGGACATGCTCCGAATGATGAAAGAATTGAAGGCGGAGAAAGAAACCAACAAAGAAACTAACAAACTACGGTGTACTGCAAAATTGAGGGGCACACAAAAGGTAACTGTCCTAGAAAGATGTTTTGTGAGATTTTCCAAGTTCTGGGTCATTCAATAAAGGAGTGCCCATACAATTTGAAGACCAGAGTACACAAATACTCTTTATGCAAGGAGAGGAGTCCACTCCATCGAAGCCACAAAATGCATCTCCAAGCAGTTATCGAAATCAAAGAGGACAAAGCCAAATACAATATGACCTCAAAGGATGCCCTATCATACAATGCCGACAATGTAGCAAATGGGGACACTTTGTGAGAGACTTCCAAAACAAGCAAGACAAAGTGCAATTATTGTGCAAACGGTGTGGACCTAGAGACCATGAAGAAATTGGATGTCCGAAGAAAAAGACCAATGTCAGCATGATTGATGTAAGGCATAATGAAGTATTGGCCATTACTTGTGCCCAAGCAAAGAAGGTTGTGTACCTAGACCCACGTACAAAAAAAGAAAGGCTTCGTGAAGCAAGGGTCGAAGTGGAGAATACTATGGCCAATGAACGACGCCACTCAAATGCAAATGTAAGTATGGTAACAAATCAATTACAATCCGAGAAAAATATTGCACGGCAAGTACTTCAAGCTAGTGTACCAGTTAAAGTAGTGGATTTATTACAAAGTATTCTTGAACTTCGAAATGCTATTGGATCAAGGGACAATGAGATGGTGCATGCTACCGCCCCATTAGAATCTTGTGAGAATGACGATCCAATAACTGAACCTCTGCTATTGGGTAACCAAGTGATTGATCCAATGTTACTGACAGTTAACACAAGAAAGAAACCAATGGTGGTGAATATGGAGATCCTTGGAAGGAATCTCACCAATACAATTGTTGATGTCGGGTCTAGCGTGAACGTACTTCCAAAAGACACTTGGAGAAGTTTGGGCAAGCCAACCATTTGGCCCCCAACTTTTCAACCGGTGGGTGCAAATCAACAAGGTATTAAGGTACTTGGAGTTTAAATGGGACAAAAGGTAATTATAGGAACCCAAGCATTTTTGTTGAACTTTGTGGTCATTTCATTAAGGGAGAAAGCATTTGATGCATTGTTAGGTCAAAGTTGGTTGGTAGCAACCAAAGCCGATCACAACTAGAAAAAGAATACAATCTCCATTGAGAACAAGGTTCGGAAATATCTAATTGATTTAAATAACCAAGTTGTAAGTGAGGAAGCAGCTTCCTCTGATTCATCAAAGTCAGACTCTAAAGAAGAATGGATAGAGAAGCATGATCTAGGTCCGATAGAGCCAAACAAAGGGGTTCTAGAATTACAGTCATGCTCAGAGGATGAAACAAAACTCTCTGCGGCTTATTTCACTAGCAAATGGAGGACTATGAGGTATTTCTGTGGACTTGTAATTTCCTTGAAGTTATGACTCTTAGTGAAGAGCAACTAATGAAAAAAATTTGAAAAGTTGGATAGTTTATGTGCAGGACGTAAGCCATGGTTGGCAAAAGACAACAATTGCAACAAAGGTATCTGACTTTGCAAAAGAATGCAAAATTACTAACAGTACGCCTCTAAGTACATTAAAAAGCTTCTGGCTTTGCAAAAGAATGGAAAATTAGTAACTATACAACTTTGAGTACATTAAAAAGCTTGACTATAAGGCCTGACTACATAAAAGGTCCGACTTTATTAAAAATCGTGACTACAAATCCCAATTACATTAAAAGGTCTAACCATATTGTATGGCGAGAAAAGAACTCATTTGAACGGCAAGAAAAGAATTGTCACATAGTTGGGTTTTCCCTCAGTATGCATTGTACAACTGCCATTCTACATTGTACAACATACGAGGCCAATGTATCACCGCATTATATGGCACCATTAGAAGCTAAGGATTGCACGACCCCATTTGTTTATTAAGATTGTATTGACTGCAAGGCTATTGGTATAGCAAGCATATTTAGTATGACATCAATTAGCAGAGGGAAGGGAACCGATCATATGGAAGCATAAAGTGAAGGGAAATAAGAAATCACCAATTAATCACATTGTGCGGCTAATCACTGTGCATAGCATACAACCTATACACTTCATCATATGGCCCGCTCTAAATTATGCCATACGACCAATATTTAATGTTCACATCATACAACAAAGACATTCATTCATTTGACAGACTCTATCAGGTTACACCGTACACGAAGCACACAAAGTATGCCAAGCTCATATCGTACAATCAAAACAATTACATAACATGTTCCCTCCAATCATTTTCACCGTACGGCATCCTCCTCCCAATGTACGACAACACCTCTCCATCATATGGCATCATCTTCCCATCATACAATAAAGACATTCAATTATTCAACGTATGGTGAGACCACCAAAAAGTAGTGTACGGCGAGTTCATTCATACTTCAACATACGGCTTGCATAGTGGAGTTCTCCATCATACGATGTCCGGTTGGCAGACTCCATCGTGGGGTAGTGGACATATGGCCAGTACTTAGTAAGCACACCATACGGAGGGGGTTTGCCACAAGAAATTTGTTTATTCTTTGCAACATATGACCATCAACCATCATACGGCAACTTCTTTCGCTGGTCGCCATCACACTTTGGTTAAACACCTCCAAAATTTGTATTTTTTGTCTTCATCAGCAGTGTTTTTTGCCTCCAAAAAAATAATAAAAATGGTGTGCACCATCAAGTTCTATGTGGTTTGAAGGTCTTAAATTGGGCTTGGTGGCAGGGGCTCTGCCCCTCAACCCCGTCTTGTATCACGACAGAGTACGCCAAAGGCACTACTCGCAGACCCACAAGGGGCACTACCCCCATACCCTGCAAGGGGTGCCGCCACATACCCCCACAAGGGACACTGCCCTTTGACCCCGCTAGGGACATTGCCCCCAAACCCCCATCACACTCATTTGATTTACTAAGTACAATCCGAGTTCGACCTCGCAAATAACACTTCCGAGTTTGTTTACAAGTCCTTGTCTACAATATCATCGTCAATTTGGCAAGTCTTCCCTAATGTTACTTGATGTTTACTTGTCTTCTAGAAGACGACTTTTTCTTTTGGGGAGGATGATGTAGTCAGCGTACAATGTCCATTACTATGTTTCAATAAAATTGGTTATCTGACTATGTATTAATTGGTTGTTGGCTTCAGGTAGTTATAAGTATCAGTTGGCTAACGATTGTGTTCTTCTTGGCAACCTTCGAGTCCTTTAAATAAAAGGTGTATCGTCAAGGAAAGGGGTATGAGGATCAACGTTGATCCTTGTCTGACCATTTCTAATCTTCTTCTATAATAATCATGTGCAAATAAAGATATATTTTACTCTTGTATTTGATATGCATTGTCATCTCTATTACTAATTCATGTATTTATTTTATTAGATAGAGCAATAAACAACCAGCCCCATTGCGATGAACCTATCACTTTTTGGGGATTTCTTTTTGTTTTCTCTATTTTGGTATTTGACTTTGACTATATGCTTAATAATGCCCCATAATCCTAAAATGAAATGTGGATTATAGGACATTGTAAAGACAAAAACAAAAATATCATTTATCCTTGTTTAACTTCCATTCTTGCTTGCCATTACATGAATAGAGTTGAAGATTGATCAATGATAGTTCCAAAGTGGTAAGTTTGCTATTGCTATGCATGTGCAAGAGCCCATTTGTTGCCAAGGAGATTGTAGAGGAATATTTTTGCAAGAGAAGTAGGTTTTTTTTAATATTTTGGCTTTTTTTTGTGTTTATTTACAAACTCTCTTGTTTTGTTTTGAAATTTTTGTTTTGTTTTCATTCTTATTCACATCTATGGCATATGCTTCATTTTTTTAAACGATTTAAGTTGTATATATATATATTTGTTTTCATTTGTTTCAAATTCTTTATTGATCTTGTTTCCATAGGGATTACAATGGCAACCAGTTCTAGCTCCATGGATTGAACCCACTTCAAAATAGACCTGAATTCTCCCCTTTGAAATTATGTTGATATGGTACAGCAACTTGCAAGTGGTGTAGTTATATTTGGATTTGCAATGGGTGTGATATCAAGTATTCAAGCTCATCCAATTGGTTGAAAGCCCCTTTGTGCCACATCCCTGGACTTGCAATCAAAGCTTGCCCAAGAAAAAATGTACCCATTCCACAAGAGCAAGTCACAGCATATATTTATGAGCAGAATAAAGCAACTCAAGTAGCAAATTAAATCATCCTTTGTTAAAAAAAGAATCTCAAGGAATGAAACCCCCTCCACTACCATCCAATCTTCAACCTGTAGAGAGCCACCCATTTTTTGCCACACCTAAAGAATAACCCATAGCCTTTACACATAAGAGATCAAAGGGACCATTCGAAATAACATTTCATGAGTCTTGTGAGAGTACCAATCAACACAATGCAAGATGTCTCAATGCAAATGGATTGGCTTTCAATGTTGTTCGCTCACCATATTGGCAACAATTGGTGAAGCAATTAATAAGGCTCCAAAAGGGTACAAAGGCCCAAGTTTTGAGAAAATGTGTAGCACCATGTTGGAAAAGTGTTGAAATTTGTAGAGGATTCATTGAAGCCAATAAAGGATTTGTGGGCCAAGATAGGGGTGTCCATCGTTTTTGATGGATGGAAGGATGCAAGAAATCGGCCATTAATGAATACTATCACGATGTCCCCTAAAGGGACAATTTTTTTGAAGGCAGTGGATTGTGAGGGGGAGATGAAGGATGGTGTATTTATTGCTAACGTTTTCATGACAAGCATTGAGGAAGTGGGGCCTCAAAACATTGTTCAAGTCACAATAGACAATGCCAAAAATTGTATAGCAACTGGTTTATTGATTGAGAAGCACACATCTTTTGGACACCTTGTATTGTCTATTCCTTCAACCTTGTGCAACAAAAAATTGGCACCAAAATTGATTGGATCAAATAGGTGTATGCTGAGGCCAAAGAGATCCAAATCATCACCAACCACTCTATGTCAAAACATTGTTCAAGTCACAATAGACAATGCCAAAAATTGTAGAGCAACTGGTTTATTGATTGAGAAGCACACATCTTTTGGACACCTTGTATTGTCTATTCCTTCAACCTTATGCAACAAAAAATTGGCACCAAAATTGATTGGATCAAATAAGTGTATGTTGAGGCCAAAGAAATCTAAATCATCACCAACCACTATATGTCATAAGGCATATTTAGAACACTCTCGAAATTGGAGTAGTTTAAGGTAAGTGAAGCACTAAGATTTATTTTAATAAATATGTTTCACTTTAGTAAAAAAAACTAACTAAAAAGTTTATGTTTTCTTCTTTAAGATCTTTATTTTTTATTTTTTATTTTGATTTTCAAATAGGTTGTTAAGACCTGTTTTGCCTCCAACACAATTGTCTTGAGATGGTTTGTGAAGGTTCGGGAGGTGATTTCAAACAATGTCATCAACCAAAATTGGTCCATATGGAGGCAATCTATTACTACAACAGTAGCAAATATTAAGCGGATGATCCTAAATGGCATTTGGTGAGATCATGTTCAATATCTCCTTAGTTTCACGGAGCACATTTGAGTATGATCCATTATACCAACATGGATAGGCCTTGTTTGGGGGAGATATATGATAGCATCAACTCAATGATTGAGAAGATGAAGACCATCATAAATGTAAAAGAGTAAGATCTTGAAGAAACTTTCTTCAAACAATTACACAAAATTATTGAAAAAAGATGGAACAAAATGACCACCCCACTACATCTTCTTGCCTTTGCATTAAGTCCCAAATATTATAGTGTTGAGATCCCTTTTGTGTCGACAAGGATTGCCTCATGTAGAGATGTTGAAATCAGCCAAGGGTACAAGTCAACACTTTGCAAACTCTTCATTGATCCTAATATGCAAGATGCAGTTAGGATTGAGTTC
This sequence comes from Sequoia sempervirens, assembly GCA_007258455.2. Classification (NCBI taxonomy): domain Eukaryota; kingdom Viridiplantae; phylum Streptophyta; class Pinopsida; order Cupressales; family Cupressaceae; genus Sequoia; species Sequoia sempervirens. The sequence continues at coordinate 247,005,101 of VDFB02000013.1, read as the reverse complement.
ATGGATCTTGTACATTCCAACGACTTTAGTATTGATGCTCTTCATGACAAGTTTATAGTTGATAAACAAAGTTGGCGGTATTTCCATGGTCAATCATTCAAACACCTACAACCTCTTGCGATCAAAATTTTATCACAAATAAGTTTTACAAAAAATCTTTTAAATTGTAAGTTTCATTTGTAATTTAATTTTTTTTATTTTATAACTCTCAACTCTCTAATGTTGTCTTAAAGGGTTGCTAGTTCATCTGCATGTGAGAGAAATTGGAGCACAAACTCCTTCATTCACTCAATAAAGCACAATCAACTGCACTGAAAAAAGGCAGAGGACTTAGTGTATGTGCATTCCAACTTGTGTCTCCTTTCACACAAACAAAGTGGCTACACGGAAGAAAACACAAGTGAGATATCCAGCAAGAGCATGCTAACTTGGTCCTTCTAATATACTAGTACCTACCTCATCTAATATCGATGGTGACAATGATATTCGAAGACCCATATGATGTTGATGCCTGATCAATGATGGTTGATTTTCAACACCTGACATTATTATTTTTAATTTTAATATATATCACGACATTCGAGTCTGACTAATTGACATTGAAGTATTTTTAATTTTTATGGTAGTTTCGTTTATTATATGATACTACTATGTGGTATTTTGAACTTTATTCGTGTTGTAAATATGTATATATTTCTGCTTTTTATATGTTTTTGTTTGGTTGAACCCAAAACAAACCCAACCCCCAAGATTTTTTTGACCAAACCCGATCCTAAACCAGTACTAGGACCAGTAACGTAGGCTAATTATTGTAAGTTTTATATTAAAATTATTATGGAAATAAGTCTTGCAACTTTGCAGTAATTCTTTTGTGCTTGATGTTTGTGTCTCCAATCCTATCTTGTTTCACTTATGGTTTTTGATCTCTATGTTTAATTGAGAGAATCATGAGCATCATTGTTAGATTATTTTCTACAATAGATGGATTTATATAAAAAACTTTTTTGTAGCATTAAAGTGTGGCTTAGCCTTTTTCCTTGGGTAAATCCAAAATGAAACACATTAACTTTTACTCAACATGAGCATGAAACACCCGAGAAAATATTGTAAGGATTGTAAATAGCAAGTATATATAGTGCGAATTAGGTTAGTTTTTATTTACAGGGAGCTTCCTCTTCTAAGTTGAGGAGCAATTCTACTACACATCTATTATATTTTGTGTCACACATAAAGGTGTGAATTAAAATGCTAACACATATCCCAACTTCAATGTTTTTGCTGTCACAACTTTCCACTATCTCGATTTTGGATGAGGTGCACATGACTACTACACAGTACTTGAATAGTGTAGCTAGTGGGATTAGCAAAAGAGTTTCCTGTGATTCTAATGAACCAACTAATAACATTAATGCTTTCAATGAAGAGTGATATGATAATTATTGATATGTATTGATTTTCCATGTGCAATTGCACTAGTATATAAGTTTTAACCATTTTAATTTATTTTTATTATTTAACATTTATGATTTGACATTTGATGTTGAATTAGCAATTATCACTATTAGTTGTGGTCACAATTTTGTATTAAGGTTATACATACATACATGCATACATACAGGATGATGTTGGATTGCTCTCAGATAATATCATTATTCTAGAATGTCTTGAAAATCAAGGGTCACTTAAAGCATAATCCAAAATACATTTAGTAGGCAATAGTCTTCAAAAAGTAGGTAAAAGACTTATGTCAAGTAAGGCAAGTAAGCTAAATAAGACTCTTTTGAAACTCTCATTAATGTCTTTGAAACTGAACTAATGATCTAAAAAAATAAGTTATCTCAAAGCATGCCAAGCATGAAAACGTACCTATTCCCGGAGAGCTAACTATGCACACATGTTGAATATGGAAGAAATGACAATGGATTAAAAGAAATATTGCAAAAAATGGATCAGCTAATAATAGAAAGGTAGGTAAAGTGTAATTTGTATATATAAATAATGGCAAATGGATTGGTCTTAAACATAGATTAAAAACTCAGCAAGTACTCACCTAACTCGTGACTACTCATGCTTAGAAGAGGGTTGGCAAGTTTTTGGTGAGTACTTGCCAATAATTCATGACTCTGTGAGGAACACTCAACTGGCATTAAAAAAATATGAATATGCAACTGTTTGCACGCACATTTGTGCAATTTGGAGTGAGGATTGATCAATTTTCAAGAGTTTTCCAGATGTATTTGAAAAATGGCATGCACCAAGATGATCTAAGTGGGTCTTGAAGGGAACCTTATTGAGAGGACCCCCATTAGGAGAGCTATTGATCAATCCCACACCCCCACAACTCCTGCTTTGATTTTAAAAAGAAAAAAAATAAATTTGTTTCAGGCCCATTTTTCTGCAGATGAAATTTGTAAAATATCAATACACATGTACTTTATAATCATATGACATTATGATGTGAATTGAACACATTTTTTTATCAATAAATAAAGGAAAAACTACTTATGACCTCTGTAAATTCAGTCTTATGTGTTTTGTTAAGATTATTTTACAAATTTATATGTTTTTTAATGTTCGAAAATTTTCTAGAGTTTTTCCCCGAGTCCAAGTCAAATTTTAGGGCCGAGTCTGAGTTTTTGAACTATGGTCTAAACAAAATTTTCTTCCATAATTTAAAAACTCAGCAAGTAAATCGCCAACTCACAAGCTAAAAGGGCAAGGCGAGTTACTCACCATCGGGTGAGTCATTGCCAGTTAACTTGTCAAGAAACCTCCATAACTCAGTGAGTCCAAGGGAAAAACTTGGCCACCAAAAAAACCACTGAAAAATCATCAAAAACTTGACAGATGGGAAAAAACACAAGTCTTTTTTTCATTTCCTCATTTACATAGTTGTTCCTTTGACAACATTGTATTGATTTATTGGTGATTAGTCAATACATAAAAATGATAAACTTATGAAAAATGGCATGTGCCATGAATGTTTGTGTGGTCTGAAGGCCTTAATTTGCACTTGTGGAAGGGGCTCTGCCCCTCAACCTTGCTGGGAACTGCCACTCTCAGAACCCTGCTCTGGTTTTAAAAAGCAAAAAATATATTTTGTTTTGGACCCTTGTTTCCACAAACAAATCTTGTTGTAATATTGATATGGATTTGTAATTTATGATCATATGGCACTATGTGATGTTCATTGAACTAACTTTTTTATCTCTATGTGAAGGATAAATTACTTATGACTTCTACAAATTTGGTTTTATATATGCTTTTAAAGATTATTTTAAAAATTCATGTGTTTTTTAATGTTTGGAAATTTTGCCAAGTTTTTGCGAAGTCCAAGTTTTTCAACTAATATTTCTTCAAATAAAATGGCCGTAAGCTAGAGTCCCTATGAGAGTAGATCTCTACTTACCTTCATCTCCCTACAACTACAAGCACCTGAAACTGGCAACTTAGACTCAATTATTAGATCTTAAAATAAGGTGAAAAGTTATAAGAAAAGGCTGTAGAGAGGAAAAATGTTACATCCCTCACATTGAGACTGTATGTTTGGTTATGTATTTCGAATGTAATGTTAGTTGCAAATAACTACTTTCAAGTGATTATGACATTGAGAATGCAATAGTCGTTCTTTTATCATAACTGTAATATTAACGAACTCTTTATTTTGCAAGTGAATTTATTGTTCGCATGAAGTTGAATGAGATCATGAGATTAAATTTATATGCATATTATTTAGTCGTTGAGAATGATCTAACCATAATCCTTCCAAGTGGATGCAGGATTGCCAAAGCCACGAGAGAAAGGGAAAATATCATCAGGGAGAGGACATGGTTAACAATGGATCAATTTTATTGTCATCTCACCTTGAGCCGGTGTAAGACAAGGAATTGAAATTGTAACTTGGCCATTAATATTTAAAATAATTATTTAATAAATAAGTCAATTTAAATTATATATAAATCAAAAATCATCTTATTAAACTAAAACAATAAATATAATTAAAATAATTATTATATTCTCTTAGAATTGGGCGAACCATTCTTGATATATATATATATATATATATATATATATAAATTTTTGCTTGAGGATGTTAATATTTAATTTATTATATGATATATGAGTATCGTCCTTTAAAAAGGGGAGAAACAATCGAATGGCGGAGTTTGAAATTAATTAATTTGAAATCTTTGGGGTGGAATCGATGTTTTGGGAATGCAAACCCTGTTCTTGGTCACCTCCTTGAAACGTCCAAGAATGGACAAACGAAGAGACGGGAGGAAGGTTTTTGAATTCTCTATTCCAGAATTTTGGGGGTTGCCGATTTTCGGGGGGATGCTCTCTCTCTCTCTCTCTCTTAGTTTGGGGGGGGTCTTCATTCTGCATTTTGGGGAAAGCTAGTGGCTTTTATCATTAATTCTCATCTTCATTTGGGGAGCCATTATTCTGATACTCACAATCCAGTTTGGAAGACTATTGTGTTCACGACATTCATCTGTTTCATTGTTCCGCCTCCAACTTCTTTATCATTTTTCAGCGTATCTCATTTCTTCTCTCTTTGACCGTTGTACAAATGTTGAGAGGCTTTACTCAAATCCTTGGATGCTTTGAGATTTAGATTCTTTCTCGAGCTTGCCTATACTCTGTGCTCACATTTGGGATTCCTCTCTGAATTCACCGGGATTGTTCAAGCTTATTCCTTTACTTGGTCTTCTTTTGAGGTCGACGACTTGAGAATTGATTTCTTTGGCGAAGGTCTGTAGAGTTGTGCCTTGAGCTGGATGTCTGCTTAGTATATCTTCCATTCGGTATAGTGGTGTCGTACCCTGTTCTTCGCCTCGGGTATTTTCCGCATCTGAGAACGTTGGGAGTTCTATTGGCCAGTGGAAATTCGGGAAGAAAATCTTGATATCAAATTACGAATCCAATCTCTCAGGCAGGTAACAGGTTATTGCTTCTAGTATTGCTTTACCGTGTTGCAATTAATATGGTAATATTTCCCAGCTTGAAACCGTATCTCTGTTCAGAAATAGACTTGTTGCGTTTAGCCAATCTCTTCATTGTGTAATACTTGGAAATGATGTATTGCTTATGAGTTTCTTCCAATTTGTGTCCTCTTGTTGAAATTACCGGATTTATTCCAATCTCTTGAACTCAAAACTTAATTCTCGTGGGGTCTGGGCAATGCCGACCTTGAAGACAGTTCTTCAATCAATTTTAGTTATGTTTTCCCTTGGCGGTTGTGGGATAAAATTGGAGCCTTGATCCTCAGTAGAGGAACCTGGAATGGTTTTGGATTTCTTATTCTTTATCATGCTGTGGTCAAACTTGTCTGGGTATTTGAAGATTTGCTGAGTTATAATTTGAAATAACGTTAATTAGTGAAATCTGAGGAAAATAATTTCTTATTTCCAATCGATCTCAATCTAATCAGCAACTGAATAAGACTTGGTTCTATTCTTTTTGCTGTTCGGAAAAACTCCTGAATATAAACATATCAGTAAAAATAATAAGATCTTGAAAGTCTCTCAGTTCCCATTTGCCATCAGTTAATTGATTATGACATTGGTGCATAGGTGCTCAATGAAAACAACCTTTGTTAGAAGAGGCAGTTTAGCTTTTAAGAAGTGATAAGACAAGATTCCAATCTCTCTCTCTCTCTATAAATAGATGCTTAATGATATTGACTTAACCTTAAATGAGAGAAAAGATTTTGAATTTGGGGTTCAGTTGAACCATTTGAAAATTATCTAAAGAACTTGATCTATCTGGTTAAACCGAATTCTCTCCTCTCTAATTAGAAGTTGGTTTAGTGCATATTATTGCTCACCGAGTCCTTTATGGGATAAATATGAGAGACTTGAAAATCCTTTATGCCTTTGAATCTCCTTTATTATGTATGAAGTTTGATGGTTAAATTATAACCTCGAACTAAGAAGAAATGGTAATTAAATTGCTATTATAAAATTATAACTTGATCGGAGAGTTGTCATGTCGAGCAAGGGTGAGAATGTTGACGGCACAGGAGTGCAGTGTTATTAAAATCCTTGGCCAAGGTATGATGCTAGATTCAGCATCTGTTAGCTATCAAGTACTAGATATACCACTAATCAGAGTGGCCTTTCTAGTTGGGAGGTACCCTTAATAAGGTCGATCAGGAGGTATAGGTACTTGACACTAGGCTCAGAGGCATGATGATAATTTGATCCATGTTGATTACCCTCATGAAGGGCTGGGTTCTTCAGTTGAAGAACTTGGGGGACCAGTTGGTCTTGGATGGGCGGAAAAGCCCTTGATGATATTTCTCTTTCCTCAAGTAATGATGATCAGCATTTCAGCATAATGATGACTGCATAATGGGTTGCTTCCTTCTGCTAATACAGGTACAAATAAATGATCATTTGAGTGCTTTATAGCTACATTTACTGTTATGTATTGCTCAAAGCTAGTTGAATGGAAAAGATAGACAGTTAATTTCTTTACTTCTTTATGAATGAAAGTTAGTTAATGATGCCCTAGTAGTTACTCTTCAAATCATTATTTATGCTTGATGAAACCCTAGATGGAATAGATAGTTAGTATTGTCGGATGAAGTTTGGCAATGAGTTTCCATTCATAAACCCTAGTTTGACAGTTATTTAGTTATGTTCATCCGTGAAACGGTTGAAGGAAACAGTTAGATGTTTCACTTCAGCTGAAATTGAAAACTTAGAAGTTAGTTGGAGTTTCAATTGTTTTAGTTGAACTTGAATTGGAAACCCTAGCTGATAACAAGTCAGTTGGACTTCAGTTGAAAGTTAGTTGATAGTTGAATATTCCAACTGTAGACCGGATAGGTTGTTACAAAAAAGGACTAGCAAACATAGAAAAAAAAACAAAAATACTAACTAGACAGAATAATGCACAACATAAGAGTTATTCTTAACGAAAACCATGATTACAGGAAACTTAAGCAAAGGGCAGTTCATGATGAGCCATTGGTTGCACTCAAAATCATAAACTAGTTTCAGATTTGTGTGGATCAATCTCCAAAACTGCTGCTGCAAGAACCAAACACCGGGTCTGTTAGGAATTGCATGCAAAAGATATCAATTAAATGCAGATAAAGATTAAACAGAAGAATGAAAAATACACAACAATAATAACAACAAGAGACAATTTAGCCGTGGTTCACCCAAACTCGTGCTACATCCACCAACAGAGAGTCCAATATTATTATCCAGCAAATCGAACCGATTACAACTAGCAATCCTTGCAACTCAATACCGTTGCAAATGCTACAATACAATATCAACAGAAACCCCAACCCTTGGCCGTTTTATCAAGACTTATGTCAGTTACAAAATAGGGTCTTTTTATGTCGGCCAATAGAAAAATAACTCTCGACACCTTTATACAATAATAAAAGTCATTTGAGGTTTTCGGGGCGCTACCCCTAGACCCCGCCCTGTATCGGGACAAGGAGCGTGCCAGGGGCATTGCCCCTTGACCCCATCTTGGGGGCACTACCCCCAAACCCCCATTAAATAATTTGGGGGGAAACCGCGCCGATAAAAGTGGGGAAAATTTAACCTCCGAGTTTGATTAGGCTCCATATAACAACAAAGTCCTTTCCAGTTTTGTGTATCCAATTAGACATGGGACATTCAGGGTGAAACCAATTAACTCTTGGGGAAAAGCCCATCAATGTGAGACATTGAAGAGGCAGTCCTTTGCCTTGTGTGATTGAGTGTAGTAGCATACCACTTTTTTGAAGGATCCTTATAACAAACATCTTCAATGATCTTGATTTGATGCTGTTGAAACTGGTTACAAGCCACCAATTGCTCATTGTTGGAGGCCAAGTGATATTTTGAAGGATGCAATTTATTAGAATGAGTGAATGATTTATAGCATACCAATTTTTGACAGGATCCCTATAACAAACATCTTCAATGATGTTGATTTGATGCTGCTTAGACAGGTTACAAGCTACCAATTGCTTATTGTTGGAGGGCATATGATATATTGAAGGATGCAATTTGTTAGAATGGGTGATTTCAAATCATTCTCTTTGAACTCTTTCGGTAAGCGGATGCAATTTGTTAGAATGGGTGATTCAAATCATTCTCTTTGAACTCTTTCGGTAAGCCCAGTAATTTTTGCTTCCAGATTTGTGCCACCATTTCTGATTGCGGCAGCATTGATTTTTCCATCAGCATTATGATGTGTAGGCAGAGGATCTTGGTAAGATGGAGATAGATTTGTTAGGTTAGCTGACATTAACCTTTCAAACCTATGTCATTCATATGTCTCCATGTTTCTTGGAATGTGTCCTAGGGGACATGAGAGAAATTCATTAAATATTGGCATATTGTAATTATATTTTCAAGAAGGAATTTAATGTCAGTGGAGGTTACACATCATTATGGATAAAATCTCTCTCCTAGGCATCCACATTGGGAATGTGAAAGATCATGAGTGGGGCACCCAAGTTTGGAGGGAAAGAGGTGTTCGTTGGTGTTCCATCGAGAAACTGAAAAGTCACTAAAGCATCCTGAAAGGAAAAAGTTGAAAAGGCTATGAGCTAGGTGCCCATTTTGGAGACTTGTGCATTTTATTTAATATTTTATCATGACTTTGGTCTTCCAAGAAAGGGGCGTAGGTTTTTGCAAGTGGTTTTAGTACCTCTTGTTTTGGTTTACCATTGTGGTTTTACCTCCCACAAGTTCTATTTATTGGAGCCATTGGATGATAGTTTCATATTGAGTTATTTGCAGGTGTATGGATACATCCGAGTTGATTAGAGATCAGCAATGAAATGTATTATGGTGTATCTCTTTTGTGAAGATTAATAATATACTTTCCCTCTTTTCTTGTGTGGAGTTTTTTCCTAGAAGGGTTTCTCCACATAAATCTGGTGTCATATCTTGTTTGCTGATTTTTCTATTGTGATGAATGTGCAATCACATACATATAATCTGATTAATCTTATTTTCAGATTTTAATTCACATAAATAAGTTAATATTGCAGCTTTGCTTCACCTTGTTTTCAACAAGATTAACATGACAGCCACAATGGGAGACCTAAAACCCACTTTATGTAAGGGTGCCAGTAGTTTGACTAGAGTGAAATTCTGCTGGTTTTGGAGGAAATAAGCAATTGGGGAGAAGTGACTGTGAGTGGGTATTGGAGGATTGACAAACCTTTTGGGCCTTGTTCCAGAACTGCTGAAGTTTGTGGATCTTCCACATAGGTCCTCCAAAGTGGAAACCCAGGTAGGCTGAGATCTAGAGCAAATGGAAGTAAAGGCAGTTAGACTGGGTTGAGAGGGAGTGGTGTGGGGTTGTTGACTCGCCATGACAGCTCAATTTGGAGTTAGTTTGGAGCGAGGGATTTTGGCAACAAGCTCCTCAGCATCAATCTTCAGAAGGTCTTGAGAGTAGGATAAGCTACCGAAAGCTTGGCAAGGACTAGACGAGGGATTGATAAAATGCTGGCTGTGAATTTTCAACGATATACTTTGCAGGAGATTTTTTCCTTAGAGCATAGGATAATCTTCTTAATTTGAATAGCCTTTACAACCTTGGTCAAGAGCCTTGTTGCACCCCTACAAAACTCACCTTCGGTAAGCCATTTTCTTGTGTTTTGTCATCTTTGCTTGTCAAAATGGTTGCTGATTTGAAGTTGATGTTATGGTTGTCATTTTAAGGTTTAACCTTGTCTGAGGTAGGGTTGTCTTAAAAGTTGTCTTGACATCAATTAAGGCCATTTATAAGAATGAGAAACTATGAAGGACATTCCAAGAGGAGAGTGAGCTTGGATTGAGAGTGCTAAATCAGGGAGGCCAACAAGGAAAGAGTACTGCTCAAAGATGAGAACCAGATGGTTTCAAACTTTCAATGATATTAACAACCAAAACAGGCACTTCAATGAATTTTGTATGTCCTTAAAGCGATGGAGGCATAAGAAAGGAGCACTAAGGAATATGATAGTATGTTCTAAGTATCATAAAGGAATGGAAGGCGCCTGGCAGTACTAGGTGTCCTTCAAGTGGCGAGAGTGAAGGAGAAAGTGCCTATGTCAGACCTTAGATGGCAAAGCATAACTAAACAAAGTGCTTGAACATGTAAAGGGCACAATGAAGTGGCAGATACAACTAAAAAGGGTGCTTGCATGTCTCTTAGTGGAACAAACTCCTCAAGTGTGCACCATAGCTGTCCTTGTCATGTGTTAAGTGGCTGATATGGACGAGAAGCCCCCATGGGAATGTGTCAAAAAGGCACACCTGACAGGTAAGACAAAGAGTTTAGTGGCAGGAACAATAGAAATAGGCAATTCAGCAGATAAAAGAACAATTTAAATGACATCTGACTAAAACATGTGCCTACACGTCTCTTTGGTGGCAGCAACTTGATAAATGTGTGCCTAGGAGTGTCTCACCATAGGTCAAGTGGCACAAGTTCCTGCTGTGCATGCCTAGGGGATAAAGCAGTCTTTTAAGTGGCATACATGGCAGAATGAGGTGCCTGAATGGCCTAAACAAACATTTAGGTGGAAAAAATGATATAATGGCGCACATGGAACAGTTGGACAGGATTTTAAGGTAAAATAGTAGTGTTTTGAAGCACTTGGGACAGACTTAATTGGAAAACGTGCCATTGAGGCAATCTTGATGAGTTTTGAGTCAGGATAAGTAACGTAGTCATCCCATAAGCACACCTAGGAGGTGTACTAGAGGTTTAAACAACTGCACTAAGAAAATCAGGTGTGTGAACAGTGAAAGCATCAGTTTCAGTGACGAGAGTACCTAAATTAGGCACTTAAGCGCATATAATCAAAGATTTAAGCGACAAGGACATCAATTTGAAGCACCTGGCTGTGATGATAGTCGTAAGTGACTGAAACGAACACCTATATGCGTGTCAACCGCATTTAAATTTGCAGATGTTTTTGGTTTACAGTGATAATAACTCAGGTATGTGCCTATGAAAAAAAATTCAGCCTCCTACAGTAGCATGAACAGTTATTACAGTCACCAATATCAACAACGCTTCAAGTGATAACTGATGTCAGTATGTTCAAAAACAAGTTGACTAATCTCACAAATTGTCTTCTACATTCATGGAATAACATTTTAATCATTTATACCGAGCAATGGAGCGCTCGAGCGGGAAAGGAGGAGGCGGGACGTTTTTGATTTCGGAGGAGGATCCTGCAGAGGGAGGCGAAGATGATGACCCAGGCGGACACTTTGGCTCGTCAGACTGCGTTTCAGGCTGTGGGGTCTTGAGGGGAGACTGGGGTATGGTCTTGTTGCTGTGTGCTTGGTTTTGGACGGAGGCGTTACTAGCTTTTGGTTGTGGCGCCCAGCTAGGTATTTCCTCCTCTGTCGTTCTTTGGGGGGTCTATTTCCCTCTTCTTCTTGGGGGTTTTTAACACAAAGGCCTTGGTTGTTCTAGGGTTTGGGCTTTGAGAGTGTTGAGTCTAATGTTTTATCTCCTTTAGAGGCCCCTTTGGAGTGGATTGCTTCCCTCCTTTTGTTCTCTGTGTTTTTCCGTCGAGATGGAGTGGTGTTGGCTCTCTTGATGGGTTGTGCTTCAATGTTATATCTTTTGCCCTTGTTGCTTTTTGTGGGTCTGGGGTTGCTCTTCTCCCCGGTATTTTATTGGTTGATGGGTTGTGATTTGGTGCTGCTCTACCATGCTTTGGTGAATATTTTTATGAGAGCAGTTATTTTTTCCTGGTCTATGTTTTTGGGTCTCCCCCCTTATTCAGTGTTGTTATTTTGTAGATCATGGGGGATGGTCTCTTGGTTTTACCCCTCCGTGGGTGTGGTCTGGCTCTCCTGGGGGGAGTGGTTTTCTAATGAAAAGTTGTTGGTGTTTTTTGTTGGGATGGATGGGCTGCTTCTCATGTCCTATTTCTTCGCCCATGTTGTTGTTTTCAGTGCTCTTGCTGGGTTTTATCTTGTGGCTCTTGTGCTACCTCTCTGTCTCGATTTGCTGATGGATGTCATGGTGTTCCTTGCTACTTGTTGGGTGGCTCTCTTCTTTTTTCTTCAATCTGAGTCTTCTTCTGAGGTGAAGATTACTCCTCTTGAGGTGGAGCCCTCTCTTCTTGAGGTAGAGTTGGGGATTGTGGTTTGGAGGAGACGTTGTCCTTGCTGCTAGTCGTTGTTGTTACAGTACCTTTTGAGGTGGTGCGCGCTCCTATGGAGGTGGAGTTGTTTCTAGTTACAGTTTGATAGCAGTGGTGGTAAGGTTCTCCATGATGTCTGCTTCTATAGAGGGGAGCCGACTCCTTTTGAGGTGGAATGTGATTCAACTTCTCGAATGTGGGGTTGGTGCAAGAGATCTTCTGTTTGTTGGTATGGCTGGTTGGCCTATTGCCTAGTGGTTACTGAAGATATCTGTGCGGGCTGCAGGTTTAAGGTCCCTAGTAAAACCTAGTATTTGGGTTTAAAGTCCCTGCCAAAACCTGTTTTGGGTTTAAGGTCCCTGCCAAAACCTTGTTGTAGTGGATTGTTGGTCCCGTCAAAACCAAGGGGTTCAAGATCAATGTAAAATCTTAGTTCTTTGTTGGGTTGTTGGCTGGCTGTTGGCTGGCTGAAGCTCTGTTTTGTTGCTGGGTGTTATTGACTCTGTTTTTCGGGCAGCTTGTTCATCTTTGTTTGGGTTTCAGGTCCCTTCAAAACCTGATGGTTTCGGGTCCATTTAAAACCTGTTGTATATGGTTTCGGGTCCATTCCAAACCTGTTTTCCCCCTAATCAAAAACTGTCTTCTACATTCATAAACATAGAGTTTTCAGCCTCGGCAACTTCATTTACTGATTGAAGCAAATTCCTAGGATTCCTATTCCATGATGCAGACTAAAGGGTTAAAACCTAGGTTTTTGTTACAGATTTCAGCATTTTAGTGAAGGATCAAACAGTGGCCCATAAAGCATCATTCATGGCAGATTTTTGGGGATTATTCTGTGTGTCTTTTGCCAATTTCACCAAGCCCTTGCACTAGGTTTTCATCATATCATCATTTGGGGGTTTCATCTTCAGCTTCAGTCATTTCAAAATCCTAAGTAGTGGTTTTCAGTTTTGCTATTTAGAATTGAATGGTGATATCTTCTACAATGGGACCAAGGGTTCAAAGCACAATATTTGCCTTGTTGCCCCAAAGGCCATCAAATTCAAGTCACCAAAATTATTTGGTGCAGTTGTCAATAGCCTAGTAGTTAGGGTTTTGGAGTTCTTCAGAGAATCTGGTAAGTTTTAAAGCGAAAATCTGCTTCAGAATCACAGTGGAAATTCACACCTCAATTTGCTGTTTTTATGCCGGGTTATTTATAGCAGTAGCTATTTTCAAACAGAAGGTTAAGGTCTATTTTTAGGTCACTTTAGTTAAATTTTTATTTATTCTCTCTTTAAGATTTGTTCTTTGCTTTACACTACTTCCTTTCCTACTTTTTGGGATCTTTAAGATTTTGCACTTTAAAACATTGATTTTGGGGTTAAAATAATGATTATCCTAGGTCCCAAATGAACATTTGTAACCTATAAATAAGTATTTTGAGCACAAGATATTCTAAATGATAGCTGATGCTATGCTTATGCTGCCCAAATATCATTCCATCTATGTTTGTGATTTCACTAATTAAATTGAAGCTGAATGATAGTGTCAAATTTTGTGTTGATGTTTTTTTACTTAATGGGTAGCTTTGAATGCAAAATAGTTGTTTAGTTCCTGGAATCACATCATCATGTGTTGAAGCCATGTTATTCCTTTTCAAATCTTTGTTTACATTGGATTGTTGGTCTCTGTTTTAGCCAGCAGGAAGGCATTGTTTGTGCATTTAGATTAATTGTTTTCATTCTTAATATCTAAAAACCTCACTTTTAGACAAGTTGTTTCTAGACTTCTGCTCATACCTGAGGCAAAAAGGCAAACAAAGAGTTATTTATTTCTTTTATGCAAAATCCTCCAAAAGAAATACTCTATAGTGTTAATAACTATATATTTTGTTTAAAGCTTAGAGTCTAAGGTTGTTTATATGTCAGGGCAAAGTTGCATGGACACGGATATGGATACGGATACGGGTACGGTATCGGATACAAATACGGCCATTTTTCAAGACCTCTCATATGGATACGTCAAGATACAGCATTCATAAAACACACACATGCACACATATATATAACATTTTTTCTTATTAGAGAAGACTTTCATTACTTTAAGAGCAATATGAACATATAATTGCTACATATTCCAAAATAATTATATTAAAATATAGTTTTATCATTAAAACAAAATTCAAATACATTGATTGTCTGATAGAATTCAACACAGCAGCAAAGGTTTTAAATTTTTAATTTATGTTTTAGAAATTCAATTTATAATTATTTAAATATTTTTCTTTAAATCTTTAAATATAAAATATAAGAAATTTAAACTTTAAAGATTTATATATGAAATACTTTAAAATTTAAATCCAAATATGAAATATGAAATACTTTAAAATTTTAAATATCGCAAATTTTAAATGGCAAATATCTTTATATTTTATAAGATTTAAATCGCAAGTATGTATTTCATATTTGTGATTTAAATCTTTGAAGCTCGAAGAATTTTAAAGGCTCGTAAGAATTTTAATAGCAAATGCTTTTACATTTTAAATTTTCCAAAGTGCAAATGTAGGAGGCAAAGGCGGAATGATGTTCTAGGCGATGCAGGAGGCACGGGTTGGAATTTTCGCTGACAACTAGAATGAAACTGCAACAATCACAATTGTCAAAAATAAGAAAATAAAAAACGGACGACATTCATACCTGTGAGTCAGGTCGCTATATCAAGAAACTGCAAACGCCGTACAGAATCGTCCCGGCTAGGGTTCTTATAGGATTTTAGATTAAAAAATCTCCAATTTTTTGTGATAAAATTAGAATGTTACTTAAGATACGTTGCAGATTTTTGGGCGTCTGAATCCGGGCGTATCAAGCACGGCAAAAAATAGAATTTTTTTTGGAAACTTTCAGATACGGTATCCATGCCGCACCCATGCCGTACCGTATCCATATCCGTATCAGATACACTGATACGCATACCCGGATAGATAGACTGGCGTATCCGGTAACCTTGTGTCAGGGAACTTCCCCTTATAATTTGAAGAGAGGTTTTACCTCACATACTATTCCAGTTTAAGTTGTCTCAAAAGAGACAAATTAAAACACTAATGAGCCTTAGGCTTCTTCTTAACAGGCTGCATTCAATCTAAACTCTAAAGACATATTATGAGATCTAGCTTGACCCATCAGCAAATCTAAAGAGTATTTTTTTTGGCTGGCTGTGATGGGAAAACAGAGGGGCAGCATTGGATGTTTGGTTGGTGGAGCTTTGTTATTTGGCCTTGGCGGCATGGGGCTCTGCCCTTGACCCAAGCTCTTTATCACAATAGAAGCACACCAAGGTTGTTTCCCCCAACCCCTTTCAAGGTGCTACCTATTAAATATATTAAATAATGTAATATTAATGGTCATCTTAGTCGTCTTTAGTTAGTTTAGATAGTTTCTAAATTTGTCTTCAGTCTACGATCGTTTCTTTTAGAAACATCGTCTCTTGTAAATCTATATAAGGAACTTTCATTCCTCTGTTTAATACATCTTACATCGAATATTTTACCAATTACCTGTGTAACATGGTATCAAAGCCATACTGAGCTCGTCTCCCTCACGGGAGGGCTCAGGGTTCTGGGAAGGCTCTTTGTTGCTGGGCATTTTTTAATAAGTCTATAATTCATGAAATAAAATTTCGTGTGAGACTTCTAAGAAATTTGTGTGGCTCCTAAGGAAAAAAAAACGAGGGTTTTTACAGTCTGCAATTTTCGTGGGTTTTTTAACCTGTAATTCAAAAATCTTATTTTCATGTTTAAGGCTGCAATATTTCTGGTGTAGATCGCGTGTTCTGGTCAAAGCTTTCAGAAGTTCGTTGGCGTGTTTTTCTTAAGGGCCGTTTTTTCCTGCTCGCGCGACCTTTTTTGATCGTGCGACCTCTGGTGCCTGCGCACGACGCGTTTCAATTGGCCTGGTCTCTGCTGTGTCACCTGGTGTCTCAAATCTTTTCATGCCGGCCCGCGCGACCTGATGAACAGATAGACGCGTTTTCATAAAAACGCGATTTCAGACACGGATTAGACGCATTTTTTCGAGCCCACATTTTGACGCGATTTGTTCTTGCAAACTCCTGCGATTTGAGCTCAAACTCCTGCATTTCGGATGTGTTTCTGTGCATTTCTAGGGCGCCGACGGGATTTCTGGGCGCGTTTTTGTACCAATTCTTAGCACGCGTTTTTCGCCTGGTTTTGTGCGCGTTTATCCGAAGATTTCAGGACGTGTTTTTGTTCTTTGCTAAGGATGCGATCTTCAGAAAATTTTCTGCAATTTTCTGAGCTTTAATGGCCGCCCAAGGTTTTGAAATTTTCATCTAGGGTTTTGACCCTCCTGTTCAAGGCGAAAAATTATTTTGCTTGCAGATTCCTTCTGGGTTTTTTGAGAAATTTGTGCCTCAGTTTCAAGTCGAAAAAAATTTCTGACTACAGATTCCTGGTGGGTTTTCCGCATGGGTTGTTGTCCGATTTTTCTGGGTACCTCGTTTTCCTTGCCTCGATTTCTGTGCAAATCTATTCTGGCAGCTAGGGTTCCAAACCCTCTGTTTTTCAGCCGACAATCGATGGCTACCTGTTTCTGGGCTTCTGTAATTTGCAGTGTTGCGTGAGATTTCTTTGTTGGGTTTTTTTAATATTTTTTCTTGAAAAATTTTTGTGAGGTTTTCTGATTTTTGCCTGAAAAATCATGAAAGGGTTTTACCGTTTTTCCTTAAAAGTTAAAAACAATGTTTTGTATGCTGATCCGTGTTTCGGATTCCGTGCTAGCTACTTGGATTCCTTTGTGGGTTTTTTTACCGTTTTTTCCGAAAAAACGATGCTTTGTAAACTTCAGATTCAGGGTTTTGTGATTTTGTCCTCAAAAATCATGGTTTCTTGCAGTTTGTTCTAGAGCATTGTGCTCATCTACAAAAGTTTGGAGGGTTTGCCGATTTTTCCTCAAAATCGTGGTAGTTGTTTTTTTGGAGTCTCTGGCTACAGGGAGGGACAACTTTGTTACCCAACATCAGGTTGGATGTTTTGTGATCAGTTCTAGTTGTTTTCAAAAGTTCTGCAGTTTCTGAGAGAGTTAGTGGCAGACTCATCTCAAGTGGCAGAGTCAGTGGCAGGCTCTTGTCTTTTGTGGTAGAACATTATTTGTTTTTGTGGGTAGTTAGAATGATGACCATTAAGGGAGGGTATTAAATATATTAAATAATGTAATATTAATGGTCATCTTAGTCGTCTTTAGTTAGTTTAGATAGTTTCTAAATTTGTCTTCAGTCTACGATCGTTTCTTTTAGAAACATCGTCTCTTGTAAATCTATATAAGGAACTTTCATTCCTCTGTTTAATACATCTTACATCGAATACTTTACCAATTACCTGTGTAACACTACCCCCAAACCCTTGCAAGAGGTGCTGCCCCTCAACCCTGTTGGCCCCAAACCCCCACTCTAGTTGTAAAAAGCAAAAACTAAAAAACATTTTGAACCATGTTGGACAAAAAAGCAAAGATTTTATTCTCTCTAGTTTTTCCCAATAAGTAACTAAATTACATTTATACCTTTGGTTTGCTAAGTGTATCTCAATCCTAGCTAATGCTACAATGGATATGGTGGCATTGCAACCTTGTCTGAGATATAAGTGCAGGACCCCACAGAGTAATGGTGGGCCAAGTGATATAGACTCCTCTCTACCATAGTCCTCTCTACCATAGTTCATGACTCCATGTTGTGATATTTGTTTTTGATGCCATGGCTATCATAATCCACGAGTTTTGTACACCTAAGACACTTGATATTTTTTACATACTTAAAAATGTTGTTTCCTTCAACTCAAATCTGCTTTTGTACTCTTTGATCAATGTATACTTGTGTATGTGATCAAAGTTGCTTCTAATCGATAAGTTTATTATGTCTTTAAATTTGTTAAGGGTGCATAGTAAAAGCTTTAAACCCTAAAAAACTCTACTATTTCATGGTTTTTCAATTTGCCACATCTAAGCATCAATTCCAAGTCTGAGTCCAAGTCAAAAATCAGTCTATCAAATCTGAGCCGAGTCTGAATCTTGTAACTATGATTAAAACAGTGCTATTTATATGGTTTTATAAAAAGATCTATATTTCCGAACACTATAGAGGAGTATGACATCACAACATTGACACAAAGTGCTAAGTATCCATCTAAAACAATTTTTTCCCTCAGTCAATAGCTTGACAGTTTCATATTTCAAAGTCTAAGGTGAAGCACATACCTAAAACTATGACAAACACTTATACGGTAGTAAGGGCAGAGGCAATTTATGGCTCATTTGAGGAAACAAAAATGATGAAGACAGGTGTCTCTATTTTGACAGGATGCCCAATGTCACCACCAAGCACCCACCATCTAGGCTGTGTTGACCCAAGTTGTCTGCCAACACACATGCCACCTAGAGTCCAATTCAAGGATGCGGTCCAAAGACATTCTTCTAGTTCTGAAGTCATTTGAATTCAGTTTTATAATTCTAATCACATCCTAAATTTTTAATCTCATGCTATTTTTTACTGTTGTTAGCAGGACACTGAATTCTTTAGAGGGATAGTAGGCTATGGTTTTAACATCAGGTACATATCTACAGTACCTTAATAAAGTTAGTATTTGATAAAGGAATATAGTCATATGAATGTGTAATGCACTTGTGACCCTTAAACTGATCTTTTGTTTAATGATGGATTGGTAAGATTATGTACATATAGATCATTGCAGTTAAACATTGTACCTACTATCACCTTTTCTACAAGTACATATTGTGTAGATAGAAAAAGAGATCTCCGTCAAAGACTATGACAAGTATCATGTAAGCCATGTACCATATATGTCAAGCCTAATCATATAGAAGATCGCGTACATCATGGTTATTGAAAATATTTATGTTTCTTGTTTATTTTTGTACAGGATCATACATCTCTTGTAGATAGCACTTGTGTATGTGCAATAAGTGAGATGTTTTCCTATTCAACAGTTCTATTG
The DNA here is from genome assembly GCA_007258455.2 of Sequoia sempervirens. Taxonomy (NCBI): domain Eukaryota; kingdom Viridiplantae; phylum Streptophyta; class Pinopsida; order Cupressales; family Cupressaceae; genus Sequoia; species Sequoia sempervirens. Next base: position 246,985,974 of record VDFB02000013.1, on the reverse strand, counting down.
TAGAATGCATAGCAACATCTGTTTCTCAACCTTATTGATTTTTCCTCATTCTTAGTGTGCTGTGCTTGTTGTGCCATTTCTTGAACATCAACATAAAAGTGCATATAATTGTCGAATGTAAATGAAGAGAAATAAAGTCAGGAGGAAGTCATTCTCTTCATCATTTCAGCCATTTGGAAAGCTGTTACATACCAGATACCCAATCTCTTTACAAAGTATTGATTGAACACGATGAACACGATAGGTGTTTTTCAGTACCAGTCTAACATAACTAAATTACAAGTTTGAAAACATAGAAGAAAGAGCATGAATCTGACCCATAAAAATGTGCACCTTAGAAACTAAGATGCATCCATCTCTAATTAGCAGTCAACCAAATTTCCTCAAGTTAGAGTTTCATTCTTCAAAAGAATATTTGCATTAAAGTCAAAGCCCTTCATCTAAGAGCAAGCAACCAAATTTTAGAGTTTGTATCTCAATGCAAAAAAGTCTGTATAAAAATGAACTTCCAAAGTTAAATAGACAACAGAAAGAATTCTAAAAAGGAAAATTCATTTTTATGTACAAAGATGATGACCATATTTTAATCAGACTTGTCTTCTAATCTCTACATCCATGAATTTGCAAGAAATTCCTTTAGCATTCATGAAAAATGATCATGAAATTTTAATTTCTACAAAAGGACATACTGAATTTTTTCATGAAGATACAAATTGGAATTTTCAGAATAGAAAGTTGGCATACCCTGGCTCTCATAAGATGGTCTAATAGTATATTGGCAGCCTTTATGTCTCGATGCACAACTGGTGGTATAGCCTGTAATCCAATCAAATTCAATATTTAATCAAAACATACAACCCTAAGTTTTCTCAAAATCAGTTATCTGACACTGAACAAATATCATATTGCAGAAAATATTCATCGATTACCCCATCATGAAGATATTCAATTCCACGTGATACATCTTGGGCTATGGAAACTCTTTCTTCCCAACTCAAGGTTCGTCCCTTCTCATCTGAAAAAATATATTATATATGCAATCCTGAATTAGTCCTAACTCCTAACACACAGAACACCTTCATACTAAACATATCACACTAAAAAATATATAAAAGTCATATTTCTAAAATATAACTTGAACAATTTTATATACAACGCATCGAGCATCTCACTTTATAAAAAAATTGTATTGCCTACGAAGATAAAAATCTATGGAGAAAATAAGCTTAGCAGTCCAGCTCATAGTTACATAAGACATCAACTGTTTATTGGTCACTTTCTACTACTAAATACATATCTAAATATCTAAGTTCTATGGTGAGATAGTAATAAATATCTTCCATACATTTTAATATGCAATTTTCTTCCTCAACTCCCGTAGCTATCAAGCTTCAAAAATAATGGAGACGAGCAAATCATACAAGGAACATCAAATTTGATATTTTGTATTCCATGAAAAAATTTATAACTACTAATTCATCAAGTATATTTGGCATATCTGTGAACATTAATTTATAATACAAATCATGTGAAGAAAATCTGGAAGAATTTAAGAATCTGCATATTTCATTAAATTGAGTAAAACTTACCATACAAATGATTTGCAAGACTTCCATTAGTCATGAACTCATAAACCAACATTCGTTGGCCTTTGTCCACACAGTATCCAACCAAATTTACAAGATTTCTGTGATGCAACCTTCCTAGCAATGTCACCTATCATGCAGAAGCCCCATTTTCAATATCAAACATTAAAACACTATTATTATTATCACCACATATAAGAGCCTCAAGGCAGGAAAAACATTTATTGTTTACAGTAACTCTTCAAAAGATAAGTTAAAATATAAGATGTTCTTAAATTAAGTGAAAGATTCTGAAAGAAATTTGAATCAAATCTACAAAGGAAGAATAAAATTGAAATAATATAAGATTATGGCATCTATGTCACACAATATTAATAAGATATCAAAAGAAGAATACAGTAAATGAATGTAATTTATGATCTCAAAAAGTTAATTTGCTTCAATGGTCAAAATATTTTGAATACTTCAATTGCAAATAATTGGCTTTAGTAGGTATTTGTTTAAATTTTTCTAATAAGAAACAATGCATATCATGAAAACATCTAAAAAATTGGAAAACAACTATATACCTTGGGAAAGTGTACCCTACATTTTTTGACACATTTCCTTTAGGAAGCATTTGAGGATGCAGGGCGGGTCGAGAACAACCCCCTCACCCATACCCAATTCTCGAAAAATCTTGGAAATGTTTACAAAACATCAAATTTTACTCAAGGGATGGCTAGCTTTCCCCTACGGCCAAGCCAACATAAAAAGCAATTTAAAAAAAGCACTCAAAGTTGAAAAAAAAGGACAAGGGGAGGAGTAGGGAGTAGGGGAACGAGGTAACAAAAGGACCCCCATGCCCCTTTTCATCAAGCCTAAGCCTAACAGCCACATTAACCACTAAAAACAAAAATCAAACTCATTTTGTCATTTTCCACATTGTGAAGAAAAAGACAGAGAAAGAAACAAGCTGTAAGAAGAGAACAATAGTGAGAAGGCAAGAGAGCATCAAAACTATGTCATTTGACCTAAGTTTACTATCTTGTTTGTTTGCACAAATTCTTTTTCATTCTTTTAAGTTCTTTTCAAAGTTTCAAACACTTATAGGATATTTTTTGTTTTATGTTTGTGCCTGCAGCTGTGTTTTGAAATTTACAACAAAAAAATATGAGCAACAATTAGGGCGGTGAGATGAAGAGGTTCAAATTAAAGGAATAAGTCGTAGAGGTTATTTTAGGGGTTCTTTTATGAATGGCAGTGTTGTAGGGACTGAGTTCAAATAATCCATTTGAATGCCCTTCTAAAAATCTCAAAAATTATGCAAAGGGCTCATTCAATCCAAAAAAACCTTCTACAATTTGCAACAGCCATAGATAAATTTTACAAGAAACAAAGTCAAGGAGAAGTAGAGTATGGTTAGGTCATTTGTGCAACAAAGACTATAGGGGCAGCTACACAAAGATTTACTTCCATCTTTTATGCATAAGTAGACACAAGGTAAAAGGTTGTGGAAAAATAACCCTAGCTGAGAAGGCCAAGCTGACTAGGTTGTATATGGAGGGTGAGATAAGAAATAAGGTAATGGCATTGTCTACCCAAACCATGGATGTTAAAAGTTGAAGGAGAGAGAGTTATACCAAGGAAAAAATAAGGACTACTAGTGGTGTAAGGATGTTGAATATTCAATCATAGGAAGTGGTTGACTCTTCTATTGTCAATTTTTTTGTACCCATGCCATAATATTTCATGTGGCATATTCTCCCTATTTCAAACAAATGTTCAAAGATGCAATTGTTGTTGTTCCCTCATTTTTCCCCCTGGAGAACATAAGCTACATACCACCCTCCTTGATAGAGAGTATTCTAAGGTGAGTGTAATGATGGAAGAAATGAGGCAAAATTGGATAAGAGATAGTTGATCTATAATCATGGATGGGTGGACTAATATTAGACATTGATCACTCATCAATATGATTGTCACATGTAGAGCTATTGATTGTTCACAGAAGAGAAAGGATACCATAGAAGGGGATGAGCCCTCTAATGTTGTACAAGTGCTGATCAACTCAGCCAATGTAAGTTAGTTAGCTTGATGGTGGAGGGTGCTTACAGGCACATTTTTTGGACCCCATGTTCTGTTCATGTGTTGAACAGCACATTGAAAGACATTGAAAAGATAGATTGGGTGAACGTAATCATAGCAAAAGCTAGAGAGATGAAAATGCTCATTTGCAACCATCACATCTCACTTGCTTTGCTCAAGACTTTTTTGAGGAAGGAATTCCTCAAACCCATGGGTACTAGATATACTAGTTACTTCATTTTGTTAGAGAGGATGCTCGAGGTGCAACTACAATTAATAATGGTTAATCTAAAGTGGGGTAGATGGGTAAATGCAAACATCACTGAAAGAAAAAGTGTGAAATAAAAGATCCTTGACGATGATTGGTGGTCCACAATGAGGTAAGAAATTATTGATTTTATTATTTATTTATTAAATTGTTAATTTATTTAAGTTTCTAACTTATAAATTACTTTCATTATGTGTCATAGCATTCATTCTTGGTCATTTGAGACTTAATTTTTCTTTTAATTTTTATTTTTATAACTTGTTTACAAATATGTTTGCTTTTACATCTCACCAATTGTGTGGGTCATAAAATATGCTGATATAGACTCTCCTATCTTGATAGATTTAAGAAACATTTGACAACATGTTTGGGTAGATGAAACAAGCCATTCATAGCAAGGTTCCTTATTTGGGATTTTATGAGGAATATATTAGGCCCATTGTAACATGATTGTGAAAAATTATAACACCCTGCTTCATAAGGCTTCCTATGCTCTAAATCCTAAATGATATAAAGCAAGGCTTAGGAGAGTGCCTCCATCTCATGATGAAGAGGTGAAAGAAGGGTTGATGAAGCCCCTTCGAAAGATGTAAATTGCTAAGGAGTTTTTTTTCTTAAAACATAGTGGCTACCTTTTATCAATCTTTGCGGTACAACACTCAACAAACCAAAAGTGAAATGAGTAGAGCTACATTAGGTCAAACCAACCCTATTGCATGGAGAATGTGGCATGGCAAGGATGCACCAAAGTTGAGGATACTTGCCAACACCTCCTTTCATAAGTTGTCAATTCCTCTGCTACAAAGAGGAATCGGTCCACATTAAATTTCATCCAGTCAATTAAGAGGAATAGACTTACCTTTCAATGAGTGAAGAAGTTGGTGGTTGTGCATAGTGCCATGTGGTTTTGAGATCAACAAACTCCTAAGTATTGTCAAAATCCAACCACACATTGGGATGTTGCTCCAAAAGATGCCACATAGATTGGTGAGGAGGAGGCACATAAGGGATTGGTTGGGGTTCATTGGATGAAGCATCCCGTCATAGTGACTGTTGTACCCAAACCAAATTTTTTGCTTCATCAAGGCATTTTACATAAACTAGTCTTAACCTTGCTAAATGATGTAAAATATAGTTTTGGGCAATATCAAGCATGGAGTTTTTGTCAATATTTTGTCAGTCAAAGTCAGTTTTATTGAACAGAACCTGAAGCAGAGACTCAGAATGGAGCTTTTCACGATGAAGGAGCATCTCACAACGGCGTTTCACATTGTACACGGTCACTTCAGTGATTGAAACGGAGTTTTTAATGGTCAATTTATGAAGATTTCTCAGAGAAAAGCAGAAAAGCGCAACTATAGCCCAGGGGCGCCCAACTTTTTGAAGGTCAAGATTTTGTGGAAAGTGCTCAAGCATACAGTCAAACTCTTCAGAATTGGTTTGGCTATCCGATGAGCTATCCAGCGAAGCTTTCCGAGACCTGCAGTTCCGGCAAACAGCGACAGAAGTTGAAATTCTCAAAGTTCCAGATATGAGAAATTTGTCTTTTTCAGGCAAAAGCGCAACTCTAGCCTGAGGGCGCCCATCTTAAAGAGGGGGTAGATTCTGGTATTTTTGGTGGCTCATGCAATCAATCTGTTCACGACTAGTCTGCTTATCCGACGAGATATCAAACGCAGTCATCCAAATTCCAGAGCTCCGACAGCAGTCGTCTGAAGATCAGCTTATAATGGAGTTTTCACGTTTCTGAGCTTCTCCATTGGTTTCCAGTGCAAGTATAGCCCAAGGGCGCTGGTTTAAAGGACCCTTCAAATGCCAAAATTTGCATACGAAGTCTTCCTCACATCAGTACTACTCTAGCCCAGCTCCGCGATGCATCATCCTGCCTGTCAATCCGACGTTCCAAGTGATCATGGCAGAGGTTCTCCCAAGCACGTAATTTCACGGGCGGACCAACATAAAATTTGTAGTGTATTTCTACAGTCCAGAGGCGCCTAGCCTTGAGGCCTGTCAAATGAGGTCGTTCGCATTCGAAGTCTTCACGGCTTTTGAGCGTAATCATTTTATCTATTCAACGAGCCTAGCCGTCAGCCTTCGGGATTTGGCAAACGCTCATACGTGCAAGGTCTTTGGCGAAATGCTGAAGAGTGAAGACATCCGGAAAATGACCAAGTCTGGAGCGGTAATTTTAAATAAAATACGCACTAGAGTTTTTAAGGTCTTAGAAGCAGTTTTCTTGCTTCGTCACCTCTAGAGACTTCTCTTGTGGGCCCTTCTGGTTGTCCGTTAAAACAAATAGTGCTCGAATCGGGTCATCCCAGCTCCAGATATCATAGGTCAAAGTAGGGTACTTGGATGAAAGTTCAACTTTCGTCAAAATGACATCAGTGCAACTAAGAGCCAGGGGCGCTTTTACTTTTGAGGCCCTTAATAAACTTTTTAGAGGTCATGCGTACAGTCATCGGATGTAGAATGTCTCCAAGCATGCAGTGAGCTTCGTTGCCTGTCAGCAGGGTTCACCGTTCGCCGTCAGCAGCCGTTTGAAGTGTCAGATGGCAATTTAGGAAAATGGTTAAGTCTAGAACCCGTAAATGAATTTAATCAGGGGCGCCTAATTTTTCAAGGGGTTAAATGATGGATTTTGCAGTAGTGTCTCCCAACAGACATTTCTTCCTTGTTCAGTAGGCTTCGCAGTGAATATCTCAGCTCAGTCTCAGCATCTTCCAGTCACTCAAAAATCAATGTTGAAGTTGGCCAGTCGTGACTTTGCTGTCAGCTATAAAATAGGAAGTTGATAAAAAGTGGAATATCTTGAGCAAATGGACGCCTATGAGCTCAAAAGATGACTTTTCGGAATCGGTGAAGTCTAACGGTGAATCTCAAAGCTTCATTCAAATTGTCAACTGAAGTTCAAAATATTTAATATTTATTTTGCAATTTTAGCATTAAGTGGCGATTTTCTATTTTTGGCACCTTTGCTATTGCATGATGAATATTAATTTATTATTATTTATTTCCAAACTCAGTGTCAGTATCAGTGTAACTGAAAGGGGTCCAATCAGAAGCCTTCTATTTTCAGCTGGGGTTTTTGATCTTGCAGTTCATAAGATGGTGCGAATTTTCTTTATTATTCACCAAGCTTCAAGAGAAATTCGTATTTTTAAAGAGAAATCCATATTTTCAAACAAAATTCGTTTTTCTTCAAGGCAAAGGCATGTTTTTCAAGAAAATTCATATTTCTTCAAAGCAAAGGTGAATTCTTCATCTATTTGCAAAGGCGATTTCTCCAATCACATTCTTTTGCAGGTTAAAGGTTCACTTTTTCAGCAATTTGAAGAATTCAAGGGCGATTTTCATTGAAGAAGAGCATAACAAAAAACGTCTTTTTCCCCCTTGTTTCTCAAAATTCTCTCAGTATACAATTTGCATGTTCCTGAAATTGGCGAATTTGACAAGTCTCAACATCTGGATCATTTTCATATAGCTTCCTCGAATTAAAATTGTGCGTTTGATTTTTCAGGAATTTTTAACTTCAGAACATTCGTTCTTGAGTTTCTAATTTTCTCAACTGAAAATTCTTTGTACGGTCGAGTAGAAGCCAGATTTTCGCATTTCTGATGTTCTGGGTTGTCTTAGAATCTTTTTCTGGACAAAACCCATATCTCAGATTTTTCGCCGAAAATAACTCTTCAGCAGGCTATTTTTAGCTTTCCAGAAATCTTGTCAGAATATAGTTGTGTTCACAGTCAACAGGCGAGTTTTTCAGAGATAATGGTCATCACTTCAGTTACGGAGCCGCCAAAGTTACCAGTCAATGAAATGCTAGTTTGAGTATGCAAAGATTGCCAAGATTGCTCAAGTTGCTGACATTCAAATGTTGATGCAGTTAATAATCTCGTTGAGGGATTGGTTGTTCGAGATCACGATCAGTAGACTTCAGTTTCCACCTCTCAGGATAGACATTACACACAGGAGTTAACTTGGCGTTACCCTTTCAAGTTAACTCGATGTTGTCATCACATGCATATCTATTCTGAGATCAGCTTTACACACTTGGAGTTTTATTTAGGGTTTTACGTTAACTAATGGTAGTCTTCCTAACTCGCTTTCAATAAGGACGGCATGCTTGCACAATTGTCCATTTTAGATTAGATGTTTCGGGTTAACTAATGGTAGCTTCCAAATTTGGACTGTGATAGTTTACTTCCATTAGGGTTTGGCAACTAACTTTGGTACGCATTGCAAGATCAGATGACCCAAGGTGATTTTAGGTTCCCTACACCTTGATGTATATAACAAGAGTTTCTTTGCTCATTTGTAAATAACTTTTTGCTTGAGAGAGAAATATATGCTGCGCCTACCTTGCCCTCAATATTGCTCTTTTGGTATTTGTTCATGTGTCTTCGCTATTACGATTAATTGTTATGCCACATAGGGTTTCATGCAATTGTAACGGTGGATTCTTTCCATAGTTTAGGTAAATCTGTTTTGTGCATCTTTACCATTATGATCAATTGTTATGCCACATAGGGTTTCATGCGATTGTAATGATAAATCTGTTTTGTGAGTCTTTACTATTATGATCAAGTGTTATGCCACATAGGGTTTCATGCGATTGTCATGGTAAATTCTTTCCATAGTTTAGATAAATCTATTTCGTGCCTAATAAACTTGTTCAGATTGAGATAATAGTTGTGCCACCTTGCCTTCAAGTAGAGAATCTGCGCTTGGTTATCGTGTGTTGTCGTGGACAATAAACTAATTCGGATTGAGATAATAGATGCACCACCTTGCCTTCAAGTAGAGAATCCGTATCCAGTTTATCGTGTGATGTTGTGCCTAATAAACTTGTCTAGATTGAGCTGATAGATGCGCCACCTTGCCTTCAAGTTGAGAATCTATACACGTTTATCGTCTGATAGTCAAACCTTGCTCCATTTCCTCATGCTCTGTTTTCTTGAGGAAACTGGATAGATTTAAAGTAGTTAGCTTAGTTGTAGTTAATGATCTGCGAAACCAGAAAATCCTTAGCTGCAACGCTCTTGGTTTTCTTAACCTTGTGCCTCTTCAGCTGAGAACAAAAAGATAGGACTTAGATTACTTCTCTTTTCCATGCATTCCAGCACAACGAGGGAGCTTCCCCTCCTAATTTGAAGAGCACTCATTACGCAGTGTGCATAGCTGTCCGTACAAACCTGCACTCCAGAGGTGTTAGTTTTTACGCCAACAGTGACAATGACTCAAATTCAGCCTACAATTTTGATGTAGTCTTAACAAATGTTGATTGGGGATAGCAAAAGATTTTCTATGTTTTTGTCAATTTCTAGTTGAAACTTGCAGCCTTTGGACATTTTGTTGTACTTTTTATATAATATATATGCACATTGACAATGAAAACAATTGAATTTTGTTAATTTGTTTGTTGACTCTCGTGTGAAGTCTCAATTCAACTCTAATGCTATGTATTAAGCTTCTATTAATGTATATGATGAAAAGCCTTGTCAATGGTATATACTATATTATGAATATTTGAAATTTCCCATATTTTTAAATTCTCCCCATTTTTTTAAAGCCATCTCCTTCCATTCCCTAGAAAAATGGCCTCCTAAAAAAATCCATCTTGAAAATGCATCCACTTGGTATAA